>CM031612.1:11670229-11702729 GCA_018398815.1 Conus ventricosus | reverse complement strand
TGAGTAGGCGGAGGGAAGGAGAGTGTGGAGGGAGGAGAGGTGGGACAAGGGGGAGGGGGTGGTGGGGGGAGGCGGGGATGGCAACCTGCCACTGGCTGCAAGAAGCCCTGGGTCTTCTCTAAGGGTGAAGTTCAAACCACACACAACAACACACAACACACAACACACACAGCACCACACCCCCACGCACACGCATACGGCATACGCACAAACTCATGCACGCATGTACGCAGAGAGAGAAGAGAGAGGAGATAGAGAAGAGAGAGGATAGAGAGAGGGAGGTGAGGAGAGAGGGAGGGAGAGGGGAGGTAAGGGGAGGGAAGAGAGCGAACATATTTATACATGCGACCGTTACAACACAATATTCATATTCCACTCGGGCAGAGAGAGAGATAAGAGAGAAGAGAGAGAGAGAAGAGAGAGGAGAGAGATAGAGAGTAGTGTTTTTATGTACTCATGGAGCATTTACTCCATCAGCACGATAAATTCGGAAAGTCATATCTGTTTTCTTGCCAGGCGCAGCTATGCAGCCAGAAGGGGTAGAACCCGGACAGTCCGTTAGACATGTGCTGATCAGAAGAGACTGCACGAACGCCAACTCTATACTCCGCCCCCCCCCCCCCTGTCCTCTCGACAATGCAGCGGTTTAAACCCAAGTTTCCCTCCAGAGAACAGGAAAACCTTCATTCTGGGCTCACTTTCACCCTCCACCGAGTTTTCGGGCGAAAGTGCCCTAGAATCAGCATATTACTGATCTCTGGACAAGTAAGACGGTCAATACCAAAAAGAACGATTATCTACAAACAAACATACCGTGTGTACGGTTTATCCGTTTTCAATACTAATTTGACTAAAGTTTTCATAGAGTAGCGTAGGGGAAAGTAGCCATGACTGGACTACCCCCATAGATAAACGCAGCAGGGAAAAGCTGTTGTGGCTGAACGCGACCATATAGCTACGGTGGGTGCAGCCAGGCTATCCGATTACTTCGCGGTATGTTATTAGCAGCGTGGGGAGAGGAGAGAGAAAAACCCTGACAATTATAAGGTTAAGTTGCCCTCAGAACAGACAGCAGAGAAGAAGAGAGAGAGAGAGAGAGAGGAGTGTATGCACACACACACACACAACAACAGCACACACCACACACACACACACCACCACATGGGCACAGACAGACACTCAACACGCGCGCGCGCTCGCCTCAAACCTGCCGACATACGAGAGTCTAAAAAATCAATACTGCCGCACCGCACCTCCCCTCACCCCACTGCCCCACGCCGGGCTTGCGCATTGCAATATATTAGCATCAGCTTTTCTCTGCCGCCTGAGGGCGCAGTTTAAAGCGCTCACATTACCAGTTTTCCAACAACCGTATCATCATCATTCCTTCTACTGACTTCCGACTTGGCAAGGACGCTTTTACTTCGCTGTGTACTGTGCTTGGTGGGCTTATTCCTAAAATGCTACCCGTTCACTGAAGAGCGGCTCTCGCCATTGACACCAGGCACAAGTTTTACCATACTTGCATGTCAGAGTATTGTTGAAAAGAACGGGGTGGAAGCACGTTCGTTACCCTGAGAACCTGAAGAAGGAAGTATTGCTTTCCTAGAAGGAACAAGAAAAAGAAAAAAGGGAACCGACTGCTGTGGAAATGGACGACTAACTTAAAGGTTTGTTGGTTCAAGGAAATGACAAACGTTGAAGGCAATATTGCTGAACCAAATATAGCCAGTTTTAATTGTGTTTTGACTATCGATAGATGGTTCCATATTTTATAATGGTGCTGCCTTGTTGTAAGAGCAGGCCAAAGCAAAACAATCCATCTCGCGTTTGATTGTTGGGCGTTGGCTTGAGACAGCCCAAGCAGTGTTTAAGAAAAACAAAAAACGCATCAAGCATGGCGTTTATTTCTATAAGACAGTCAGGTAGAACAGGTCTGATTCGTATGCTAGAAAAACTCATTCAACTTTCTGTGTGTTTTTATAACTATCCTAAATTCCCACAAGCTAGGAAATCAGATAAATGAACTGTGTAGCAAACGCCAAACCATTATTAAACTTATGCAACTGGATGGCGATTTTCGGGGGTCTGGCAAAACTAACATGGTTTAGGGCAGACCTTAGTACAATCTTACCAGTAAGGGAGAGGAGTAGTGTGTGGCCAGCAATATCTTCATATAAATGCACCACATATACAATGACGGATTTACTACTGACTGCGAATAGAGCCGCCATAAAAGCTTGGCTACAGCAGTAATTGCTGTAAACTCTTGCCAAAAGCCCATTGCAAGCCTGGTTTGAGAAAAGAGGAGCACAGCAAACTAGCCAAACACCCTATGTTATAGCTTGCCCGCCATGCGTCCGCACCTGCAAAGCTCGGTGGGCAAAACTAGAGGTCCCAACCGACCTATGTGATCCGCTTGACTACAAAGGCGCGGCAGCACCTGCAAAGCTCAGCGGCAAAACTAATGCCAAACGACCCTATGTGAATCACTTGGGTTGATTGAGGTTGCGCGCGAGCACAGCCTGTTTAGTCACAAAGCAAGAAGTTGCCCTCTAAGGAGTTCACTTTTGTTTGTTGCTGTGGGTTGTGGCCTACCCCCACGCAACGCACGTCCCCCCACCCCCACCCATGGACTGTCTATTGGTGGTGTTTGTTGTTTTGTTGTTTGTTTTGTCCAGCCCCACGCATGCACAGCCCCCCACCCCCACCTGCCCCACCCGCCCACGCCCACACGCGATGCACACACTCAAGTTCCTTCTATAGTTTTCAACAAGTTATTCTCAAGTTCTTCCTTCAGTTACTTCTAAGTTGTCTTAAGTCATTCTTAAGTTATCCGCAAGTTTTTATAAGTTCTTGATCAAGTTCTTAATTAAGTTCTTAATAAGTGTTGATCAAGTTCTCGATTTACGTTCTGTGATTAAGTCATCCTTAAGTAAACCAAGTTCTTATTAAGTGATCCTATAATTATCAAAAATACAAGCTATGTTTTTTATCTTAAATATAGATGTCTAATATATACACACACGGCCGTCAAAAAACGCGTCATCCGTGGAGGATGTCTTGCTCAGCGGGTTCTCTTGCATAGACTTAAGGAAGTCTTACATCGAAGCAACCGCATTGATTTACAATTCTGGTCTATGGAAATGTCATTTATAAGACCTCCCATGTCTTTATTTATTGACTTTATCAGTTTTTAATACGCCAAGATCTAATTTTTCTAAAAAAATTTAAAATTAAGTTCCTTAAAATATAATTCCATTTGAAATGGATGCAAAATGAATGCTTTGTTATTGGCGGTTTTTGGCGTGCAGTATGTCTCATTTTCAGTATTTAAGTGGGTTCAGATTTTTTTGATTGGCTTTTTGTTTCTGTTGCCATCGGTTATATAATTTATAACGGTAATAACCGCCCCCAACAGCCAGCAATGCGCAAAAGTAGCAACATTTTTGAAGTTCAATATCCAATGAAGAATTTGGGGCCCTTGTATCACATGCGTTATTATAGCGGGGCATTGAATCAACTTTTCTGGCGTTGGGCGGTGTTTTTTATGTTTTTCACATGATGAGTAATTTCTGTAAAAAACAATAATTTTTTTTGTCTGTTCCACTCTGCTAATATTTTTCCCTGCTTCAACACGCCCCAGGATTTTTTACTGGCCTCCACCTGTTCAAGCGTTTCGTGCTGATTTTCTGGCTTGGTTTTTTTTATTTTTATTTTTACTTTCTCCACCTGATTCAGTGTTTTTCTGGATTCTGTGTTTTCCCACCAGCTCGTTCCTTTTGAAGGGAAATAAAATCTATATGATAAAAGTTATTAATCCCCTGGATTAATGCGATAACAATTGTTCCAAATCTGTAATACAGATTCACATCCACTAGGATAAACGCTAATGACTTTAATAAAACTGGATCCTCGTAAATCATGACTTAAAAGCGCTGTTCAGAATCAATGGGCCCGCAAATCTACTAACTAGCTTTAGTGTATCAAACTAAGAAACCGTTTGCCCACACTTTTCACACATTCAGACCCCCAGCCTGACGCTTCATACCTGTTAATATACATTAAAAATGTCTTGTTGGCGACATCTGTTGAAATTTGTTCAATGCTGAATTCAGTTTCCGAGGAACTGTTTTGTTTTTTCCAACACCTGCCAAAGAATACAACCTCTCCTTTTGGGACACAAAACAACTTGGCCAATCAACTTGGTCCATGTCATAAGTTTCAGGAAGGTTTAGGCCACCTTGTAGCTGTAGTATTCAACACTTGTTTCATGTTTTTAATAATTATAATTGAATTTAAATTTATAAAAATAGGGGAGCACCGAAAAAACTGTTGCTAACCTTGTATACCATTCTGCTGTTATTGGAGCCTACGATGTAGGATACACAATGCTTGGTAAAAAAGCCTGTTAAGAATTAAACCACAGATCTTGGCAAACTAGAACTTTGAGATTAGCAAAGCTGATTGCTATCAATGCACTTCGGTTGCCACGAAAGATTTTCTAGGTTAAGCAAGGAGATAATTCCAGACAATAAAAAATATGACAAAAAAATACATTTATAAAAAATGGCTTCACTCGCAATAATGATAGGCGGCGGCTGTGGTGAATGCGCTTGCTTTTAGCTAAGTAATTTCGCATTTAGTAACTGGGGGAATGAACGGCGAGAGAACAAGACATAACTAAGCTATGGAGCAACTAGCAGCTGCACCAGACGCCATGAAAGTCAGGGACTTGAGCAGTTAGATTTTATTAATGACACACTGAAAAACAGGGGCAAATGCAGCTTACACATTTAAAAATGTTGATCAGCAATAAAACAATATTATCTTGTAACAGGCAAACCCAATCGAGTCATTGCCCCACAAAAATTCAGCGACTTTTAATCCACCATCAGAAAAACAAAAGATGCAAGAAATCTGCGTTTTATTGTCGTTGGTATGACTGGTCGTGTATTTTGTTGCGCTATAATATTGTTTGGCTGAATAAAATGAACAAAAATCTATTATTCGCCAAAAGGATATTGGAAAGGGAATAACAGCAATTAAAAAGCTAAGCCAAGCACCTGAGTTAGATGAACAAACAGGCAAAGAAATGGTTATCAACACAGAGGCGAATTGGCGAAATTTATTTCCTTCCCCTAGACGAATACAGAGACTTTACAGCGTTGTCAATAGAACTCCAAACGAGCCCCCCATCTAATGGATCTTCTATCTTTACCCCTCTGATAGGAAGTAGACGAAAAAGATTTAAGTACGCACGCACAGTCATTGACATGGCTTCAAGATACAAGAGATGCAGAACCATTAACACAAAAGAGTGCTTCGCTGTTGGCTGTTGCCCATACAACGATATACCAACGAAGGCCCCTTAACTTATACCACGCATGATTCAAGTTGACGATGGAAAGAGTTTAAAGGCCAAGCGAATCAATTATTGTTGAAACATAGAGTTTACTATTAGAAGAGGCATTCCAGGAGTTCACAGATCAACAGCTATAGTTGAAAACTTTAACAAAAACAAGTTAGCCGGAAAAGAACTTTTCTCCTACCAGTATCACAGAGAGCTTATTGGACAACTCCGCACACAGAATGGGCTAGGAGATGCCCTCAGTTTTGCGCGCAAGTGAATAATGAATAACTATAAAGGCCTAAAACCATACAAGCATCAAAAGAAAAACAATAATGTTTTGAAGGGGGGGAGGAGTCTGCATCCCGAGCAAACTATTACCGTTTGGATTGAAAGTAAGGTACCTTTAATTACCGGGAAGAAGCAGAAGGGGACACTCGCATCAGGGCAACCGAATTCCAATTTGGAGTGTTTGACCCCGTACGAAATAAAAAGATTTGTAAAGATGAATCTCCGCCCGTGTATTATTTACGAGAAATGACTGACACAAACAAAACACCAGCCCTCCAAAGATCTTGGTGAAAGAAGAACTGCAGAAAACTTCCGTCCCCGCCAGACACAGTTCCGCTTTAATCAATTTACGGTAAACATATTTTGGTTTAAAATGGAAGCCAGAAGAACGCAAAGGAAAAAAACGAAACAAGAATGGTAAAGGAAGAGAACCATAAAATGATGCGGAATCATTTCATGCGTTTTAATTCTATTAAGGAAACATTGTCGAGGATTCTCAATGCATGCTATATCATCCAATCAACCTACAACTCAAACCCCCAAATTGGGAAATTGGGAATATCTTGAAATAATAAAAAAAATTCGAACCATCAAGCAAACAGTGAGAACGAATTTAAATGAATTGGATGAAGCTATGATTGACATATAATAAAAGATTATGAAAAATATAAAACACCCCCTGTTTATGCGTCCACCAGTGCCCGATGCATATGAACAACTCCGGATTAACAAACACCCCGTTTTGTGTTTGTTGCTATCTAAATGACTTCTTTGTTACAGACAGTTGTGTTGATCTCAGTGTAGATTAATCGCAGTTTTACCGTTGTCATGATGAAAAGTCCTTATTGCCAAACAATGCTTCTTTGTATAGTCATGTGATATGTTTGAACTGGCACAACACTGCGAGATATTCCCTTTGCTTGCTTAATGATTTCCCTGCTCGAAATACTGTACATTTTCGACCTAACACCCCCACATACTCCTTGGATCACCATACCCGATAAATTCATCCCTTCAATCTTTCCTAAAACCTCTTGTTAGTAATTGAATGTAAAGGCAGCTTTAGGATAATCGGACGTGTCATACCATCCTTGCATGCCCTTTAGGCCACCTTCTAAGTCAATGTCCTTTATAGAGTGTCTTCAGTATGGATATCGTCTCAAACTAGTCACTGTATCTGTGTAACGTTAATTCTGACTCAGGATAACAGGGCTTAAAGTTGTCATAAAGAAACTCAACATCAAAAGCTGTTGATAATTCTAAAACAGTAAACCCAATAAATACAGGTTTGTCTAATTTTGACTTTCTTTTTTTCATCATTACGCCAAAAAGCTGATCATGAAATCTTCTGAAGTCCTGAGTAATTAGGTTTTTTGAAGTCAGCTTAATTGCTTCGTTCTCTTTTGGTGACCATCTGACATCTTTTTGCGCCTTGTGCGAAACTCCATTGTCTTTCGAAACAAACTGTTGTTCATCACTTAAAAAAGTCTTTTTCGTGAAGCATCTGTCGGATTTATTCTGAGATTCAGTGTTCTTCATGAGTATGTTTCATGAACTGTTTCTTGACAAAAAGCAATTATAAGCGCTGAAACAGCTGTCAACTTTAAACCATGTCCCTTAATAAAATTGTAGAAGTCTGTAATGACGAGACATAATGTTTTTTTGCCTCGAAGATTAGGCACAAGTTTAGGTGGTTTCTCTTGGATCCCGATCTTTAGACATTCTGCGCAATGGATAGATCATTATGCAGGTCATGGAGTTCATGAGGATAGTTCTAGAGGCATCTTCTAGAAATGAAGCCCGCGCTGCTGATCAGGCGTTAAACTGTTCAACCACTTTAATTCCTTTTAGGAAATATATTCGTACCTGTGTACATTTTAAAGTTACTAATGGAAGTGATTGCGGCGCCATTGCCCAACCATACAAGATTGTTTGCATCTAAATACATGAGATAGTTAGACCTTTTAACACTTGGGAATCATAGTCGTCCAATATTTGTTGTTTGCAGTACAGTAATGATGCGAACCCCCATACTAATATCCTCCACTGCATACCTTATCAATCATCTGAAGCATTGGTAAATCGACAAAAATCAATCTGTACTCCATTAAACTTTAGAAAGCATCCCAGCTCATCCCGCGCGCAGAAATGTTAATGCGCCGGAGTCAAACTGGAAGGTTTCATGCGGGTCTTTCTATAATTTTCAAAGACGGTCCGCCAACAACATACACTCTGTCATTAAATAGGAGTCATGATAGTCTCCCATCGTTTTACACTCTAAAACTTCTGCCAACGCATCTTTGAAAGGCAAAAATGTTGGTAATTCAGAAACGCTATGTCCTTTCCTCTAAGACTGAGAAAAGAACGCGCCTTTAGGGGAGTAAGAGAGTCTTCATCAACCTTTCCCTAACGTGTTCATGTATTCATACGGGTAAAACACCTTTTCCAACAAGCGTTGAGTCAAATATTCTTCCGTTATTTGGGCCAGGACTTAAGGACATAGCCAGTGCCTCCTAAATGAGCCCATCATTGTGTTTGCATTAGAGTGTAGAAATACAGATGATAATTAAAGTGAAACACAGTAACTTTTTTTCTGATACTGTGCTCAATGGCCTCTATCCTGACGGGCGCTGTTTACGGCTTGCAATATAAGATGATAGTCGTAAACCTCGCCAAGTTATGAAAGAAGATGGGACAGCTTCCATGACTTAGGATCAAACTTAGTTGAAGATTGCAATTTACTTGTGCGCTGCTCCTCGGAACTTTCCGCGCCCAAATTGTGATCTGGTCTCTACTGGTGGGGGTTTACACTCGCTTGGGGCGTTAGCTTCTAAACCGCAAATCCCAACAGTGAGTGGCTGAGGCATACTGTTTGTTGGTCTTCAACGTCTCATGATTTCCGATAAATTCAGATTATTAAGAACAATCCCTACGCAGCTTGCTGCATGCCTGCTGTAAAAATCTTCTAGCCGCATCTGGTCCCTCTGTACTAATTCTGGCGTTGAATAAACGCGCATCCGACCTAACAATAATGAAGCAAATGAACAAATCTGATGATTGTCTCATAAGACTGTTTTTCGACGATTTTTGTGGCGCCCCCTTCCTAAGGTCAATAAGCGACTCGAAGTCTGCGTAACCAACATATGGAGAATGTTGCAGCCGTTTCCAGTTCTTAAAACTACTTTAGATCCTGGCGGGGCTAGTTAGTTCTGTCATACAGTCTACAGAACTTTTACAATGTTTTCTTATGGTTCGAGGGGGTGGGATCGCGGCTTGAACCAATGGCATTTCTTGTGTAAACAATTTCTACAGAATATCATGTTTGCCATGATCTTTATGAAAGTATGCTGGCCTTATCATACTCAGTGTTCGTAACAATGTGTAATGGGGCAGCCCTGCTGCGAAAACATTAGGAGTAAGTCCACATGACTTTTGGCTTTTCGCCTATTGTTGGACTGTGCTTGGACACTTTAATTGGCACTAATTTGTTTCCCCTCATCCCATGTGTAGATATGGACGGTGTATTGTTTGTTTTGCTCTTTCAAACTGATCAATTTGGTCACACTAACAGAAAGGATATTCCAATGAAGGTTAAGATCTTTGTGTATTGCCGATAGTTAGTCACTCTCGTCTTGCGTGGTCGCGGAACAATGATGCAGCCTTGCAAGAACGCACCACATGAAACATTTGTCGTCTGAATTTTCTTTAATTTTAAAACGCTCTCCTTAAAACCAACTCTCGAGGGTAGCGTAATGTAAGCCTGCCTAGGCCCTCGGTGGGGTGCATACTTAACTGTTTTACATCTAATCTCAAGACTTAGCGCCCTCTGACCAACAGAGCCCTCTCATTGTATAGCTTCTTCAGCAATCGGCAGCGTCAAACTGTGTAAGCAGTTCGTTGCCCAATCGGGTTGGGTAAGTCTTTAGAGAAAGAATAGTCTGTTGTTTAGTCGAAGACCCAACTTCGAGGTTTTTTGCTTCATTTATTGTTACATAGTCGATTAAAACAGCAAACATAACTTTAACTGGGGGGACTATTGTTAGTTTACAACCCGGAACTTGAGAAATAGCATGAACAACACTTGCCTGTACGTTTTTTGTTGGTCCAATTTTTTTGAAACTTCTAATTCAATAACATTCAGTGCTCCTTATAAACGCCTCTCGTCGAGCATTCCTCAAAAATTCGTCTTGTCCTTCTTATATCTTAGCCATGTGCTGTCTTCTTTTCTAAGCCATCATATTTATTAAATTAAAAAAATACAACGGCTTAATCAGAATCAATACAACGGTCTTTTTGGCGCTTGGACTCCAATGAAACATAAAGTAATAAACACCTTTTTGGGTGTTGTTAAAGTTAGCGTTTTTAAGCAGAGTTTAATTGCTCGTTACTTTTTTAAGCATTCCTTTTAACTGCTCGGCGTCTTGTGCTGTGAGAAAAACTGCCCTGCCTAATCTTTGAAGATGCAAACTTTTGTCTTGTTGTGGAGTCATCAAATCGGCCTGTAAAACGATTAAATTCCTCATCCCCCCGTGATGTTGAGTCAACAAGCGCTTTATTTTATTGTCAGGTTAAACAACTAAGTTTAGCCGATATTAGTTGAACCATAGCTGTGTGCTTTTGGATTTGTAGTTTTTTATATTTTTTGCCAGCCGCACTACAGCTAATGAACACAGACCGAGAGCTAAAGACAAACCTCCAGAGGTAAGCTGCGGGTACGCTATGCCCGTTGCTAGATGACCAACACTCGTTCCTGCTGATATAGCACTTATAGTCGATGCATCTGCCAGTATTAACATATGTAACAGCATTAAATGCAGCAGAATACCTTCGTTTGGTTTTGCTGTATTTTGAAAGGTCTGCTCTAGTACGTGCTGCATTTTGCGTAATGTTTTGTTAATTCTAAGGTTTTTAATGTATAGGGGTTTCTACTGACTCTTCTTTGGCGGCGCTGTAAGCACATTTGGATAAACTTGAACAGACAGATATGCTTTTTATAAAATAAAAATAATTTAGTATTGTATATCTTTTATGCTGTTATTTTCAAAATTTCAGCTGCGCATCATATATTAAAAACAAAATGTACATTAAGCGGTTATCGGCTTCTTCTCTTTCTTTATCATTTGAATGTTTATTACGTCTCTCACAGTTTTCACCTCGTCCATGACGTTCTCCGGCCGCTTCATTGCAACTGATTATCCTCTGTGACCTTAGGTCAATCCTAAACCGTATTTCCGTTTGTTAAATAATCATCAAGCCAACATTGTGAAGATTTATACTTTAGACACAAGTCTGCTGTTAGACTTCTACCCCTCCCCCACCCCCAAAGCAATTTTTTCTTATTTCGTCAAAATGATGATAAGGTCAAAGCCCGCTAGCGTAGATTTGGTTTTGGACCCCTACCGCAATTGTACAATTGCACTTTCGCTACTTTTTTTTAGGATTAAAAAAAAAACTTTTCAATTGCTCTTTTGAACGGTTCTTCATCTTCATCACAGCAATAAAATACCTTTAAGAAGCGATCTTGCTTGCGACACTTAAACACTAAATTCCATATAGTGTGCTGCCCTGCTTCTGGGATATGTTGTATGATGAATCACTCTTTCGTATTATCTTGCTAGAATTTTTGCCTGATATTGTTGCTCAACAGCCTGCTAAATAGGGTTGCTAACAACGTCAAAAACTCTAACGAGAATTGTCAGAAATGCTGTACAATGCTTCGGTGTCTGTTTGATCTGGATAACACGTTTGTATTCGTTAAAAGTTTGTTCATATTACATCCTGTCCTTTTAAAGCTCCTTGAAAAGTATGGCGCATGCGCTTTTAAATTAACAACTCAAAAATCTAAGGGAATGAAAAAGCGATTTCCATACGCAAACTTATACGGCTACATACTTTTTGCGTCGTTAGTATCTTCTTCATCGCCAATTCTATGTTTTAGTCTTCTTCATTTCGATACCTTGAAACGCCAGATCAGCCCTTTCATTCCCGTTAGCCAGAGATCAGAATAGGTTAAAAATATCTGCATTGTGAAAAGAAAAATATTTCTTGCCCCTCAAGTTTATAGAAATTTTTTCTTAACATTTGCCCGCCCCAAATTCATGGACAACTGTCCGTTTGTGTCTGTTGTTGAATCGAGTACAATTTGAAAGTAAGAACGCGCAGAGACCTGCACAATCACTTTCAATTCTGCTCCTAGGTATCCAGGAAAATTTGACAGTAAGAATTGATCTGCAATCAAAGTAGATGGAGTATTTGGAACAGAAATATTCCGTTTTATTTCCCTGCACTGCCAAGGTTCCTTTCAGTCTTCTATGGCGGGGTCAAGCATCGAGCCATATCAGTAACATTTTTTTATAAAACAAAAATAAAAAAATTAATTAATAAAAGAAAACATGGCAGCATTGAAGATGAAGATTATGATGTTTTAGATCGTGGCACGACATGAGTGATTCCCCTTGGGAGCGCAATCGCTCGGGGCTCTCATTGCCATGATGCATAAGCAGAAATCGGGAGTACATTACGACAACAAGTCGGTAAAATTAACAGAAAGTAAGGTCCAGATCATTAAACGCAAAGTTTAGGCCAAGAACCTCCCCGAATTTATAGACCCTAAATGATTTTGAAGAAAAAGATGACCATGTTTGTCTTGTGAGGGCAGCGCCAAGGACAACTTGTTCAGCTTACAACTATCAAAGACCCATCCAAAGTTTTTTAGCCGTGGTTCATTAGAAATAACTCAGTGTGAAAGATCAAAATCGCCTTGGCCCTTGTGTAGGGCCAAATTAAGGGCGAGGCATTGCTAAACTTCAAAACACACTGCAAGAAACCCCAACAGATGACCAAATGCAAAACATGGAACTTAAAGAATTTAATCAATCAGCAGGTGAAATTAATAAATGTAATAGAAGCGAATCCAGTTTTCAGAAGAAACAACGTTAAAGACTATACACGACACAAAACCGCTATCCCATGCGAGAAATAGAGGCCCTTGATCAGCTGTAAGAACCATCGAGGCGAATTAACAACAAATTTAGCAAAACTAGTGAACTAGATGCATATAAGAAGAGAAAAAGAAAAACTCGTTGAGGCTTGATGACGCCACTTAGGGCATGGAGAGTTAAATAAAGAAATAACCCAAAGGCCTAAAAGATCATGAACAAGGAGAGATCAGCAAGACTAAAGGTGCTAACTTACTAACCGAGACCGAATTACGACTCAAGTGAATAGAAGAAGAGACAACTACCGAAAAATTTTATATGAAAACACAACGCTAGCAGAACGAATTCCAAACACTGTTTAGAGGAGCAAGGAAGTCACATTAGTAGCGTTATAACACCCTTATGATTAGCATAAGTACACTGGTGTTGGCTATTAAAGGCGGCTGTTGGAGGTCCAAAGTCCAGTGCCTGGTCCGCCACCATCGCACTCCACCGGATAAATCATGGTAAAAAAACACTTGATCATCTTGTCGAATTTATTAAAAAAATTAGCCAGAAAGCCGGAAACTCTTTACCGGTATATTAGGGGGTGTTGTTAGCTGGCTTTTGTTACTGCAAGCAAAGTAGTTGGCTTTAATGGGCCGACACTTATGGGCATTAGTTCTCTTAATAGTTGGGATTAATATTTAGTAAAATAACGACCGAGTAATCCAAGGCCAGTTAATCCAAGAACAAGCGCTGTCTTTTCAGTGGAGGGGGGGCATGGTCATCGCAACAGAGTCCGCAACTTTGCTGGAGTCATCAATGACTTGTGGGTTGGACTTCGGGATTAGATGACTTAATCTTGGGCGTTCTTTTATTGTTTTGTAATATTACGCTCAGAATTTATTTCGAGTTTTTTTCCCAACCTTCTGTTCATTGCCTGGCTATAAGAATTTTCATTATTATAGTTTTATTATTGTAATCCTATCTGGAGTCTGGAGGTCACGAAGGCAGCATGTATAAACCATTGCCGAACAGCAAAAGTCTACTTTCGATCTTGCGTATTGTAAAACTGTTGTACTTTGAAAATTTGAAGGTAAAACAACTGTAGAATTAATGGCTCCTCCCTAAATTTGCTAAGTATTGGTTTTGTGCATCAAAGCCAGTAGAAAGGATCAGTTATGCTCGATGCTTGCCTGTGGGTTGCTAACCTAGCAAACACCAAACGTAAGTAACGAATAGAGTCGTTTATTCCTTCTATTCCCTCCTAGTTAGGGGCCTTAGAATGTCTAAGATAATGTTGTCCATGCTGTTATTAATGCTCTTTGCTCTATGCCCAGGGCTGAACAATTTTAAAGGGTGTTTGCAAGACATAACTTATACTTTCTGTGCGTGCCCCCCGAAAATAGGGTTTGCCTATGCCATGGATCAAGATTCCAACTTTTGTCTAAATTCTGTCTTGATGTTAAATTGAATTCCGTTACAGATCCCTTTCAAAAGCCTTCAGTCTATCTGTTGCTGAATGGATTAAACGATTTGTCATTCGGTAATGGCGCTTGCAGTTTCAGGTCAAAATACGTCTGCAAGAGGTGTAGGATAAAAATGAAATCTGTACACTGACCTCACCAAAGGATTCATGATGAGTTAAATGATTAGCATACGACACTCCACACCCAGTTGATGCTCAAAACACAGCAAAGTTTAACTGGTTCTGAAAAACTGCCAACGATGACTAAACCACGCTTTCTGGATGTGCTCTTTTTTCAATAGGGGGGTTAAGAATAGCTCTTCAATGGAGTACTCACCTTTTTATGAACATAGGAAGTCCCTGTGTCCACAGCAATGTCCAAGAGTATCAGTTGCATATTTTAGGATTGTAGTGCGGCCCCACAGAAGGGGATTTATTTTGCATCATATATTTGAATGGCCATCATTTTTAAATTGTTTAAAAAATGTTATGAAACAATAACAAACTCAAGACCGTCTTCGTTTTTAGAACATGCTATTGATAACAAATTGTGCGGGGCCAAAACGGTCGCGCTCCATGAAATATTTTTACAAAGTCGTATGGTTTAATATAACTGAACCCAGGGGAATAATAGATTACAAAATATTATAGGAGAACATACGACGTTAAACAGTTAACAATACCTGATGGTTATTACGGGTTTTGCTCACTAAAAGAAGCAAGATAACTTAGACATTACTCTAAACCTTAACAATGCAAATCTAAACAACAAAATTAACATTCAAACCTGAAAAGCAAAATACGGTGTTGATAAAGAGCTAGCTAAAAGTGGCTAGGCTTTACAACTAGCAATCTACCCACTCATAGTTTTAGTGTTTGCCAATGAAAACTAACGTTGATGTGGTGAAAGTCCCTCGATCTTGCATTACATTCATTACTCACATGTTTTCCATTATGACTGATCACTGATGATAACTTATTATATGGAAGGCCCTCAAACTGTTTTAAGAGCTCTTCCGTCAGGGAAAGCTGCATATTGCGATTATTAAATTATACAATTCCTCTAATTACGAGAGTTTAAAAGATTAAGTTTGTGGGAGGGTTTGATCATGTTAATAGAAAAATCAAAGACCAAAACGGTGAAAAGTCGTAAAATGTGATAACCGCACATTGTTTTGGAAAAAATAATACGCTACTAAAAAATAATGTCGCGTGGCCAGAAGACCCAGGAGTTACATTAGCGCCTTGAGGTGGTTATAGACCTTAGAATTAAAAGACCTGCCGACGTGCAGACTTAGGAACAGAACGGTGATATAGGCTACTTTGTATGGGTTTTGAGTACACTAAAGATGGTGATTATAAACGTCAAAGAGTGTTAGCGACAGTAAAAAGTTCCAAACAGAACAGCTTCGCAATCTTAGAGGCAAAGAATGTTGGCCAGTATGAATATAAAATAGTTCTCGAAACCTGACCTCAAATGGCACTTAAAGCCATAATTTTAGAAAGGGAAATAAAATTAGAATTCATAAGCCCATTTACATATTTTAGCCGTCAAAAATTTCAGAAAAAGCATTCAACTGCAGGCCCTTTAGCAAGTAAGTCTTATGCCGGACGACAATAGTCGGAAAGAAATTGAAATAACGCCGTATGGGAAAAAACAGTAACATCCTCCACAGAAAAAGAACAGTTGTAAAAAAAGCTCTACAAAATTACAGTTCTTTCCAAGCAGAAAATTAGGAGACAACTTTCACATGATATTTGAAATTTCTGTCTTTTAAAGATGGTGAGAGGGATGGGGGTTGTGGGCGTTAGTGATGACCTTAAAAACGGGAAAATTAATATTAGCTGGCTAAACTAGACGTTAAACGCCTTAACGTTGTTGTCCGTCCGTTCTTTCACAATGTGAGGGATATTAAGGATCATAACAACAAAGCAAGCAATCACGTGTTGACTGTAAAAATTAGAAACGAATCTTACAGAACTGAATTGGATTAATCTACACATTTTAGGCCTCGTAGGGTTTTATTATATGAACAAGTTTTGACGGAGAGTAAATGATAAAAAATTAACTGGAATAGATTAAACCTGTTATAAAACTATGGAGGCAGTTAAACTTTTAGACAAAAACTCCTCATGTGTGCTCATGATTAGTGGGCAGACTGTAGTGTCTAAAAACAATATTATCCTCGCCCTGTTACAAACCGTTTATTCGTTTATAATTTTTAATCAGATTGTGGTTTTCTGTCCAACACTTAAAAGGAACACAGCATATCATGATAGAGGTTAATATGGACAGATGATGACATAATATTTAGTTTGACACCCAGCAATAAACTGGTGAGTGTTTAGAACCTTTTATAGACTGTTGAAGGAACGCAGACACTATGTATTTAGATGACTGTTCAGCAGAACGAGACATAGTTGAAAAAAGAGAACACTTGTCGAAACTAGCTTTTCAGTTCAGCGGAAGACAATGCTGGAATAAGTGGTGGAATTTTATGTCAAAAATATAACTCGTTTTAAAAGACTTGTAGAGAACCGTTAAAGACTGTAGTTCAATTTCATATGCAAGACAGAGAGCTCATTTGATGAATGTTGCGCGAAAATGATATTATTGCAAATGACCAGGAAAAACACAGGATTAAACAAAAAATTAAAGTCTAAAAGTTTCGTAAAATAGATATTAAAAATACAGATAACCCTACACAGTATGTTTGTTTGTAGATAATCGTTATTTTTTTGGTTATTGAAGTCTTACGTGTCAGAGTACAGGGAAACCTTTATTCGGGTCACTTTCGCCCGAAACTGTTGAAGGGCGAAGTGGCCAGAAGAAGGTTCCCTGTTTCTCGTCCTTTCCGCTTTAAGAGTCCCCATGTTGTTGAACCTGTCGTACCTATCTCCCCCGAAGCGTCAATTGAAATGAGTGAACCATGCACAGGATGGTGGTGGCGGTTTGGTTGTGTCGTAATGCGACTGTCCAACGAATGCCGACGTTAACAAGAAAAAGAGCCGAAATATCATATAACGTTCATCAATATCTGGCATCACTTATCATTCAATCAACGTTTCTTATCAATGGTCCAAAGACTTCAGATACCATTCAACGTTTCAAGTCAAGTCCAAAGTACTACAATACCATTCAACGTTTCATCAGTGTCCAAAGGCGAAAGATCCCAAAGGCTCAGATAACCATTCAGCGTTTCATCAATGAATGTCCAAAGGCTTCAGATACCAAAGGCTTCAATACGCAACCAACGTGTCATCAATTCTGGCGTTCAGAACCGATTCAACGTTTCATTCAATGTCCCAAAGGCTTCAGAAACCAAAGCTCAGATACCTTTTTTCAACGTGTTCAACAATATGCTGGCTTCAGATACCATTCAACGTGTCATCAATTCCAAAAGCTTTAGATACCATTCAACGTTTCAGCAATGCCAAAGGCTTTTAGATACCATTCAACGATTTTCATCAATGTCCAAAGACATTCAGATACCATTCAACGTTTCATTAATTCCCGAAAGGCTTCAGATACCATTCAACGTTTCATTAAATGTCCAAGGCTTAAGATACCAGAAGGCTTCAGATACCAGTCAGCGTTTCATCAATGTCCAAAGGTTTCAGATAACCAATGTCAACGTTTCACATTAAGTGTCCAAAGGCCTTCAGATACATTCAAACGTGTCATGTCCAAAGTCTTCAGATACCAATTCAACGTGTCATGTTCCAAAGCTTCAGATACCATTCGACTGTCATGTCCCAAACGCGTCAGATACCATTCAACGTGTCATCCAATGTCCAAACGCTTCAGATACATTTCGACGTGTCATGTCCAAAAGTCTTCAGGATAATACCAACAACGTGTCCAATCAATGTCCAAAGGCTTAAGATACCATTCAACGTGGTCATCAGTGTCTGGCTTCAGATACCATTCAACGTTTCATTAATGTCCAAAGGCTTCAGATTGCTCTCTCTTCCAGACAGCCTCGTTTCGTGATTCTCAAGTCGTGACTGATTAATCATGCAGCGAGTGTGAGGATAATTTCATGTGAATGACAACCCTAATACCTGTAGAATAAGAAAGCGATAAATTGATCCATTACAACAAACACGTGCCACGCTTTCCTTCCCCACAGCATGTCGCCAATTAGCTCCCCTTCGCTGTCCCCTGCTTCCTGTTTTAATGTCGTTAGTTTTTTTCTTTTCCTTCCCCCACATCTCCAAAAGGTCGCGAAGGTGTGACATCACCTCAGAGGAGGGCTGCGTCGAAGGGTTTTCTTTCTTGTCCGTGAGAGGAGGGCTGCTGTCCGAAGGTTTCTTTCTGCCGTGAGAGGAGGGCTTTGCTGTCCCAATGGGGTTCTTTCTTGCCGTGAGAGGAGGCTGCTGGTGTATGTCGAAGGGTTCTTCTTGCCGTGAGAGGAGGGCTGCTGTCCAAGGTCTTTCTTGCCGTGAGAGGAGGGCTGCTGTCCAAGGGTTCTTTTCTTGCCGTGAGAGGAAGGGCTGCTGGTCCAGAGGGTTCTTTCTTGCGGAGAGGAGGCTGCTGTCGAAGGGTTTCGTTTCTTGCCGTGAGAGGAGGGCTCTGTCCAAGGGGTTCTTTCCTTGCCGTGAGAGGAGGGCTGCTGTCCAAGGGTTTGTTGCTTGCCGTGAGAGGAGGGGCTGCTGTCCAAGGGTTCTTTTCTTGCCCGTGAGAGAGGTCTGCTGTCCAAGGTGTTCTTTTCTTGCCGTAAGAGGAGTGGCTGCAGTTCCAAGGGTTCTTTCTTGCCGTAGAGTGGGCTGCTGTCCCAAGGGGTTCTTTCTTGCCGTTAGAGGAGGGCTGCCTGTCCAAGGGTTTCTTTTCTTGCCGTATAGGAGAGCTGCGACGCAAGGGTTCTTTCTTGCGTAGAGGACGGCTGCTTGTCCAAGAGGGGTTCTTTCTGCCGGTGCCGGATTGAAGCTGTATTATTTAGAACGATGTGTGGTGTGTGCCATTCCTCCCTACCCCCCTCTGTCCTCCCCTGCCCCCCCTGCCCCTCCCCTCCTCTCTGTCTGTCTCTGTCTCTGTCTCCTCTCTCTCACTCTCTCTCTCTTTGTGCGTGCGCGCGCGCGCGTGTTTGTGTGTTCAATGTCTTACATGTGTGTTTTGCGTGCATATTCTACGTGCGTACGCGTGGCGCGCGCCCGTATATGCAATTTGATGTGTCCCTTAGTCTGGATAATCCGAAGGAAGATAAAGTACGTTTGGATCATTGTAACCTGCGACGTCCTTATCATCATCATCATCATCATCATCATCATCATCATCATCCATCATCATCATCATCATCATCATCAGTATAATTATAATGCATTATCATTAAACTAATTATCATGTAGCCAATCATCATCAGCATGCATCATCATCTTCATCATCATCATCATCATCATCATCATCATCATCATCATCATCATATCATACATCATCACCGATCATCATCTTATTAGTAGTTTTATAATCATAGAACATTAAACTTATTATTATAGCCATCTCATCATTATCATTATCATTATTATATTTGTTATCCCCTTATTATCTCCATTATTATGTTAGTTGAGTAGTCTTACCTGATATAGCGCCTAGCCTCGGGGTAACTGATCAAACCGAAGCCTTTACAAACTACTTCTTGTTTTTACGCACACGGCGCACGGCTCCTTGGGTGGAGACGGTTGAGAGAGCTGCCTGCTGCGCTCCATTAAGTTTGTTACCCGTGGCATTCAGTCCTTATGCAGTCAATTTTTCCCCCCCACTCATTTTACCATTTTTTTCACAGCAGGGTGTATGCTATGTTAACGTGTCCATCCGGTACACGGCCAAACTGACCATGTTGTCCCTAGGTTAACGTGTCATCCGTAGGCACGGCCAAACTGACCATGTTGTCCCTAAGGTTGGTAAATGGGACTGTACGTGTGTGCCAGACGTCATGCCTGCGTTTACACATGGAACGCCGTCGTACATGGTCTCATTTGAAGAACCTTTTGTAAATAGAGTCAGAACCAATGTTCACTCAATGGCAAAATCTCCCTTTGCCGAAGTGTGCGGCAGAGATGCGGAGCCCGTTAATGCGCAGGATCACTGAAGTTACCCCGGCGCCAGCTGTTCCATGTCTGCAGTAAAGCAATGATTCACAACTGACCCACACAACGGTTCTGACGCTTCAGATCCGATAAGAACAACGCAGGTCAACTCTTGATACACACTGACCACGACAACGTCAAATATTCTTCCGTATTGGGCAGGACTTAAGGACATGGCCAGACTCAATGACCTCATGTGTGCATAGAGTCATAAAAAGACATGTTATTTAAATAAACACATGTACTTTTCTGATGACTGTGCAATGCATGCTACCCTGAAGGCCGTCACTGCTTCATTATAAGTGGAGTCTAACCTCGCAAGTTATGAAAGAATACAGGCAGCTTCCATGTCTTTGGATCAAACTTTAGTTGAAGATTGCATTTGTTATGCGCCGCTCCTCTGAACTTTCCGCTAATGTGATCATGGTCTCTTACTGTCGGATTCTCTGCGTCTGATGAGAGACCTAAACCGCAAATCCAACAATGTGTGGCTGAGTCATACTGTTGTTGGTCTTCAGGTGTCATTATGATTTCAGATAAGTTTAGATTATTAGAACAGTCATTGCGCACTTGCTGCATGCGTTCTAAGAAGTATTCTGCGGCATTTGGCCCTCTATATAATTTTGGCTTTGAATGAACGCCATCCGACCTGACAACGATGAAAGCAAATGAACAAATCTGATGATTACTCACTATGGCTGTTTTAGGAAGTCTCTGTGGGGTTGGCCCTTCATAAGGAACAATAAGCGACTCGAAGTCTGCGTAAACTACGTATGGAGAATGTTGCAGTTTTTTCCAGTTCTTAAAACTAACTTTAGATCCTGCGGGGGCGTAGTTAGTTCTGTATTACAGTCAACTGGGCCGATACAATGTTTCTTATGTTCACTCGCGGCTTGAACAGATGGCATTCTTGTTAAACATTTTCTGCAGAATTCTTGTTTATGGTAATGCTTTGAAGTATGCCGCAATAATCTACTCATTGTGCGTATTAATGTGTAATGCGGTAGCCCCGCTGGTGAAAACATCAGTAGTAAGTCAACATGATTTTTGTCTGGTTCGCCAATCGTTGGACTGTTCTTGGACACTTTAATCGGTTGTAGATTTGTTTCCTCATCCATGTGTATACATTAACAGTTATTGGTTTGTTTTGTTCTTCAAACTGATCAATTTGGTCTACACTAACAGGAAAGGACACCCCACTAAAGTTAAGATCATTGATGTAAGGGTGATAGTTAGACACTCTCTCTGCGTTTTTGCGGGCGTAATGCAGCCTTGCAAGAACACACCACATAAAACATTTGTCGTCTGAATTCCTTATGTTTAGAACTGCTCTTTTTGCGACTAATGCTGGAGGTAGTGGAATGTAAGACCTGCCTACAATCGGCGCATACTTAGCCTGTTTTAATCTGATCTCTAAGACTTCGCCCTCTGACCAACCAGAGCCTCTCATTTTGGCTTCTTCAGCCGCAGCATCAAACTGTGTAAGCAGTTCGTCTGCCCAACCGGTGTTAAGTCATTATGAGAAAGAATAGTCTGTTGTTTAGTTGAGACCCAGACTTCTAGATTTCTTCATTTATTGTTACATAGTCGATTAAAACAGCTAACATTACTTTAACTGGCGGGTCTATTGTTAGTTTACTTGGAACTTGAGAAATAGCATGAACAACACTTGCCTGTACGTTTGTTGGGTCAATAACTTCTAAATCAATATCA
The DNA here is from genome assembly GCA_018398815.1 of Conus ventricosus. Classification (NCBI taxonomy): domain Eukaryota; kingdom Metazoa; phylum Mollusca; class Gastropoda; order Neogastropoda; family Conidae; genus Conus; species Conus ventricosus. The sequence goes on along the minus strand of CM031612.1, from coordinate 11,680,900 downwards.
TTCAGTGCTCTTGATAAACGCTCTCTCTCGAGCATTCCTTCAAACAATTCGTCTTGTCCTTCATATATCTTAGCCATGTTGAGTTTCTTTTCTAACTCAAAATATTTATTTAAATTAAAAAAAAATAATTAATCAGAATCAATATCAACGGTCTTTTTGCGCTTGGACTCATAAACTAAAGTATAAACACCTTTTGGTGTTGTTAATGTGAGCTGTTTAGAGCAGAGTTTAATGTCTCGTTTACTTTTTTTAAGCATTCCTTTTTTATCTGCTCGGCGTCTGGCTGTTGAGAAAAAGTTGCCCCCGCCTTTCTTTGAAGATCAAACTTTTGTCTTTTGTAGTCATCAAAATCGGCCTGTAAACGATTAAATTCTTCATCCGTGATGTTTGAGTCAACTAGCGCTTTATTTATTGTCAGTTTAAACGAACTAAGTTTAGCTGTTATTAGTTGAACCATAGCTGTGTGCTTTTGGAGTTTAGTTTTTATTTTTTTGCTAGCAGCACCTACAGCTAATGAACACAGACCGAGAGCTAAAGACAAACCTCCTAGAGGTAAAGCTGCGGGTGCGCCTATGCCTGTTGCTAAGAGACCAACACTCGTTCCTGCTGATAGAGCACTTATAGTCGATGCTCCAGTATTAACATATGTAACAGCATTAAAGGCAGCAGAATACCTTCGTTTGGTTTTGCTGTATTTTGAAAGGTCTTGCTCTAGTACTTGCTGCATTTGCGTAATGTTTGTTAATCTAAAGGTTTTTATGTTAGGGGTTTCTACTATCTCTTCTTTTGGCGGCGCTGTAGGCACATTTGGATAAACTTGAACAGACATGCTTTTTATAAAATAAAAATAATTTAGTATTGTATATCTTTTAATCTGTTATTTTCAATATTCAGCTGCGCATCATATATTAAAAACAAATGTACATTAAGCGGTTTATCGGCTTCTTCTTCTTTATCAATTTGAATGTTTATTACGTCTCTCACAGTTCTCCCGCTTCCATGCAACTGATTATCCTCTGTTGACCTTAGGTCAATCCATAAACCGTATTTCGTTGTTAAATAATCATCAAGCCTAACATTGTGAAGATGTAAATCTTTAGACACAAGGTCTGCTGTTAGACTTCTACCCCTCCCACCCCCAAACAATTTTCTTATTTCGTCAAAATGATGATAAGGTCTAAGCCCGCTAGCGTAGATTTGGTTAGGACTACCATCAATTGTACATTGCACTTTCGCTATTTTAGGATTAAAAAACTTTTCACTTGCTCTTTTGAACGGTTCTTCATCTTCACACAGCAATAAAATACCTTTAAGCGATCTTGCTGCGACACTAAAACTAAAATTCCATATAGTGTCTGCCCTGCTTCTGGGATATGTTGTATGATGAATCACTCTTTCGTAATATATTGCTAATTTTGACTGATATTGTTGCTCAATCAGCCTTGCTAAATTAGGGTTGCTAACAACGTCAAACTCTAACGAGATGTCAGAAATGCTGTACATTGCTTCGGTGTCTGTTGATCTGATAACACGTTTGTATTCGTTAAAAGTTAGTTCATATGACAGTCTGTCTTTTAATGCTCCTTGAAAGTATGGCGCATGCGCTTTTAACAACTCAAAATCTAAGGGAATGGAAAAGCGATTTCCATACGCAAACTTTACGGCTACATACTTTTTGCCGTCTTTAGTATCTTCAGCGCCTATTCTATGTTTTAGTGCTTCTTCATTTTCGATTCCTTGAAACGCAAGATCAGCCCTTTCATTCCCGGTTAGCCATAGATCAGAATAGGTTAAAAATATGTCTGCATTGTGTAAAGAAAATATTTCTTGCCCCTCAAGTTTTATAGAAATTTTCTTAACAATTGCCCGCCCCAAATTCTGGACAACTGTCCTGTTTGTGTCTGTTGTTGAATCGAGTACTATTTTGAAAGTAAGACGCGCAGAGCCTGGCACAATCACTTCATCTGCTCCTAGGTCCGGAAATTTGACAGTAAGAATTTGATCTGCATCAATAGTAGATGGATTATTTGGAACAGTAATATTCCGTTTATTTCCCTTCACGCCAAAGGGTTCTTTCAGTCTTCTATGCGGGTCAAGAATCGAGCCATATGCATGTAACATTTTTTTATAAAACAAAATAAAAAAATTAATTATTAAAGAAACATGGCAGGCATTGAAGATGAAGATTATGATGTTTTTGATCGTGGAGACGACATGAGTGATTCCCCTTGGGAGCGGCATCGCTCGGGGCTCTCATTGCATGATGAATTAGCAGAAATCGGGAGTACATTACCAACAAGTCGGTATAAATTAACAGAAAGTAAGGTCAGATCATTATACCAAAGTTTAGGCCAAGAACCTCCCGAATTTATAGACCCTAATGATTTTGAAGTAAAAGATGACCATTTGTTTGTGAGGAGCGGCCAAGGACAACTTGTTCAGCTTACAACTAAAAAGACCCATCAAAGTTTTTAGCCGTGGGTTCAATTAGAAATAGACTCAGTGTGAAAGATCAAAATCGCCTTGGCCTTGTTAGGCCAAAATTAAGGGCGGAGGCAGTTGCTAAACTTCAAAACACACTGCAAGAACTCCCAACAGATAACCAAATGCAAAACATGGAACTTAAAGAATTAAATCAATCAGCAGGTGAATTAATAAATGTAATAGAAGCAGAATCCAGTTTTTCAGAAGAAACAGCGTTAAAGACTATACACGACTCACCGCTACCCATGCGAGAAATAGAGGCCCTTGATCATGCTTTAAGAACCATCAGAGGCGAATTAACAAACAATTTAGCAAAACTAGGTGAACTAGATGGGCATATAAGAAGAGAAAAAGAAAAACTCGTTGAGGCTGATGACGCCAACTTAGGGCATGATATTAAAGAAAGAATAACCCAAAGACTAAAAGATCTTGAACAAGAGAGATCAGCAAGACTAGAAGTGCTAACTACTAACCGAGACCAATTACGAACTCAAGTGAATAGAATAAGAGAAACTATCCGAAAAATTTTATATGAAAACACAACGCTAGCAGAACGAATCCGAACACTGTTTAGAGAGCAAGGAGTCACATTAGTAAGCGTTATAACAGCCTTAGGATTTGCAATAAGTACACTGTGTTGGCTATTACAGGCGGCGGTGGAGGTCAAAGTCCAGTGCCTCCGCCACCATCGCCTCCACCTGATAAATCATGGGTAAAAAAACAGCTTGATCATCTTGCGAATTTATTAAAAAAATTAGCCAGTAAAGCCGTGGACGCTTTACCGGGTATATTAGGGGGTGTTGTTAGCTGGCTTTTGTCTACTGCAAGCAAAGTAGTTGGCTTTATGGCCGAGCACTTATGGGCATTAGTTCTCTTAATAGTTGGGTTAATATTTAGTAAAATAAAGACCGAGTAATCCAAGGCCAGTTAATCCAAGAACAAGCGCTGTCTTTTTTCATATTCATGGTCATCGCGAACAGAGTCCGCAAGCTTGCTGAGTCTTCAAATGGACTTTGGGGGTTGACTTCGGGGATTAGATGACTGAATTCTTGGCGTTCTTTATTGTTTGTAATATTTCTACTGGCTCAGAACTTAAGTCGTATTTTATCCCACCTTCTGTTCATTGCCTCTACACGGAGATTTCATTATTATAGTTTTTTTATTGGTACCTATCTGGAGTCTGAGGTCAGAAGGCAGCATGTATAAACCAGTGCCAACAGCAAAGTCTTCCTATCGATCTGCGTAATTGTAAAACATGTGGTACCTGTGAATACTGGAAGGTAAATCAACTGTAGAATTAATGGTCGTCGCCGCTAAATTTGCTAGAGTAGTGTTTTTGTGCATCAAGCCAGTAGAAAGATCAGTTATGCTCGATCTTGCCTGTGCTGCGAACCTAGCAACACCAAACTAAGTAACGAATAGAGTCGGTTATTTCGTTCTATACCCGCTCTAGTTAAGGAGGCCCTTAGAAGTGTCTAAGATAAATTAGTCCATGCTGTTTTAACCTTTTCTCTATGGACCAGGCTGAACGATTTTTGAAAGGAGGTTTCAAGACATATTTATACTTTCTGTGCGTGCACCGAAAATAAGGGTGCCGAGCCATGATCAAGATGCATACTGGGGGGCTGAAAGTCCGGTCGTGATGTTTAATATTGATTCGTTACAGATCCTGTCAAAGCCTTCATGTCTATTCTGTTGCTGAATGGATTAAACGAATTGTCATTCGGTAATGGCGCTTGCAAGTTCAGTCAAAATCCGTCTGAAGGGTAATAAAAAAATGAAATCTGTACACTGACCCCCCAAAGGATCAGGATGAGTTAAATGATTAGCATACGACTCTCCACACCCAGTTTGAAGCACAAAACATCGCAAAGTTTTTTAACTGGTTCGGATAAAACTGCAACGGATGACTATACCACGCTTTCTGATGTGCTCTTTTTCAATAGGGGGTTAAGAAGCTCTTCAATGGAGTACTCACCTTTTTATGAAAAGAGGCAGTCGGTCACAGCAATGTCAAGAGTATCAGTTGCTATATTTTTAGGATTGTAGTGCTCCCCCCACAGAATATTTTCATCAGTATATTTGAAAGCACTCCTTTTTATATTTGTTTTAAAAAAATGGTTGTAACATTAACAACTCAAGACCGCCCTTCGTTTTTAGAACATCTATTGATAACAATTGCGGGCCAAAACGGTCGCGCTCCATGAAATATTTTACAAAGTCGTAATGGTTGTTTAATATAACTGAAGCCAAGGGAATAATAAGATTACCAAATATGAAGGAGAACAACGACGTACACAGTTAACAATACCTGATGGTTATTACGGGTTGGCTCACTTAAAAGAAGCAATGAGTAACTTAGACATACGCTTAAACTTAACAAATGCAAATCTAAAAACAATATTAACATTCAAAACCTGAAGAAGCAAAAAACGATTTTGAAAAGATACTAGCTAAAATGCTAGGCTTTTACAACTAGCAATCTACCCACTCATAGTTTTAGTGTTTCGCCAATAAACTACGTTAGGGGCAAAGTCCCTCGATCTTGCATACTATTCATTACTCTATTGTCATTTGGATGAGCCTGAGCCTGAGAAAACGATAATGAGAAGGCCCTCAACTGTTTTTTAAAGACTCTTCCGCAGGAAAGCCTTGCATATTGCGATTATGAAATTAAACAATTCCCTAATTTACAGTTTAAAAGATTATTTGTGAGGGTGGATCATTTAATATAAATATCAAGACAAAACGGGGAAGTCTTAAAATGTGATAACCTGCACATTGTTTTGGAATAAAATAATAACGCTACTAAAAATAATGTCGCGTGGGCCAAAGAACCAAGAGTTACATTAGCGCCTGTGAGGTGTATAACCTTAGAATTAAAAGACCTTGCAGACTTGCAGACTTAACAGAACGGTGAGATAGGCACGTTTGTATGTTTGAGTACACTAAAGATGTGATTATAAACGCAAAGAGGTAGCCGACAGTAAAAAGTTTCCTAAAACTAAAAAGCTGCGCAATCTAGAGGCAAATAATGTTGGCCGTAATGAATAAAAATAGTTCGAAAACCTGACACTCAAATGGCACTTAGAACCTTATTTAAATGGGAAAAAAAAAGTTGAATTCATAAGCCCATTTGACATATTTTAGCCGTCAAAAAAGTTTCAGAAAGCATTCAACTCTGCCCTTTACATGTAAGTCTTATGCCGGACACAATAGTCGAAAGAAATTGAAATAACGCCGTATGGGAATAAACAGTACATCCTCCACAAAAAGAAACAGTTGTAAAAAAAGCTCTACAAAATTACAGTTCTTTCCAAGCAGAAAATTAGGAGACACTTTCACAATGATTATTTGAAATTTCTGTCTTTAAAGATGTGGAGAGGATGGGTTGTGGGCGTTAGTGGGATGACCTTAATACAAGGAATTAAATATTAGCTGGCAAAACTAGACGTTTAAAAAACGCCTTAACGTGTGTTGTCGGCGTTCTTCACAATGGTGAGGATATTAAGATCATAACAACAAGCAACAAAATCACTGGTGACTTAAAGAAAAACATTCTTTACAGAACTGAATTGGATTAATCTTATACACATTTAGGCCTACGTAGGGTTTTATTAACTGAACATGTTTTGACGGAGAGTAATGAAAAAATAATAACTGGATAGATTTAAACTCTGTTATAAAACTATGGAGCAGTTAAACTGTAGACAAAAACTCCGCTATTGCTCATTGATTGTGGGCAGACTGGTTGTGGAAAAAACAATATTATTCCTCGACTGTTACAATAACATTTATCGTTATAATTTTAATCATATTGTGGTTTTCTGTCCAACACTTAAATGGGAACAAAGCAATCATGATAGAAGGTTTAATATGGACAGATGATGACATATATTTAATGACCCCAGCAGATAAACTGAGTGATGTTTTTTAGAACATTTTATAGACGGTGTAAGAACCAGACACCTATTTATTATAGATGACTGTTCAGCAGAAAGAGACATAGTTCAAAAGAGAATCACTTTGTCCGAAACTAGCTTTTCAGCGAAGACATGCTGAATTAAGTGTGTGGATTTTATGTCAAAAATATAACTCGGTTTTAAAAGACTTTAGAGCACAGTTAAAGACTGTAGTTCTGTTTCATATGAAAGACAGAGACTCATTTGATGAATGTTTGCAGCGAAAATGATATTATTGAAAATGACCAGAAAAACACAGATTAACCAAAATTAAAGTCAGAAAAGTTTAGTAAATTAGTATTAGAAAACAGATAACCCTACACCAGTATGTTTGTTTTGTAGATATCGTTATTTTTTGGTTATTGAAGTCTTAACTTGTCAGAGAACAGGGAAAACCTTATTCTGGGTCACGTTTCGCCCGAACTGGGGGAGGCGAAGTGGCCCAAATGAAGGTTTCCCTGTTTCTCTTCCTCCGCTTTAAGAGTCCCATGTTTGTTGAAACATGTCGTACCTATCCTCCCGAAAGCGTCAATGAAATGAGAGACATGCACAGAGATGGTGGTGGCGGTGTTGGTCGTAATGCGACTTTCCACGATCGACTGTTTACAGTAAAGCCGAAATATCATTTAACGTTCATCAATATCTGGCTTCACATATCATTCAACGTTCTTCAATGTTCCAAAGACTTCAGAACCATTCAACGTTTCATCCATTGTCCAAAGACTTCAGATACCATTCAACGTTTCAATCATGTCCAAAGGCTTAAGATACCAAAGGCTTCAGATACCAAAACCATTCAGCGTTCATCACAGCCCAAGGCTTCAGATACCAAAAGGCTCAGATACCATTCACGTGTCATCAATATCTTGGCTTCAGAATACCATACACCTTGGTTCAATCAATGTCCAAAGGCTTCAGATACCAAAGGCTTCCAGATACATTCAACGTGTCATCAATATCTGGCTTCAGATACCATCAACGTGTAAAAAAACATCACATGTTCCAAAGGCTTTAGATACCATTCAACGTTTCATCAATGTCCCAAAGGCTTTAGATACCAATCAACGTTTCATCATGTCGCAAGAGACTCAGATAATACACATTCAACGTTTCATTAATGTCCAAAGGCTTCAGATACCATTCAACGTTTCATTAAATGTCCAAAGGCTTAAGCTACCAAATGCTCAGATACCATTCAGCGTTTCATCAATTCCAAAGGATTTCAGATACCAGTCAACGTTTCATTTAATTGTCCAAAGTGCTTCAGATACCATTCAACGTGTCATGTCCAAAGCCTTCAGATACATTCAACGTGTCATGTCCAAAAGCTTCAGAAACCATTCGAACGTGTCCATGTCAAAAGCGTCTGATACCATTCAACGTGTCTCAATTCCCAAAAAGCTTCAATACCATTCGACGTTCATGTCCAAAAAGCTTTCAGATACCAATCACCGTGTCATCGAATGTCAAAGGCTTAAAAGACACCATTTCAACGTGTCCATCAGTGTCTGCTTCAGATACTCATTCAACGTTTCATAATGTCCAAAGGCTTCAGATTGCTCTCTTCCAGAACACTCGTTTTCGTGATTCTCAAAGTCGTGACTGATTAATCAGCAGCTAGTGTGGATTATTTCATGTGAATGACATCCATAATAGCCAGTAAAAAGAAAGCGATAAATTGATCCATTACACATACACGCGCACGCTTTTCTCCCCACAGCATGTCGGCCAATAGCTCCCCTTCGCTGCCAGCTTCTCTGTTTTAATGTCGTTAGTTTTTTCTTTTCCCTTCCCACATGCTCCAAAGGTCGCGGAAGTGTGACATCACCTCAGAGGAGGCTGCTGGTCGAAGGTTTCTTTCTTGCCGTGAGAGGAGGGCCGCCTGGCGAAGTTTCTTTTCTTGGCCGTGAAGGAGGGCTGCGGTCCATTGGGGTCTTTCTTGCCGTGAGAGGAGGGCTGCTGTCGAAGGGTTCTGTCTGCCGGGAAGGAGGCTGCTTCCAAGGGGTTTCTTCTTGCCGTGAGAGGAGGCTGCTGTCCAAGGGGTTTTCTTTCTTGCCGTGAAGAGGCTGCTGTCCAAGGGTTCCTTTCTTGCCGTGAGTAGGAGCTGCTGTCGAAGGGTTTCTTTCTGCGTGAGAGGAGGCTGCTGTCCATGGGGTTCGATCTTGCCGTGAGAGGAGGGCTGCTGTCCAAGGGTTTGTGGTGCTTGTGCCGTGAGAGAGGGCTGCTGTCCAAGGGGTTCTTTCTTTGCCGTGAGAGGAGGGCTTCTGTCCAATGGGTTCTTTCTTGCCGAAGAGGAGGGCTGCTGTTCCAAGGGTTCTTTCTTGCCGTGAGGAGGGCTGCTGTCCAAGGGTTCTTCTTGCCGGAGAGGAGGGCTGCTGTCCAAGGGGTTCTTTCTGCCGTGAGAGGAGGCTGCTGTCCAAGGTTCTTTCTTGCCGTGAGAGGAGGGCTGGCTTGTCCCAAGGGTTCTTTCTTGCCGGGCCGGATTGAAGCTGTATTTTTATTTAGAACTGATGAGTGGTGTGTGCCATTCCTCCTCCCTCTGTCCTCCCTGCTTTCCCCCCCGCCCTCCCCCCACTCTGTCTGTCTCTGTCTCTGTCCTCTCTCTCTCACTCTCTCTCTTTGCGTGCGCGCGCGCGCGTGGTTTGTGTGTTCATGTCTACATGTGTTTTGCGTGCAATCTTCTACGTCTAACGTTCGTGCGCGCGCGCGTATATGCAATTTGATGTGACCTTAGTCCTGATATATCGAAGGAAGATAAAGTAACGTTGGATCACTGTAACCTGCGACGTCTATCATCATCACTCATCATCATCATCATCATCATCATCATCATCATCATCATCATCATCATCATCAGTATTATATAATCATTACCATTAGACTATTATCATAGCCATCATCATCATCACATACATCATCACATCATCATCATCAGCATCATCATCACATCATCATCATCATCATCATCATCATTATCCATCAGCATCACCATCATCATCTTTATATTATATTTGTATAATCATAAATCATTAACTTTTTATTATATCCCATCATCATGCATTATCATTATCATATTATTTTTGTTATCAGTATTATCATCATTATTATTGTTAGTAATAGTCTTACGGATATAGCGCCTAGCCTCGTGTACTGATCAAACTCTAAGCGCTTTACAAACTACGTTCTTGTTTACACAACGGGCCACCTCCTTGGGTGGAGACGGTTGAAGAGCTGCCTGCTGGCGCTCCATTCAGTTGTTCCCGTGTCATTCAGTCATATCAGTCTATTTTCCCCCCACTCATTTTACCATTTTTCACGCAGGGTGTATGCTATGTGTAACGTGTCATCCGTACCAACGGCCAAACTGACCATGTTGTCCCTAGTTAACGTGTCATTCCGTAGCAACGGCCAAACTGACCAGGGTTGTCCTAAGTTGGTAATGGGACTGTACGTGTGTGCCAGACGTCAGCCTGCGTTTACACATGGAACGTCGTCGGTTCATGGTCTCATTTGAAGAACCTTTTGGTAAATAGAGTCAGAACCAATGTTCACTTCAATGGCAAAATCTCCCGTTGCCGAAGTGTGCGGCAGAGATGCGGACCCGTAATGCCAGGATCACTGAGTTACCCCGGCGCCAGCTGTTCCATGTCTGCAGTACAGCAATGATTCACAACTGACCACGACAACGGCTTCTGACGCTTCAGATCCAATAAGAAACACGCAGGTCAACTCTTGATACACACTGACCACGACACGGCTTCTGACGCTTCAAATCCAATCAAAACACGCAGGTCAACTCTTGATACACACTGACAACCACAACGGCTTCTGACGCTCAGATCCAATAAGAAACACGCAGGTCAACTCTTGATACACACTGACCACGACAACGGCTTCTGACGCTTCAGATCCAATAAGAAACACGCAGGTCAACTCTTGCTCCCATGACGACATAACCACACCCCTTCACTCCGCTTGCGACACTGAATCGCCTCAGATTCAAATGTAAGGTTCAATTTAAGTTTATTGGTGGACCTAACCAATTTTGATATTACTTACAAACTATCTTTCTTTTTTGTGTAAGTTTTGTTAACTATATCGCACAGCTATTTTATGATGGTTTCATACAAACCTGTTCTTGTTGTAGTTAACTTCTTGGGTTTTTTTAAAAATATCTTTTTGACAAAATTTTGTGTATTGTTCACATATCCATCAGTGAGGGACT
>CM031612.1:11665229-11667729 GCA_018398815.1 Conus ventricosus | reverse complement strand
AGTGCAGTCCAGGTGCCCAGAGCCAGAACCAAGCTCACTGATTCTTTTTCATGCGGACTGAATCAGCTATCATACGCAGCGGCAGGCTGGTCGGTTTATTCATTTGCAGCCTGTGTGTCTTCGTATTTGATTTTAAGACTATATCTGATTAGTAGTAGATCAGTGAAGTGGTAAGTTAAGGAGAAGAAATCCAAGTCGAAACTTCGAACAACACACACATAACACACACACGCACGCACGCACACACGCACACTAACAGACACACGCGCGCGCGCGCATGCACGCATGCACGCATGCGCACACGTACACACACACACACACACACACACACACACACACACACACACACCTTAAGCTACACGCTAGCGACATGAACTGAAATGAATTCTAAGACCGATCGTTGTTTCCTGTGTCAGTGTTAATCCATGGGCAGGTCACTCCTTGCACCTCCACTGACATGCAAGAGCACACACATTGAAGAAGCACCACTGACATGCAAGAGCACACACATTGAAGAAGCACCACTGACATGCAAGAGCACACACATTGAAGAAGCGTTCTTTCCCTTTCCCCCATTTTCCTGAAGTGCAGACCTACCATTTAGGGTGATCAGTTGATAGCAGATTGTTTGTTTTTGTTTTGTTCTTTTTTGTTTGACTTAAATATGAACATTCTGTCCGAAAACTAAAGGCCCCAGGGCCCGAATTTGCCGTAATGTTTACTTTGCGTGTTCAGCCTCACCCTGTATGTCTTTGGGTTTGTTTTTATACGGTGTCCCGTGATTTACATCATTTTCTTCATTGGTCTTTTTATACATGGCATCAATATATTTTTCTATCACGCCATCAGTGTATCATGTCGTTCATATTTCCATCTGTCAGTCTTTTTTCCTTATTCTTAATCTCTTGATTTTAACAACAACAACAAAAGAAAAAAAGAAAAAGAAGAACCTGCATAGTTATTCTGTTGTCTCATTCAAAATTCTTAGTTTTCCTTTCAAAGAATACTCACATGACACGCTCCAATATATATATGTTTATTTGTTTTTTCATTTATTCATTTGTTTATTGATTTGTTTTGTCATCTGGCATCTTTATAATGAAATAATTATCCAGTCCAGTGTGGTTACTAAGTGCCCATTATTTGGTGTCTCTTTGCTCGTATGGTCGTTCCCCTGTAATGTCTGTAACATGTAGGCACAGATGTTTTTCGTTAACTTTTCTTGGCGTTTTCCTTAAGAAAGGGGTAAACATTTAAGGAAAAGACATGGCCAATCTCAGCCCAACCAAAAGTTGTGTCCCTTCAAAATGTCAAAAGCTTACCTGCCACGGCTTAAACAGTTATCCCCCTTTGTTGATGACCTTTGTTTCTTTTCCAAGATGCAAACTCCTCCCAACCCCACCCCTTACTCCTCTCTTTGTATTGACAGTCGCGTGGAAGTCGTGTTCGGTGAGCTGGCCGATACTAATGGACAATTAGTCAAAACATAAAGGCTCATGCTTGTCTTTGGCGATTTGTTTCACGTGCAGGGCGGGGGGGGGGGGGGGGGGGGGGACATGATTGAGGGGAGTCTCATCTCTGCTCTCGTGTGAAAGCGTTCCTTCAGGTGGTAACCAAGCGCCAGGAACAAGCCACAGAATCTCCTGATTATTGAGAGTATAGGAATCCCGATACATCTCCCTACCAATCAGAAACAAGCCACAGGAGCTCCTGATAATTGAGAGTATAGGAATCCCGATGCATCTCCCTACCAATCAGAAACAAGCCACAGAAGCTCCTGATTATTGAGTATAGGAATCCCGATACATCTCCCTACCAATCAGAAACAAGCCACAGGAGCTCCTGATTATTGAGAGTAGAAATCCCGATACATCTCCCTACCAATCAGAAAACGTCACTATTTTGCTGCATGAAAGGAGGGGTTGGGTAGGAAGAATAATGGCTGAACGTCATTAGAAACAGAGGACCTGTTTGACGCCTTTCCTTTAGTCGAGAGAGAGAGAGAGAGAGAGAGAGGAGAGAGAGAGAGAGAGAGAGAGAGAGAGAGAGAGAGAGAGAGAGAGAGAGAGAGCGTAGAACTCACGCACGCACGCCCTCACACACACACACACACACACACACACACACACACACACACACACACACACACACACACACACACACACACACACACACACACACACGACACACACACACACACACACACAACATGCGCGCACATGCACTCACCTACGCACGCACACACTCTCTGCGTCCTATTCACTCAGTACCTGTCAGTCTCTGCCTCTCTCGGTGTTTCTCACTGATTCGTGCTGTGAAAATGAAAAATGCATTTTTCATGTTTCCCCACACGATACCAGTTCTTGAAGGAGTCCGTCTGAACAAAACATTCACTGAGTGGATAAACTGTGTTGACATGAAAATCAAAATCATTTCAGTGTTACCGGTTGACCACTTCATGGACGACGTTTTAAAGAAATTAGAATTGAAACGTTACCCA
>CM031612.1:11635229-11660229 GCA_018398815.1 Conus ventricosus | reverse complement strand
TGAACGGTTTGCTTTTATAATTGATTGACCTCAGGTAAAGAATTGATTGACCTCAGGTAAAGAATTGATTGACCTCAGGTAAAGAATTGATTGACCTCAGGTAAAGAAAGGGAAATATTCAATACCGTGGCGCACTTTTCATTTCTGGCTCCTCTCTTTGCGCATCTATCAGCTAGCTCATTGCCCCAAATACCACAATGCGATGGAATCCAACAGAAGGTGACATCATTTCTTTTACATATCAAAACATGAATAAGATGGCATATTTCATTTACAAGAAAGTTGTTGGAAACTGTATTTGGAAATCTTATGGTTTGCAGAACAGACATTCAATCCATACAAATAACTACTTTAAATATTGATTGTGGCAAGTCAATTAGATGTGACAATGCCATAATAACATTATTATTTCGGCGACAAATATTGATCTGCTTTTCCCATGGAATATATCTTTTCAACCTTTTGTGATGGTATAACAAAAGCAGAACCTGACTGATTATTAGACAATGCTGAACCATCTGTGTAAACTTTAAGATGTTGTATGTGCATCTTTACAGAATAAGATGAACTATTTGGTTTGTCGGTTTTGCTCACATCAGTGTGATCAAGATCACAATGTGCCCTGTTTCTTTCCCAAGCTGGAGGAGAAATCAAGGCCACTTTCGCTAATGTCTCAGAACTGACTGTTGACTCTTTCAACAGATTTTCTGTACAAGAACCAATGGTAGAATAAAAAAAAAAGTCTGAGCTCTTTTTTGGATAATGAGATTCAGGTTTTATAGAAATCTCATTTTCGTTCACACCTATGAGCGTTGAACACTTCATTACATATTTGGCAAGTGTTAGCTGTCTATGTTCGTCTAATGGTAAAATATTAATTTAGCTATAAGTTCGGTAAGTTGCAGCATAGAACGGAAGCCCAAGGCATAATTTATAGGCTTTACTCTCTATGCTTTGCAGCTTTTGAAACAGGTGATTAGGGGCACTGAAGAAAGCCTCTTGTGCATAGCACAATTTTGATCGGATCGGTGATGTAGCTAAATAATAATAATAATAATAATAATAATAATAATAATAATAATAATATTAATAATAAAAATAATAATATTATTATTAATAATAATAATAATGAATACTTATATAGCGCCTATTCTCGGCTAGAGACCAAGCTCTAAGCGCTTTACAATCAACACTCGTTTACACAACGGGCTGCCTACCTGGGTAGTGCCGACTGAAGAGCTGCCAGCCGGCGCTTCATTCAGACGTTTCCCGTGTCATCCAGTCAGTATCGTTCAATATCGATCACTCATTTTCCTTTCTTCCTTCATTCTTTCCATTTCTCACGCAGGGTGCATGCTATGTGTAACGTGTCATCCATACCAACGGCCAAACTGGCCTACTCTTCCGAAGTTGGTGATGGGATTTTACGTGTGTGCAAGATGTTATGCGTGCGTTCACACTCGGAACCTCGGTTATAGTCTCATTCGAAGGACTCTATGGGAAATGGAGTCAGAACCAATGCTAACTCCGAGGGAAAAATCCCCCTATACCGAAACGCCCCGGCGGAGGTTCGAACCCGCAACCCAGGATCACCAAGATTAAGAGTCCGGCGCTCTACCAACTGAGCTATTCCGGCCCCTGTAAATGTTTTAAAGTGTTTATATCCTGACCCCAGCTTTGTTTACTGACAATTTTCAGAAGGTTTAGGGTTTTTCTAGCTTTGTTCTGAAGGTACTGAATATGAAAGTTCCACTTTAAATTAGATGTTAAATACACTCCTAAAAATTTAACTAAAGATTTGTAGTCAAGTGTGGCAGCATCCATTTTAAAAGAGGGCAAATCGCTTGTATCGGCGCCATTGTTTAATAACACCATATATGTTTTCTCATAAGAAAACATTAGACCATTCTTAAACATGTATCTACCAAGACTGTCTAATTCATTTAGGAAAAGTGTTTGTAGTAATTAAGTGTTCTTTTAGGAGTACTTTTCCTTATTAAAGTATTCGTCCATATGCACAGATCGTCAGCATACTGCACAGCTGTGATTATATGAATGTATGTACCTATCTCTCCGCCACCCCACTGACACCAGAGCACCCCCCACCCCCACCCCCCCACACACACACACACCACTTTTCATTAACTTTCCTTTCCAAACTGGAACTCTTAAACAGTAGTTAAAGTCTCTGTTGTCATGATGTCAGCTGCGGAAACAAACAGCGGCAAATGACTGTGTGGTGCAGGGGAGATTCTTGAAATCCATGTCGAAGAACTGACAGTGTACACTACTTTTTGAAACCATGTCGAAGAACCGACAGTGTACACTATCTTTTTGAAATCCATGTCGAAGAACCTACAGTGTACATTATCTTTGAAGAAACAGGTAACATTTTCTCTCCCTCACTCCCTCCCCTCCTCTGTCTGACTGTCTGTCTCTCTGTCTGTCTGTCTGTCTGTCTGTCTCTCTCTCTCTCGCTCTCTCTCTCTCTCTCTCTGCCTCTGTCTTTCTGTCTCTGTCTGTCTCCATCTCTGTCTCTCTCTTTCTCTCTGTATCTCTCTCTGTCTCTGTATCTCTGTCTCTCTCTATGTCTCTCTCTTTCCTTCTGTCTCTCTCTGTCTCTGTCTCTCTCTCCCTCTCTGTCTCTCTATCAGTTTGTCTGTCTGTCTGCCTGTATGTCTGTTTCCCCATCTCTCTCTCTCTCTCTCTCTCTTCTCTCTCTTCTCTCTCTCTCTTCTCTCTCTCTCTCTCTCTGTCTTTCTCTCTCTCTCTCTCTCTCTCTCTCTCTCTCTCTCTCTCTTCTCTCTCTCTCTCTCTCTCTCTTTCAGCTACTTCTTAAAATTCTCTTCTTATCCTTTTTTTTTCTATATCTTCTTTTCGTTCCCTCTCCTGTCTTTTGGTCGTCCTTTTCTCTTTCGTTTCTCTTCCGTTCTAATACTCACCCACTCACCCCCATTTGTTAACGTCCTTTGCTTCTTTTTTCTACTTCATTTATTCGTCTTTTTGTCTTCTTCATTATCTTCTTCTGTATCTTTTCCTTCTGTATCTTCTTCTTTTTCTTGGTGTTCTTGGTCTTCTTCTTTGTCTTCTTCTTCTTCTTCTTCTTCTTCTTCTTCTTCTTCTCTTCTTCTTCTCCTCCTCCTCCTCTTTCTCCCTCCTGCTCTTGCTGCTGCTGCTGCTGCTGCTACTCCTTCTCCCCCTCCTCCTCCTTCTTCTTCTGTCTCCAGCACACACGTCCTCAATGTGTTGGCATTGAGAAGAGAGCTGATATCTCGGGTGTCCTCTTTTGATTGTCGTGGAATGAGTTCGCTCAATTACATTACCTTCAAAGCGGTTACGTTGCGTGTAGAAATTCCCCCTTTCACGTTGATTCCACCCACACAGATGCATGTACGTACATACGAACCTACGCACGCACGCACATACACACACACACACACACACACGCGCGCGCGCGCGCGCGCACATACACACACACACGAGCACACACACACACACAACACACACACACACACACACACACACACACACACACACACACACAGTGTGAAGATGGAGTATGTATGTGTGGTGTGTGTGTGTGTGTGTGTGTGTGAGAGAGAGAGAGAGAGAGAGAGGAGAGAGAGAGAGAGAGAGAGAGAGAGAGAGAGAGAGAGAGAGAGAGAGAGAGAGAGAGAGAGAGAGAGAGAGAGAGAGAATGAGAACAGATCCAGGCCCTAATGTCTTAGAAACACATTTTTGCACTTTCTGCTGAGTCCAGTGATCCATCTAACCTGGCGAGTGATGTCCAATGGCTCCACGCCTAATTTCAGAAAGCTTCTTTTTTTGCCCTGCTGGACATGCGTTTTTCATTGTGTAGGAGATGAGCAGGGGCCAGACCCACGCTCAATGAGCTGTTCATGCGGGTTGTATCAGCTATCGCGTGCAGCGCCACAACATACAAGAGCACACTCACTGGAGAAGGCTTTTCCCCTTACCCCTTTTCTCCTGAAGCGCAGGACAGCAATTGAGGATAATCAGTTGACAGTAGTACATATTTTTGTTTTACATTATGGTCATTCTGTTCAAAGAAGAAAGGCTCCATGGCCTTGATTGAAGATCGGTTGTACTGGGTATGATCTGCATCATCCTATGAACGCTTTGGACATGTGGGGCAGTATCCAGGGATTTGACTTCGAGATTCTCTTTACAATGTTTTGTTCTTGATGACTTTGTGTCCCTTGATGTAGGCCCTCAGCATGTCATGTGTTTCATACTGTGATTTGGCATGTCTTTTTCCTACGTTTGTCGTTTGACTTGAAGACACATTTCAATTGTTGTTATTCTGAAAATGTCCATTGCATGAAAGCTCATGTCAGCCACCATTTTTTTTCTGATCTTATTGATAACTTAGCAAGTAGGTGTGAGACATGTGCACACAGTCCACGTAAGAGACAAGTTGTCCATTCTGCTAAGTCTGTGTATTCATTAGGACCTTTGGCTGTATTTGTTGTTACATGAAAACGTTTTCGTTACTTTTTAACATTTCTTGGGTGAACATACAGAATGAGTGAAGGTTTTAGGGGAATGTCTGGCCTCTCAGCACAGCAATGTCTTGCCTCTGCTAAAAAATATAATCAATTGATCTACCGTGCCATCAATGTGTTGTTTGGTGATTACCAAAGCTAAAACCGAACGTAAGTATTCGAACGGACGATATGAAAAAGCTGACGGCCTTATCTTTCTCTTGGCAGGTTCATATAGACGAGGACTTGTGTCAAAAGTGTTGGATTCCAAGGTCGCCTTTCACATAGCATTGCTATGCAGCTGTTTCCTGCAAGCCTTGTTTGTTTTCTGAAGTTTATACCCCACTCTCAATGCATGCACTCAAAAGCCATCACGAGAACCACCACCATACTGCCGTCGAGTTTGGTCTTAAAATAAACGCACGGAAGCAACTCCAGGGATATATCTGAAAACCAGACAACACTCCTTAACACCAGTAATGGGCCGTCCATGCTGGCTTCTTTATCTGCTCATGTCCGAGCTAATGCTGCCTGCAAGAGACATCACGCAGAGTAAACACGGAAACGGCAGTGAACAACTAGGAAGGGAATGTCAAGCTCACACGTGGGGGACTGTTCATGTGGTTTGTGCTTATACATACACAGCAACAACAACAGAACAAAAGTAAGAACACTTATTACCTTTTACTCAAGACTGGCATTGTCATGTGGTCTAGACCATTGTCAGGCAGAGCAAATTAGAGGAACAGAAACAACCACAGGTAACCTCGTCTGCATGTGACAAGAAACCTTGTGTGAAGCCGGCAGACGTCAAGCGTGGAGATCAAATCAGATTGGGGGTATCTGTCATCAGGTGAAACAACCACATGCATGTCACTCTAAACGAACGCTATTTGCATTACCCACTCACCTAGCACACGTACAGTTTAAAGAGACCAATGGCTGTGTGAATGTGGCAGGGATAGCACATACAGTTCAGAGAGACCAATGGCTGTGTGAATGTGACAGGATAGCACATACAGTTAATAGAGACCAATGGCTGTGTGAATGTGACAGGAACAGCACACGTACAGTTAATAGAGACCAATGGCTGTGTGAATGTGACAGGAATAGCACATACAGTTAATAGAGACCAATGGCTGTGTGAATGTGGCAGGAATAGCACATACAGTTAATAGAGACCAATGGCTGTGTGAATGTGGCAGGAATAGCACACGTTTCAGTTCAGAGAGACCAATGGCTGTGTGAATGTGACAGGAATAGCACATACAGTTCAGAGAGACCAATGGCTGTGTGAATGTGGCAGGAATAGCACACGTACAGTTCAGAGAGACCAATGGCTGTGTGAATGTGACAGAAATAGCACATACAGTTCAGAGAGACCAATGGCTGTGTGAATGTGGCAGGAATAGCACACGTACAGTTCAGAGAGACCAATGGCTGTGTGAAAGTGACAGGAATAGCACATACAGTTAATAGAGACCAATGGCTGTGTGAATGTGACAGGAATAGCACATACAGTTAATAGAGACCAATGGCTGTGTGAATGTGACAGAAATAGCACACGTAGAGTTCAGAGAGACAATGGCTGTGTGAATGTGACAGGAATAGCACATACAGTTCAGAGAGACCAATGGCGGTGTGAATGTGACAGGAATAGCACATACAGTTAATAGAGACCAATGGCTGTGTGAATGTGACAGGAATAGCACATACAGTTAATAGAGACCAATGGCTGTGTGAATGTGACAGAAATAGCACACGTAGAGTTCAGAGAGACCAATGGCTGTGTGAATGTGACAGGAATAGCACATACAGTTCAGAGAGACCAATGGATGTGTGAATGTGACAGAAATAGCACATACAGTTCAGAGAGACCAATGGCTGTGTGAATGTGACAGGAATAGCACACGTACAGTTCAGAGAGACCAATGGCGGTGTGATGTGACAGGAATAGCACATACAGTTAATAGAGACCAATGGCGGTGTGAATGTGACAGGAATAGCACATACAGTTCAGAGAGACCAATGGCTGTGTGAATGTGACAGAAATAGCACATACAGTTCAGAGAGACCAATGGCTGTGTGAATGTGACAGGAATAGCACATACAGTTAATAGAGACCAATGGCTGTGTGAATGTGACAGGAATAGCACATACAGTTCAGAGAGACCAATGGCTGTGTGAATGTGACAGGAATAGCACATACAGTTCAGAGAGACCAATGGCTGTGTGAATGTGACAGGAATAGCACATACAGTTAATAGAGACCAATGGCTGTGTGAATGTGACAGGAATAGCACACGTACAGTTCAGAGAGACCAATGGCTGTGTGAATGTGACAGGAATAGCACATACAGTTCAGAGAGACCAATGGCTGTGTGAATGTGACAGGAATAGCACATACAGTTAATAAAGACCAATGGCTGTGTGAATGTGACAGGAATAGCACATACAGTTCAGAGAGACCAATGGCTGTGTGAATGTGACAGGAATAGCACATACAGTTAATAGAGACCAATGGCTGTGTGAATGTGACAGGAATAGCACACGTACAGTTCAGAGAGACCAATGGCTGTGTGAATGTGACAGGAATAGGACATACAGTTCAGAGAGACCAATGGCTGTGTGAATGTGACAGGAACTAGCACATCAGTTCAGAGAGACCAATGGCTGTGTGAATGTGGCAGGAATAGCACACGTACAGTTCAAAGAGACCAATGGCTGTGTGAATGTGACAGGAATAGCACAGTACAGTTCAGAGAGACCAATGGCTGTGTGAATGTGCAGGAATAGCACACTACAGTTAAGAGACCAATGGCTGTGTGAATGTGGCAGGAATAGCACATACAGTTCAGAGAGACCAATGGCTGTGTGAATGTGGCAGGAATAGCACACGCACAGTTCAGAGAGACCAATGGCTGTGTGAATGTGGCAGGAATAGCCAGGGCGTGGCTGCGTATGATGGAGTGAAATCAGAAAGACAGATGGAAAGGCAAAGTCAGAGAGAACTCAAAATGCGATCAGTAAACCACAGTATGACTAACATATCTAACAAATAATGACATGAAAAGTGTTGATATGATTCAGTTTCGATAAATATACCTATTACCTTGGCTGAGTGTTGTAAAGGCTGCAGGAGGTACGATATGTGCTTCTGGTTTTTAAAGGTAAGGAAAATTAGGGTACACCACGTACATCGACAAAACAGGATCTTTCTTTTCGAGGTTACGTGGTGTTGTTGATTTTCTCCATGTTTATTTTGTATTGGTTTGTTTACCTATTGTCTTTTTTTCAAAATCCAATTTCAGAATGCTCCACAGAATTTCTGAACAGTAAGTTCACAACTTTGCAGCAGAACGGTGGCAACAATATCAAATGCATAACATACACGAACTCAACAGACAACATACAGAACAACACAAACAAAACAGACAACACACAGAACAACCAAACACTATTTTTTGTCAAGGATAACATTGCAAAAATGATCTCAAACAGCAAAATATCTAACCACACAACAATTTTAGCACACACACACACACACACACACACACACACCACACCACACACACACACACACACACACACACACGCACACACACGCACACACACGCACAAACACATATGTACGCACGCACGCACTCTTTCCATAAAGAGTGAATAAAAAAAGACTGAACATAGTTATAACTATTCACATAGTATGGACTGATGTTTCTCGTACTTTTCAAGAAAGAGTCACAAATAACCAACAAGCGGACATACACTAGCAACATTTACAGCCTTCATTATATACGCATTAAAAACGCAAGTCACACTTAAAAAAAAGAAGACATAATTATGCCGCCTCAGAGAGAGGAGAGAGAGAGAGAGAGAGAGAGAGAGAGAGAGAGAGAGAGAGAGAGGGGTTTTCTTATTATATTTTCTTGCTGAAGTTTGCCGAACTTTTTTTCACTCACCTCTACTTTATATTATGATCGTGATATAACGACTCAACCGATGGTCCATTTCAACATGTGGATAGAACAAAATCCCATCTAGTATTGCGTGAAACACGAACATGCAATTTTCATATCATTTAATGACCACAATTCACAGACACAGGTGCACACAGAATTGTTCCAATTGACACATCCACTTCTTCCTTCTTCCCTTCTCTGTCACTGTCTCCCTTTCTCTCACTCCCTTGCCCCTTCTCCCTTACTCCCTCCCTCCCCCCCTCCTCCCTCTCTCTCTCTCTCTCTCTCTCTCTCTCTCTCTCTCTCTCATCTTCAACTTGACCTCTGTCTTCCTGGCTTTTAAATGTCACAGACACATGCGCGAGACTGCACATCCTCGTATTTCATACACATGTAATCACACACACACGCATACACAGCAGAATATTAAAAAGAGAAAGGAAGTAAGCACAATCTCAGAGAGAGAGAGAGAGAGAGAGAGAGAGAGAGAGAGAGAGAGAGAGAGAGAGAGAGAGAGAGAGAGAGAGAGAGAGAGAGAGAAGAGAGTTCAATGTGAACCAGCCTTTTAAAATAATGACGAGAAACGTTGATGGACAACAGTGGATAGGTTTAATCTAGGGCGAAGATTTCTACAGAAACAAAATCAAGAGAAAGAAGAAGGGAATGGGAAAGGGAAAAATATCTATGTACAGAGCGCAGAGTGGATGGGCGTAGATGAAGAAGAATGGAGTGTGGACGAGGAGAAGGGGGGGGGGGGGGGGGGGGGGGCGGGGGGGGAGGGGGATGAGAGACAAAGAGGGCGGATGGGGTGACCTGCTCTTTCCTTCGAAGATTTCTAACTGTAGTTCGTCTCTCTCTGTCTCATGCTTTCTTTATCTTGTTTTTTGTGTGTTTGTCTGGTTTTTTTTTTTTTTTGTGTGGGATTATTTGTCTTTGACGGAGGGGAATATTGCTATTATGTTCTTCGATTTTACTTCGTTTTTTTTTTCATCCTTCATTTGATAGGATTTTGTTTTGCTTATTTGGGGCTGCGATCCCTGTCCTGAAAAGAGAAACCTTCCTGTCTGTCCGTCCGTTGGTGTTTTGTTCTCCCTCTCTTCGCATAGATTTCAGAAATGTGGTTTCAAGAACGTACTTAAGTAAGACGAAATGCGAAATGTGAATACGATGTACATTGGTGTGTGTGTGTGTGTGTGTGTGTGTGTGTGTGTGTGTGTGTGTGTGTGTGTGTGTGTGTGTGTGTGTGTGGAAACGTTGGTTATATAAATCACACACACACACACACACACACACACACACAACACACACACACACACACACACACACACACACTTTTTTTTTAAATGACTGGTGAGTTGATTTTAACGTGGTGACAGCCCTGATGTGGCCCTTTGCGGTCGGCTGGGCTATAAGCAACATCATCTTCTTCTTCTACACACACACACACATGAACGCGCTAAAGAAGATATATATATACACAGAAAGAGAGAGAGAGAGAGAGAGAGAGAGAGAGAGAGAGAGAGAGAGGAGAGAGAGAGGAGAGAGAGAGAGAGAGAGAGAGAGGAATGAGACATGGGAATATGGAGGTGGGTGGAAGAAGGTGATCAACCTGTAAGTAACATTTTATAGCGTTATCCCACCTCCCTACATAGCATACTACTACTATTACTACTGATAATGATGATGGTAATAATAATAATGATAATAGTAATAATGATAATACTGATAACAATAATGTATAATAACAATAATAATAACAATGAAAAAAATGAAGAAAATAATAATAATAATAATAATAATAATAATAATAATAATAATAATGACAACAATAATACTTATAATAATAATGTATAATAACAATAATAATAATAACAATGAAAAAAATGATGAAAATAATAACAATAATAATTGTGTGTGTGTGTGTGTGTGTGTGTGTGTGTGTGTGTGTGTGTGTGTGTGTGTGTGTGTGATTACAAATAAATGCAAGTTGATGTGTCATGCATGTAGTGAGGAAAAGATTACGAAGCACGTGTATTGTTCTGTTCCCGATCTCTTAAAAGAGAGAAAACTTCTTAACAGTATGAAAGAACTTCCTGTTGCGTTTTTGGTTGGTGTCCTGTTATAACAAAAAGTGTCTTGATCTTTGTATACTCTTTATAAGAAAAGACACTGCCGTTTGACAAAGTGGAATATACATCTCTTTGTATTTCAGGTATTGTCTGTTATTTTCTTTGTTTTTATCGTAGAGTTTTGTGTATGGTTCATGCATCCATTCATGAAGGAATAAGACATAGATGAATAAAACCACACACACACACACACACACACACACACACACACACACACACACACACACACACACACAAATCCTCTCGATTTTTCTTCATAGATGGAACTCTCAAATGCTTATGTCAAAACAAAATCAGTACCTCGAGTCCTGCGTTGGGATAAAGAAAAGTGAAAATAAGTATAAGAAGTTAAATGATGCATAATGCTTTTCATAAACAGATGATGCTCTCTCTCTCTCTCTCTCTCTCTCTCTCTCTCTCTCTCTCTCTCTCTCTCTCTCTCTCTCTCCGGTTATGTCTTCTTTACCCTCTTCTTGTCTCACCTCCCCCCCCATCTTCTGCTTGTACGTCCTCCTCTGCCTTTTGCTCACGTTTTCAATCCTTCTGTTCTACTTATTTCTTTCTCAAGGACCCCCTCCCCTTTTTTAACATTTCTCCTCATTCAACAACTTTTCTTCTTCTTCTTCTTCTTCTTCTTCTTCTTCTTCTTCTCTCTTCACGCCCTTTCTTCTTGTTCTTGTTCTTCTCTCTTCGCCCCCTTTCTTCTTCTTCTTCTTCTTTTTCTTCCACTACACAAAAAACAAACAAACAAACTAACAAACAAAACAAAAATGGTAGGTCTGACCAGCGCGTTGGGCTAATGCGTAGGTCACACATCCGCTGAGTCGTAGCCATGAGACCCTCTTCTTCAATGTCTTATCTTTGTGGTCAATTCATTTATCCATCAGCTTCAAATCATGCGTAGCGTGGTCTCAAAACGTAACGGATGTGGTGTAGCGTATATGGACTAGTCCCACGCAGTGACGCCTCCTTGATGAAACTGAAACTTCTTCTTCTTCTTCTTCTCCTCCTCTCTTCACCCCTCTCTCTCTCTCTCTCTCTCTCTCTCTCTCTCTCTCTCTCTCTCTCTCTCTCTCTCTCTCTCTCTCTCTCTCTCTCATGCACACATGTACTTAATGTATCAAACTGAATCAACGAACGTAACTCTTTTCCCTTCCATGATGAAACAGTCATACGCATATAGCTCAGTTCACATACATATAAGAACAAAAGAAGCGAGCAGGCTGGTCTGGTTGTTGTTGTTGCTGTTGTTGTTGTTGTTTCACACGCGGTACTGGGAACTTGCGGCATCTGTGACGCTTTAAATCATGTTGCTATCAAACAACTGGATTTCTAAAAAAAAAAAAGCAGAAGAAAAAGCAGAGAGCACATTACACTCTGAGAGAACTCAAACCTGTACATTACACTCTGAGAGAACTCAAACCTGTATATTACACTCTGAGAGAACTCAAACCTGTATATTACACTCTGAGAGAACTCAAACCTGTACATTACACTCTGAGAGAACTCAAACCTGTATATTACACTCTGAGAGAACTCACACCTGTACATTACACTCTGAGAGAACTCAAACGTGTATATTACGCTCTGAGAGAACTCAAACCTGTATATTACACTCTGAGAGAACTCAAACCTGTATATTACACTCTGAGAGAACATAAACGTGTATATTACAGCACTCTGAGAAAACTCAACCTGTATATTACACTCTGAGAGAACTCAAACCTGTATATTACACTCTGAGAGAACTCAAACCTGTATATTTCAGCACTCTGAGAGAACTCAAATGTGTATATTACACTCAAAGAGAACTCAAACCTGTATATTCCACTCTGAGAGAACTCAAACCTGTATATTACAGCACTCTGAGAGAACTCAAACCTGTATATTACACTCTGAGAGAACTCAAACCTGTATATTACAGCACTCTGAGAGAACTCAAACCTGTATATTACACTCTGAGAGAACTCAAACCTGTATATTACAGCACTCTGAGAGAACTCAAACCTGTATATTACACTCTGAGAGCACTCAACCTGTACATTACACTCTGAGAAGACTCAAACCTGTACATTACACTCTGAGAGAACTCAAAACCTGTACATTACACTCTGAGAGAACTCAAACCTGTATATTACACTCTGAGAGAACTCAAACCTGTACATTACACTCTGAGAGAACTCAAACCTGTACATTACACTCTGAGAGAACTCAAACCTGTATATTACACTCTGAGAGAACTCAAACTGTATATTACACTCTGAGAGAACTCAAACTGTATATTACACTCTGAGAGAACTCTAACCTGTTTATTACACTCTGAGAGAACTCAAACCTGTATATTACAGCACTCTGAGAGAACTCAACTGTTACATTACATTGAGGACCAAACCTGTATTTACGCATTGAGAGAACTCAAAACTGTATATTATAGCACTCTGAGAGAACTCAACCTGTATTATTACAGCACTCTGAGAGGACTCAAACCTGTATATTACAGCACTCTGAGAGAACTCAAACCTGTATATTACAGCATCTGGAGAACTCAACCTGTATATTAACTCTGAGAGAACTCAAACTGTATATTACAGCACTCTGAGAGAACTCAAAACTGTATATTACAGCACTCTGAGAGAACTCAAACCTGTATATTACAGCACTCTGAGAGAACTCAAACTGTATATTACCACTCTGAGAGAACTCAACCTGTTATTACAGCACTCTGAGAGAACTCAAACCTGTATATTACAGCACCTGAGAGAACTCAAACACTGTACTTACACTCTGAGAGAACTCAAACCTGTATATTACACTCTGAGAGAACTCAAACCTGTATATTACAGCACTCTGAGAGAACTCAAACCTGTATATTACAGCACTCTGAGAGAACTCAAACCTGTATATTACACTCTGAGAGAACTCAAACTGTATATTACACTCTGAGAGAACTCAAACTGTATATTACAGCACTCTGAGAGAACTCAAACCTGTATATTACAGCACTCTGAGAGAACTCAAACCTGTATATTACACTCTGAGAGAACTCAAACCTGTATATTACAGCACTCTGAGAGAACTCAAACCTGTATATTACAGCACTCTGAGAGAACTCAAACCTGTACATTACACTCTGAGAGAACTCAAACCTGTATATTCAGCACTCTAGAACTAACCTGTATATTACAGCACTATGAGAGAACTCAAACCTGTATATTAGAGCACTCTGAGAGAACTCAAACCTGTATATTACACTCTGAGAGAACTCAAACTTGTATATTACACTCTGAGAGAACTCAAACCTGTTATTACACTCTGAGAGAACTCAAACTGTATATTACAGCACTCTGAGAAGAACTCAAACCTGTATATTACTAGCACTCTGAGAGAACTCAAACCTGTATATTACAGCACTCTGAGAGAACTCAAACCTGTATATTACAGCACTCTGAGAGAACTCAAACTGTATATTACAGCACTCTGAGAGAACTCAAACCTGTATATTACAGCACTCTGAGAGAACTCAAACCTGTACATTACACTCTGAGAGAACTCAAACTGTATATTACACTCTGAGAGAACTCAAACCTGTATATTACAGCACTCTGAGAGAACTCAAACCTGTATATTACACTCTGAGAGAACTCAAACCTGTATATTACACTCTGAGAGAACTCAAACCTGTATATTACACTCTGAGAGAACTCAAACCTGTATATTACACTCTGAGAGAACTCAAACCTGTATATTACAGCACTCTGAGAGACCTCAAACATGTATATTACACTCTGAGAGAACTCAAACCTGTACATTACACTCTGAGAGAACTCAAACCTGTATATTACAGCACTCTGAGAGAACTCAAACCTGTACATTACACTCTGAGAGAACTCAAACCTGTATATTACACTCTGAGAGAACTCAAACTGTATATTACAGCACTCTGAGAGGACTCAAACCTGTATATTACAGCACTCTGAGAGAACTCAAACCTGTATATTACACTCTGAGAGAACTCAAACCTGTATATTACACTCTGAGAAAACTCAAACCTGTATATTACAGCACTCTGAGAGAACTCAAACCTGTATATTACAGCACTCTGAGAGAACTCAAACCTGTATATTACACTCTGAGAGAACTCAAACCTGTATATTACAGCACTCTGAGAGAACTCAAACCTGTATATTATAGCACTCTGAGAGAACTCAAACCTGTATATTACACTCTGAGAGAACTCAAACCTGTATATTACAGCACTCTGAGAGAACTCAAACCTGTATATTACAGCACTCTGAGAGAACTCAAACCTGTATATTACACTCTGAGAGAACTCAAACCTGTATATTACAGCACTCTGAGAGAACTCAAACCTGTATATTACAGCACTCTGAGAGAACTCAAACCTGTACATTACAGCACTCTGAGAGAACTCAAACCTGTATATTACACTCTGAGAGAACTCAAACCTGTATATTACAGCACTCTGAGAGAACTCAAACCTGTATATTACAGCACTCTGAGAGAACTCAAACCTGTACATTACACTCTGAGAGAACTCAAACCTGTATATTACAGCACTCTGAGAGAACTCAAACCTGTACATTACACTCTGAGAGAACTCAAACTGTATATTACACTCTGAGAGAACTCAAACCTGTATATTACACTCTGAGAGAACTCAAACCTGTATATTACAGCACTCTGAGAGGACTCAGACCTGTATATTACAGCACTCTGAGAGACTCAAACCTGTATATTACAGCACTCTGAGAGAACTCAAACCTGTATATTACACTCTGAGAGAACTCAAACCTGTATATTACAGCACTCTGAGAGACTCAAACCTGTATATTACAGCACTCTGAGAGAACTCAAACCTGTATATTACAGCACTCTGAGAGAACTCAAACCTGTATATTACAGCGCTCTGAGAGAACTCAAACCTGTATATTACAGCACTCTGAGAGAACTCAAACCTGTATATTACACTCTGAGAGAACTCAAACCTGTACATTACAGCACTCTGAGAGAACTCAAACCTGTATATTACAGCACTCTGAGAGAACTCAAACCTGTATATTACAGCACTCTGAGAGAACTCAAACCTGTATATTACAGCACTCTGAGAGAACTCAAACCTGTATATTACAGCACTCTGAGAGAACTCAAACCTGTATATTACAGCACTCTGAGAGAACTCAAACCTGTATATTACACTCTGAGAGAACTCAAACCTGTACATTACAGCACTCTGAGAGAACTCAAACCTGTATATTACAGCACTCTGAGAAAACTCAAACCTGTATATTACAGCACTCTGAGAGAACTCAAACCTGTATATTACAGCACTCTGAGAGAACTCAAACCTGTATATTACAGCACTCTGAGAGAACTCAAACCTGTATATTACAGGACAATAAAGAAACAAAGCTGCGACTTTTTGGTCTTAAGACAGATATGCGGAAATGCTCCAGGGGAGTTAATCCGTAAATGAAAAAGTTCGCGTCGACAGAAGTCACGGCCAATTATGCTTAAAAAAAAATATTTATTGCCTTTTTTTCTGTTTGTATCAAACCAATGCTGCTTGGAAAACAACAAACACAACAACTACAACAAGCCAGGCATGAAGAACATGTAGGAAATCGTCTGAGAAAATCCAACTATTATACAAGCATACATACACTAAGAAAATGACAGCCCGTACCATGTGTATTTGGAAAAAAATAACCGTATGTATTTCTAGAATAATTAACAGATTAAAAGTGAATACGTATTTCATAAGAGAGAGAGAGAGAGAGAGAGGGAGAGAGAGAGAGAGAGGAGAGAGAGAGAGAGAGGAGAGTTTTTTTAAATCAGAAACATGCCAAAATTTCTTCACTTGCCTACATGTCTTCTCAAGCTCCTCTCTCTCTCTCTCTCTCTCTCTCTTCTCTCTCTGTCACCTCACCACTACCACCATCTCTCTCTCTCCCTCGGCATTATCTGTCTGTCTGTCTGTCTCTATCTCTTAATCTGTCTGTTTGAATGTCACACTCACACGCAAGTACATGCACATC
The DNA here is from genome assembly GCA_018398815.1 of Conus ventricosus. Classification (NCBI taxonomy): domain Eukaryota; kingdom Metazoa; phylum Mollusca; class Gastropoda; order Neogastropoda; family Conidae; genus Conus; species Conus ventricosus. Next base: position 11,643,580 of record CM031612.1, on the reverse strand, counting down.
TTCACAATACGCTACCAGACATATACACGCGTGCACACTACGCACGCACGCACACAGACATATAGGTTCACAAGACACGGAGAGTTAGCGCACACGACCAGAGATAGATCTCGATGGAGATGGATCTTGATGGAGATAGATCTTGATGGATTATCAAGGGAAGAGTCCATGGGAAGAAGAATACAGGCGGGAACGATACAGAGAGAAATAAGAAAGGAAGGGGAGGGAGTGATGATAACAGACTAGGAAGACTGGGTGGGTGCAGAGAAAGGTGACAACGGGAAGGGTGAAATAGGGTGGGGAGGAGGGGAGGGAATTATTCTTTGTTAAAAGTGTTGATTCATTTCTAACCCTCAGCTTCTGTTCGGGGTTTTCTTTCTTGTCTATCAGACAGACAGATAATGCCGAGGGAGCCGGAATAGTTCGTTGGTAGAGCGCCTGACTCGTAATCTTGGTGATCCTGGGGTTGCGGGTTCGAACCTCCGCGGGACGTTTCGGTACAGGGGGATTTTTCCCTCGGAGTTAACACTGGTTCTGACTCCATTTCCCATACAGTCCTTCGAATGAGACTATAAACCGAGGTTCCGTGTGTGAACTCACGCATAACATCTTGCACACACGTAAAATCCCATCACCAACTTTCGGAAGAGTAGGCCAGTTTGGCCGTTGGTATGGATGACACGTTACACATAGCATGCACCCTGCGTGAGAAATGGAAAGAATGAAGGAAGTAAGGAAAATGAGTGTTCGATATTGAACGATACTCACTGGATGACACGGGAAACGACTGAATGAAGCGCCAGCTGGCAGCTCTTCAGGCCTACCCAGGTAGGCAGCCCGTTGTGTAAACGAGTGTTGATTGTAAAGCGCTTAGAGCTTGGCCTCTAGCCGAGAATAGGCGCTATATAAGTATTCATTATTATTATTATTATTATTATTTCTTTTGTTTTGTTTTTCCACAGTGACAGAGAGAACATCTAATCATGTTCTTTTAGGAGGGAAAGGGGTGAGTCAGGGAATAAGGGAGGCTACTCGATCCTCTGTTAAATTCTCAAAACTGTTCTTTTTTCTATCGAGTGTGTGTGTGTGTGTGGGGGGGGGGGGGAGGGGGGGAGGGGGCTGACTTTTCTTAAACAGAGAAAGAAAAAAAAAGCAAAACTAATCATGTTCCTCTTTGCTTCCTTTCTTTCCTTTGAGAATGACTTTGTTTGAATTCTCTTGGCCTCATTTGGTTTCTCTCAAAACAACACGGTTGCTGTCTGTCCGTTTTGTTGTGTGTGTTTTTTTCAGCTTTTTATCCTCTTTCTTTCTTTTAATCTGGCCCTGTTTTCACGGACTGTAGAAATGCGGTTGCAAGAACGTCGTTAAGATAAAGTACCTCCAGAATGGCATTTCAGCCCCCATTTTCCTCAGCATCGTTTCTTTGATTACCTTCCTTGACGATAGTGTGTGTGTGTGTGTGTGTGTGTGTGTGTGTGTGTGTGTGTGTGTGTGAGAGGGGGGAGGAGGGCAGGATAGGAGCTGGGATGGAGTGATGGGAAAAGGGACACATTGGTCAGTCAGTAATTGTCCTACAAATTGATCTGATGTAACCTGACGCCTCGCTCTGAGATGACGCTATTCTTATTTGTCTTCTGTTTCTTCCATCATCATCATCATCATCATCATCATCATCATCATCATCATCATTGTCATCATCATTATGATTATTATTATCATTATTGTTGTTATGATGATGATGATGATGATGATTATCATAACTATTATCATTATTATCACTATCATAACTATACTTATCATTGGTGTTATCATGATCATTACTATTATTATTATTATTGTTATTAGTAGTATAATCATTAGTGTCATTATCATTATTATTATTATTAGTAGTATCATTACTATTATTATTATTGTTGTTGTTGCTGCTGCTATAGTTGTTGTTGTTATGATGATGATGATGATGATGATGATGATGATGATGATGGTGATGATGATGATGATGATGATGATCATGATGATCATGATGATGATGATAATCATGATGATGATCATGATGATGATGTAAACCAACGTGTCGAAGAAGAAGAAGAAGAAGAAGAAGAAGAAGAAGAAGAAGAAGAAGAAGAAGAAGAAGAAGAAGAAGAAGAAGAATGGTAACTGTAAAAAGGAAAATGAAAGAAAGAAAGAAAGAAAAAGAAGGAGAAGAAAATGAAAGATCGGGGGATGAAATGGAACGAAACGACATACGCATTAGATGCGGATCAGAAGATTCAGAAGCATGAGGAGGAATTCAGCTAATGTGTCTCAGATGAGAGAGATGGGGATGAAGGTAGAGAAGGAATTCCAACACAGTTTAGGCCCATCACACACATACCTGTCCCCAGACAGCAGCACCAAATGGCACCAGCTATGTCATCTGGCACCACACATCACAAAGTTATATGAAGATTCGTTTTTGTTTGTTTGTTTTCATTCTTCTGTCTTTTTTTGCGTACCGAGCATCACATTCCCAGTGCTGCCTGCATGCCATATTTTGACAAGCCGCCCTAAAAAAGCCGCCTACAAACAAGTTACAAGTCAAAACACGACGCGTTTTGACCTCTTAGGTCTTCTTCAGGCAAGAAAAACAACGTTCAGGAATGTGAAAAAGAAAAACGAGCAATCACTTCTCTTCTTCTTCTTTTTCTTCTTCTTCTTCTTCTTCTTCTTTTTTCTTCTTCTTCTTCTTCTTCTTTTTCTTCTTCTTCTTTTTCTTCTTCTTCTTCTTTTTCTTCTTCTTCTTCTTCTTCTTCTTCTTCTTCTTCTTCTTCTTACTCTTCTTTTTTCTTCTTCTTCTTCTTCTTCTTCTTCTTCTTCTTCTTCTTCTTCTTCTTCCTCTTCTTTTTCTTCTTCTTCTTCTTCTTCTTCTTCAATGTCCTGAACGTTGTTTGTCTTGCCTGGAGAAGACCTAAGAGGTCGAAACGCGTCGTGTTTTTGTCTTGTAACTTGTTTATTCCTGTGTTTGGCGGGACTCACTAAGAACTATTCTTAAATTTTGTTTCAATTTCCGCTTGCAATCACTTCACTTCGAAACTCGCCTGCAAAATTCGACTGTGACATTTGGATGAAAACGCTTAGAGAATCGGTCACCTGAAGTCAACGTCAATGATGCCGTGGAAGCGATAGGGCTGTCTGAGTCCAGGGAAACAGAGAGATCTTCGAGAGAACAGTTTAGCCTTAAAGCATTGTGTTGACAGATAGATCTTCGAGAGAACAGTTTAGCCTTAAAGCATTGTGTTGACAGAACAGTTTAGCCTTAAAGCATTGTGTTGACATATTTCAGGCCTGTCTGAGTCCAGGGAAACAGAGAGATCTTCAAGAGAACAGTTTAGCCTTAAAGCATTGTGTTGACAGAACAGTTTAGCCTTAAAGCATTGTGTTGACAGAACAGTTTAGCCTCAAAGCATTGTGTTGACAGAACAGTTTAGCCTTAAGCATTGTGTTGACAGAACAGTTTAGCCTCAAGCATTGTGTTGACAGAACAGTTTAGCCTTAAAGCATTGTGTTGACAGAACAGTTTAGCCTCAAGCATTGTGTTGACAGAACAGTTTAGCCTTAAAGCATTGTGTTGACGAACAGTTTAGCCTTAAAGCATTGTGTTGACAGAACAGTTAGCCTAAAGCATTGTGTACAGAACAGTTTAGCCTTAAAGCATTGTGTTGACAGAACAGTTTAGCCTTAAAGCATTGTGTTGACAGAACAGTTTAGCCTTAACACATGAAATCGGGATGTCGTATTGCAAATGTTAATTCGGTTCAGTTTTCTTTCTACATTCTCGAACTTCGGCAACTGCAATAGCAAATTACGCCGAATAACCTGGAGATACTTTTCAAAACATAATCTTGAATATTCCTATCGCATTATTATGATCCAAAAAACCATACTGAACAATTAGGGCATACATCACTTTCCAAACGCTACTTTTTACAACAAATCAATATAGCACTACACTGGACCGAAAATACAGAGATTAAAAGCGATAAATAAAAGGAAGGCTTGCATGCGTCATTATTGTTACTTTTGACGTCTTTAACAAAAAGCTCCCCCTCTCTTGGTCTCCTTTTTAAATTGTAAAAGGCTAACAGTAACCAAATCAAATCGTGCTTTATTCGTTTCTGCACAATGTATCGTTGAGGGTGTCAACAGAATAATCAGCCTAATTCACAAGGCTGTATCGTATATGATTTTTTCTGTTTTCTCACTAAGAAGTAGAGAAAGTGTATTTTCTTGTTTGTCCTGCACTTATTATATAGGGGTATGACGGAGTGTCACTGATGTAGATGTCGCTTGAAATAAGAAATTCCAACTCTGTCGTTCACAAGCTCAATTGTTTTTAGAACCCTAAAGATATGAAATGGGGGTTTGTTTTTAATCAGTGATCTTGGGCCTGTTAAAGCTAAGTAAAACTAATTATATAAAGTGACAAGTGCTTTTTAGAGAAAAAAATTCAACAACACACAAACACACGACAACAGACAGACACTCACACACACACACACTCACACACACACACACACACACACACCCACACACGATCGCGCGCGCGCGCGCGCGCGACGCTTTACTAGAGCATGGGCTAACCAGTTTAGCTATCCTAATCTATGGTTTTTTTTTGGTCTCTTTTTCACTGTTGCGGTTATTAACCCCCCCCCCCCCCCCACCCCCCATCCCCTCCTCTTCCCCCTCTCAGTCAAAAGGTTTCGCTCAAGAAGTGACCCGTGTTGATTTGAGACCAGGGCCCCCCCACAACTGCTAGAGTTCTTTTTTCCCAGGTTATTGGGTTGAGCCGTCTCCTTCATATAGAGCGTTGTGTGTGTGTGGGTGTGTGTGTACCTTGTTAACAATTTCAAGTAAAATCTCTCTCGTCTCCCTCTGTCTTTTGTGTGTCTGTCTGTTCTGTCTGTTCTGTCTGACTATCTCTTCATGATCTGGAGCCATACTTACGTTTGGATTTGGGACGGATTTGGACATATTTATTCGATATACATTAACAGGATTTAGGTTTGGGTTTTATAAATTGATCAGTGCACTGTTCAAGAATACAAAAGGAAAAGTGAAACGTGTTCATGAAATGCACACATGTAGTGCGAGTCTGCTTACAGATGATTGAAATTCACTGTTTGTTTGTTTGTTTGCTTTTGTCATGCTTTCTGATGATTTAAAACCTTAATGCATCCAAAAGATTCATAATAATCAGGTGATTTAGTTTAACATTACTTTTAGCATCACGAAAGACGAAGTTCGTTATAAATCTTGCTTATATCTTTCATAAGCCCTTTAGAGATAGGGTGGGACTAGCTATATTCTTGATTTATCAAATTTGTATTATAAATGTGAATTTGTAAATTGAGTCATAAATGTGGATTGTATTGATTCTCTTTCTCTTTTTTCATGATGTTCCATCTTTTTACTCTTGTATTTGCACCTATTTTTCTCATTTCACGTTGGGTTGGAAAGTTTCATTTGAATCATATATTCAATTGTCATTGTTCTCCCCCTCCCCCCCCCAACCCCCCCCCCCCCCCCCCCCCCCCCCCCCCCCCCCCCCCCCCCCCTTCATATGGGGGCTTTGGCCTTTTTGAACAAAATTCTGTTCTCTCTCTCTCTCTCTCTGCAACGGTGTGGAGAGAAGAGAGAGATGGTGAGGTGGATGAGAAGGGGGAGGATGGTGGTGAGAGACGAGGAGAGTGAGAGATGTGGAGTGCCCCGAGCAGAGAGAAGAAGAGAGAGAGAGAGAGAGAGAGAGCGAGGTTTGAGGAGAGAGAGAGAGCGAACTATTTCTTTCTCAGGCGTTCAGGAAAACGATTCCGCCGTTGGCCCAACTTTGTTATTGTATCGTGATTTATGGATTCAGTCGCTCTAACTCATTTTGAATCGCACATTGAATTAAAAAAAATGAAAGCTATTTATTGTGACGAAAGAACACGACAATGCAATTTTCCTATCAATAGGATCATTTAATCACAGATTCGTCCAGACTGTCGCTTCTTCTCTCTCTCTCTCTCTCTCTCTCTCTTCTCTCTCTCTCTCCTCTCTCATCTCTCTCTCTCTCTCTCTCTCTCTCTCTCTCCCCCCTCTCTTCTCCCCCGCCCCTCTCTCTCTTCTCTACTCCTATCTCTCTCTCTCTCTCTCTCCTCTCTCTCTCTCTCTCTCTCTCTCTCCTTTAAGTCTTCCACGTTTTCTGTCTTCAGGAATTTTGAAATCATAGTCACAAACATGACATAAACACTCACGTATGCAAAGTACACTCGCTCGCACGCACGCACGAACGCACGCACACAAGCGCGAACACTAAAACCCAACACTGACCATTAACACTAACACTAACACACATGCGCGCGCGCACACACAACACACACACACTCACACACAACACACACACACACACTCACCCACACACACCGCGCTGCGAACGCACACACACCACACACACCACACGCAACACACACACACACACACACACCACACACACACCACACACACAAATGTAAACAAACACACTAACGCACACACTAGCATCATTCTAACACATTCAGAAGAGAGAGAGGAGTAGAAGGAAGAGAGTGAGGTGAGAGAGAAGAGGGAGGAGGAGAGAGAGAGGGAGAGTGAGGAGAGAGGGGAGGATGTGGAGAGAGAGTGGAGGAGAGAGAGAGAGAGAAAGGGGGGGCGAGGGGTTGAAAGGGTTTGGGAAGATGTTCTTGAGCGTTTTTAGTGAGGGAGAGGGACAGTTCATTCGTGATCCAAACACTTTCAGTGATAGCTGATCAGAGACTGCTGATGGATATACATGGGCAATGCTTATGGCGAGGAGAAATACAGGCAGAAACAAACAGAAAGAAATCTGAAAGGCAAGAACGAATGAGAACCCTCACCCCCACCCCCCAACCCCCCCCAAGGGTTATGTAGTGAGCAGAACAGTGGCGCAGATTGATGGAGGCCATCGGCGCGAGTGTACAGGGAGGTGAAATTAAAGTGTTGCGTGTGTGTGTGTGTTGTGTATGTGTGTGTGTGTGTGTGTGTGTGTGTGTGTGTGTGTGTGTGTGTGTGTGTTAGTGCGCGCGCGCGCGCGAGTACGTGCGTGCGTGCGTATGTGCGAGCGTATCGTGCGTGCGTGTGTGCGTGCGTGCCGTGCGTGCGTGTGTGTGTGTGTGTGTGTGTGTGTGTGTGTGTTGTGTGTGTGTGTGTAAGACAGAATTCAAACTAGGCAGCAGACCAGATAATCTTATCATTTGAGAGAGAGAGAGAGAGAGAGAGGCTCGGGAGAGGAGAGGGAGAGAGACGAGAGAGAAGAGAGAGAGAGAGCAGGACTGATTCATCTAAATCTTAGATGACAAATGTAAGAATGGTCACTATTCCATGGAACTTTCCGATTCTTACGTCTGAGATTATAGGTTTAATAAGTATATCAAGAATCCTTGATTATCTCCCTTAAACGCGATTGTAAACATACTCCGGAAATCCTGGCAATTGACTTTCAAGTCTTTAGATAAATAGTATCTTAGAAATCATGGGTCAAAATTCCATTATTCTGTTGTAAGTGAAAAGAGTATATAACAATGCAACTCATCTTACATAGAAAGACATATATCCAGGATCATTGTTCCTTTGGTTTTGAAAGACCACTGGTGAAGCATAACTCGCTATTTTACTTATGTGCTGCAGGAAATGCAGTATCATTGCGAACCAAAAAAAAATCGGTTTCTTTTTTTTTCTCAATGAACGAAAATAACCACATCCTTACTATGGAAAGATAATTATGATGTTGATGAGGACTTGTTTTGTTGTTTTCATTGGTTGTCCAAGTATTAGTAGTAAGGTGAGGCAGGGCTTTCACCCCCCTAAATCCGGCGGAGGCAAAAATGCGGAGGGAACAAACAGCGCCTTAGGACAACATCACATGAATCGTAGGATGCTCGGTGATAAAATCCGAACGATCCTTGTTGACCGTTTCCTATTCATAGACCCTACGGGCGATTGCATCACGCTGAGTTCAATCAGCTGTAAAGACTTGTTTTAGCGACTCGTGTTGGGTAAGACCGTCGGCTACAAGGGTGACAACGTTCACTTGATGGAAAAAAGACAGTCAGTTCCCTTGAAAAGGGCTGAACTGTACCCGCCTGAATTGATCCCTTTACTAGCTGGATAGCATGATCGACTTTTTAGACCGGTTCATTACCATTAATGAATGAGATTTGGGGATTATTAGGTGTCTTTAGTTTGTTTCGATGTTTGATGTTTTTTGTTTTTTTTTATTAAGCTGCCTTATAAGGGTGACAACTCAAACCAAAACCAACAGCGGATTACACTTGAAA
>CM031612.1:11626061-11628561 GCA_018398815.1 Conus ventricosus | reverse complement strand
TGCCGAGTCACTTCCGTGGTGCTCAGTGTTGCCTGTTCTGATCCAACATACACAGGACACCACCTACTAAGGCCCCTTCTGAAGACAAAATTGCTTAGTCGCGGAGCCGACGTGAGTGAGCTCTCCCTCCAGAGGGCGCCACCACGACCGTCCAATGGCAGCCCCATGAATTCGCCATACCACTGACCCCGACAGAATCAAACCAAGGCCATAGACGTGGAGTGGACATTCAAATTGAGGTCGCCATGATAGCGGGGCATGAAGGGCCACAGAATTTGAGACTTTTTTTAAATGCTGATCGATGAGAATGCGAATGATAAAGATGATACTACGGATATCCACTCCGGTCTAAAACTCTATAACAGGGCTGTACTCGACGCTTACTTTCATAACCTATCCCAGCGTCAACCAGGCCTGAGAGATACAGACACCTGCAGTGTTGGTCAGGAAATTTGATTAACACTGTCAGTGACACATCCATATAGTGGATGAAACTCGACTGTGTGGTCCCAGTCTTCCCAACTGAGCCCATAGCAAACTCAACTCTGGGTAGGAGCCGGTCGGAGTAGAAGAATCCCACGTGACTGATGGGATCGAACCCACTTTCTACTAACTGAGAGTCCGTGAAACTAACCATTTCGCCTCGGCGGTTTGTCCAGTTACTCCTTGTTGGCTGTTCAGTCAGGTCAGTTACTCCTTGTTGGCTGTTCAGTCAGGTCAGTTACTCCTTGTTGGCTGTTCAGTCAGGTCAGTTACTCCTTGTTAATGTTGGCTGTTCAGTCAGGTCAGTTACTCCTTGTTAATGTTGGCTGTTCAGTCAGGTCAGTTACTCCTTGTTAATGTTGGCTGTTCAGTCAGGTCAGTTACACCTTGTTGGCTGTTCAGACAGGTCAGTTACTCCTTGGCTGTTCAGTTAGGTCAGTTACTCCTTGTTGGCTGTTCAGTCAGGTCAGTTACTCCTTGGCTGTTCAGTCAGGTCAGTTACTCCTTGGCTGTTCAGTCAGGTCAGTTACTCCTTGGCTGTTCAGTCAGGTCAGTTACTCCTTGGCATTTCAGTCAGGACAGTTACTCATTGTTGACCGTTCAGTCAGGTCAGTTACTCCTTGTTTTTGGCTGTTCAGTCAGGTCAGTTACTCCTTGTTGGCTGTTCAGTGGGGTCAGTTACTCCTTGTTGGCTGTTCAGTCAGGTCAGTTACTCCTTGTTGGCTGTTCAGTCAGGTCAGTGACTCCTTGTTGGCTCGTCAGTCAGTTACCTTGTTGCTGTTCAGTCAGTCAGTTACTCCTTGTTGGCTGTTCAGTCAGGTCAGTTACTCCTTGTTGGCTGTTCGGTCAGGTCAGTTACTCCTTGTTGGCTGTTCGGTCAGGTCAGTTACTCCTTGTTGGCTGTTCAGTCAGGTCAGTTACTCCATGTTGGCTGTTCAGTCAGGTCAGTTACTCCTTGTTGGCTGTTCAGTCAGGTCAGTTACTCCTTGTTGGCTGTTCAGTCAGGTCAGTTACTCCTTGGCTGTTCAGTCAGGTCAGTTACTCCTTGTTGGCTGTTCAGTAGGTCAGTTACTCCTTGTTGGCTGTTCAGTCAGGTCAGTTACTCCTTGTTGGCTGTTCAGTCAGGTCAGTTACTCCTTGGCTGTTCAGTCAGGTCAGTTACTCCTTGGCTGTTCAGTCAGGTCAGTTACTCCTTGTTGGCTGTTCAGTCAGGTCAGTTACTCCTTGGCTGTTCAGTCAGGTCAGTTACTCTTTGGCTGTTCAGTCAGGTCAGTTACTCCTTGTTGGCTGTTCAGTCGGGGTCAGTTACTCCTTGTTGGCTGTTCAGTCAGGTCAGTTACGCCTTGGCTGTTCAGTCAGGACAGTTACTCCTTGGCTGTTCAGTCAGGTCAGTTACTCCTTGTTGGCTGTTCAGTCAGGTCAGTTACTACTTGGCTGTTCAGTCAGGACAGTTACTCCTTGGCTGTTCAGTCAGGTCAGTTACTCCTTGGCTGTTCAGTCAGGCAGTTACTCCTTGTTGGCTGTTCAGTCAGGTCATTACTCCTTGTTGGCTGTTCGTCAGGTCAGTTACTCCTTGTTGGCTGTTCGTCAGGTCAGTTACTCCTTGTTGGCTGTTCAGTCAGGTCAGTTACTCCATGTGGCTGTTCAGTCAGGTCAGTTACTCCTTGTTGGCTGTTCAGTCAGGTCAGTTACTCCTTGTTGGCTGTTCAGTCAGGTCAGTTACTCCTTGTGGCTGTTCAGTCAGGTCAGTTACTCCTGTTGGCTGTTCAGTCAGGTCAGTTACTCCTTGTTGGCTGTTCAGTCAGGTCAGTTACTCCTTGGTTTGTGCTGTTCAGTCAGGTCAGTTACTCCTTGTTGGCTGTTCAGTCAGGTCAGTTACTCCTTTGGCTGTTCAGTGCAGGTCAGTTACTCCTTGTTGGCTGTTCAGTCAGGTCAGTTACTCCTTGTTGGCTGTTCAGTCAGGTCAGTTACTCCTTGGCTGTTCAGTCAGGTCAGTTACTCCGTTGGCTGTTCAGTC
>CM031612.1:11608561-11621061 GCA_018398815.1 Conus ventricosus | reverse complement strand
TCCCTGATATGCAGCGTGAGACACGGGATTGTTTTCCACCATGAGAGACAACAGTGTGAGACCTGTGCTGCAAGCGTGACGCTTCTCTCTCTCTCCTCTCTCTCTCTCTCTCTCTCTCTCTCTCTCTCTCTCTCTCTCTCTCTCTCTCTCTGTGAAATGTGACATCTGTGTTTTGTAACACCATGGATTTTCCCCGTAAAAAAGACTGTCTTAAAAGATACGACTTGCTCTCAATGTAGCATGAGAAGACAAACAAATGCCAATAGCAACCATTCCCGGAGACAAATGCCAAAAGCAACAATTCCCAGAGACAAATGCCAAAAGCAACAATTCCCAGAGACAAGTGCCAATAGCAACAATTCCCAGAGACAAGTGCCAATAGCAACAATTCCCAGAGACAAATGCCAATGGCAACAATTCCCAGAGACAAGTGCCAATAGCATCAATTCCTAGAGACAAGTGCCAAAAGCAACAATTCCCAGAGACAAGTGCCAATAGCGACAATTCCCAGAGACAAGTGCTAATAGCAACAATTCCCAGAGACAAGTGCCAATAGCAACAATTCCCAGAGACAAGTGCCAATAGCAACAATTCCCAGAGACAAATGCCAATGGCAACAATTCCCAGAGACAAGTGCCAATAGCATCAATTCCTAGAGACAAGTGCCAAAAGCAACAATTCCCAGAGACAAGTGCCAATAGCGACAATTCCCAGAGACAAGTGCTAATAGCAACAATTCCCAGAGACAAGTGCCAATAGCAACAATTCCCAGAGACAATTCCCAGAGACAAGTGCCAATAGCAACAATTCCCAGAGACAAGTGCCAAAAGCAACAATTCCCGGAGACAAGTGCCCATAGCAACAATTCCTAGAGACAAGTGCCCATAGCAACAATTCCCAGAGGTCCCAACATGAAGTGGTAAGGATTAGAAAGAGGAAAAGAAGAAATGGGGTTGGCGGGAGACAGAAAAGATCTCAACGGGAAAGGGAGAGGGGTCAAAAACTACTAATTTCGTCAGTGGCATCAGTTTGACTACTGTGAATATTTTTTATCATCGTCTTCATTATTATTAACATAATGATAGTGATAATGATAATAATAATATTGATCAAAATAGTAATAACAAAGATAATAACAATGATCTTGGTAATGACATTAATATAATACAAATAATAACATTATTATGATCATTATCATTATCATCATTATCATCATCACCATAATCATTTCCCTCGCATAATCTCTATCTCAGCAGCCTCGTTTTCATTCCACATCCATTTTGCGCCCAATGTGATGCGATCAGTGATTGGTAGTTCTTAATGTGATGCGATCAGTGATTGGTTGTTCTTAATGTGATGCGATCAGTGATTGGTTGTTCTTAATGTGATGCGATCAGTGATTGGTTTTCTTAATGTGATGCGATCAGTGATTGGTAGTTCTTAATGTGATGCGATCAGTGATTGGTTGTTCTTAATGTGATGCGATCAGTGATTGGTTGTTCTTAATGTGATGCGATCAGTGATTGGTTGTTCTTAATGTGATGCGATCAGTGATTGGTTGTTCTTAATGTGATGCGATCAGTGATTGGTTGTTCTTAATGTGATGCGATCAGTGATTGGTTGTTCTTAATGTGATGCGATCAGTGATTGGTTGTTCTTAATGTGATGCGATCAGTGATTGGTAGTTCTTAATGTGATGCGATCAGTGATTGGTTGTTCTTAATGTGATGCGATCAGTGATTGGTTGTTCTTAATGTGATGCGATCAGTGATTGGTTGTTCTTAATGTGATGCGATCAGTGATTGGTTGTTCTTGGTTTTCATTGTCTTCCGTGATGTATGTCTGGCCTGAGGAAGACCAAAGATGTCGAAACACATCGTGGTTTGTCTTGTAATTGTTTCTTTTCAAATTTTAAAATGTAATTGAGAGCGAACCGCCAAGAAAACGTAGACAAACGAATCACAAGACAAAACACGACGCGTTTCGACCTCTTAGGTCTTTTTCAGGCAAGATACAAAACACTCAGGACAACGAAAATGAACGAGCAATCACTTATCTTCATTCACTTCAGCGCAAGATGGGCGTTGAATGAAAAGGAAGCTGTCAAGGAGACAATGTGTGAGTCGAGGCAGTAATGATGATAGTGATATCACTGATAGGAATAATGATAATGATCTTCAATGGTTAGGGAGACAAGCCCTACCTTACTGAGGGTTTGAGATCTGTCGGCTACCTCACCGGTTCTCATCCTGCTACAGCTGTTTGCCCTCACCTGGTTCTGCCATCCTGCCACAGCTGTTACCCTCACCTGGTTCTGCCAGCCACAGCTGTTACCTCACCTGTTCTGCCTCTGCCACAGCTGTTACCCTCACCTGGTTCTGCCAGCCACAGCTGTTACCCTCACCTGGTTCTGCCATCCTGCCACAGCTTGTTACCCTCACCTGTTCTGCCTGCCACAGCTGTTCCCTCACCTGGTTCTCATCCTGCCACAGCTGTTGACCTCACCTGGTACTGCCCCTGCCACAGCTGTTGACCCTCACCTGGTTCTTGCCTGCCACAGCTGTTACCCTCACCTGGTTCTGCCACCTGCCACAGCTGTTACCCTCACCTGGATCTGCCAGCCTGCCACAGCTGTTACCCTCACCTGGTTCTACCCGCCACAGCTGTTACCCTCACCTGGTTCTGCCAGCCCCAAGCTGTTACCCTCACCTGGTTCTGCTACCTGCCACAGCTGTTACCCTCACCTGGTTCTACCACCTGCCACAGCTGTTACCCTCACCTGGTTGCTGCCTGCCACAGCTGTTACCCTCACCTGGTTCTGCCATCCTGTCCACAGCTGTTACCCTCACCTGGTTCGCCGCCACAGCTGTTACCCTCACCTGGTTCTGCCACCTGCCACAGCTGTTACCCTCACCTGGTCTGCCAGCATGCCACAGCTGTTACCCTCACTGGTTTGCCAGCCTGCCACAGCTGTTACCCTCACCTGGTTCTGCCATCCTGCCACAGCTGTTACCCTCACCTGGTTCTGGCCTGCCACAGCTGTTACTCTCACCTGGTTCTGCCATCCTGCCACAGCTGTTACCCTCACCTGGTTCTGCCATCCTGCCAAAGCTGTTACCCTCACCTGGTTCTGCCAGCCTGCCACAGCTGTTACCCTCACCTGGTTCTGCCACCTGCCACAGCTGTTACCCTCACTGGTTTTGCCAGCCTGCCACAGCTGTTACCCCTCACCTGGTTCTGCCTGCCACAGCTGTTACCCTCACCTGGTTGCAGCCTGCCACAGCTGTTACCCTCACCTGGTTCTGCCATCCTGCCACAGCTGTTACCCTCACCTGGTTTGCCATGCCACAGCTGTTACCCTCACCTGGTTCTGCCATCCTGCCACAGCTGTTACCCTCACCTGGTTCTGCCTGCCACAGCTGTTACCTCACCTGGTTCTGCCATACCTAGGCCCTCACAGCTGTTACCCTCACCTGGTTCTGCCATCCTGCCACAGCTGTTACCCTCACCTGGTTCTGCCATCCTGCCACAGCTGTTACCCTCACCTGGTTCTGCCAGCCATGCCACAGCTGTTACCCTCACCTGGTTCTGCCAGCCTGCCACAGCTGTTACCCTCACCTGGTTCTGCCAGCATGCCACAGCTGTTACCCTCAACCTGTTCTGTCGCCAGCCACAGCTGTTACCCTCACCTGGTTCTGCCATCCTGCCACAGCTGTTACCCTCACCTGGTTCTGCCAGCCACAGCTGTTACCCTCACCTGGTTCTGCCATTCTGCCACAGCTGTTACCCTCACCTAGTTATGCCTGCCACAGCTGTTGCCCGGGGTGTGGTCGCTGTTACATTGTAACAAATACGGGGAGCCACAGGTGAGAGCTGCGAGCCGAGTGAGGACCAAAGATGGACATGCAGCTCTGAGAAGGACCCTGTTTGGGTTACAGTTCTGCAAACTGTTTTTAGACTTCTGCTTGAAGTCATTTTCCTGCTCATGTAGAAAGGACACCTTTAAGATTGGCGTTTCTTTTCATTCTTCACTTCCCTTAGCTGTTGAAAAATTTTAATATTCTGTATTCTTATTGTTGTTGTAGTTGTTGTTGCTGCTGTTGTCCTCCTCTTTCTTCTTCTTCTCCTCCTCCTTTATCTCCTCCTCCTCTTCCACCTCTTCATCATCCCCCCCCCCTTCTCCTCTTCCCCCTCCTCCACCTCCTCCTCCTCTTTCTTCTTCTTCTTCTCTTCTTCTTCTTCTTCTTCTTCTTCTTCTTCTTCTCTCTCTCTCTCCTCTGAAGTATGACATCTGTGTTTCATTCCACCACCTTAGACATGCCACTCACCATCAGTGAGACGAACAAACAAACAGCGCTGGTAAACAAGATTCCCAGGTTAATACAATGCTTGGCAAGGACCAGACGAAAGGCGGAAGGGGTGAGTACGGACAGAATGGAGAGGCCACGAAGGCCTGGGAGGGTGGTGGGCTAAAACCTTCTGAACAGTCTGAGACAAACACAGCTGGTGTATTAGACTGAACCAGTTGGCTTGCATGGCTTCAATGACAGTAGTAAACCTACACTGCAGTATCCTGTGTAGACAGAGCTAGCGACATGCCAGGCTTCAATGACAGTAGTAAACCTACACTGCAATCTCTTGTGTAGACAGAGCTAGCTGACATGCCAGGCTTCACTAACAGCAGTGAAGATACGCTGTAATCTGTTCGGTAGACAGAACTGCTTGAACTCCCTGGCTTCAATCGCCATAATCGGAGTGTACTGGAATGACTGTTGTTGTTTGACTCGCACATTTTGATGAACTTCAGCGAACCAGCCAAACGACTAACTGACCAACTGCACTGACCAGCACGACAGTTCTACCAGTACAACCCACAACCGTAGATTCTCAAACTTGAACGTGAACAAAATGACCAGCGTTCTTCCTTTATTGCGACTTTCGCTCATGTTTGTCAAAGACATGACAACAATCAGCACGCGTGTCAGTCTTCCGATGTTCTTTCCATTCTCTTCTTCTCTCTCTCCACAGCTGAAACCACAGGCACAGGGCGTCTTCCATCTTCTTTCTTCTCCTCTCTCTCTCTCTCCACAGCTGAAGACCACAGGCACAGGGCGTCTTCCATTCTTTCTTATCTCTCTCCACAGCTGAGAACCACAGGCACAGGGCTTCTTCCATTCTTTCTTCTCTCTCTCCACAGCTGAGAACCACAGGCACAGGGCGTCTTCCATTCTTTCTTCTCTCTCCACAGCTGAGAACCACAGGCACAGGGCCTGTCCAGGATGTGTTGCTTTCAGTTCTCACTACAGAAGAAGCATGGCGAACTCGTTGTTTCCTAACTTCCCGTCTCCCCCCCTCCCTCCTCCTAACTCCCCCCCTTCCCCGCCCTCCCCCCCCCCCCCCCCACGCCACCCCCACCCTCCAACCTCTATTCTGTTGTCAACTAGACGACATGTGAATAGTGGGTTCGCAATTCAGTTAACATTTTGTAATGTATGCCTCTCTCTCTCTCTCTCTCTCTCTCTCTCTCTCTCCTCTCTCTCCTCTCTCTCTCTCTCCCTCTCTCTCTCTCTCTCTCTCTTGTTGATTTCACTAAAGCCTTTGATGTACTTGACCATGCACTCCTTCTAAAAAAACTTAAGATCTATCGTTTGTCTACTGATTCATTAGAACTCATGTCATCTTTCCTATCTGGTAGAAAACAATCGGTAACGTTTAGTGGAAAAACATCTTCTGCATTGCCTGTTGATTACGGCGTTCCACAAGGTTCTGTCCTAGGTCCTTTATTATTTTCAATTTACATTAACGACTTACCTTTAGTTCTACTGCAGAATGCGAGTTATTTGCTGACGACACAACCTTACACATCAGTAGCACCAATGTCGTCGAGGTCTCAACAGCTCTTCAGGAAAATATTAACCACTTAGCCGACTGGTCTGAACTAAATCACATGTGTCCACATCCACAGAAAACGAAATTCATGCTTATAACAACTCGACAAAAACGTCAAAATCTTCCTGATAATTTATCTGTTCTTTACTTAAATAACAAAAAGATTGAAGAAACTAATAGCCATAAAGTTCTTGGAGTTGTCATTGATAATAATTTGTCATGGTCAGATCATATTACAAGGATATGTAACATTATTTCTAAAAAGATCTATCAACTCTCTAAAGTGAAAAAATTCTTGAATCTACACAGTCGAAAAATGTTCTTCTGTGCTTACATAGAATCTTACATAAATTATGTTTCAACTGTTTGGGATTCCGCAAGCAATAATATCATGAAACCTCTAGTAAGTCTACATAGACAAGCGTTGAAATTGGTTCTTTTAAAGCCGTCGACGCTGTTAGCGTCTGATTATAAGGTATTGAATATGTTGCCATTAAAAATGAAATTAGAGTATAACAAAGCTGTCTTCATGTTCAAAATACTGTCCGGAAGAGCACCACACTCGCTTACTAATATGTTTCCAACAAAGAGTAATAATCATTCGTCTAGGATAGTACCACCGCGTCCCAGAATTGATCTTTTTAAAACTAGTCTGATTTACTCAGGGAGTTGTTTGTGGAATGCCATTATTAATAAAATCGACGTTAATATCAGTCTCAACATGTTCAAAGAAAGGTATCACTCGTTATTATTAACTGAACTAGAAAACAAAAGTCCATGAGTCGGGTTTGTTATCTCATGTTGATCTCTTTCTTCTTTTCTCTTGTTGTTTTGATGTTGGGGCGGGGGGGGGGGGGGGGGGGGGGGGTGCTGTGATGGGTATTTCTGGTGTTTTCAGCTCATTCTTCTTTATTGCATGACTTGATTTTGATACTAACCTTTTTTCATTGTATTTTGTCATTTGTGATGTGGCAAATTTTGGTCTCTCTCTCTCTCTCTCTCTCTCTCTCTCTCTCCTCTCTCTCTCTCTCTTCTCTCTCTCTCTCTCCTCTCTGTCGATCTGGCTGTCTCTGTCTCCCTCCCTTTCTCTCTCTCTCTCTCTCTCTCTCTCTCTCTCTCTCTCTCTCTCTCCTCTCTCTCTCTCTCTCTCTCTCTCTCTCATATTTTGTCATTCTATGTTGATCTCCTTCTTCCTTCTCTTGTCGTTCTTGAAGTTGGGAGGGGGGGGGGGCGTGTATGGAATTGTTGCTTGCTGCTGAGTTGGGCATGTCTGGTGTCTTTCAGCTTTTTTTTTTTTTTCCCCTTCATTCCATGACTTGATGTTTTACCACTCTTCTTCATTGTAGTTTGTCATGTGCCAATTTTTTATATGCTTCTCCTCCTCCTCCTCTTCTCCTTAGTCTTCTTTTTCATCTTCTTCTTCTTCTCCTTCTCTTCTTCTTCTTCTTCTTCTTCTTCTTCTCTTCTCCTTCTTCTTCTTCTTCTTCTTCTTCTTCTTCTTCTTCTTCTTCTTCTTCTTCCTTTTCTTCTGTCTCTCCTTGTGTCAGAGACTCCGTCTCTTTATTCTGTGTCTCCAAGTCCCCACCTCTCTCTCTCTCTTTGTGTCGCTCTCCATCCCTCCCTCTCTCCCACACTCTCTTCCTCTAGTTATATTGTGCATTCTCTTATTCTAAATTGCCATGTATTCATTGTTGTTTATGAGTTTATATGCAGTCCGATGCAATGATTTCTACCATGTATTTATTGTTTGAGGGCTGGATGAAAAAAAGCCACTGACTGGTGCTTATTCTTTTCCCTCATTAAACAACATTTCGTTCGTTCGTTCGTTCGTTCTCTCTCTCTCTCTCTCTCTCTCTCTCTCTCTCTCTCTCTCTCTCTCTCTCTTCTCTCTCTCTCCTCTCTCTCTCTCTCTCTCTCTCCCTCTGCAATTTATGTATAATTGTTAAATAAAACAAACTTCTGAATTCATTTACAGTAATGAAGAACATCTATTCAATAAGCAAACAAACCCCTAAAGCAAATAAACCAGATTTATAAAGAAAGGCATTTTTTAAAAAACAGGGACCAACGAACGTTCAAATGCACAATGGAACAAAGGAAGTGACCCCCCCCCCCCCCCCCAAAAAAAAAAGAAAATTGAAGAACAAGAGAGACGATATCAAAGAAGTGAAAAATAGCCGAAAAGATGAAGGAGATGAACAGATAAAAAGATTCAACCAGCCAAACAAGCGAACAAGGCGACAGACATGTCCATAAAGCTGAAGACTACGAATTACCAATCTGCACCTCCAGCTATCTCACTCTGTCTGACAGAGGGGTATCATTTTCCAATCTGCACCTCCAGCTATCTCACTCTGTCTGACAGAGGGGTATCATTTTCCAATCTCCACCTCCAGCCATCTCACTCCGTCTGACAGAGGGGTATCATTTTCCAATCTGCACCTCCACCCATCTCACTGTCTGACAGGAGGGTATCATTTTCCAATCTCCACCTCCACCCATCTCACTGTCTGACAGAGGGGTATCATTTTCCAATCTCCACCTCCAGCCATCTCACTCTGTCTGACAGAGGGGTATCATTTTCCAATCCCCACCTCCAGCCATCTCACTCTGTCTGACAGGAGGGGTATCATTTTCCAATCTCCACCTCCAGCCATCTCACTCTGTCTGACAGAGGGGTATCATTTTCCAATCTCCACCTCCACCCATCTCACTCTGTCTGACAGGAGGGGTATCATTTTCCAATCTCCACCTCTACCCATCTCACTCCTGTCTGACAGGAGGGGTATCATTTTCCAGTCTCCACCTCCAGCCATCTCACTCTGTCTGACAGGAGGGGTATCATTTTCCAATCTCCACCTCCACCCATCTCACTCTGTCTGACAGGAGGGGTATCATTTTCCAATCTCCACCTCCAGCCATCTCACTCTGTCTGACAGGAGGGGTATCATTTTCCAATCTCCACCTCCACCCATCTCACTCTGTCTGACAGGAGGGGTATCATTTTCCAATCTCCACCTCCACCCATCTCACTCTGTCTGACAGGAGGGGTATCATTTTCCAATCTCCACCTCCAGCCATCTCACTCTGTCTGACAGGAGGGGTATCATTTTCCAATCTGCACCTCCACCCATCTCACTGTCTGACAGGAGGGGTATCATTTTCCAATCTCCACCTCCAGCCATCTCACTCTGTCTGACAGGAGGGGTATCATTTTCCAATCTCCACCTCCAGCCATCTCACTCTGTCTGACAGGAGGGGTATCATTTTCCAATCTGCACCTCCACCCATCTCACTGTCTGACAGGAGGGGTATCATTTTCCCAAGACTACTTCCCGAGCTTGAGGGGATTAGTTTCCAAAGTCTGGTGACTGAAGGCGAAAAATTAAAACGAATTTTGAAAGGAATTTTAAGTAATTCCACCGGCTAACATGGACAAACAAATTACAAGACAAAACACTACTCGTTTCGACCTCTTAGGTCTTCTTCAGGCGAGATGAACAACATTCAGGACAATGAAAACGAAGAACGGCAATCACGAGCGAACGCCTTGTGTTTTGTCTTGGTACTTTGTTTGTCTATGTTAACCGGCGGAGTTATTTAAAATTCCTTTCAAAATTTGAGGCAATTACTTGAGGAGATTTGTTTATTTTCTCCCTTTTTCGCTCTTCCTGACACTAAACACAGCCCATTTTGACTTTCCCTCACACTAAACACATAACATTTTTTACTTTCCTTCACACTAAACACAGCCCATTTTTGACTTTCCCTGACACTAAACACAGCCCATTTTTGACTTTCCCTCACAGTAAACACAGAACATTTTTGACTTTCCTCTCACACTAAACACAGCCCATTTTTGACTTTCCCTCACAGTAAACACAGCACATTTTTGACTTTCCCTCACACTAAACACAGCACATTTTTGCATGTATCTAAATCACCGCCAGGTCCGTTCGCGTTCTATAAAACCGAACCTGTTTTTTCCAGGGAGCTTTTCTTTCCCCTACGTGATGTGAGACATGTGGAGTGAGAAGGGGTGAAGTTGGTGGTGGGGAGGGTGGGGTTGGAGTTGGAGGGTGTGTATGTGTGCGATCCGGGTTGCATGGTAACAGATGAGGAGGAGAATGTAGACATTGGACGTATAAAAATGTCTGTAATTTGGGCTACCTTTCTATGCCCATGTCTTTGTCAGTCAGTCTGTCAGTCTGTCTGTCAGTCTGTCTGTCAGTCTGTCTGTCTGTCTGTCTGTCTGTCTGTCAGTCTGTCTGCGCGCGCATGTGTGTGTGTGTGTGTGCGTGTGTGTGTGTGTGTGTGTGTGTGTGTGTGTGTGTGTGTGTGTGTGTGTGTGTGTGTGTGTGTGTGTGTGTGGTGTGTTTGTGTGTGCAATGTGATTGGTGTCCAAATACGAAAAAAGTTTTTCAAGTCATAAACAGCAATGAAGAATGTCTATTTCATTTTTTTAAAAAAACCGCCCTAAGACAAACAAAAACGCATGAAAAAGACATTAAAATAGACAAATGCACGTTCACATGCACAATAAAACAATCGAAGTCAATCAACAAAATAAGAGAGAGAGAGGGGGGGGGATAATGACAAAAGCAGCAGCTAGAAAACAAAGAAAGAATAAGAAAATGTACAAAGAAAGAAGATAAAAACAACCAATAAAACGAACAAGACAACAAACATGTCCAAAAAAAAAAATCTGAAGACCAAAAATCACATATTCCATCTCCACGCATACCTTTTCTTTCTGTCAGGATAGATATCATATTTCAGGACTGTTTCCCTAGACTGAGGGAATTCTTCATTTCTCTCTGTCAGGAAGGGTATCATATTTCAGGACTGTTTCCCGTGACTGAGGTAATTCTTCATTCCTCTCTGTTGCCCTCTTCTGGCGATCCCCACACACTAAACACACCACCTTTTGGAATGTGTCTAAATCAGGGCCAGGTCCGTTCAGGTTCTATAAAACCGAACCTGTTTTTTTCCAAGCAGCTTTTTTTTTTCCTTTCCCCTACTTGGTGCGAGAAATGTGGAGACGGAGAAGGGGGTGAAGTGGGTGGTGGGTGGTGGAGGAGGGGTTGCATGGTAACAGATAAGGCGAGGCGAGGAGAATGTAGAAATTGGACGTACTGTAATTTGGGCTACCTTTCTATGTCCGTGTCTTCGTCAGTCAGTGTATGTGTGTGTGTGTGTGTGTGTGTGTGTGCGTGCGTGCGTGTGTGCGTGCGTGCGTGCGTGCGTGCGTGCGTGCGTGCGTGCGTGCGTGTGTGTGTGTGTGTGTGTGTGTGTTGTGTGTGTGTGTGTGTGTGTGTGTGTGTGTGTGTGCAACATGATTGATTTCCAAATGAAAAAAAAGCCTTTATGATCATGAACAGCATTGAAGAATATTTATTCCATAAAAAACCCAAATCTGAAAATAACTGTTAAAAAACACATTAAAAACATATTTAAAAATTAGACAAACGCAGGTTCAAAGACACAATAAAACAATCGAAGTGAATCAGAAGAGAGAGAGAGAGAGAGAGAGAGAGAGAGAGAGAGAGAGAGAGAGAGAGAGAAGAGAGAGAGAGAAGAGACAGACAGACAGACAGACAGACAGACAGACAGACAGACAGAAAGACAGAAAAACAGAGACAGACAGAGACGGAGGAGACTAACGAAGTAAGCAGTAGCCTATAAAACAAAGAAGATGGAAAGATACAAAAAAAAGAAGAGGTATCTTTCTTCAGGACTGTATTTCTTATTTCTCCCTTTTTCCCCTCTTCTAACTTCCCCCCACACTCACTACAGCACTGCATCACGTGGTGTCTTGTGTCTCAATCACTTTCAGCTCCTTTCAAGATATTCACAACCCAACCTCTTTCTCCAAAGATTTTTTTTTCTGTCCCGTACTTGATATGAGAAAAGCGCGAAAAGGGTGAAAGGGGAAAGGTGGATGATGGGGGAGGGTGGGAGTGTTGGAGGTGTGGGTAAAGGGTTGGAGATGTGGATGGAATGGGGGGGGGGGGAGACTGTGCTGACTGAGTAGCTTGGTAACAAACGACGCAGGACGACTGTGGAAATTGAAAGCATAAAAACGTCTCTCACTTCCACTTCCTTTCTCTTCCCACAAACCTTTCTTTTTTTTCTTTTTTTCTTTACATTTTATTAATTTCTTTTCTTTCCCCCATTTTTTTTTACCTATCTTTTGCGCAACCTCAGTGGCATTTCATCCATGCCGCTTATTCCGACACCCACCCACCCCAGTTCACAGCCACACGTTGACCTGTTCCGCCTCAGCCCCGGCACCGGCAATTCACAGAGAGCAGTCAGCGTCATGTTCTCAAGAGGAAAACCCACTGGAGGAGACGCTGCACTGCTGCAGAGTCATGTTGGTGGTGTTCAGTGGCGCCTGTTCTGATACGCAGGACACCACCTACTACGCCCCCTATTGACGGCAATAATTGCTCTGTCGCGGAGCCAGCGAGAGTGAATCCCCATTCGGAGGGCGCCACCACGTCCGTCCAACGACAGTCTACAGGAATTAGTCAATACTGGTGACCCCGGCATAATCAAACCAAAGCCACAGACGTAGAGAGGACATCAAAAGTGAGGTCACCATGACA
>CM031612.1:11596061-11603561 GCA_018398815.1 Conus ventricosus | reverse complement strand
AGGGGGAGGGGGGAGGGGGAACATCTCCTTTCAACTATAAAGAGACGCAAGCTGATATGGTTTGGGCACAACACTCGACACACCAGTCTGTCCAAAACAATCATGCAAGGCACCATCGAGGGCGGTAGAAGAAGAGGAAGACAGCGGAAGAACTGACATGAGAACATCAAAGAATGGACCGGACTCCATACATGTGAGCTGCTGCCGGCGGCTGCTGGCAGAGACAGATGGAGAGGGGAGGTTGCGTCTGCGGTCCTCAGGTTTCCCCAACGACTACTTCTGTAGTTATGGGCCTGAGAGAGAGACAGAGAGAGAGAGAGAGAGAGAGAGAGAGAGAGAGGAGGAGAGAGAGAGGAGAGAGAGAGAGGGAGGAGCGAGGAGAGAGAGAGGAGAGAGAGAGAGAGAGAGAGAGAAGAGAGAGAGAGAGAGAGAGAGAGAGAGAGAGGAGAGGAGAGAGAGGAGGAGGAGGAGGTAGTGAGTGAGGACAGGCGGGTGTCCGCTTGCTTGAGACAGTCTTGTGGCAAACTAGCTGGGTCTCTACAGAGAGCTCTTCCTCACGCTTGTCAAAGGAGAGACAAGAAGTCTGCACTGCTGATGTATCATGTCTTCTTTATTCTTTCTTCCTTTCTTTCTTCTGCCTCTCCACAACTAGTGACCAGAGGCATCAGGCTGACCAGGACATGTCTTGGTTTGAATTTTCGAACAAGTGTTTTTGAAGCTACTTTTGAAGCTCTCTTCCCATTTCTCTATATTCTGATGCCATCAAGGTGTCCTCATGAGTTCAGAAAATCCAGTAGACGTTTTACGATGCGCGCCTGTTTGTCTCACCCTTTGGGTACTTCTTTCATGTTGTGAACTAGCACATGTGGGTTGATCGTGGGGGGTTAGAATGGGGCATTTGTATTGAGTCTGTCTGTCTGTCTGTCTGTCTGTCTGTCTGTCTGTCTCTCTCTCTCTCTCTCTCTCTCTCTCTCTCTCTCTCTCTCTCTCTCTCTCTCCAAAATACAAAATCTAAAAAAAAAACTTCAAAAATTATGAACAGCAATGAAGAATATCTATTAAAAAAGAAAAACAACCCCCCTTAAACAAGCGAAACCGAGGTTGTTCTTTTTCAAATCAAAGGAATGACCGTTCAAATACAAAATACACAATAAAATAAAGGATGTTAACTGAAAAGAGTCAGAATAAGAGAGAGAGGGGATTAAAGTAGCCAACAGCAGACTGAAAAGAATACAAAGACAATAAATCAAAGAAACAGAAATAAACAAACAACACAACACGACACAACATACAAGTCAATTTAGACCCAGAATTACAGATCTCCATCTCCACCCATCCCCTTTCTGTCTGCCAGGAAAGGCATCCTTCTCCAGGACCGCCTCCCTAGCTTGAGGAAATTTATGTATCCCTCCTTTCTCCCCTCCTCTGACTCCCCCCTCCCCTATTCCCTCTCCCTCCCCCCTTTCCCTCCCCCCCCCCCCCCCCCCCCCCACACACACACTAAATCCAGGACTGTGTTGCGTGTGTCTAAATAGTGCACCTGCCGTGTCCGTTCCAGTTCTAAACAACGGAACCCGTTTCTCTAAAGATTTTGTTGTTGTTGTTGCTTGATAGAGAAAGGCGGAGGGGGAGAAGGGAGTGAGATGTGGTGGACGGAGCGGGGCAGGGCATGGCAGGAGTGAGGAGTGTTGCGGTAGTGAGGTAAGGGGGGGGGGGGGGCGGGGGAGTCGCTCAAGCTTGCATGGAGACAGATGGGCGGGGACAGTGTAGAAATTGGCTGCAGGAAAGGTCTGTGCCTTGTATTTCCTTTGCCATCACGCACATCTCTGTTTCGATATCTAACCCATCCTCACCCCCACCGCACCCCACCAATTTGAATTTTCTCCATCCTCCTATTGTCAGTCTGTCTGTTCGTCTGTCTGTCTGTCTGCCTGCATTTCTCTCTCTCTCGCGTCTCTCTCTCTCTCTCTCTCTCTCTCTCTCTCTCTCTCTCTCTCTCTCTCTCTCTCTCTCTCTCTCTCTCTCTCCACTGGTATTCTTCTTGATATGCTGCTACATCTTTTTACCAGTCTTTTTGCTCTATCGTTTCCTTTTCCATCACCGCTCTTCTCTTTGCCTTTTTCTGTCACCTTGTTTCTCTACATCTCTCTCTCTCTCTCTCTCTCTCTCTCTCTCTCTCTCTCTCTCTCTCTCTCTCTCTCTCTCTCTCCGTGTGTGTGTGAGTGTGTGTGTGTGTGTGTGTGTGTGTGTGTGTGTGTGTGTGTGTGTGTGTGTGTGTGTGTGTGTGTGTGTGATATGAAAACAGGGAAAGCTGCGGGAATAGATTAAATGTGTAATGAATATATTAAATATAGTGCACCATTACTTGTTCCAGTTTTCTGTAAATTGTTCAACAGAGTTCTCAGTTCTGGGAATGTTCCGTATGACTGGACTGTTGGCCTGATTAAACCACTGTACAAAGGGAAAGGTAGTAAACATGACTGCGACAATTATAGAGGTATAACTTTGCTGAGTTGTGTTGTTGAATTATTTACAACAGGAGTGTCATCCTTTCTTCAACAGAATCAGATTTTATTGGAAAATCAATCTGGTTTCCGAAAGCATCATTCTACTATGGACCATGTGTTTATACTTAAATGTTTAATAGCTGTTTTCCGTAGTCAGAAGAAAAAGTTGTACTGTGCATTCATTGATTATTACCCGTTCAGTGCCTCACAATAGTACAACACAAAGGTGTTCCCAGGTGCCGGGGAAATCTCATGATTTGGGGGTCATAATTAACAAAAAATTCTAGCTCAGAAACTACAAAAGATAGAAAAATGAAATCTATATCATTTTTGAAGGAAATTGAATGAAGATTTTGAATCTGGGCTTCTTTTGTTTTAATTTTGATAATACAAAAGTATTTAGGCTTGTAGATTTGGATAGATTTTTTTGCACGATCAAAAACATATGTATTTACCACATCCAAGCAAGAACACACAGCAAAAAAGTTGAAAATAAAGTTTGTATTGTCACACTACACCTGTAAATGAAAGTAAAACAGTTTGGAAGTCTATTAAGACGCTCACACTCGATGCAGACTGACCAGTCCACGACCACGCCCCCCCCCCCCCCCCCCCACCACACCCCCTTGCTCAACTTCAACCCTCTCTTTCACTCCTCATCTTCCCTACCTTTTCGTCTGCACCGTGTCACGCCGCGAGCAGGCCACGATCCCCTCTCGCACTGATTTCACATCACTGGACACCAGCACGCAGTGCAGAGTACACACTTGGCTGGCTCGTTCGACTGACGCTGTCAGCTGAACACACACTGAGAGGTCACAGAGCCCTACTCAATAACTGACGAATATGGTCGGCAATTCCACCACTATCATCATCTCACCTTCATGCTCGAGTTAGTCGTTGAATAAAAGATTATTGTGTTTGTCAAAAATCATCAGCAGAGCCTGCTCAGCCGTGTAAATACGTTGACTTGGTCGCTGGGCTTGTCAGGTTGCGCCGCCATCTTTGCAAGCGAGACACGAAGTGCTGGCTGGTCACCCAGTCAGTGATAAGAATAAATGGGCTTTCCCCTCACGTGTGGTCATTTACATATTATTTTAAGACTACAGACATATAAGGCTTTCTACGCAAACTCTATTTGAGTCCGTTGATAGAAATAGTAACGAATGAAAACTCAAGAAAAATGCATGACGTCAGGGGACTGCCCATAGGCACATGGAAAGCACTTTTATTTCCGCGTCAGCTGACTGACTAAAGGCGCTCAACGGGTTAAAAAAAGCTTTTGATTCTGTATGGAGGCATGCATTATGGTCTAAACTCATTAAGGAAAAAAATCAATGGCAAAATCCTACGAGTCATAATGAATATATATAGTAATTTGAAGTCTTCCATATTTATGAACGGCAATTTGTCAGAGTTTTTGGGAGCTATAAAGGTGTTCGTCAAGGTGAGAATCTTTCTCCTGTATTATTTGCTTTGTATTTGAATTATCTTGAAGACACTGGGTCTTCACCATTAGAAATTAGGCTCTCTTTGGATATAGATTTAACGAATTATGTTAAACTTTTTGTCTTGTTATATGCAGATGACACAATTCTATTTTCAAAGACAAAAGTGGGGTTGCAAAAAGCACTACTATATTGTAATTTGTGGAAGCTAACAGCTAATGTTGCTAAAACTAAAATGATAATATTTAACAGTGCAAGGGTGAATAAACAGTACACATTTCATTATGGAAATGAAAAAGTTGATGATATCACCAGCTTCAAATATTTAGGGGTAGATTTTAATCGAATTGGTTATTTTGCTAAATGTAAGAAACACACTTTTGATAAGGCGTCATTAGCCATGTTTAAATTGATACAAAGGGCAAGAACAAAGGATTTACCTATTCAAACAGATTGCCAAACAGATTTCTTTCCCCAAAATCTGTCTATAATTTTTGTCAAGTGATGTCTTCGACTAATCGAAAACAAATGCTTCTATTGTCAAAGTATATTAGATTATTCAAGTGTTGTAAATTGTTCGTCTATGTCAGCATTGACTAGCATTTTATGTTTTATTTTCGCTTGTTTGTTTTCCTCTTCCTGTTATTGCTTTAAACACACCCTTCCTCCATACCCCAAAAGGGGCAAATGGAATAAATATTGTATTGTAATGTATTGTATTGTATTGTATTGTATTTATTGCATTATATTGTATTTATTGTATTGTAGTGTAGTGTGGTGTGTGTGTGTGTGTGTGTGTGTGTGTGTGTGTGTGTGTGTGTGTGTGTGTGTGTGTGTGTGTGTGTGTGTGTGTGTGTGTGTGTGTGTCATTTCATTTTTTCCGTTTTACAAGCACTACGGCCAGATACGTTTGAACTTTAATTAAACATGTCTTATATCTATTACATATCATTACATTATTTTCTTCCACTTTTCAACTGCTCCTTTGTGCTGGAGAATTAGGTTACTATTTCTAAATTGTCTCAGTTTAGTCCTTGCCGCATTCCTTATTGTACTTGGCAAGAAATCAATGCTGATTGTCTTTGACAGCTAGTCATGAACTGGATGTCAGCCTGCAAAGAATGGTTTCATAAAAGTGTGCAATTCTTCCTGTAAATGTTTCTCTGTGATTTCCATTCCTTTGTGTCCCTACTTTTTTCCCTTTTATTTTGCCTTCTACATTCCTTTTTTCATGAGACCGTTTGTTTGAACATTGGACAATGGGGAAAAGGAGGAAGAAGAAAAAACTCCCATCGGCTGCTTGTTTACTTCATTCATTGAATAAAACTTCCCAGTCAGAGACAAGTCCCATTGCCAGAATAACGCTAAATGAACTCAACCAACATTGAATAAAACTTCCCAGTCAGAGACAAGTCCCATTGCCAGAATAACGCTAAATGAACTCAACCAACATTGAATAAAACTTCACAGTCAGAGACAAGTCCCATTGCCAGAATAACGCTGAATGAACTCAACCAACACTTTACAACAGTTGCAGAACACATTGTCAAAGAAAAGAATATTGACTCAAATAAATTACAAAAATTTAAAAAACTTTTGCAATGCTAAGAACATTCGTTCAGCAACACCAGTTCCGCCTACGACAGTTAGTGATGTTTGCCAAGCTTTATGCCAACTAAAGCAGACAGGAAGCCGCGGACATAACTGGATTGACGGAAAAATACTGAAACTATCAGCACATGTTATATGTGAAACTCTTACCTACATTTACAATTTATGCATTGATAAATGTCACTTTCCCGCTCAGTTCAAAGTTGCAAAAGTAATACCCATTTTCAAATCTGGAGACAAATCTGAACCATCGAACTACAGACCTATATCCATTTTGCCAGTTCTGTCCAAGCCCTTGGAAAAACACATAAACAAACATCTTTGCCACCATTTTGACTCCTCCAACCTACTAAATAAAACTCAATGAGGATTCAGGAAAAATCGGTCTTGTCATACAGCGCTTACAAACCTAGTAGATCAATGGCTAGCCAGTGTTCATGAGAATAAATATTGTGGCGCACTGTTTGTTGATTTTGCAAAGGCTTTTGATGTAATTTACCACAAATTGTTATGCAGGAAGCTTTTATTATATGGTATAACAGGAAATACCTTCCAACTAATAACATCATTCCTAGAAGACCGTCACCAAATCGTTTGTGTCAACAATTTATCAGAGAAGCTACCTATCCAACATGGCGTACCCCAGGGTTCTGTGTTAGGTCCGTTGCTGTTCTCAGTTTATATAAATGATCTCCCTCTTTATATTGAGGATTCATGTCAACTCTTTTGTGATTATACCACTGTCCATACAAGTAGCTCCAGCTTGGAAGCTGTTTTCACTTCATTACAGAAGAATGCTGATATCTTAGGTAATTGATGCAATATAAATCACATGTCACTGAATCCTAACAAAACAAAACTAATGCTGATAACAACAAGGGAGAGAAGAAACAGCAAAACCACACAGCCTCCATCTGTTTTTATCAATAATCAGGAAACTGAAGTGGTGGATAGCGTATTTGTTGATAATAATCTTTCTTGGTCTTATCACCTTCGCAGTTTATGTAAATCAATATCCAGACAACCATATCAGCTGTGCAGAATTATGCATTTCTTAAACCTTCATGCCATGAAATTGTTCCTACACGCACATGTTCTCTCTTCAATCAATCATTTATTGTTCAACACTATTTGATTCTGTTAGTGCTAATGCCATGAAACCTCTTTCGAGGGTCTATAAAAGAGCGCTTAAAGCTGTCCTATTACAATCCTCTAATCTTAGTGAAGGGGATTATACTAAAGCGGGAGCTCTTCCGTTATAAGAAATGTTTGCTGTGAACAAATGTCTGCTAATGCAAAAAAATTGCATCGGGTTTAGCGCCACAAACTCTTCAGTCTAAATTTAGCATAAACCCTAGGGATTCATCCAGGTTCCCACACCTAGAATAGATCTATTTAAATCAAGCTTATCTTACTCAGGTAGTGTGGTTTGGAATTCACTTCCACTACATTTCCGATGCACTCAAATTACAGAATCCTTCAGGGAAAACTATTACACATTTCACAGCAGACCATTGCTATTAGAGACAAAATACATATACCAGGGCACACCCTCGGTTTTGCTGCATATTAAACTGATACGTCGTTTCCTTTCCACTGGTGTTTTTAAAACCAGATAATGATAAATGAGAGATATGGTTACTATCGGTTTTATTAATGATTGTAATCATATCATGATGAATGACTGTTGTGGTCGCTGGTTTTATTGGTGCATTGTCACTAATTGATTGATGTCTTTAATACTTTTGATTTCTTGGAGCACTGTAGCTGCAAGGTGATAAATGTGTGTCCGGATTACTGTTGATCATATTGATGCATTGCTCTTTATTCAAATTTATAGTAATGTTTAGCATGTGATATTTTGGATAGAAAAATGGAATTATAATCTCTCTCTCTCTCTCTCTCTCTCTCTCTCTCTCTCTCTCTCTCTCTCT
>CM031612.1:11571061-11588561 GCA_018398815.1 Conus ventricosus | reverse complement strand
CCATAAATAAACAAAGGGCTCAATTCATTTATTGTTTGTTTGATTGGTTGCGTCTTTTTCTTCTCTTTTTTTGCTTGTTTTTTGGTTTGATTGTTGGGTCTTGGCTTTTGTGTGTGTGTGTGTGTGTGTGTGTGTGTGTGTGTGTGTGTGTGTGTGTGTGTGGTGTGTGTGTGTGTGTGTGTGTGTGTGTGTGTGGTGTGTGTGTATTTGCCTTTCTTTTCTTTTAAACGTTTTAATCCAAAAGCAAAAGGTCCAGAAAGATAATGATGTTAACCTTTGTCTTAATGTCTTTGACAGCAAAGGTTTACAAAAGAAATCGCTATAAACGTGACATGAGAGACAGACAGACAGATAGGCAGACAGACAGACGGACAGACAGAGACACAGAGAGAGACAGAGACAGAGGGAGAAAGTAGGGAGAGAGGGACGGAGACAGACAGATGGAAAGAAAGAGGGAAGGTGTATGTGTATAGATAGATAGATAGATAGATAGATAGATAGATAGATAGATAGAAAAGTTTAGACAGTGCAAAATCACGAAGACATGAGCAGCATAGCAAACAGGGATTGTGTTTGTTTTCCAAATTGTACAACGCCACACAAACAGACAGAGGCTGAGAAACAAGACAACGAGAACTAGAGAGAGAAGAATGCGTTCATACAAAAGACAAATAAAAAGGGGGTTTGAAAAACAAAACAAAACAGAAAAGCAGAGAAAAGGCTGTCTTGGGAATGGGAGACTTGAAACACTCAAAACAAAAAGCAGAGAAAAGGGCTGTCTTAGGGAATGGGAGATTTTAGAAACACTCAAAACAGAAAAGCAGAGAAAAGGGCTGTCTTAGGCACTGAGAGATACAGAAACACTCAAAACAGAAAGCAGAGAAAAGGGCTGTCTTAGGGACTGGGAGACTTAGAAACACTCAAAACAGAAAAGCAGAGGAAAGGGCTGTCTTGGGGATGGGAGACTTAGAACACACAAAACAGAAAAGCAGAGGAAAGGGCTGTCTTAGGGAATGGGAGACTTAGAAACACTCAAAACAGAAAAGCAGAGGAAAGGGCTGTCTTAGGACGGGGAGACTTAGAAACACTAAAAAACAAAAAGCAGAGGAAAGGGCTGTCTAGGGAAGGGGAGACTTAGAAACACACAAAACAGAAAAGCCAGGGAAAGGGCTGTCTTAGGGAATGGGAGAACTTAGAAACACTCAAAACAGAAAAGCAGAGGAAAAGGGGCTGTCTTAGGGACTGGGAGACTTAGAAACACTCAAAACAGAAAAGCAGAGGAAAGGGCTTGTCTTGGGGAATGGGAGACTTAGAAACACACAAAACAGAAAAGCAGAGGAAATGGCTGTCTTAGGGACAGAGAGGCACAAAAAACACAGAAAACAGAAAAGCAGAGGAAAAATGGCTGTCTTAGGGACAGGAGGCACAGAAACACAGAAAACAGAAAAAGCAGAGGAAATGGCTGTTTAGGGACAGAGAGGCACAGAAACACGAAAACAAAAAAAGCAGAGGAAATGGCTGTCTTAGGGACAGAGAGGCACAGAAACACACAAAACAGAAAGGCAGAGGAAAGGGCTGTCTTAGGGAATGGGAGACTTAGAAAAAACCCAAAAACAGAAAGGCAGAGTAAAAGGCTGTCTTAGGGATTGAGAGATACAGAAACACACTGATACAGTGAACTAGGAACGCAACAGACGTAAACATTGTATTGGTATGGTCTTAGCCACTGACAAGGCGGAGATATTGTATACTGATTAATATATATATATATTAATATAATATATATATATATATATATATATATATTATATATATATATATATTATATAAAATATTATTATATATCTGCCTTCAAGAGGGATTGCGATGGTTCCTCCTACAGTAGTGAAGGGTTTTCATCCCTTTATCATATATATTTCCCATTTTCTTCACCTTACTTTTTTTTCTTTTTTTTTTCTTTTTTTTTTCTTAAATTTCAAATCTTTGCCAAGTCATTACTATAATGATGGAAGAATTGCTAACCTGCACTTGTTTTCCCCCCCACTATTTAATTGTTCAGCATTATATTGTTTGGTCAATCAGGGGGCGATTGCATCTCTTAGGAGATCCAAGTAAAGGTAGTTCTGCACAATTCTTAGCCGCGAACAATGCTTGGGTTATTGAAAGCAGAGCTGACCACTTGGAGTTCCATATCTTTTATCTCCCTTGATCCTTGAATGGATCCCAAAAATAGGCTCAAAGATTGCCCCTTCCCATTTTATTCTGTTTACATATTGTTTTAGTTTTTCAGCAACTTTTTCCTCTCCACACTTTCGTTTTTTTTTATTTACTATCTTTCGCCTGGCTGCTTTGGGGGTGCTGTTGGATTTTTTTTTGAACTCTTGTGGTGAGACCACCACAGAATTACGGACTGTGGTGTGTCTCTATTTGACGCCAAGAGCACAGACACAATCGGTCGTGCTCCGTGACGATTTAGTTCCAGCAGACAAAAGGTCTAGAAGCAGGAAATATACTATGCACAAAAAGAAAAAAGCAATTTTTTTTTTTTTAGTCATTTCTTTGCTTCATTTAGCATTCAGACTATTACAACCACAGAAGAAATAAATTTCGATCTACTGTTTTGTCAATTCGTTATGTCTAACTATTCACACTCGACAGCGTTCCCTGCTATATGGGGCATGTTTCTGTTAACAATTTTCCTTAGTTTCCTTACATTTTCAGCACAAATAAAACCGCGTTTTTTTTTTGTGCACAGTATTCATATAGATCTGTCTCCGAGAAGTGATTGTGATGGTTCCTCTTACAGCTACTGAAGGTTTTCATGTTTATAACGTCCTTTTTCCGAATCTTAATTTTGTGCTCATATATATTTATATAAAAATATATTTTAACAGATATAAACAACCACATAATGAAAAAGCAAAAACAAGTTTCTCTTTCCAACCGTTTCAGCTCTGGGACTATTTTATTTAGATACTACTGAAAATGAAGCAATCCTTTATTAGGTATATATATATATAATATATATACATGTTTTATCTAGTGCAAATCACAAAGACATGAGCGGCCCTAGACAAACACGGATTGTTTTTGTTTTCCTAAATGAACAAAGATGAAATCAATGATAAAAACTTTGTGTTGATTTGTGTGCTGTGTACAAGTGGACAGCCATTTAAACAAATCAGAAATGTGATCTTTTCCCAAAATTTCTAGAGTAAATCGCTCTTTCCAATTGCGAGGTACGAAATATGACTCGAATTGAATTTGTTTTTATCTGTCTTGTAGATAAACCGAAACCATGCAATTATTTGGAGAGGAGAGAGGGGAGGAACGGACGGGAAAACAGAGAGAGAGACAAAGACACAGAGAGGTTGGTGTCACTCAGTAATGTTTCCATTCCACGCAGGAACCCCGTGATTCAGAGCAACAAGAATGTTCGATGCTGTTTGCATGTAGGGACGTCATGCTATTAACAACAACAAGAATGTCGATGCTGTTTGCATGTAGGCATGTCATGCTTTTAACAACAACAAGAATGTCGATGCTGTTTGCATGTAGGCAAAGTCCCTGCTATTAACAACAACAAGAATGTCGATGCTGTTTGCATGTTTGGCACGTCATGCTATTAACAACAACAAGAATGTCGGCTGTTTGCATGTAGGATGTCAATGCTATTAACAACAAAAAGAATGTCGGGTGCTGTTGGGATGTAGGCACGTCATGCTATTAACAACAACAAGAATGTCGATGCTGTTTGCATGTAGGCACGTCATGCTATTAACAAACCAACAAGAATGTCGATGCCTGTTTGCATGTAGGCACGTCATGCTATTAACAACAACAAGAAAGTCGATGCTGTTTGCATGTAGGCATGTCATGCAAATTTAAAAACAACAAGAATGTCGATGCTGTTTGCATGTAGGCACGTCATGCTATTAACAACAACAAGAATGTCGATGCTGTTTGCATGTAGGCACGTCATGCTATTAACAAAAAAAAGAATTCGATGCTGTTTTGCATGTAGGCACGTCATGCTATTAACAAAAAACAAGAATGTCGATGCTGTTTGATGTAGGCAAAGTCATGCTATTAACAACACAAGAATGTCGATGCTGTTTGCATGTAGGCACGTCATGCTATTAACAACAACAAGAATGTCGAGCTGTTTGCATTTAGGGCAACGTCATGCTATTAAACAACAACAAGAATGTCGTGCTGTTTGCATGTGGCACGTCATGCTATTAACAACAACAAGAATGTCGATGCTGTTTGCATGTAGGCACGTCATGCTATTAACAACAACAAGAATGTCGATGCTGTTTGCATGTAGGCAAAGTCATGCTATTAACAACAACAAGAATGTCGATGCTGTTTGCATGTAGGCCGTCATGCTAAATTTAAAAACAACAAGAATGTCGATGCTGTTTGCATGTAGGGACGTCATGCTTTAACAACAACAAGATGTCGATGCTGTTTGCATGTGGCATGTCATGCTATTTAAAAACAACAAGAATGTCGATGCTGTTTGCATGTAGGCACGTCATGCTATTAACAACAACAAGAATGTCGATGCTGTTTGCATGTAGGCACGTCATTTCTATTAACAACAACAAGAATGTCGATCTGTTTGCATTAGGCACGTCATGCTATTAACAACAACAAGAATGTCGATGCTGTTTGCATGTAGGCCGTCATGCTATTAACAACAACAAGAATGCGATGCTGTTTGCATGTAAAGGGACGTCAAAGCTATTTAAAAAACAACAAGAATGTCGATGCTGTTTGCATGTAGGCACGTCATGCTATTAACAACAACAAGAATGGTCGATGCTGTTTGCATGTAGGCACGTCATGCTATTAACAACAACAAAATGTCGATGCTGTTTGCATGTAGGCACGTCATGGGTATTTAAAAACAACAAGAATGTCGATGCTGTTTGCATGTAGGCACGTCATGCTATTAACAACAAAAAAGAATGTCGATGCGTTTGCAGTAGGCACGTCATGCTATTAACAACAACAAGAATGTCGATGCTGTTTGCATGTAGGCACGTCATGCTTTTTAAAAACAAACAAGAATGTCGATGCTGTTTGCATGTAGGCACGTCATGCTATTAACAACAACAAGAATGTCGATGCTGTTTGCATGTAGGCACGTCCCTGCTTTTTAACAAAAAACAAGAATGTCGATGCTGTTTGCTGTAGGGACTATGCTATTAACAACAAAAGAATCGATGCGTTGCATGTAGGCACGTCATGCTATTAACAACAACAAGAATGTCGATGCTGTTTGCATGTAGGCACGTCATGCTATTAACAACAACAAGAATGTCGATGCTGTTTGCATGTAGGCACGTCCCTGCTATTAACAACCCAACAAGAATGTCGATGCTGTTTGCATGTAGGCACGTAAGCTATTAACAACAACAAGAATGTCGATGCTGTTTGCATTAGGCACGTCATGCTATTAAACAACAACAAGAATGTCGATGCTGTTTGCATGTAGGACGTCATGCTATTAACAACAACAAGAATGTCGATGCTGTTTGCATGTAGGCACGTCATGCTATTAACAACAACAAGAATGTCGATGCTGTTTGCATGTAGGCACGTTTATGCTATTAACAACACAAGAATGTCGATGCTGTTTGCATGTAGGCATGTCATGCTTTAACAACAACAAGAATGTCGATGCTGTGCATGTAGGCACGTCATGCTATTAACAACAACAAGAATGTCGATGCTGTTTGCATGTAGGCATGTCATGCTATTAACAACAAAAAGAATGTCGATGCTGTTTGCATGTAGGCACGTCATGCTATTAACAACAACAAGAATGTCGATGCTGTTTGCATGTAGGCACGTCATGCTATTAACAACAACAAGAATGTCGATGCTGTTTACATGTAGGCACGTCATGCTATTAACAACAACAAGAATGTCGATGCTGTTGCATGTAGGCACGTCATGCTATTAACAACAACAAGAATGTCGATGTTTTGCATGTAGGCACGTCATGCTATTAACAACAACAAGAATGTCGATGCTGTTTGCATGTAGGCATGTCTTTCTATTAAACAACAAGAATGTCGATGCTGTTTGCATGTAGGCACGTCATGCTATTAACAACAACAATAATGTCGATGCTGTTTGCATGTAGGCATGTCATGCTATAACAACAACAAGAATGTCGATGCTGTTTGCATGTAGGCACGTCATGCTATTAACAAAAAACAAACAACCAAGAAAAGAACAGAACAAAAAAAGATACTGAGGCAAAATGCCACACATTAGAGCCACACAAAATAAGTCATTCCCTGCGTTCAGCTGTTTAGTTGAGGGAGCAGCCGATTTGATTGAATCGTCAATATTTTGCCCAGCCGGTGAAGACGCAATGGATTAAAGAAATCGAACTGAAACAAAGTGTTTATCTTAATCAGACCTTAACGCTGTCCTGTCCCATTATCGTCTGCCATTTGATTGTCAGGCAAAAGCAGTCACGTGACTACAGCAGGGCAGGTCACTAGCTAACTCATCGTGACAAAAGGGAAAAGGTATGGATTTCGCCAGGCTAAACCACGTCGTGAAATTCTTTCATATGTTTTAAAATCTATATCTTTTATGTCAATCTATAAATGAACACTGAAAACAAGCTATATGGAAACGCTTATTTGACGTATAACACAAAGCTGATTTTCGCCCAAGAGGTTTTCTTGCTGCGTGTCACGGACATACATACTTTTGGTTTAGAATATAAATCATTTCTTTTGAAACCCAGTATAAAGTGGGTGTTACCAGTGACATCTTTACTACATTGGCCGGGTGTTGACCAGTGTGCTATTTGTGTCATCCCGGGTGCGCTACGTCCGTGCATTTCGCTCCCATCCTCCAATATTTCTCTTCATTTTTTTTTTAAAGCCTTCTTTTTCTGTTCTTTTATCGTTTTCCACGTGATTCATCAGTGATGTCAGGTGCCACAGGTGAGCTGTTTTGTTACCTGTTGCCATCTTTGTTAGGCTAGTGGGGTGGCACTCATTTACCGACCGTCGAGTCGGAGAGATCTCCATCTCTGCTAGCTGGTTCCACTTTTCTTTATCCACTTCGGTGTGGAGTTTGTGGAAAGTCTTTCGCCCTTCAGCGGGTCGGAAAGTATTCCACTAGACACCTGGGATCCCTATCCCTGCCAG
This sequence comes from Conus ventricosus, assembly GCA_018398815.1. NCBI lineage: Eukaryota > Metazoa > Mollusca > Gastropoda > Neogastropoda > Conidae > Conus > Conus ventricosus. Next base: position 11,581,374 of record CM031612.1, on the reverse strand, counting down.
CTGGGAAAAACCACCTTGGTCGTCCCTGACCTGGAGTCCCTTCGGTGTGGGACCGGCACGGTTACGGCTGCCATCCTTCATTGGGCTGGGGAGCGAACCGTTTCTCACCTCGCCCACCCGCCATGTTTTATTTGGGTTTTCTAACCTTTCAGCGGTTGAGAGGTTTTTCTTCTGCCTTCATGTGCTGTTGGCTCGGGCACACCTTTTCTGTGTGTAACTGCTCCAAAGAAGGGGAGCAGGTATGGAAATGGTATCGAGATATGCGTCTTGTTGTTTGAATTGTAGAAACGCATTATCTTTAATTGTGTTTTTGGTCCTTAGCAGCTAGGGATTCTGTTACTTTGGACTAAGTTGAAATCGCTTACTATATATCCCTTCATTTCGGTCAATGAAGCCGGGTGTTTGTTGTTTTTGATTTGGCCGGAAGGATACAAAAGTTAGTTCATTCCTTGTTGCTTTTTCAGCGCAACTGCTAGGGTTTGAGAACGGATTCAGTGCGCCACCGCCGTGAGCGAACTCACGACACTGCCGACTGAATGAGTGAGGAGTACACAGATGGTAACATTATAAATCGTTACATACTAGCTTGTTGTATGGTATTTCAGGTACTATATATATACAACAAACTCGACACACCCACACACACACATGCACGGCACACACACGCCACACACACACACAAACCACGCACACACACACCCACACCAACACCACACACACACACCCACCAAACACCTCGATGACACACTCACACAACACAGAAATAAACATTCAACCATCAGACATAAAACAGTAACATAATATAAAAAACAATGCATAAAGACACAACTCACCCCACCAACCCCCCCAAAACAAGTCCATGGTTGTAACGCGTTCCTATGGACATATGACAGAAAGTAATCTGTAGTTTATGAATAGATTTTTGCAAACAGAAGACGTGTGCTGTGACGAAATCTGTTTGATGAAATAAAAATAAGAAGGGTGACGTAAAACAATGACATCTGAGAAAAAATCATTAGTCGGGCATAATTATTTCTTTGAATGAGTTATTCTCACTGAGACAGAGAGAGGAGGGGGCGAGAGAAAGAGAGAGACAGTCAGACAGACAGACAGACAATAGACTTCACACAGACAGACAGTGACAAAGACAGAGACAGAGACAAAGACAGAGAGAGAAGAGAGAGAGAGAGAGAGGATAGAGAGAGAGAGATGTAGAGAGAGAGAGTCGACGCAAGTACGCGCTTGTGTGATGAGAGAGAAAGACAGACCGACCAGACAAGAGTGCACGAAACGCGTGTGCGCGTAGCGTGGTGAGAGAGAAAGGAAAGAAAAGAGAAGAGGGGGGGAGAGGGAGTGAGAGAAATGTTATTGTTGAATGTTATTAAGCTCCTTACTATTTCCACACGGTCACCCGAAACATATGTGACACAGACACACAGACACACGCACGCACCCACACACACACACAACACACACACTACACACACACACACCCACACACACGCGCGCGCGCGCGCGCGCCAGCGCGCGCACGTCACGCACGCACGCACGCAACGCACGCACGCACGCACGCACGCACGCACGCCGACCACGCAACGCACGCACGCACACACACAACACATCACCCAACACACACACACACACACAGCATGAGCAAGTGGAAGGCAGACGCGCAAATAACAAGAGTGTAATCAATTTATGATAGGTTTTTGTTGCACTAAACTTTTTTTGTTGTTGTAATCCAAATATCCAATCCCCTGACAGATAATCACATTAAACCTATTGGTTAGCTCCATAGAAACAAAAACGAAGAACAAGCATTTACCATCGAGTGAAAGAGAAGGAGAGAGAGAGAAGAGAGAGAGAGAAGAGAGAGAGAGAGAGAGAAGAGAGAGAGATAGAAGAGAGCGAGAGAGGGGGAGGGGGGGATGCAGACATACCCTACAGAAACCCAGGCTCAATTCATTTGTTGTTTGGTTTGATTGTTGGTCTTTCTTGTGTGTTGGTCCTTTTTCTTCTCTTTTTTTGCTTGTTTTTTGTTTGATTGTTGGTCTTGGCTTTTTGTGTGTGGTTGTGTGTGTGTGTGTGATGTGTGTGTGTTGTGTGTGCGTGTGTGAGTGTTGTTTGTGTGAGTGTGTGTGTGTGTGTGTGAGTGTGAGTATTTGCCTTCCTTTCTTTTAACCGTTTTAATCCAAAGCAAAAGGTCAGAAAGATAATGAAGTTAATCCCATGTCTAATGTCATATGACAGCACAGGTGTTACCAAAAGAATTCGCTATAAAACGGGACATGAGAGACAGACAGACAGATAGGCAGACAGACATACGAGCAAGACAGAGACACAGAGAGAGACAGAGACAGAGGGAGAAAGTCAGGGAGAGAGGGACCTTGAGACAGACAGATGGAAAGACAAGAGGGCAAGGGTGGTAATGAGTAGTAGATATGATAGATAGATAGAAAGATAGATAGATAGATAGATAGATAGATTAGATAATAGATAGATTAGATTAGATAGATCGATGATAGAATATATAGACATTAAAGGTGCAACTCACAAGACATGAGCAGCATAGACAAACCGGGAATTGTGTTTGTTTTCCCAAATTGTACAAACGCCACACAAACAGACAGAGAGGCTGAGAAACAAGACAACGAGAACTAGAGAGAGAGACAGCATGCGTTTTCAAGCAACAAGACAAATGAAAAAGGGTGAAAAACAAAACAAAACAGAAAGGAGCAAGGAAAAGGGCTGTCTATGCATTGGAGACTAGAAACACCACTAAACAGAAAGGGATCAGACAGAAAAGTGCTGTCTTAGTGAAGTTTATGGAGACTTTAGAAACACTCAAAACAGAACGCGAGGAAAGGGCTGGTCTTAGGGAAATGGAGACGTAGAAACACCGAAAACAGAAAGGCAGCGTAAAGGGCTGTCTTAGGACAGATGAGGCACAGAAACCCACAAACACAGAAAGGCCGAGGAAAGGGCTGTCTAGGGACAGAGAGGCACAGAAACCCTCAAAACAGAAAGCAGAGGAAAGGGCAGTCTTAGTGACAGAGAAGGCACATAAACACTACAAAACAGAAAGGCAGAGAAAGGGACTGTCTTATGGAATGGGAGACTATAGAACCACACAAAACAGAACAGGGGCAGAAAGGAAAAAAAAAAATCAAAACAACAAATGGGCTGCCTTAGGACTGAAGATACAGAACACACTGATGCAGTGAACAGGATAAGGAACCACCAGACGTAAAAATGTATTGTGTAAGGTCTTAGCCACTGAAAGGCTGAGGATATAGTCTCCAGATTCATATAGTATATATATATTATATATTATATATATATCTTATAAGTATATATAATCATATATATATATATATATATATATAATATATATATTAGTAAATGCTGCCTATCAGAGGGATTGCGATGGTTTCCTCCAGCATGCAGTGAAGTTTTTTCATTCTTTATATATATTCCATTTTCCTTCACCTTACTTTTTTTTTATTCTTTTATTTTTCTTAAATTTTCAAATCTTTGGCCAAGTATTACTATAATGAAGGACGAATGCTAACCTGCACATGTTTTCCCCCACGATATTAATTGTTCAGCCTTAATTGTTTGGTCAATCAGTGGGCGATTGCATCTCTTAGAGATCCAAGTAAAGGTCGTTCTGCACAATTTCTTAGCACGCGAACAATGCTTGGGTTAAAGAACAGCAAGCTGACCACTTTATGACAGTTCCATATCTTTTGAATCTCCCATGCATCCTTGAATGGATCCTCAAAAAAAGGCTCAAAGATTGTCCTCCTTACAGTTTATTCCTGTTTTGTCATAAAGTTTGTAGTTTTTTCATCAACTTTTTTCCTCTCCACACTTTCTTTCGTTTTGTTTTATTATAACTTATCTTTTCGAGCTGGCTGCTTGGAGGTGCTGTTGGATTTTCTTTTTTGAACTCTTGTGGGAGACCAACCCCAGAATTACGGACTGTGGTGTGTCTCTATTTGCAGCCAGAGCACAGACACAAGCGTTTGTTGTCTCTGTGACGAGTTCGTTCCCAAGTCAGACAAAAGGTCTAGAAGGCAGGAAATATACTATGCAGCAAAAAGTGAAATGCATATTTTTATTTTAGTCATTTCATGCTTGCATTAGGCATCCACTATTAACAACCACAGAAGAAATAAGATTTCGATCTACTGTTATGTCTATTCGTTATGGTGCTAACTATTCACACTCAGACAGAGTTCCCCTGCTATAAGGGGGCATGTATTCAGATAACCAATTTTCCTTTATTTCCTTAACTAATTTCAGCACAAAATAAAACCGCGTATTTATTTTTGTGCAACAGTATGCATATAGATCAGTCGTCAAAGAAGTGATTGTGATGGTTCCTCATTACAGTTACTGAAGAGGTTTTATCATGTTTATAACGTCCATTTTTCCGAACATCTTCTAATTGTTGATCGTCATAGAAAGACAGATATAAATAACCACAATATGAAAAGCAAAACCAGGTTTCTACTTTCCAACGTTTTCAGAGCTCTGGGACTAATTTATTATTTAGGTACTACTGAAAAATGAAGCATCCTTTATTAGGTATGTATATATAGATATAAATATATATATATATATAAAACGTATATCTAGTGCAAAATCACAAAGACATGAGCGGCATAGAACAAACAGGGAGTGTTGTTTGTTTTCCTCAATGTACAAAGATGAAAATCAATGATAAACAATTTGTGTTGATTGTGTGCTGTAGATACAAGTGGACAGAGCCATTTAAACAAATCAGAAAATGTTGCTCTTTTCCCAACATTTCTAGAGTAAATCTGCTCTTTCAATTGCGAGGTACGAAATTATGACTCGAAATTGAATTTGTTTTTTATTATCTGTCGTGTAGATAAATCCTGAAATCATGCAATTAATTAGAGAGAGAGAGAGAGAGCAGGTAAAGACAGTCACTGACTACAGCAGGGCAGTCAACTAACTAACTCAATCGTGCACAACGGAAGTATGGAATTCGCCAGGCCAAAACCCACGTCGTGAAAATTTTCCTAATGTTTTAAAATCTAATATACTTTTTATGTCAATCTATAAAATGAACACTGATACACAAGACAATATGAAACGCCTTATTTGTGACGTAAGTAACACAAAGCTGATTTGCCGCCCAAGAGGTTATTTTCCCTTTTTCTCCTTGCTGCGTTACAACACACAATAAACAACGGGCCAACACCACTGAAAGCTGTCAGCAGGCGAATTATCATGTATTGACTATCCAAGGCACTATTGTATTGTGCAGTGTGTGTTTTGAGTGTGTGTGTGTGTGTGTGAGTGTGTGGTGTGATTCAGAAATTCAGATTCAGATTCAACATTATATTGTCCCTTTGAAAACCGTAACAGTTTGATATGACACAAAGAATATAGTAGTAGTAAGATAATAATAATAATAAAATAAATTAACTAACCACACCATAACGAAGGCGTTAAATGTAAAAACTCGATAGCTATAATTACGCAATTTTTTTTACTTTTTAAACATCCTTGATCTTGCTTGTATTTGTTCTGTCTATTAAAACAACTGCTGAACTGCTGACACACATACACATATTTTGCAACCTCGCTGATAACAGTGTTCATTCGATATAAATTAGGTAGGGCAACGCATTTTTGTAATATGTACTTGTCCTTCAACCACGTTTTAAAAAGAGGTTTTATCTTAAATCCTTCATATTAATACAAGTTTATCTAAGAATGAATTTCATCCTCAACATAATAAACTTCATACATAAACTTCTTTCTCTTCTTGCGTTTTAGTATATCTGCCTTTTTCTACATTTGTAGGTCGTGACAAGAGATTTCTTATTTACATAATGATTAGTATTTGGTGAAACGTTATGACAAAGATGGCAAGAATGGTTTCCATTCTATAATCTCTAGTGAAGCTATGTAAAACTTAAGCTTGATTACTGTTTGTTGACTTTCTTTTCTTCCAAAATGCCAATGTATTCAGTTTTCAATTTAGTTTTTGCACTACATGCAAATTTATTAATACTAAAGTATGCTGGTTAATTCCAAACACTGTTCCAAATCTTACTTATGAAGAGCGTGTTACACAAATTTTAAACCAAGGGTTTGGTAAGTTGTTCATGTTTAACATGCTTGTTGAAATATCATATTGAAAGATTTGTTGTAGCTTCAAATCCAAAATATGGTAACCAGAACTTTATAAACTATGAATTAGTTGTTAGCGAATGGTGAACTTCCAAGCTCCCCAACAACAAGCCAAGTTTAATTAGCTGTTTTGTGGACACCTAAGACTTTTGCTTAAAAAACTTATGTTGGGTATGCTCCTGAGGTAATTCTATTCGCGAGAGCACTTCATTAAATATGTTTTCTAGAGTGAAAGTTTCACCTTATTTTTAAATGCAAAAGTAACCATACATCTGCGCCGTACATTAATATTGGTGACACAAGACTATCAAAAAATTTTAATAACACTTTTGAAATTAATAATTTTCATTTCTATACGCTCTTTTAAGGGAAATATGTTGCTTTGAGTTGCCTTGCTTAACTAAGGATGTTCTGCTGCAATGACCAAGTTTCCGACCTTAATGAAAAATTATTCCCAGAATATTTGTATTGTATCTGCTGTTCAATGAATTGTGTATCCACATTTAAAAAAAGAATCGAGTTTTGGGTTCTGTCTTTAAGAAAATATTATTACTAGTTTTTTTCAATGTAATATGCAAGCCCCGCTCTCTACAAGTATAAATGTCATTATCTAAAATTATTTGTCACCATGCTTAGATGTTGTGCGACGCGTATACGATCATCTGCGTATAACATAGTAGATATACACGTAATTACTGAAGGACCTAAATGTGGGTGAAATCAACATGTGGAATCCAGGTGTTAAATCGTCTATAAACATGTAGAATAATGTTGGACTAACGAGTTTTCCATTGCAAATTTATCCTCTATCGCATACAAACTGCGATGGCAACTTCCATTTTTTCCAGCAGAGTAGATAGTGAATTTTGTGTACCTGTTTTTTTAACCAAATTAAAGCATATACGCGTTGATGCCAATCTTTTGTAATTTCATTTATAATCCTTTGTGAGACAATATTAACAAATATGCTTTCTGAAAATCGACAAAAACATGCATTTATTCTTCCCAGTGCGCGATTTCAATGTGATGGTTCTACTTATACTCTTTAAAATAAAGATATTGTCCGTAGTTCATGGCCTTTCTAAAACCTGCTTGTTCCTTAGGATAATGAATTGGGTTTGATTCCAGTAACCTGTTTATTCTATTGTTTTAGTATTTTTCATAAGACATTACTATAATGAACAATTAAGTGTGATTTCCCTCTGTAATTGTTGGGGTTCGATTGTCTCCTCCTTTTATAAATAGGATCTGAAATGCTTTTTATTTCCATAAATCTGGATATTGGCCAGTTTGTAAGATTAAATTAAATATTTTTTCAATTGAAGGTAATAAGCTCTGAAATCCCTGCTTTTAGGATTATTCCATTTCTTATATTTCCATCTATTCCTGTTGATTTGGTTCTTCTTTAATTTCTTAACAGTCTTTATAATTTCCTGTATCGGAAAATCTCATAATCTACATAATAACAATCCAAACTCTGCCTATTCATAATCTTCCCATATTTTTGATTATCCTTTGTGCCAACATTTTCTTGGTCTCCAGTTCAACTTTCTTTTTCCTAATAATTTTTCAGATGCGTTATCCATTTTAAACAGCAGTGAGTGTGTACGGTTCTTGATATTTCCATGTGGTTTGAACTACTTCCACAGGATTTCCAAACTGTATTTGGAATTTGTTTTTTTTATTGTTTTCAGACAAGTTTTTTGTTTACAAAGCTAATAACTTAGCTTTGAATATTTTCTTCTGTGATCCTTTATCATTATTTGTTGTATGCTTTCCCTTTGCAATGAAATATTTCCTGGTGAAGAATTTATGTAAAATGGGTTTTCTGAATAAAGCGTTTAATAAAGATTTTGGGAGTTTCTCGACGATGATGATTTAGCATTCTTTGTCAAATCCATTCTTTATTCTTTCTTTCCTGTTTCTTCCATGTGTCTTGTTAATTTTTGTAGGTAATACGTTGTTTACCCGCATCATGCAGCATTCTGTGTGAGTTTCTTTAACTACATTATTGACAGTTTTGGAAGAATTGATAGTTTTTTTATCGTCTAAATGCGATATTATTGTTTATAGAATTCAATCGCATTTTCATTCTGGAGATATCAGTGCTCGCTTGAAGTATTTAGATATCGATTTCTCACCCAAACGAAATACATTTTCAACCATAATTTGATGAGATTTGATGTCATGCACCCTGTTTTGGGGGTTAGTTTGAAACTCCGTAATCATTTGGAATACCTTGATTATTCATATTCGGCTATGATGCAGTGGTCTGAATAATCTGTTAGATCAATCACTTTCATGTCACTTATATCCTTCAATAAATTCAAGGAACATAGGAATAATCATACTACACTACATCCCGTTTGATGTAAAGCAAGTATATCCGTCCTTGGTTGATCACCCAGTGTTCTGGCCATTTAGAAACACATATTACAGTCAATACATAAGGGATAGAGTCTTTTTCCCATGTTTATGACTGTTTTATACCATGGAGCATCATATGTGCTATATTATTGAAAGGATAATCTACGGGAACAGAATACATATTATATTACTCTTTCCAATTGTAATATAATCAGAAATTGTCCCTGATCTCACTTAAATCTCCCACAAAAATTACCCTGTTCATTACTAATAACGAAAAATGATATGAGATCAGCTTCATAATTGTCCCCATATTTTTAACTGTGGTGATCTATTTCCAAAAGATTGAATTTTCTGGCGGTATAAATATCAGCTGCCGATATAATAGCCTAGTTTTTAATCTAATTTTTAGGCCAGACTATGTCCCTAATTATTTTGAGTAATAAATTAACAAATTTCCGTACATCACCTTGATAAAAATTAAATGCCCCCTGAAAGCCTTCTGGCCTTCTGCTCTTTTGGACGCGACACTACTGTATCGCAGACCGCAACATTTGGTAATTGTGCTATTGCTACGACGAATCTTTGTCTAAGTGCGTTTCTTGTATAAATATGATTATCGTATTTTGATATCAAGTCGATAGCATTATTCTCGTACAAATTTAATTAATATTTTTTTCACCCCATTAAGTCTTTACCTTAAATCCTTTTATGTTTCCATGAAACTATTCTTATATCTCTTAAGTCTCATTGTATTTTAACATTGGTAGTGTTTCTGTGAAAGTTTTAATTATTCATTCTTAAGTATGCTGTTGCCAATTGTCTGCTGGTTCTATCATCCTTTGTTGTAGAACTGTGTATACCGAGAGTCATGACGGTGAAAACCATGGTGTGTTCTAGTTTTGTGATGGTGGTCGTACACTTCTCTACTTCTTTTGTTGAAATCTCCAAGTGTCTTCCCTTCATGGTAGTACTGCGAGCTGGATCTGTCTTCTTGAAGTTGGTACCCAGGTGGTGGTCCGTATCCTGCGTGCTGAGAGTCGGGTCTCTTCGTTTTCTTCTGAGTTACTGAGGTCTGCAGGTTTTTCTTCCTTCATTCTGGTGTCCAGCAACTGAGACGTATTTCATGATGTCCTTGCCTGTATATGGTTCATGTACTCTTTTGAATTCAAAATCTGTCTCTTCTTCGACCCACGTATTCATGGTTCTTCCCCCGTTATCAGTGAGTAAGTGATGATCAAAGCGGGTTTTTGAGTGAGTAGTCCATAACCACGAGATGGACTATTTTCTTCATACTCGCTCCCTTTGTAAGCTTGGAGGTACTACTTTTGTAGCTTATATTCTGAACCGTTTCTGGGTACCGGCTGTTTCCTCAATGTGTTTGCTTCTTATATCACCAGAGGTAGCCATCCAAAGAAATTGTCAACTTGTTGATTTCGTCTTGGTGTACTTGTAATTTTCCACTGTCGAGTCGATGGCTTTCTTCTCCCATTTTCTTATAGCTTTCATAGTAGGATAGGTTGTAGGAGGTCTGGAATCTGGTGATTCTTTTGTCTGTAGGGATCCGCCCCCCCCCCCCCCCCCACCCCCCGTGTCTTCGTGATAGTTTTGAGATTTGATAAAAATTCCCATGTCAGTTTCATTCAATCCTTCGTTATGCGTTTGTGTGTCATATAAACCCTGCAGTATATTTCCATTCTGTTGTCCTGCTAAGTTTATGCCCGCTTGGTTTCATTTGTTCTTTATTCATCCTCTGTTGCCGTACGTTTTCA
>CM031612.1:11563561-11566061 GCA_018398815.1 Conus ventricosus | reverse complement strand
CGTTCTTTACCTTTCTAACAGCAAGTAAACCTTCTTCTTTTGATATCGGACGGTTCATCGTGCTAAAGTCTTCTTCAACATTATAATTTTTTTCAAAGTCATCATTAGCTTCGTTATTATACTTTCTAGTTACTTCCACGTCAAGTAAACCTTTAAAATTGTAAATCCGATCATCAACTGTTAAATTATTATTTACTTGTTTCTTTTACTGGACATTTTATGTACATTCTCCCAAAATTCTTTTTGATTATTTACTGAAGAAACAAGCCTTTCAATATTAAATCATTATACTGCTTTTCTTTTCTATCTATTAGATGTGTATGCTCTCGTCTTGCTATGCAATATTCATCACTGTCAGTTTTCTCTTTTGATTTTCTAAAAAAAATGTTAAGCAGTGTGTTTTGCTTTCTTCTTGCTTGACTTACATTCCCCATCAAACCAATCCACACTTTATGATATTTTGTCAAGTTGATTTTCCTTTTCATACTTGGCCTTGTTTTTTGATGCACTCATTACAGACACTCAGAGCACCATTGTAATCAGAATCAATCAGGCTAACGGCCCCATCGAGTTCAGATAATATTTCGTCAGAGAACATTTCTGACAATATATTAGTTCTAAATCATTATCCCACAACAAACTGCTCGCCCCCTTACTCCATACAACACGCCGCATCGTCTCGCTTTAGAACCTCAGACCTTGATTAAAGAAAAGAAACGGATCTTGATCTGTTGATCAGCTGGTCTTTCCTGCCCATGTCAATTGTTGATGTCTGTGGCCAGGGGATCTTGATCTGTTGATCAGCTGGTCTTTCCTGCCCTGTCAATTGTTGATGTCTGTGGCCAGGGGATCTTGATCTGTTGATTCAGCTGGTCTTTCCTGCCCTGTCATTGTTGATGTCTGTGGCCAGGGGATCGTGATCTGTTGATCAGTGGTCTTTCAATTGTTGATGTCTGTGGCCAGACCAGCACAGGCGTGAAGCCTGCCTTTTTTCATCCTGTCTCGGGTTGTCTTCCATCTCAGATAAAGGAATCTCAGACAGTATTAGCAGTGAGGGAATTGTCTGGGTGTCTTCCATTCCCAGGCACAGGAATCCCCGACAGTATTAGCAGTGAGGGAATTGCCGGGGTTGTCTTCCATTGGCAGGTACGGGAATCCCCGACATTATTAGCAGTGAGGGAATTGCCGGGGTGTCTTCCATCTCCAGATACAGGAATCTCAGACAGTGTGAGCAGTAAGGGAATTGCCGGGGTGTCTTCCATCTCCAGATACAGGAATCTCAGGCAGTGTGAGCAGTAAGGGAATTGCCCGGGGTGTCTTCCATCTCCAGATACAGGAATCTCAGACAGTATTAGCAGTAAGGGAATTGCCCGGGGTGTCTTCCATCTCCAGATACAGGAATCTCAGACAGTGTGAGCAGTAAGGGAGTTGCGTCGGTCCTTTATCATCGCCATTAGCATCATCTCTTCGCTTCTGGAACTGGAGAACCGGATCTGGACATTGCTGTCATGGACGTGCAGAGGGTCCACACAGCGAGAGGGAGAGAAACACACACTCACACACATTCACACTACACGCACGCACGCGCGCGCACACACACACACACACACACACACACACACACATACACACACCACCACCACCACACACGCCGCCACGCACGCACGCACGCACGCACGCGCGCGCGCGCACGCACGCACCCACACCGCACGCACGCACGCACACACACACACATACACACCACACACACGCACGCACGCACGCACGCACGCACGCACGCACGCAACACACACCACACACACACACACACACACAACCGCGCGCGCGCGTGCACACATGAAATCCAATATCTAACACACACAGGTACACATAAAGAACAAGAATGGACAGAGGCATGCACGAAAGCATGCTCTCTCTCTCTCTCTCTCTCTCTCTCTCTCTCTCTCTCTCTCTCTCTCTCTCTCTCTCTCTCTCTCTCTCTCTCTCTCTCTCTATTTCATGTCTGTTATTTTTTTCTCTTTTTCATCTACTTTCCTTCTCTGATTACAAATCGACTTTTTTTACACAGACAGACATACAGACAGACAAACAGACAGACACAAACAAACACACATAAACACACACACACACACACACAAACAAAATTGGCATGCAGAAATAGATAATAACATAAATATAGATACTTCTGTTCCTTCAAAAATATTTTTCAGGTAGAAAAGTACCTAACGTTAATTACAAATAAATGGCACAGAATCAGTTTGGCCAGATTTAGGTTAGTGGTCTGAAAAACTGTAAGCAATGGTTCTTAAGTTCTGAATATTCGAATGACACTATTTGCCCATCTTGTGGAAATGAATTAGAAAACGAAGAACATGTCTTGTTTTATTGTACTACTTATACTGACAAACGTAAAAGCTGCAATGTGTTGAATACTCGTTCATTCCACCAAAATAATGCTAGCGTTCCTTCAGTGTTATCTTTTCATTAATGAACGTGTTGT
>CM031612.1:11523561-11558561 GCA_018398815.1 Conus ventricosus | reverse complement strand
TTTAGTGACTACTGTTAACTTTTTCTAAGAGTGAATGCAGAGTGTGTATAAAAAGGCGTTGTGATTTGCCTGGAATTGTCAGTCCTTGGTTTTATTGAAGAAGATTTAATGAACCGAAAATGTTAACTGCCACTATCTGGTGCAGGCTGCTAATTTCATCCCACTGAAAAGACCGCTCTATTTGGCGAAAAGCAGCAGCATTCGTCACGGATCCACCCTGGCAAGAAAAGATCTCTCCAGACAGCCGTTCTTCCCAACATTGGACGACAGCACATCGGTTATTACTGAATCCAATCTGGGATCGGCGACCCCAACAGAGAGATGGGCCAAGGACAACGCACAGCCAGCAAGATCGAGCGCTACACGTCCCACCTGCAGGTCATCGAGACCTGTCTGAAACGATGCGTCACACCAAGAGGCATGAACGTCACCTTCCCCAACACAGCCCCTCCAGCTGATGCCACACTGCTTCAAGACATCAGTAAGATCCTGCAGGCCTGGGAACCACAGAAGTCACCAGCATGCGCCTATGCACAAGATTCTACAAGAGTTCCATCAGTCAGCTGAAGCACATGAGTACATGAAGACAGTACTGCAGAGAACGCCACAACCAGAACAGTTCCTCAGTTTCATTACGCCGCTGCGAAGAGAAGAGAAGAGAAGAACGTACACGCAGAATGCAGAAAGAGAGCAAAAAACAAGAAACTGAACACCTGGTTTCCATCAACAGCACAATATGCATACTGCGTGCAGCAAAGAAAACAAAGAGAAAGAGTCCACACTTCAGAAGAAAGTCCATCGCAAACTCGCCTGAACCAGCCCAAGTCATCAACCTATCTTCTGTACACCCGAGTCCGGAGCAAATCCAACTCCTATCGTTTGGGCCCCAGTTCTGCCCCTCACCAAGATCCTACAATGAGGCACAGCTTCTGGACGACACCCTGGAAGGTCTGCGAAGGATTCGCTTGAAAGAATTCTGGCTTGACGAGGAAGATCCAACGCTAATTCCATCACGGTCCAAGTTTTACATGAAAAACTTCTGAGAACCTCCAAAAGGCAGAGACAAGGCCTTGAATGCACACAGCTCAACTGTCATCTCCAGAGTCATCTCTCATGCATCCCAACCTCCACGCAGCCGCAACATCAGCAGAAAGAGCCGAAAAGCCCTACGTCAGCTACATGATCTTGTCAGCAGGCGGGTGGAGCGCATGTCCCCGGCAGACAAGGGAGGGCCATGATCATACAGGACTTTGCCCAATATGAACAAGAAGCTATGCGACAGCTGGGAAACACCACTCACCACCAGCCTCTGACACATGACCCCAGCAAAGAAATTGCCAGACGTTCCAATGAGCTGGTCGGAGATCTTTACGACAAAGAACTCATTGACAGCAAATGCCGCGACTGGGCCCGCACTGAAGAGGAACGAGTCCGAAAAGCAATCTTCTTCCACCTGCCCAATGTACATAAAGGCTGCACTGACCCTCCAGGTCACCCAGTCGTGTCTGGCGTCAATGGACCAACAGAACGCTTGTCTCGGCTGGTGGATCATTGGCTGCAACCTGTGGTCCAGAGCTTGCCATCATACGTGACGGACACCACTCACCTGCTGCAGACGATAGAAGAGTGAAACAGCACCATCACACCACTCACTGAAGACGCCCTCATTGTCACCATCGACGTCTGGGCGTTTTATCCGAGCATCCCTCAATATGAAGTATCAACGTCCCTGAAGCGTGATGTGCAGTACGTGGGGGAAACCAGTCAGACATTGCAGAGACGCTTTCATGCACACCGCTCTGGCATTGGCGTCAACCCGGAGAGCAGAAATACAGTGACCAAGGCACCAAATACAGTGACCAAGGACACCAAATACAGTGACCATGGACACCAAATATAGTGACCAAGGAATCCTTTGTCTGCAAAGTGGCCATTCCAGTCCAGGAGTTCTCTACACTGATTTTCCAAAGCTTCGCTCTTGGAAGACATGTACTTCACATCTTCTTTCAAAGTGTCGTTTTCCGCCTGCAAGGATTGACACCAGTCCATCATCTCAGAGAGGGCACTGGACGTGGCTGATTCCGCCCCTGCCTGTGACTGTCTGGAGGTCGGGGTCTGTATGTGACTGGAGTGGGCGAGAGATTCCATTTCCTTTTTTATCATGTCATTTTCTTTTTGCAGTGATTGACACCAATCATACAAGACGGTAATATTATCTCTTGCTATTTGATGATGCTCGTGTGACTCCTGCAGCTGCTGTGTTCTGCTGGCCATCACTTGGTTCACAGCATCTCTCAGCTCCATGTTCTCCGCCTGCAGAGAATGGCACAACGTCTCCACGTCTTCCACAGATCTGGAGAGTGTTGAATGGAAACTTTTGCATTCATTCCATCGCCTGTCCGTGTTTTCAGAAAGGACCACCAAGTCTTCTTTCATCTCTCTGAGAGTGGGCGAACAGTTGCCCTGTAGGCCTGTGTCTGCAAAATGCATTCTGTGTCTCATTACTCCGTCTGAGAGCGGTAGGAATGTGTTTCGCGAGTCGGAGGCAAGATTTCGGACACTCCCGGCATTGCGATTGGAATGACTTCCAAAGAGACCCCCTTTCTGAGACCAGGGGTCGGTCCAGCTCCTTCCCGTAAAAAGGGAGTTTTCTCTGCTAGTGGGGAGAGAGTTTTCTCTGAGTGGAGCTGGAGGACCAGGGTTACTCTCCACATCCATACATTCAAGGAGGAAGTGTGCTAGAAACACGCCCAAAAACAAAAGCAGTCAAAACACCAAATCGCGCGCCTGCTGTTGGTTTCCTGACCGCCTTTTTTTTTTGCTTAAAGAAGAAAAGCGCACGGTCTGTTTTGATGTTAATAAAAACGCGCTGTACAGAAGTCAGCACCGTTGGGTATGAAACGCACGCCGGAGAGAGAGAGAGAGAGAGAGAGAGAGACAGAGAGGGAGGGAAGGAGACAGAGATAGATATAGAGAGAGATTTTAATTGTGTCTTTTCAAAGCAGACGACTTATATGTATGTCTCCTCCTCTCTTCCCTCTTAGGCATTTTCCCATTTTCTTTTATTGCTTATTTGTTCAGCGCATGTGTGTGTGTGTGTTGTGTGTGTGTGTGTGTGTGTGTGTGTGTGTGTGGTGGGTGAGAGAGAGAGAGAGAGAGAGAGAGAGAGAGAGAGAGAGAATTTTTAGGAATTCGACTTGAGTGTATGTCTCCCTGTCTCTCCCTTCCTCGCAGGTATTTTCATGGATGTATGGCAGATGGCCTGTGGCAGATGGCCTGTGGTAGATGGCCCGGCCATATAAACAAAAACAGCGTGTAACTTCCACCCCTCTGTGTTTAATCTTTTTTATAACCACCTTCTCAACCTTTTTCTTTCTTTACTTTTTTTACTTTTTTTTTTTGGACTACCTACACTGAATCTCTAAAACTCTTAAGTCGATCGATGCCTGAAGAAAGCGAAGCAGTTATTTTCCCTTTGTCTTGAAAAATAAAGAGTATTTCGTGCTAATAATTAGCGTTTGAAGCATACATTTTTGAGAGAAAGAAACGCCAAAATCATAAGAAATGCCCGTGGCGGAATATCTTGCCAAGTATATGGCCATATTTTCTTTTTATGATTTTATTCATGTTAAATATGATAAGTACTTAATGCTTCCCAGAAAAATGCTGCCCAGTATGGTTATTTACGTACTGTCTACACCGCAAATGTGAAGGATGCACCCAATTGTTGCTTTAGGTCTGGTAAATTTTTTAAAGGCAGTCGCCGACGTTTACTTTAAACAAGTCGAAGAGAAAGTTTCACTCAAGGGGAATTTGGATTACTACACGATCTTTGGCGATGACTGTCGGGAAAGCATGATACATTTCCTAACAATCAACGGTAGAACGAAATGACACCAGCCACAAGGACCTATAGTAATGGTCATTTTTTACGTCTCTTAATCTCTCTCGAGCTGCGTAATTTGATACTTATTCATGTTCTCATTATGTGTCTGTACCAGAAATGTTTATTAACGCTATTCATTTGAGTTGGAAATTTTAATGGTCATGAATAGTCTTTCTCATCGCGTACATTTCTTTCCGATAAATATATTTTATCGCATGTGCTTTTCCATCTTACTTCTCAGCCCTTATTTGTTTGTTCACTTCATTGTGTTCCCACGTTCTGGACGTATTCACAATTCTTTGATCTGGAAGCCTCTTGCTAGCTTGCTGTTGTTTCCAGTTTTAAAACATGCCAGCTGCTCTTGTTAAGCATTTTATAGCTTCTAATGGCCACAATGACACGTCTGTCAGCGTTTGATGTTATACGATTTCTTTTCACGTTGTTATATGTAAGGGGCGGTAATCTGGCGAAATGACTGGGTGGTCTGTGTAAATATTATAAAACGGCCTCTTTCATGTTTGGGGGCTGGAGAAAAGTTCTGTGTGGATGTTCATTCCTGGGCTTTTTGTCATGCTGGATTGAAAAACTAAAGTGAAACTGCCCGTTTAGTTCTAAGGGCTGGGAAATGTATAGTGTGCAGCAATTACAGCATGGTTCTATTCTGGGCGTAATGAGAAAGTTCCTAATCAGGAAAGATTCCCTCTCTGGCTTCCTTGCCCCCTACACAACATGCATGGAGATAGTTCTGTGATGTTTTCTTTTCATTGTCATGTCCACGTGTTAAGGCTGAGTTATAAATCAAATGAAGAAACTGCTTTTCCACTCTGAAGGGCTATGAAATTCAGAGTGGTTATCCCTACACAGATGATGTCTCTGTGTGATCTACAAAACCAGATCCACACGTTATTAGGAGAGAAAAAATCCAATTTGAATCCATGCCCATTGACACAACACGTAGCACGTTGACATGATGGTAAAGGGCGAATATCCAAGGGACAGAAGCCGCATCAGAGACTGTCGCTGCTTTTCCCTTTGCCCTTCTGTTGACAAACAGCACTTTGCAGGAAAAGAGAGAGAACTCCACAGGAAGACAAAACACTCGGTCACACACTTACAAACATACTGATACTCAAACACAATACTGGCTGTTTACATGTGTCTGAATCCAGAGAAACACAAATGTGTGTGTGTGTGTGTGTGTGTGTGGGGTGCGTGCGTGCGTGCGTGCGTGCGTGCGTGCGTGCGTGCATAGTGTGTGTGTGTGTGTGTGTGGGGTGTGTGTGTGTGTGTGCGTGCGTGCGTGCGTGCGTGCGCGCGCGCGCGCGCGCGTGAGTGTGTGTGTGTGTGTGTGTGTGTGTGTGGTGTGTGTGTGTGTGTTGTTTGTGTGTGTGTGTGTAAGTGTATGAATGCATGCGTTTGTGCGTGTTTGTGCCTGTGTCGTGTACCCTTGTTTCTTTTCAGTCTCGTTTCGCGCCATTCCGGAGGTAGGGGCATTTATACTGGATCTTGATTTTAGAAGAAAAAAAAAACAGCTACTAATCCAAATCGTCTCGCTTATTTCAAGTTAAGCCTGGGTGTGACAGTCTACCTCTGGCTGTTAAACAGAAATACTGCCTGTCTACCTCTGGCTGTTAAACAGAAATACTGCCTGTCTACCTCTGGCTGTTAAACAGAAATACTGCCTGTCTACCTGTGACTGTCAAAGGGAAATACTGCCTGTCTACCTGTGACTGTCAAAGGGAAATACTGCCTGTCTACCTGTGACTGTCAAAGGGAAATACTGCCTGTCTACCTGTGACTGTCAAAGGGAAATACTGCCTGTCTACCTGTGACTGTCAAAGGGAAATACTGTCTGTCTACCTCTGGCTGTCAAAGGGAAATACTGCCTGTCTGCGCCTGGCTGTCAAAAGGAAATACTGCCTGTCTACCTCTGGCTGTCAAAGGGAAATACTGTCTGTCTAACCTCTGGCTGTCAAAGGGAAATACTGCCTGTCTACCTGTGACTTTGTCAAAGGAAATACTGCCTGTCTACCTCTGGCTGTCAAAGGAAATACTGCCTGTCTACCTCTGGCTGTCAAAGGGAAATACTGCCTGTCTACCTCTGGCTGTCAAAGGGAAATACTGCCTGTTTACCTCTGGCTGTCAAAGGGAAATACTGCCTGTCTACCTCTGGCTGTCAAAGGGAAATACTGCCGTCTACCTCTGGCTGTCAAAGGGAAATACTGCCTGTCTAACCTCTGGCTGTCAAAGTGAAATACTGCCTGTCTACTCTGGCTGTCAAAGGAAATACTGCCTGTCTACCTGTGACTGTCAAAGGGAAATACTGCCTGTCTACCTCTGGCTGTCAAAACGAAATACTGCCTGTCTACCTCTGCTGTCAAAGGGAAATACTGCCTGTCTACCTGTGACTGTCAAAGGAAATACTGCCTGTCTACCTCTGGCTGTCAAAGGGAAATACTGCCTGTCTACCTCTGGGTGTCAAAGGGAAATACTGCCTTCTACCTCTGGCTGTCAAAGGGAAATACTGCCTGTCTACCTGTGACTGTCAAAGGGAAATACTGCCTGTCTACCTGTGACTGTCAAAGGGAAATACTGCCTGTCTACCTGTGACTGTCAAAGGGAAATACTGCCTGTCTACCTCTGGCTGTCAAAGGGAAATACTGCCTGTCTACCTGTGACTGTCAAGGGAAATACTGTCTGTCTACCTCTGACTGTCAAAGGGAAATACTGCCTGTCTACCTGTGACTGTCAAAGGGAAATACTGCCTGTCTACCTCTGGCTGTCAAAGGGAAATACTGCCCGTCTACCTGTGACTGTCAAAGGAAATACTGCCTGTCCACCTGTGACTGTCAAAGGGAAATACTGCCTGTTTATCTATGGCTGTCAAAGGGGAAAAACTGCCTGTCTACCTTTGGCTGTCAAAGGGAAATACTGCCTGTCTGCGCCTGGCTGTCAAAGGGAAATACTGCCTGTCTACCTCTGGCTGTCAAAGGGAAATACTGCCTGTCTACCTCTGGCTGTCAAAGGAAATACTGCCTGTCTACCTCTGGCTGTCAAAGGGAAATACTGCCTGTCTAACTTTGGCTGTCAAAAGGGAAATACCTTGGCCTGTCTCGCCGACCTGGCTGTCAAAGGGAAATACTGCCTGTCCTACCTCTGGCTGTCAAAGGGAAATACTGCCTGTCTACCTCTGGCTGTCAAAGGGAAATACTGCCTGTCTACCTCTGGCTGTCAAAGGGAAATACTGCCTGTCTACCTGTGACTGTCAAAGGGAAATACTGCCTGTCTACCTCTGGCTGTCAAAGGGAAATTACTGCCTGTCTACCTCTGGCTGTCAAAGGAAATACTGCCTGTCTACCTCTGGCTGTCAAAGGGAAATACTGCCTGTCTACCTGTGACTGTCAAAGGGAAATACTGCCTGTCTACCTGTGACTGTCAAAGGGAAATACTGCCTGTCTACCTCTGGCTGTCAAAGGTAAATACTGCCTGTCTACCTGTGACTGTCAAAGGGAAATACTGCCCGTCCACCTGTGACTGTCAAAGGGAAATACTGCCTGTCTACCTCTGGCTGTCAAAGGGAAATACTGCCTGTCTACCTTTGGCTGTCAAAGGGAAATACTGCCTGTCTGCGCCTGGCTGTCAAAGGGAAATACTGCCTGTCTACCTCTGGCTGTCAAAGGGAAATACTGCCTGTCTACCTGGCTGTCAAAGGAATACTGCCTGTCTACCTCTGGGTGTCAAAGGGAAATACTGCCTGTCTAACTTTGGCTGTCAAAGGGAAATACTGCCTGTCTGCGCCTGGCTGTCAAAGGGAAATACTGCCTGTCTACCTCTGGCTGTCAAAGGGAAATACTGCCTGTCTACTCTGGCTGTCAAACGGAAATACTGCCTGTCTACCTCTGGCTGTCAAACGGAAATACTGCCTGTCTACCTCTGGCTGTCAAAGGAAATACTGCCTGTCTACCTCTGGCTGTCAAGGGAAATACTGCCTGTCTATCTGCTGGCTGTCAAAGGGAAATACTGCCTGTTTATCTGGCTGTCAAAGGGAAATACTGCCTGTCTTTTCTCTGGCTGTCAAAGGGAAATACTGCCTGTCTATCTCTGGCTGTCAAAAGGAAATACTGCCTGTCTACTCTGGCTGTCAAAGTTAAATACTGCCTGTCTACCTCTGGCTGTCAAAGGGAAATACTGCCTGTCTACCTTTGACTGGCTCAAGGGGAAAATGCACCCCTTCAAATACTCCACTACCCGTCAAAGCAATATACCCTGTCTACCACACACACACAGGGAAATACTGCCTGACAACCACTCGTCAAAAAATACAGCACACCACACACAAAGGGAACAACACACATTCACCCCCGAAGGGAAATACACTCGCACCTCGGCTGCGGGAACACGCATACCTCTGCTTCATAAAACGCCTCTATGGTAAAAAAAATTAAATGTGCTGTCAATTGTATCTACTACCTCATTTGTAATACTATCGTCTGAAGTTTGATTCAATGAATAACTTTATTACGTAAATTTATGTGTTCCTTGCTGTAGTGCAATGCTCACTACCCTTTGGTTAAATACTTCCTTCCTTGGGGTTCAAAGGGAACCTTAAGCATTTACCTTCTTCATTATACTGCTGACCAGAGATCACAAAAATACTCCTTCTCCTGTCTAGGTATCGCCTTAACTTTGCTCAAGGAAAACTGAATGTCTACCGACAGCAAGGGTTCAGCTGGTCTGTCTACCCCTGTTTCAAGGAAAATCCCGTTAGGGATGGCAAAGGGAAACAGCGTCCCA
The DNA here is from genome assembly GCA_018398815.1 of Conus ventricosus. Taxonomy (NCBI): domain Eukaryota; kingdom Metazoa; phylum Mollusca; class Gastropoda; order Neogastropoda; family Conidae; genus Conus; species Conus ventricosus. The sequence goes on along the minus strand of CM031612.1, from coordinate 11,549,881 downwards.
CTCTGGCTGTCAAAGAGAAAATCTATAGGGAAGGGAAATATGCTGTCCACTTGATGTCAAACCGCAACAAATGCCTGTTTTACTGGTATCAAACGGAAATTAAATCCATTTCTCCCTTTGGACTGGGCAAATGGGAAATCTCCTTCTTCTTTCTTCGTGTACGCAGGCTATACTCCTGCGGAAAAACTGCCTGTACAACAGCTGGGTTTGGGAAATACGCCTTTTACTTATCCTGCCTTAAAGGCAGCCTACTACCATTTTCAAGGGAAAAAGCTGCCTGTCGCGCCTGCAGTTCAAGGGAAACTGCCTGTCTACTTGCTGTCAAAGGAAATCTGACCTGTTCTACCTGGCTGTCAAAGGAAATACGCTTCACCCCGGCTGCAAGGGAAAAAGCCTGCTACCTCTGGTGTCAAAGGGGAAAAAAATGGTCTACCTGTGACTGTCAAAAGGGAAAAGCCTTCCAGTGACGTCAAAGGGGAAAAATGCCTTACCCCTGGCTTCAAAGGGGAAAAAAGCCCGTCACCTTGGCGTCAAGGAAATATGCCCGCGCGGGCTGTCAAAAGGGGAAAAAAAGCCTTCCCTTGGGTGCAAAGGAAAAACTGCCTTCACCTGTGACTTAAAGGGAATACGCCGCCCCCTGGGTTCAAAGGGAAATCCCGTTTTAATTTGGTGTCAAAGGGGAAAACTGCCTGTTTTTCCCCTTTGGGGTTTAAGGGGAAAACTGCCCGTCTCCTCGGGTCAAAGAGTAAAATGCCTGTCTACCCCTGCGCAAAGGGAAAAAAAGCCTGTCCCTCCCCGGGGTCAACGGGGAAAACGCCCTTTTACCTTGGGGTGCAAAGGGAAAACTGCCCGCACCTCTGGCTGTCAAAGGAAAACTGCCCGTCTTTTCTGGGGCAAAGGGAAAACGCCTTCTTTTCTGGCTGTCAAAAGGGAATACGCCCCGTTTTTCTTGGCTGTCAAAGGGAAAAAACGCCGTCTTCCCGGCTGTCAAAGGGGAAATAAGCCCTTTAATCAGGCTGTCAAAGGGAAAAATGTTTATCTCTGGGTTCAAAGGGGAAAAATGCCCCGCTACCGGGTGTCACAGTTTAAAATTCCCGCTACCTCTGGCTGTCACAGAAAAATACGCCCTTTATCCCTTTCGTGCTACCATTGGGGAGAAATGCACCCTTCAAATCCACCACCCCCAACCTAATAAACCCAAAAGACGACCACAAACCCCACACCACAACAACCACACAAACCCCAAAAACCACACACAACACACAACAAACACACAAACCCACACACAAACACACACCACAACACCACACACAAGAAGGAGAGAGGATTCCACACCAAGCCGCGCGCGCGCGCACGCCAAAATGCCCCCCTCCACCACCAAGGAAAAAAAAATTATGTGCTTGCATTTTTTTACCCGTATTTTTATTTTATCGTCTGAAGTTTGATTCTTGTAACTTTTTAGTACAATTTCATTTTTTCCTTTTTTATGCAAAGCTCACCCTTGGTTTTTCTTCCTTTCCTTTTGGTTCCCGTCCCTTACATTTCCTTTTTTTTTGCTGAAGAGATCTACAAAAACACCTTGTTAGTTCCCCATTTAACTTTCCCCCAAAGAACTGAATTTGCCCGCAGGGGTCACGGTTTTGTCCCCCCGTTTCCCCGGAAAAACAAAAAGGGAAGGGACGCCGCGCCCCTCCCTTTTTGAAACGGAAAACATAGGGGGACACATTCTCCCAAAGTAAAAATCCGCAACGAAGATGCGGTTTTTTACAAATAACAAGATCGATAAAATTCAGACTCCATTTCTCTTATGGAAAACATGAAGTAATTCATAATGTTGAAAATCGTCACATCTTTCTTTCTTTCTGTGTACGCAGGCTGATACTCCTGCGGACACTGCTTGTACAGACAGGCAGTGGAGTTTTGTGTGTATGACCGGTTTTTTTTATCCTGCCATTAAGGCAGCCATACTCCATTTTCGGGGAGGTGCATGCTATTTGTCACGTGTCATCATACCAACGGCCAACCTGGCCTTCTCTTCCGAAAGTTGGTGATGGGATTTTACGTGTTTGCAAAATGTTGTGCGTGCGTTCACACACGGAACCTCGGTTTATAGTCTCATTCGAAGGACTGTATGGGAATGGAGTCAGACCAATGTTAACTCCAAGGGAAAAATCCCCTTGTACCGAAATTCGAACCCGCAACCCCAGGATCACGAGTCTCACCAGACACTTATCACAATAAAAAGAGATCCACTGGAGTTGCACACGAAATCAACCTAATTCAAATGGAATTGCGAGACAATGAAGGAGAATAATATGCTGTGAACTCCGGTTTATCTTTTTACAGGAATTTTGTTTCAAATAGTCATGCAAACTCACTGGAATCTTTTCACTGTCAACTGTCTTTAACAAATAATCAATTAAGCAAATAATTAATTAACAGCTGCTTGATTCTCTTTCGATGTTTTGGGAAGTGAGTATTCACTACCAACTGATGTGACAGGGGCCGGAATAGCTCAGTGGGTAGAGCGCTGAACTCGAGATCAGCTTGATCTTCATCCTGTTCGATGTTCGCTTTGCGCAAATCACCACTGCTTGGTTCTGCTGAGTGAGTGTGCGCACGTACTTTTTCTTTAGGTGTACTAATGACATGTTTTTGTTTTTGTTACTCCCCATCCTTAGAACAAAAGTTATTTCCATTATGATGCGAAGAAATGTGGAGGATAAGGATCCTCCGGCATGTGCACTGAGGGACAGACGGGTAGTGAGCAGGGAGGGATGATGAGGGAGAAGAGGGATGATGAGAGGGATGATGAGGGACGAAGAGGGATGAAGAGGGATGAAGAGGGACGAAGAGGGATGAAGAGGGATGAAGAGGGACGAAGAAGGGACGAAGAGGGATGAAGAGGGATGAAGAGGGATGATGAGGGATGATGAGGGATGAGAGGGATGATGAGGGATGAAGAGGGATGATGAGGGATGATGAGGGATGAGAGGGATGATGAGGGATGAAGAGGGATGATGAGGGATGATGGGAGGGATGTGAAGAGGTATGAAGAGGGATAGAGAGGATGATGAGGGATGATGAGGGATGAAGAGGGATGATGAGGGATGAAGAGGGATGAAGAGGGATGGATGAGGGATGATGAGGGATGATGGGCAGCAGCACTGGTAAGCAAGCTGGAATTTTGGTACGTTCTTTAGGGACATGAAATTCTGTCAACGATATGTGTGAATACGATGTTTTACCTATTTCAATCCATATTTTTCAGCGACGTTAAGGTCATTCTGTGCAGCTACTAAATAACTGCCCCCCCCCCCCCCCCCCCATTATATATATATATATTAATATTATATATATATATATATATATGGTAACGAAAATAGACAGGATTTTATACTGTCCCTCTTTGACTAAGTGTAGCTGCCAAGTCAAACCCTTTCACACTGCAGCCATCTTCCATCATCATCTTCCATCATTATCTTCCATCTCATCTTCTTCGTCTTCCGTGTCTTGCAGACAACTCGAGGTCGCTTCCGGTTTTTTATCCTTCTGTGGCCAAAAGCAAAGTACCCCGCAGGACCATCTTACACGGGCGGTTCTATGGCCAAAGCAAAGTACCCCCACAGGGCCATCTTAAACACGGGCGGTTCTATGGCCAAAGCAAAGTACCCCACAGGGCCATCTTAACACGGGCGGTTTCTATGGCCAAAGCAAAGTACCCCACAGGGCCATCTTAACACGGGCGGTTCTATGGCCAAAGCAAAGTACCCCACAGGGCCATCTCTAACATGGCGGTTCTATGGCCAAAGCAAAGTACCCCACAGGCCCATCTTAACACGGGCGGTTCTATGGCTAAAGCAAAGTACCCCACAGGCCCATCTTAACACGGGCGGTTCTATGGCCAAAGCAAAGTATCCACAGGCCCATCTTAACACGGGCGGTTCTATGGCCAAAGCAAAGTACCCCACAGGCCCATCTTAACACGGGCGGTTCTATGGCCAAAGCAAAGTACCCCACAGGCCCATCTTAACACGGGCGGTTCTATGGACATGATACGGTCAGGTTGAGGAGAGGCCGCCAGCCGCCGCAGACTTTGACGTCACCGCAGAACAAGCACAGGATCTGTGCCGCCCCTCTGCTGCCACGTGTTCAGCATGAACAGGACGAGTGCCGCCCTCTGCTGCCACGTGTTCCACATGAACAGGACGAGTGTCGCCCCTCTGCTGCCACGTGTTCCACATGAACAGGACGAGTGCCGCCCCTTTGCTGCCACGTGTTCCACATGAACAGGACGAGTGCCGTCCCTCTGCTGCCACGTGTTCCACATGAACAGACGAGTGCCGCCCCTCTGCTGCCACGTGTTCCACATGAACAGGACGTGTGCCGCCCCTCTGCTGCCACGTGTTCCACATGAACAGGACGAGTGCCGCCCTCTGCTGCCACGTGTTCCACATGAACAGGACGAGTGCCGCCCCTCTGCTGCCACGTGTTCCACATGAACAGGACGAGTGCCGCCCTCTGCTCCCAGTGTTCCACATGAACAGGACGAGTGCCGCCCCTTTGCTGCCACGTGTTCCACATGAACAGGACGAGTGCCGCCCCTCTGCTGCCACGTGTTCCACATGAACAGGACGAGTGCCGCCCTCTGCTGCCACGTGTTCCACTGAACAGGACGAGTGCTGCCGGTCCACACGGAATGACCGTGGGGAAGATGAAAGAGAATGCTGCCAATGGAATCCGCCTTCCCTTCTGAACAGGAATGCGGATGCTGCCATGTGTGTATTTCAGCCAGTGTGCCTCGTCTTATATAGTTGTTGTTACTTTTCATGAAACTGAAGTTGAGGATATGGTATGTGTTGCCGTTTGGAGTTTCTTATTGTCTCTCTCTTCACGTCAAATGATCAGGTATTATGGAATTTACTTTTTTTTTTCTGAACTGAATGTTGAGGTCAAAGTTCAGATTACGGAATTGGTCGTTATGATCACCGCTTCCATCCTTCTCAGTCTCTTCCCCTCCTGTCCATTTCTTTCTGATTCTTCTTCTTCCAGCCTCTCCTCCCTCCCCTCCCTCCCCCCCCTCCCTCCCCTCCCCCCCCTCCCTCTCCTCCCTCCCCTCCCCTCCCCTCTCCTCCCCTCCCCTCCCCTCTCCTCCCCTCTCCTCCCCTCCCCTCCCCTCCCGTCCCCTCCCCTCCCCCTCCTCCCCTCCCCTCCCCTCCCCTCCCCTCCCCTCCCCTCCCCTCTCCCCCTCATCCTCCCGTCCCCTCCCTCCTCTCCTCCCCTCCCCTCCCCTCCCCTCCCCTCCCCTCCCACTCCTCCTCCCATCCCATCCCCTCCCATCCCCATCCCCTCTCTCCCCTCTCCTCCCCTCTCCTCCCCTCCCCTCCCCTCCCTGTCCCCTCCCCTCCCCGTCTCCTCCCCTCCCTCCCCTCCCCTCTCCTCCCCTCCCCTCCCTCCCCTCTCCTCCCCTCCCTCTCCTCCCCTCCCTCCCCTCCTCCCCTCTCCTCCCCTCTCCTCCCCTCCCCTCTACCTCCGCCCTCCCCTCTCCTTCCCCTCTCCTCACCCTCCCTCTCCCTCCCCCTCCCCTCCCCTCCCCTCCCCTCTCCCCCCTCCCCTCCCTCTCCTCCCTCCCCTCCCCCCGCCCTCCCAACTGTTCGTTTCTTGTAAATTAAATCTACAAGTAGCAGAACTCTGTTATTCTCTTCTTCTTTTTTGTGGGTTTTGGGGGGGGGTTGTTTTGTTTTTTTTGTTTGTTTGTTTTATGTTGTTTTGTTTTAATGATTTAATCTTTTGTCGAAATCATTCTCATGCTAAAAGAAATACAACGAAGAGTGTATTTCTTTACTTACAAAAAAACAAAGTATTCATTGGAGGCATTCAGTGTGCAGATTCATAAGCTTATAATAACGAGTGCGCGTTTGTAATGCAACCAAAGTTTGTTGGTCACTCTGAATGTAGGATACACACACACACAGCGCGCGCGCGCACACACACAACGCGCGCGCACACACACACACACACACACACACACACACCTCTCTCTCTCTCTCTCTCTCTCTCTCTCTCCTCTCCACACACACACACACACACACACACACATATACACACACGCGCGCGCGCACACCCCACACACAACACACACACACACACACACACACACACACACACGGATTTGCAAGGTCAAAAGACAGGTGAGGGAAGGATAAAGTGAGGAGGGGGGGGGGTCACTAATGTTTGGGCGTCATAAACTCCATGCTTCAATTCATTTATATTCTGATCAAATCTAATACATTTGCTGATGGTTTCTTTAATAAATCGTACTTCTCCCGATTAGTCCAGACGTAGAAAAGAGCTGTCTTTTGTTTCCCTTGTGAAGAAGCAAGGGTCTCCAAACGGCGGAATTGTCAGCCTTTACACTCGGCCATGAGGAATTGTTAGCCTTTACACTCGGCCATGAGTTAACCTGCCCTGTCCTTAACCTGCCCTGTCCTTAACCTGTCCTGACCTGATGTTAACCTGCCCTGTCCTGAACCTGTCTTGTCCTGAACCTGTCCTGTCCTGAACCTGTCCTGTCCTGTCCTGAACCTGTCCTGTCCTGAACCTGTCCTGTCCTTAACCTGTCCTGTCCTTAACCTGTCCTGTCCTGTCCTGAACCTGTCCTGTCCTTAACCTGCCCTGTCCTTAACCTGCCCTGTCCTGAACCTGCCCTTTCCTTAACCTGCCCTGTCCTTAAACTGTCCTGACCTTAACCTGCCCTGTCCTTAGCCTGTCCTGTCCTGAACCTGTCCTGTCCTGAACCTGTCCTGTCCTTTCCTGAACCTGTCCTGTCCTGAACCTGTCCTGTCCTGAACCTGTCCTGTCCTGAACCTGCCCTGTCCTTAACCTGCCCTGTCCTTAACCTGTCCTGTCCTTAACCTGTTCTGTCCTGAACCTGTCCTGTCCTGTCCTGAACCTGTCCTGTCCTTAACCTGTCCTGTCCTGAACCTGTCCTGTCCTGAACCTGCCCTGTCCTGAACCAGCCCTGTCCTGAACCTGTCCTGTCCTTAACCTGTCCTTCCTGAACCTTGCCTGTCCTGAACCTGTCCTGTCCTTAACCTGCCCTGTCCTTAACCTGCCCTGTCCTTAACCTGCCCTGTCCTTAACCTGCCCTGTCCTTAAAATGCCCTGTCCTTAACCTGCCCTGTCCTTAACCTGTCCTGTCCTGAACCAGCCCTGTACTGAACCTGCCCTGTCCTGAACCTGCCCTGTCCTTAAAATGCCCTGTCCTTAAAATGCCCTGTCCTAAACCTGCCCTGTCCTGAACCAGCCCTGTCCTTAACCTGCCCTGTCCTTAACCTGCCCTGTCCTGAACCTGCCCTGTCCTTAACCTGCCCTGTCCTTAACCAGCCCTGTCCTTAACCTGTCCTGTCCTGAACCTGTCCTTTCCTGAACCAGCCCTGTCCTTAACCTGCCCTGTCCTGAACCAGCCCTGTCCTTAACCTGCCCTGTCCTTAACCTTCCCTGTCCTAAACCAGCCCTGTCCTGAACCTGCCATGTCCTTAACCTGCCCTGTCCTGAACCTGTCCTGTCCTTAACCTGTCCTATCCTTAACCTGTCCTGTCCTTAACCTGCCCTGTCCTGAACCTGTCCTGTCCTGAACCTGCCCTGTCCTGAACCTGTCCTGTCCTGAACCTGTCCTGTCCTGAACCTGTCCTGTCCTTAACCTGTCCTGTCCTAAACCTGCCCTGTCCTTAACCTGCCCTGTCCTGAACCTGTCCTGTCCTGAACCTGTCCTGTCCTGAACCTGTCCTGTCATGAACCTGTCCTGTCCTGAACCTGCCCTGTCCTTAACCTGTCCTGTCCTGAACCAGCCCTGTCCTGAACCTGCCCTGTCCTGAACCTGCCCTGTCCTGAACCAGCCCTGTCCTGAACCAGCCCTGTCCTGAACCAGCCCTGTCCTGAACCCTGTCCTGAACCAGCCCTGTCCTGAACCAGCCCTGTCCTGAACCAGCCCTGTCCTGAACCAGCTACCTTTTTCTCCCGGGCACACAGAGTGTTCAAGTCGTAAACCCTGTCCTGAACCAGATACCTTTGTCCTCCTGGACACACAGAGTGTTCAAGTCGTAAACGTCCGACCCCACCAGTGGTTCGACCCCATCCGCAGGCAAACGCTCCGGCCATTGGACCATGAGACTCTCTGCGATGTTCATTAGTTCCTGGAAAATCGTTCACCTGTTTCAGAAAAGTTATGGAATCGGCGATTCTCAGAGGGGGGTCGGCTGAGAGGCAGCACCTTCTGAGATGGAAAATCATAAATAGCAGCTGTGAAAAGCATCATAGCTGCAAGCTTGCCGTGTGTTCCGTGCAGAAAGCCGCTGGCAGCACTTGGCCACGTGCTCTACCGAACAGACCAGCCCATGAGCGTGCAGCCACTGGCAGCACTTGGCCACGTGCTCTAACCGAACAGGCTAGCCCATGAGTGTGCATCCGCTGGCAGCGCGAATCGGGAAGATTAAAATGGTAGTTATTATTGCCACAGGATTTTTATTCTATGATGGTTTCTTCTCCAACACCGTGGTCGACGTTTCATGAAAAGCATAACTAAATGAATAGTTGTGAGCATGTACAGCTACACGTGATCACATTGATTTCAGGTACAGAGTGTACAAAGTTACGTTGCAAGAGATTTTGTTTACACACACACGCACACACACACAAACACACACACACGCGCGCGCACGCACACATACAGAGACAAAGAAGAGAGAGAGAGAGAGAGAGAGAGAGAGAGAGAGAGAGAGAGAGAGAGAGAGAGAGAGAGAGAGAAGAGAGAGAGAGAGAGAGAGAGAGAGAGGGGGGGGGCAAGGGAAAATATGCACTCTTCTTTAACCAGTTACATTCTTTGCATTGCAGGCTGGAAAACAAGCTATATTTCCTATCTTTGCTATTTCGTCTGACTTACAAACATGAAGCGCAGACAGTGTGTTGCTGGGTTCGCTGGCCTTCACCACCGCACCGCGATAGTCGTCGTCAAATACGACCTGCCACAATGTCTTACGAGTCGCTAGTGTCGCTCTATTGTTTCAGCATCATAGGGCATAGTGTTGCCCAGACCTCAGAAAGTGCTTACAGTTATTGCTACCAGCATATTTCACCACGGAACAGGTGACAGTTCTTCAAACGCAGTGACAGAGCACCAAGTTCACTGTCGGTTGTTGTGAGGTCGAATCCCAACAAGCTCCAAACTTAAATATCGTCATTTTTTCTGCCATCCAAGACTTCCGAAGTATTTCATCCCCCCCTCCCCCCCCCCCCCCCCCCCCCCCAATATCTTTTTAAAAACCCATGTCTGTTTAATTTTGTATTGCTCGTGGCAGATCTAGTCGACCTACTTGCAAAGTGAGGCGACTGCAGGCGGAAATATGAACCCATTTGAAATGTTCGTGATCATGCACCGCCAAAAAACGTAGACAAACGAATCACAACACAAAACACGACGGGTTTCGACCTCTTAGGTCTTCTTCAGGCAAGATACAAAACAATCAGGACAACAAAATGAACGAGCAATCACTCATCTTCATCCAATTCGGCGCAAGATAGGGCGCTGGAGATTCAACGGGTTTTTTTTTTGTTTTTTTTTGGGAGTTTTTTTTTTTTTTGTTTTTTTTGCGGTGCATTGTCACTAATATTTCAAATTTGTTTAAATCTAAATGAAACAATGCTGAAGAATGTTTGTATATATTTGTATAAAGCATTTGAAAGACGTCCTGTACCACTCAGTTAAAATAGCCTTGGATTACGCAGTCGGGGTGGCTTAATGCTCAACGTCATGTCATGTAATAGAATGGTCTCATTAGTCATTGTTCATTCAAAGGAGTGGTGTCAATGTATCGTACCCCTTCATGTCATGTAATAGAATGGCATCATTAGTCATTGTTCATTCAAAAGTGTGGTGTCAGTATATTGTACCCCTTCATGTCATGTAATAGAATGGCATCATTAGTCATTGTTCATTCAAAAGTGTGGTGTCAGTATATTGTACCCCTTCATGTCATGTAATAGAATGGCATCATTAGTCATTGTTCATTCAAAAGTGTGGTGTCAGTATATTGTACCCCTTCATGTCATGTAATAGAATGGCATCATTAGTCATTGTTCATTCACAGGTGTGGTGTCAGTGTATTGTACCCCTCATGTCATGTAATAGAATGGTCACATCAGTCATTGCTCATTCAATGTATTGTACCCCTCATGTCATGTAACAGAATGGTCACATTAGTCATGGTTCATTCAAAGGTGTGTGTCAGTGTATTGTACCCCTTTCAGAAGGGCCCATGTCCTATACTGAATAAACTTCCACTTCCGCTTCAAAAGAAATCGTCATTTTTGGCTGCTCATCTTCTAGTGTTGTCGTTTTGGCAGTAACGTAAAGTGGAGAAAGGTCCAGTGACGGTGAGGAAAGACCCACTGACCACAGGGAAAGTCCTGTTGACAGTGGGAAAGACTACAACTTTGGATTCTCTCTTGATGGCACACAAGACCGTATGGCGAAAGCTTGGCTGTGTCTGGAGTGGCACTGTCTTCATCTGTCCGTGGGCAGGGGTGGTTGGGTCTGTGGGGTGTGCTCGGCAGCTGGAGGGTGGTGTTTTTTCGCCGGTGGGCTCTGCAGTCATGAAATACGGGCTGGTACACCCATGGGGATGCTACTTTAAGGCTGTTATGAGCTGCATCCTGTAGTCTGATTTACCTCTGTTCAGGAGCAGTTATGTCCCTTGATATCTTAATGGAGTGTCCTGCGCGTGCCTCTACCCATCGTCAACACAGCGCAGGCCTCCAAGGGTGGTACAGGACTGCTCTAAAGGCAGGTGAAGACGGTGCTTCTCTGGGTCCTCCCCAGCACCTTCGGGTGTTTCTTTTTCTTCAATATCAACTGTAACTCTCCATGTTGTCATGCTAGGACGTCGTTTTGGCAGTAAAGTGCAATGTCAGACTGAAACTGTCCATGTTGTCATGCTGGGACGGCCAGTCTTGTACGCTACATTGCCTTTTGGTGTAGACTTGGAAGCTAAAATGCAGTTAAATGACTCGTCATCTTTTTGAAGCACGTCTTCTCTGCAGTATGATGCAGTATACTTTCCACACCAGATTAGTCTTTCAGCCTGTCGTCGGCACTAGCAACATACTCTGCAGTCTGACACAGTATACTTACCACACGAGATTCCACTTTCAGCCTGTGGTCGGGATTAGCGACATGGTCCCAATCTTGTCTTCTCCTTGCGTGTCTTGTTGACAATATCGCACGGCTCTGACCAAGTGTGTCTGTTAAAGCTCTACAACACAGAACAGCCAATCCCTTGTTGAATGTGTCCAGCCTATGTCAAACAGAAGTTTCAAAATTGTATTCCGCGCCGAAGTGAGCGAACTGCATGGTGTATTGCGCATGACACATTTCGGTTTGGATAAAGTTTTGAAGCTGTTTGTGTGTGTGTGTTTTTTTGTACTCCCAGTTCTTAAAGAACAGGAGTACTTTAGAATGGGAACGAAGAAATGCTGTCTGTGTGTGTGTGTCTGTGTGTATGTCTGTCTGTCTGTCTGTGTGTCCGTGGTCAAAATGTGTTCCACTCGCTCCAGACACAACTACTGCGTAGACCTTTCTGAAAATTTGTAGGTATGTTCATTATGGTCAAGGATGATGCCCGACGTTTTAGTTTACCGTTACAGCCGTTACTAACGGCTGTAACGGCCTGTAACGCTTTTTCTTCTTTATGGAATATCTCCGAAAGTACTTGGCCGATCTTTGTGAAAATTAGCAGGTATGTTCATTATGGGTCACGGATGATGCCCGATGTTTTAGTTTACCCCGTTATAGCCGTTACTAACGGCTGTAACAGCCTGTAACGGTTTTTCTTCTTTTTTAGAATATATTAAAAAGTACTTGGCCGATCTTTCTGAAAATTTGTAAATATGTTCATTATGGGTCACAGATGATGCCCGATGTTTTAGTTTACCGTTATAGCCGTTACTAACGGCTGTAACGGCCTGTAACGCTTTTTTCTTCTTTATGGAATATCTCAGAACGTACTTGGTCGATCTGTGTGAAAATTAGCAGACATGTTCATTATGGGTCTCGGATGATGCCCGATGTTTAGTTTAACCCATTATAGCCGTTACTAACGGTTGTAACAGCCTGTAACGGTTTTTCTTCTTTATACAATATCACAAAAGTACTACGCCGATCTTTCAGAAAATTTGTAGGTATGTTCATTATGGGTCACGAATAATGCCTGATGTTTTAGTTTACCGTTATAGCCGTTACTAACGGCTGTAACGGCCTGTAACGCTTTTTCTTCTTTATAGAATATCTCAGAAAGCACTTGGCCGATCTTTGTGAAAATTAGCAGGTATGTTCATTATAGGTCTCGGATGATGCCGGATGTTTAGTTTACCCCGTTATAGCCGTTAGTAATGCTGTAACGGCCTGTGACGCTTTTTCTTCTTTATAGAATATCTCAGAAAGCACTTGGCCGATCTTTCTGAAAATTTGTTGGTATGTTCATTATGGGTCACGAATAATGCCTGATGTTTTAGTTTACCGTTATAGCCGTTACTAACGGCTGTAACGGCCTGTAACGCTTTTTCTTCTTTATGGAATATCTCCGAAAGTACTTGGCTGATCTTTGTGAAAATTAGCAGGTATTTTCATTATGGGTCACAAATGATGCTCGATGTTTTAGTTTACCCCGATATAGCCGTTACTAACGGCTGTAACGGCCTGTAACGGCTTTTCTTCTTTATAGAATATCTCAGAAAGCAATTGGCCGATCTTTCTGAAAATTTGTAGGTATGTTCATTATGGGTCACAAATAATGTCCGATGTTTTAGTTTACCGTTATACTGTTACTAACGGCTGTAACGGCCTGTAACGCTTTTTCTTCCTCATGGAATATCTCAGAAAGTACTTGGCCAATCTGTGTGAACATTAGCAGGTATATTTCATTATGGGTCACGAATAATGCCCGATGTTTTAGTTTACCGTTATAGCGTTACTAACGGCTGTAACGGCCTGTAACGGTTGTTTTTCTTCAAGGAATATCTCAGAAAGTACTTGGCCGATCTTTGTGAAAATTAGCAGGTATGTCCATTATGGATCAAGGATGATGCCCGATCTTTTAGTTTACCGTTATAGCCATTACTAACGGCTGTAACGACCTGTAACGTTTGTTTTTTTTTCTTTATGGAATATCTCAGAAAGTACTTGGCCGATCTTTGTGAAATTAGCAGGCATCTTCATTATGGTTCACGGATGATGCCCGATGTTTTAGCTACCGTTATAGCCGTTACTAGCGGCTGTAACGGCCTGTAACGGTTTTTCTTCTTTATGGAATATCTCAGAACATACGTGGCCGATATTTCTGAAAATTTGTAGATATGTTCATTATGGGTCACGGATGATGCCCGATGTTTAAGTTTACCGTTATAGCCGTTACTAACGGCCCATAATGGTTTTCTTCTTTATGGAAAATCTCAGAAAATTTTTGGCCGATTTTTCTGAAATTTTGTAAGTATGTTCATTTTAGGTCACAGACGATAACCGATGTTTACCAGAATAGCCCTTACTAACGGTTACACCAGCCCAAGACGGTTTTTCCTCTTTATGGAATATCTCACGCGTATTCAGGATAAACTGGGAGTACGTTTATATGCTTTGCATTTTGTTTTAGTTCACGACGTTGTGTAAATTTGCGACGTGTGTCAATGAAATGTGAGATGAACACGCTGCCGGCGGACAGGAAAGAACGTGTGGCGCCCCCTACGCTAACAGCGGCACCGTATCCTGACATCCGCTAACAGCGGCACCGTATCCTGACATCCGCTAACAGCGGCACACGTATCCTGACATCCGCTAACAGCGGCACCGTATCCTGACATCATCCCACACAGAGCATTTCACGTTTATTTTCGCCACTTTTGTCTGACATCATCCCACACAGAGCATTTCACGTTTATTTTCGCCACTTTTGTCCTGACATCATCCCACACAGAGCATTTCACGTTTATTTTCGCCACTTTTGTCCTGACATCATCCCACACAGAGCATTTCACGTTTATTTTCGCCACTTTTGTCTGACATCATCCCACACAGAGCATTTCACGTTTATTTTCGCCACTTTTGTCCTGACATCATCCCACACAAAGCATTTCACGTTTATTTTCGCCACTTTTGTCCTGACATCATCCTATACAGAGCATTTCACGTTTATTTTCGCCACTTTTGTCCTGACATCATCCCACACAAAGCATTTCACGTTTATTTTCAACACTTTTGTCTGACATCATCCCACACAGAGCATTTCACGTTTATTTTCAACACTTTTGTCGATTAATACCAAACATATGTATTGTAAATAAAGCGCTGAATACGGAATCCGCTGCAATGAAAAGATGTTTACAGAGAAAATGTGATTTTTTGTAAAGAAACGTGGTAATGCACTTTCCCCCATCTGATGAATGAATGCACACCATAGCATCGTCTGCTTCACGCGTGTTCGATCAGAACAGGGTCAGTGCCTCTGTCCACACCACCCCTGGTCAGTATGAGAGAGAGAGAGAGAGAGAGAGAGAGAGAGAGAGAGAGAGAGAGAGAGAGAGGAGAGAGAGTCTGCATGATGGTAAGTACACTAAACAGCATCCCCCGTGTGTCGGAATTTTGCTGATGGCGCGAGCGAGCTGGAACTGGCTTTGTGACGGACAACACGCGCCATGAGCGCTACTTAGGGAAAGAAGAAGACTACATCCACGAGGGAGTGTGCATCGCTGTTAGCATATGGTCAGCTGGAATTAGTGCAAGGGGCCCACAAAACATCCAGTTCATATGTTGATCACACAGCTGACAAAGAAAAAACCTGTGTCAAACTGTGAACAGGATGAAAGCTGACAAAGAAAAAACCGGTGTCAAACTGTGAGCAGGATGAAAGCTGACAAAGAAAAAAACCGGTGTCAAACTGTGAACAGGATGAAAGCTGACAAAGAAAAAAAACCGGTGTCAAACTGTGAACAGGATGAAAGCTGACAAAGACAAACCGGTGTCAAACTGTGAACAGGATGAAAGCTGACAAAGACAAACCGGTGTCAAACTGTGAACAGGATGAAAGCTGACAAAGACAAAACCGGTGTCACACTGTGAGCAGAATGAAAGCTGACAAAGAAAAAACCGGTGTCAAACTGTGAGCAGGATGAAAGCTGACAAAGAAAAAACCGGTGTCAAACTGTGAGCAGGATGAAAGCTGACAAAGAAAAAACCGGTGTCAAACTGTGAGCAGGATGAAAGCTGACAAAGACAAACCTGTGTCACACTGTGAGCAGGATGAAAGCTGACAAAGAAAAAACCGTGTCACACTGTGAGCAGGATGAAAGCTGACAAAGACAAACCGGTGTCAAACTGTGAGCAGGATGAAAACTGACAAAGACACACCTGTGTCACACTGTGAGCAGGATGAAAGCTGACAAAGACAAACCTGTGTCAAACTGTGAGCAGGATGAAAGCTGACAAAGACAAACCTGTGTCACACTGTGAGCAGGATGAAAGCTGACAAAGACAAACCTGTGTCAAACTGTGAACAGGATGAAAGCTGCATTCTGTTCAGTTCCAAGGTCACAGTACATGTTGGATGCCAGATCAACCGATCAAAGGAAGGACAGAGAACAATCAGACCGTGGAATCTCATTGACCATTACTTTGCACTCTAGTCGGGCATGAACATCATGTCATCGGCTTTTACCGGGGGAGGCGGGGATGGGGGTGGGGTTCGGGGGTGGGGGGGGGGGGACTTTATCATGTGACCTGTCTTATAGCACCAAAGATTCCAGCCTGGCCTTCCCTAAATCTGTTGCGCCTTTGCTCAAAGCACTGTACTGTGATGCAGGTCTTAGGTTTGTTTTGTGTGTGTGTGTGTGTGTGTGTGTGTGCGTGTGCGTGTGCGTGTGGTGTGTGTGTGTGTGTGTGTGTGTGTGTTGTGTGTGTGTGTGTACGCGCGCTTCATCCATGAAAGCGTGCGCGTGTATGTATGCATTTGTGTGAGTACATGTGTGTGTGTGTTGCGCTTCATCCATGAAAGCCTTGGTTACTGCATGCTAATACTAAACATACTCATGAACATGCTACGTATCACATGCAATCAATACCAGTCACAGTAACCATTTCACAAGAAATACCTGTCAGGAATCTCCAGCTAAACACCAGACTGGTCGGAAAAGCAGCATGCTTAAAACATCAGAAAAAAAAAGTCATCACCCATCCGAAAACAAACGAGCAAATAAAACAACCCATAAACTGAATATCCACCTTAAAATAGCGACAAGAATTTCAGGTAATACATCAACAAAACAGTCATGAAGTAAGAAAACATGCAAGGTATAATGAAGACCTAATGTTGTACATAGATAGAAGAGAGAAGCTACAACTCGTTCTCTCGTTTTCCTTGTCTTGAAAGGTATTTGTCTTGCCTGAAAGAGACCCAATAAGTCGAAACGCGCTGTTTGTTTCGTAATTTGTTCGTTCCTTTGTTTCGTAATGCAGCAATTCTGTTTTTGGTCTTGAAGTTAAGACGTTATTACTCAGACTTTTTTTGTGGCATCAGTTATCGAATCAATGGAGCACCTAAGGCGGTGATTTTCTTCTTCTTCTTCTTCTTCTTCTTCTTCTTCTTCTTCTTCTTCTTCTTTCTTATTTTTCCCTAAGGCCAAAATCCACCTCTTCATTTTTTGGTGCTTCACACTGTCCTCTTCATCTGCCAAAAAAAAAGCGGAAAAAAAATTCCACGGCTAAGGGTTTTTTTGTTGTTGTTGTTTTTTCCCAACCAATCTCTTACACACCATGCATAGTCTGTATGTTCTCTTACAAATGGACATAGTATTGCAGATTTTAGTGTTTTGGCGTTTGATACAAAGTGTCTGGTTTGTTGATGTTCTAATGTGTGGTGAACTGGCACTCTCACTCTGATAATGTGTTGCATATACAAAGGAAACACTCAAGACTCAGACTTTAAGTACCAAAACTGATGACTGACAGGGATAATCGACCCGGGAAATGGGGCTAGAGGGAGGGAGGGGGGGGGGCTATTTTACACTCCACCGACACTGCCATAACACCAGCACGGTAAGGTGGGTAATGAACATGATTTTTTTTTTCATCTTGGACACCAGCAGGATCCAAACTCGCGACCCTTGACAGAAAAAAAACAAAACAGAGCTTCTACCACTGAGCCCACCGGCAGCCGAGGGAAGGGTTTGGATGTTGGTGTTTTATGATGATTACAGTGGATGTTGGTGTTTTATGATGATTACAGTGGATGTTGGTGTTTTATGAATGATTACAGTGGTGATGTTGTGTTTTATAGATGATTACAGTGGTGATGTTGGTGTTTTATGATGATTACAGTGGATGTTGGTGTTTTATGATGATTACAGTGGATGTTGGTGTTTTATGATGATTACAGTGGTGATGTTGGTGTTTTATGATGATTACAGTGGATGTTGGTGTTTTATGATGATTACAGTGGATGTTGGTGTTTTATGATGATTACAGTGGATGTTGGTGTTTTATGATGATTACAGTGGATGTTGGTGTTTTATGATGATTACAGTGGTGATGTTGGTGTTTTTATGATGATTACAGTGGATGTTGGTGTTTTATGATGATTACAGTGGTGATGTTGGTGTTTTATGATGATTACAGTGGTGATTTTGGTGTTTTATGATGATTACAGTGGTGATGTTGGTGTTTTATGATGATTACAGTGGTGATGTTGGTGTTTTATGATGATTACAGTGGTGATGTTTGGTGTTTTATGATGATTACAGTGGTGATGTTGGTGTTTTATGATGATTACAGTGGTGATGTTGGTGTTTTATGATGATTACAGTGGTGATGTTGGTGTTTTATGATGATTACAGTGGTGATGTTGGTGTTTTATGATGATTACAGTGGTGACCTTTTTACGGGCTTTCTACTACGCCGCACCTTGGCGGTGGTCTCTTTGAGAGGGTGCAGAGGGCGACGGGTTCGGTTCTTCAAAGGACTGCCTAGACATTCAGATGGGGGAGGGGGGGATATGGCTTAGTTTAGGCTCAAACTTACACTTCGCGCAACACACACACACACACACACACACACACACACACACACACACACACACACACACACACACACACACACACACACACACACGCACGCACACATGCACGCACAGACGCACACTTCTACTGAGAGGGAGAGAAGGGATGAGAAGAGGAAGAGATGGTGAAAAAGATGAATGAGAAAAGGAAATACGAAGTAAAACAAAACAAAACAAAAAAGAGGAGGAAGAGAAACAAGAATGAGAATGATAAGAAAAATAAAATGAGGTAGAAGAATACCATGAAAGAAGAAGAAGAGAAGGACAAGGGAGAGGAGAATGAGGAAGAGGAAAAGAGAGAAGACGAAATATAAACAGAAATAAAGAAGAAAAAAAGGAGGAGGGGGCGAGGGGGGGGGGAGGGGGGGGGGGGGGGCAAACAGAGAAGAAGACATGAAAAAGAAAAGGACGATTTGGAAAAAAAAAGAGAAATAAAAAACGGAGAGGAATTATGAAGATAATGACAGGAAGAAAGAAGAAGAAGAAGAAGGAAGGAAAGATAAAGGAAAAGTGAGGAAGGAAAAGATGAAAAAAACGAAGAGAAGCAGGAGCAGGAGAACAATGAGAAGACAGAAGCAAAAACAAAGAAGAGGAGGAGGAGGAGGACGACGACGACGAGTAGACGAGGAGTTGCAGACGAAGAAGAAGAAGAAGAAAAAGAAAAAGAAAAAGAATAGAAGAAGAACAAAAGAGAGGAAAAAGAAGAAGAAGAAAAAAAAGAGACAAAGAGAGAAGTGAAAGACGAGGAAGTAAAAAAGGAGGAAAGAAAAGGACAACGTAAATGACTACACCTGTTTAAGAGAGTGTTTATCCCCAACGCGCTGGTCTAACCCCTCCACTGAAGATAAACACCCTGACAGTCATGGGGCGTGTTGACAGGAACGAGCACTCTCAGCTTTTTTAACGGGCCCCTTGTTCCTTTCTGGACAGACAGCGTCAATCATTCCACGCACTGTGTCACGCTGAGAAAACCACTGTGGTCTGTGGGCCCCTACGCTAACACCGGTCATTGCACGCACTGTGTCACGCTGAGAAAACCACTGTGGTCTGTGAGCGCCTTACGCTAACATCAGCACTGTATCTTTACAGCTAGTCCCACACAGAGCATTTAGCCTTTGTTTTCCGCACTCTCGTTTATTAATGACAAAGATGTGTGTTGTAATGAATGCACTGTGTTCGGAGTCTACCCCAAAGAAAAGCTGTTTAATTAAAAAGGAGATGCGGTTTCTGTAATAAAGCACAGTAACGCACCCTCCCCCACCTGATGAGTGAATGCATACCGTAGTATCTCTGCTTTACACCCTCCCCCACCTGATGAGTGAATGCATACCGTAGTATCTCTGCTTTACACCCCCCCCCCCCCCCCCCACCTGATGAGTGAATGCATACCGTAGTATCTCTGCTTTAACACCCTCCACCACCTGATGAGTGAATGCATACCGTAGTATCTCTGCTTTACACCCCCTCCACCACCTGATGAGTGAATGCATACCGTAGTATCTCTGCTTTACACCCTCCCCCACCTGATGAGTGAATGCATACCGTAGTATCTCTGCTTTAACAAACCCCTCCCCCACCTGATGAGTGAATGCACACCGTAGTATCTCTGCTTTACAACCCCTCCCCCACCTGATGAGTGAATGCATACCGTAGTATCACTGCTTTACACCCTCCACCACCTGATGAGTGAATGCATACCGTAGTATCTCTGCTTTACACCCTCCACCACCTGATGAGTGAATGCATACCGTAGTATCTCTGCTTTACACCCCCTCCCCCACCTGATGAGTGAATGCACACCGTAGTATCTCTGCTTTACACCCTCCACCACCTGATGAGTGAATGCATACCGTAGTATCTCTGCTTTACACCCTCCACCACCTGATGAGTGAATGCATACCGTAGTATCTCTGCTTTACAACCCCCTCCCCCACCTGATGAGTGAATGCATACCGTAGTAATCTTTGCTTTACACCCCCTCCCCCACCTGATGAGTGAATGCATACCGTAGTATCTCTGCTTTACACACCCTCCCCCACCTGATGAGTGAATGCACACCGTAGTATCTCTGCTTTACACCCTCCACCTGATGAGTGAATGCATACCGTAGTATCTCTGCTTTACACCCTCCCCCACCTGATGAGTGAATGCATACCGTAGTACTCTGCTTTACACCCTCCCCCACCTATGAGTGAATGCATACCGTAGTATCTCTGCTTTACACCCTCCCCCACCTGATGAGTGAATGCACACCGTAGTATCTCTGCTTTACACCCCCCCCCACCTGATGAGTGAATGCATACCGTAGTATCTCTGCTTTACACCCCCTCCACCACCTGATGAGTGAATGCACACCGTAGTATCTCTGCTTTACACCCTCCACCACCTGATGAGTGAATGCATACCGTAGTATCTCTGCTTTAACGCCCCCTCCCCCACCTGATGAGTGAATGCATACCGTAGTATCTCTGCTTTACACCCCCTCCCCCACCTGATGAGTGAATGCATACCGTAGTATCTCTGCTTTACACCCTCCCCCACCTGATGAGTGAATGCATACCGTAGTATCTCTGCTTTACACCCTCCACCACCTGATGAGTGAATGCACACCGTAGTATCTCTGCTTTACACCCTCCACCACCTGATGAGTGAATGCATACCGTAGTATCTCTGCTTTACACCCCCTCCCCCACCTGATGAGTGAATGCATACCGTAGTATCTCTGCTTTACACCCCTCCCCCACCTGATGAGTGAATGCATACCGTAGTATCTCTGCTTTACACCCTCCCCCACCTGATGAGTGAATGCATACCGTAGTATCTCTGCTTTACACCCTCCCCACCTGATGAGTGAATCCATACCGTAGTATCTCTGCTTTACACCCTCCACCACCTGATGAGTGAATGCACACCGTAGTATCTCTGCTTTACACCCTCCCCCACCTGATGAGTGAATGCATACCGTAGTATCTCTGCTTTACACCCTCCACCTGATGAGTGAATGCATACCGTAGTATCTCTGCTTTACACCCTCCCCCACCTGATGAGTGAATGCACACCGTAGTATCTCTGCTTACACCCTCCCCCACCTGATGAGTGAATGCATACCGTAGTATCTCTGCTTTACACCCTCCCCCACCTGATGAGTGAATGCATACCGTAGTATCTCTGCTTTACACCCTCCACCACCTGATGAGTGAATGCATACCGTAGTATCTCTGCTTTACACCCTCCCCCACCTGATGATGAATGCATACCGTAGTATCTCTGCTTACACGCGTAAATTGAGACCCGCGTTAGTGCCTTTGTCCGCACTATCCCTTGTCACTATAGAGAGAGAGAGAGAGAGAGAGGAGAGAGAGAAGAGAGAGAGGAGAGAGAGAGAGAGAGAGAGAGAGAGAGTACATTTAACAACATCTGCCCCAGCAAGGGAATTTCACTGAAGGCTCGCGCTAGCTGGAACTGGCTCGGTGACGGACAGCACGTGCCATGCGCGCGGCTGAAAGAAAGAACGAGCAGGCTGCATCTGCAAAGGAGCGTGCCTTGCTGTTCACTTACGGTCAGCTGTTTGGGTAGCGGGCCCACAGCTGTTGGTCTCCTTCCATCCTCCAGTGTCTGGCCAGGAGGTTCCGCCAGGATCTCCCATGGAGTGAATATATGTGCCCCCCCCCCCCCCCCCCCCCCCCCCCCCCCCCCCCCCGTGCTAAACAGCTGACCATAGGCCTACAGAATGCACGCTCCCTTGCGGATGTAGCCTATAATATGAACACTATATTATCTCAGAAGATTTCAAATTAATACACTTGATCACAACAACACAAAAAAACACCAGTTTTTCTCTGCCAAATTTTCGCCTTTAATGAACTTCTTCAGGACTGTCACCTTGGAACACCTAGTAGTCCTCCCTTCAATTTTAAATTAAAATAGGTGCATAATAAACAGCATCACAGGACAACATACCTAATACAAGAATCATCACAATCAAGTGGCCACTTATATGATTTACAAGTACAGTCCAACACTCCCACCCTCCAACACACACACACACACACACACACACACACACACACACACACACACACACACACACACACACATACACACACACACACACACACACACACGCACACACACGCACACACACGCACACACACACCATAACCATTTGAAAAACCCCATACACATGAACACACACACAAGCACACTCATAGGCTTATACTCACAAGCACATATATATATACACACACAAGCACATATCATATGCAAATACATATATATTCACACAAGCACACACACACCCTACCCCCCCACCACCACCCCCAACCCTCTCGTTCTTTCCCGCCAAAGCCACGCGCATGGCTCGTGTTGTCCGTCACACCATTCCAGCTAGCGCGGGCTTTCAACTATGTAAATTCCTATGTACTGGAAGATACTGTTTATTACCGGCAAGTGCTCTCTCTCTTCTCTCCTCTCTCTCCTCTCTCTCTCTCTCTCTACTCTCATCTCTCTCTCTCTCTCTCTCTCTCTCTCTCTCTCTCTCTCTCTCTCTCTGATTACATGACCGCTTTGCTTGCTTCTTTGATTTCTTACATGAATTGATTTCACTGCATGTTGTAGTCCCTACGCAGGGCGAGGACTGGATGTAAAAAAGCACGTCAGTGCTTATCTATTATCCTCGTAAATAAAGAATTTTGTCTTGTCTTGTCTTGTCTCTCTCTCCTCTCTCTCTCTCTCTCTCTCCTCTCTGAGTGGCTTCCCTTGTCTGGCTCCCAGCAAGACGCGTTTCAAGCTGTTCAGGTAAATTTCTGCCTAAATCACTGGTAAATCGTTCAGCATGCCTGTTGAAGGTCTGCCAAGCACTTTGGACGCCACACTCAATGCTGCGCTGCAGGAAAGGTCACCGTCCTCGTTTAAAACTGAGGCCGCGGTAAACAAACAGTCGTCATTCTCCGGTTAACAGCGATTTCCGACCAGCCCCCTGCGACAGACAACCACAGTCAGTGTATCGACGGAAATGCCCGTCAAAGTGAACAGGGACAGACACAGAGCCGAGCCCACAGAGCGAGACAGCAGAACAAGATAAGTAAACGTTCATTTTCTCCGTCGGATTTGTTTTTGTCGACGCCACCGAGCCTGTTTTATGCTGACACAACTGATAACAGCCAAACTTTTGCCAGTGGTGACATTTTTCTGTGTGATAACCGCCCCTCTCCCTCCATGTCCCGGCCTTCGCGAGATACACAGCACAGTGACATCCAACAGGAAATGGAAATGGGACGTTGTGACAAACAGTCTGTGACAATGGCACACCATGAAGCCTACGTGCTGGACATTGGGCCTGTCGAGCCTTGTGTTGGTCAAGACTGTGTTGAGTTCTGTGATGTGGTATGTGAACATGACGAAACACTTGTAATGAATGAGACCGCAAGGCAACGCACAACTCAAGATGTCGAAGCGACTGAGAATGATCGTGATTTTGAGTGCACAGAAGATCCCCCACATTTCTCAACTGCGGTAGTCATGGAGTGATCCTTCAGACAGTGTGGCAGTCAGTGATGTATTGGCATACCTTCAGACAGTGTGACAATCAGTGATATATTGGCATACCTTCAGACAGTGTGACAGTCAGTGATATATTGGCATACCTACAGACAGTGTGACAGTCAGTGATATATTGGCATACCTTCAGACAGTGTGACAATCAGTGATATATTGGCATACCTACAGTGTGACAATCAGTGATATATTGGCATACCTCCAGACAGTGTGACAATCAGTGATATATTGGCATACCTACAGACAGTGTGACAGTCAGTGATATATTGGCATACTGCATGAAATGAAAAGGAACATGGATAGCCTTCACTGTTGGGGAGTTGGTGGGTTTGTGGAACACTTTGCATCCATGTTGTTGGAAGGTCCTGGCTAGACGCTCTGAGACTCCTTTAATGTAAGGGATCCCCACTTTCACACTGTCCGTATCTGTAGAAGAAGGGCAGTGAACTCGAGCTCCCTACGCGAGCTCCCTACGCCAGCAGATGACCCATGTCAAAGACAAAACGGACCCCCTCAAGCAGTGTGGTGTAGTGTACCAGGTAGGGTGTCAAGACTGTACCCATACCTACATTGGCGAGACAGCAAGACCACTCACCACCCGTATACAGGAACACCAAAACCGATCTACTTCTGCCATACACGAACATCTACAAGCCACAGGCCACAGTTTCAGCCCCCAAGAAACCAAGATCTTATCTACGGAGCCCTTCCTCACAAAAGAGAAAAGTTAAAGAAGCCATCGAAATCAAGACCAGACGCCCCAGCCTGAACAGAGATCAAGGCTTTGAACTTCCTCCCATCTACAATCAGATCCTGACAACCGTTCACCCCACACAACAGTCGTCCCACCAGGCCTCGCTGCCACAACAGCAACAGTGAGCTGAAGAAGACAGGGCGAGTCTGTCGAAATATTCTCCAAGTAAGTTTTTGATTCTGAGTCTGTAACTACTTTTCTAATGTCGAATCCAGGATCCAGAAACCTATATTCTTATGAGGAGCTTTCTTTTCTGGTTGATGCAGCTGAACTGAGTGTTCAGATGTTGCTCAGGTACCTTTCTTCAAATAGTCTCCTTTATTATTATTCCTCTCTTTCCTATTTTTCTCCAGCCCTGATGTGGCCCTTTGCGGTCGGCTGGGCTATAAGCAACATTATCTCTCTCTCTCCTATTTTTCTCTCTTCTTCTTCTTCTTCTTTTTCTTCTTCTTCTTCTTCTTCTTCTTCTTCTTCTTCTTCTTCTTCTTCTTCTTCGTGTTCATCAAGACAGGAATGTTCCATTCCAGTAGAAACACTAAATGATCATTTTGCCAATATTGGTAACAAGCTAAACATAGGGAAAGATAAAACTAGCATTTTTAATACTGCGAATTTACAGAAATTTTGTGATGCAAAAAAAATACACGCAAAGTTTTCTATTCCCCTAATATCTGTTAATGAAGTGTTTTTATATCTATCAACTTTAAAAAATAAAAGTTCATACAGCTTTGATGGAATTAGTCCCAAGATATTAAAACTATCTGTACCATATATTGTAGATTCTCTTACATACCTCTTTAATCTATGTTTATCTAAACATTACTTTCCAGATGCATTTAAACATGCAAAAATTATCCCTCTGCACAAAAAAAGGGAATTTAGATGATCCAAATAACTACAGACCAATTTCGCTGCTATCGTCCGTCTCAAAACCATTAGAACGTCATATCCATTACCATCTATCATCTTTTATTGAGAAACATAAACTGTTGTATATCAATCAGTCAGGATTTAGGAAACTACATTCATGTGAAACGGCTTTGTGTCGGATCACAAATTTGTGGCTAAAAGATATCAACAACAGGAAAGCAGTTGGTGTAGTGTTTTATTGATTTAACAAAGGCTTTTGATTTAATTAATCACAATATACTGCTAAAAAAGCTTAATGTTTACGGCGTCGACAACAATACGGAATCATTTTTTAGATCTTATTTGTTGAACCGTACGCAATCTGTTTTTTCACGAGGTGTTATTTCTTCTAAGAGACTGTTGCCAAGAGGCGTGCCACAGGGATCAATCTTAGGTCCCCTATTGTTCTCCCTCTACATAAATGATCTCTCTTTATCAATTCAAAATGCAGTGTGTGATTTGTTTGCTGATGATACATCTTTACAATACTCTAGTCATAGCATCGATGAAATTGATTATCATTTAAATGCAAGCATGAAATCAGTGGAAGACTGGTGTGATTCAAATGACATGCTTGTTCATCCTCATAAAACCGAATCTATGTTAATATGTGCACGTCAAAAAAGACAAGTCATAAAAGAAGCAAAATTAAAAATAATGTACAAAGATATAAAACAATAAAACAAGTTGCAAAGCACAAATTATTAGGCATCGTCAGCGATGAAAATCTTTCCTGGCACGATCAGATCCATAACCTAATCAAACAAGTCTCGTGTTGTGTGTTCCAGCTGTCACAGATAAAACACTTTCTCAACGAACATTCACGAAAAATGTATTATTTTGCTTTTGTTCAGGCTCGATTAGACTACTGCCATCTACTTTAAAACCACTTTGTTCATTGCAAAAACGAGCCATTAAGATGATCAGCTGTCAGAAGCAATCTGATCCT
>CM031612.1:11503561-11516061 GCA_018398815.1 Conus ventricosus | reverse complement strand
CCAGCTAATATTAATTCCTTTTATAAGGACGTCACTAACGCCCACAACCCCATCCCTTTCCTTATCTTTTAAGACAGATATTTCAAATATCATTGTGAACGTGTCTCCTAATTTCCTGTGCGGAAAGAACTGTAATTTTGTAGAAGCTTCCTTTAAAACCGTTTCTCTTCTGTGGAGGATGTACTGTTTTTTCCCATACGGCGTTATTTCAATCTCTTTCCGACTATTGTCCTCTGGCATAAGACTTACATGTAAAGGGCCAGAGTTGAATGCTTTTCTGAAACTTTTTTGACGGCTAAAAAATGTAAATGGGCTTATGAATTCAAATTTTATTTCCCATTTTAAATATGGTTCTAAGTGCCATTTGCTGTCAGGTTTTCTAACTATTTTATATTCATACTGCCCAGCATTATTTGCTTCTACATTGCGCAGTTGCTCTAGTTTAGGAAACGTTTTGTTGTCGCTAACCTCTTTGCGTTTTAATCACCATCTTTAGTGTACTCAAAACCATACAAAGCGCCTATCTCACCGTTCTGTTCAAAGTCCGCAACGTCTGCAAGGTCTTTTAATTCTAAAGTTATACACCTCACAGGTGCTAATGTAACTCCGGATTCTTCTGGCCCGCGCGACATTATTTTTTAGTACAACTTATTATTTTATTTCCAAAACAATGTGCAGGTTATCACATTTCACAACTTTTCCT
Organism: Conus ventricosus; assembly: GCA_018398815.1. Taxonomy (NCBI): domain Eukaryota; kingdom Metazoa; phylum Mollusca; class Gastropoda; order Neogastropoda; family Conidae; genus Conus; species Conus ventricosus. The sequence goes on along the minus strand of CM031612.1, from coordinate 11,515,358 downwards.
GTTTTGTCTGCAATTTTTATATTAAATGATCCAACCCTCCCACAAACTAATCTTTTAAACTGTAAATTAGGGAATTGTATAATTTCATAATCGCAATATGCGGCTTTCCCTGATGGAAGAGCTCTTAAAACAGTTGAGGGCCTTCCATCATATAAGTTTTCATCAGTGCTCAGCTCATCCAAATGAACATAGAGTAATGAATGTAATGCAAGATCGAGCGGATTTTCCCCCTCATAAGTAGTTTTGTTTGGCGCAACTCTAAAACTATGAAAGTCTCGATTGGCGGTTGTAAAGCCTAACATTTTAGCTAGCTCTCCATCAAAGTAGTAACCTACTGCTTCTTTTTCAGGTTTGAAGGTCAACATTGTTTTCAGATTTGCATTGTTAAGTTTGAGAGTAATGTCAAAGTTACTCATTGCTTCTTTTAGTGAGCAAAACCCGTAATAACCATCAGGTATGGTTAACTGGCTAACTAATGTTCCTGCATTATCAACTTTTTTAATCTTATTATTCTTCTTGGATTCACTTATATTAAACCATACAACTTTGTAAAATATTTCATGAAGCGCAACCATTCTGCTTCCGCAATTGTTATCAATAGCATGTTCTAAAAACGAAGGACGGTCTTGAGTTGTTATTGTTACAAACATTTTTTAAACGAAATAAAAATGAGCGCATTTAAATATACTGATGCAAAATATTCTGTTGGGCCGCACTACAATCTTAAAAATATAACAACCGACACCCTCGACATTTCTGTGACTCAGTCTGACACCTTTCAAGTAAAGGTTAGTACTCCATTAAACAGATATCTTAACCCTCCTATTAAAAAAGACTACATCGCAAAAGTGTGGTTCAGTCATCCGATGCAGTTTTATCAGAACCAGTTAAACTTTGCTGTGTTTTGTGCATCCACTGGGTGTGGAGTATCGTATGCTGATCATTTAAATCATTCCTGATCCTTTGGTGAGGTCAGTGTATAGATTTCATTTTTATTACACCTTCAGACGTATTTTGACTGAACTGCAAGCGCCATTGCCAAATGACAAACCGTTTAATCCATTCAGCAACAGAATAGACATGAAGGCTTTTGAAAGGATCTGTAACGAATTTAATATTAATGTTAAGACAGACTTTAGACAAAAGTTGGATCTTAATCATGGCTTAGGCACCCCTTATTTTTGGGGCGTGCACAGAAAGTATAACTATGACTGGAATCCTCCTTACACATCTTTCTTTTCAGGCACAGGTGTTCACCTCGGGTCCATAGAGCAAGAGCATAAAACAGCATGGACAACATTTATCTTAGACACTTCTAAGGGCCTAACTAAAGCAGGAATAGAACGAATAAACGACTCTGTTCGTACTTACGTTCGGTGTTTGCTAGGTTCGCAAGCACAAACGAGATCGAACATAACAGATCCTTCTACTGGTTTTGACGCACAAAAACAGTACTTGGCAAATTTAGAGGACGCCATTAATTCTACAGTTGATTTGCCTTCAAGTATTAAAAGGTACCAAAATGTTTTACAATACGCAAGATCGAAAGTAGACTTTGCTGTTGGCACTGGTTTATACATGTTGCCTTCTGACCTCAGACTCCAGGTAGGAACAATAATAAACTACAATAATGAAATCCTTGTGGCAGGCAATGAACAGACGGTCGGAAAAAACGACATAAATTCTGAGCCCGTAATATTGCAAGCAGTAAACAAACAAGATGACCCCCCAAGAATAAGTCATCCAATCCCTGTGGCCCAAAGCCCGAAGGCCGTTGAAGAAGTCAAAAAAAATAATGACCATGAATATGAAAAGACAGCGCTTGTTTTTGGATTAACTTGCTTAGGATTACTTGGTCTTTATTTTACTAAATATTAACCCAACTATTAAGAGAACTAATGTCCATAAGTGCTCGGCCATAAAGCCAACTACTTTGCTCGCAGTAGACAAAAGCCAGCTAACAATACCCCCTAATATGCCAGGTAAAGCGTCCAAGGCTTACTGGCTAATTTTTTTTAATAAACTCGCAAGATGATCAAGCTGTTTTTTTACCCATGATTTATCAGGTGGAGGCGATGGCGATGGAGGCACTGGGATTTGACCACCGCCGCCTGTAATAGCCATCACCAGTGTACTTATTGCAAATCCTAAGGCAGTTATAACACTTGCTAATGTGACGCCTTGCTCTCTAAACAGTGTTCGTATTCGTTCTGCTAGCGTCGTGTCTTCATATAAAATTCTTCGGATAGTTTCTCTTATTCTGCTCACTTGAGTTCGGAATTGTTCTTGGGCAGTAGACAACACTTCTATTGTTGCTGATCTTTCTTTACTAAGATCTTTTAGTCTTTGTTTTATTCTTTCTTTAACATTGCGCCCTAAGTTGGCGTCGTCAGCCTCAGCGAGTTTTTTTTTTTTTTCTTTTTCTATACGCTCATCTAGTTCTCTTAGTTTTGCTAAATTGTTTTCTATTTTATCTTTGATGATTCTCAAAGCATGATTAGACGCTGTTATTTCTTGCACAGGCGCTGTTATTTCTTGCACAGGCGCTGTTATTTCTTGCACAGGCGGCTGTGAATCGCGTATAGTTTTTGGTACTGTTTCTTCTGAAGAAACAACAATTGGTTTTGGTACTGTTTCTTTGGACAAACGGGGTTTCTGCTTCTATTGATTGATTTATTCTGTCTGCTGTTTGACTTAAATCTTGAGTTCTATGTTTTGCATTTGGTTATCTGTTGGGAGTTGTATGTTTTGAAGTTTAGCAACTGCCTCCTCAGATTTTGGTTTAGAAATGTTAAGGCGATTTTGATCGCTCACACGGAGCCTTTGTCTAATTGTATTCATGCCTACAAACTTTGATGGTCTCGTCTATCTGTAAGCTGAACAAGTTGTCCTTGGATGCTTTTCGCATACAAATGGTCTTCTTTTACTTCAAAATCATCAGGGTATATATTTTCGGGAGGTTCTAGGCCTAAACGTTTGTAAAATGCTTTGACCTTAATTTCTGTTAATTCACGCCTTTGCCGCCCTTCTACTAATTCATCATGCAATGAGAGCCCCGAGCGATGTTGTACCAAAGGAGTCATTTCACTCATGTCGTCTCCAGGATCTAAAACATCATAATCTTCTTCACCTTCAATGCCTGCCATGTTTTTTAAATAATTAACTTTTTATTTTGTTTTATAAAAAAAATGTCACAAGCATATGGCTCGATTCTTGACCCGCATAGAAGACTGAAAGAACCCTTTGGCGTGAAGGGAAATAAGCGGAATATTACTGTTCCAAATAATCCATCTACTATTGATGCAGATCAAATTCTTACTGTCAAATTTCCAGACCTAGGAGCGGATGAAGTGATTGTGCCAGGCTCTGCGCGTCTTACTTTCAAAATAGAACTCGCTTCAACAACAGACCCAAACAGGACAGTTGTACAGAATCTGGGGCGGGCAATCGTTAAGAAAATTTCTATAAAACTTGAGGGACAAGAAATATTTTCTTTACATAATGCAGACATATTTTTAACCTATTCTGATCTATGGCTAACCGGGGATGAAAGGGCTGACTTTGCGTTTCAAGGAATCGAAAATGAAGAAGCACTAAAACATAGAATAGGCGCCGCAGACGCTAAAGACGGCAAAAAGTATGTAGCTGTAAATTTTGCGTATGGAAATCGCTTTTCCATCCCCTTAGATTTTGAGTTGTTAAAAGCGCATGCACCGTACTTTCAAGGAGCATTAAAAGACAGATTGTCATATGAACTAACCTTTAATGAATACAAACGCGTTATCAAATCATCAGACACCGAAGCAAAGTACAGCATTTCTGACATCTCGTTAGAGTTTGACGTTGTTAGCAACCCTAATTTAGCAAGGCTGATTGAGCAACAATATCAGTCAAAATTAGCAATATATTACGAAAGAGTGATTCATCATACAACATATCCCAGAAGCAGGGCAGACACTATATGGAATTTTAGTTTTAGTGCCGCAGCAAGATCGCTTAAAGGTATTTTATTGCTGTGTGAAGATGAAGAACCGTTCAAAAGAGGAAGTGAAAAGTTTATTAATCCTAAAATAACGAAAGTACAATGTTCGATTGAGGGTAGTCCTAACCAAATCTACGCTAGCGGGCTTAAACCTTATCAGCATTTTGATGAAATAAGAAAACTGTTTGGAGGCGGGAGGTGTAGAAATCCAACAGTTGACCTTGTGTCTAAAGATTTACATCTTCACAATGTTAGGCTTGATGATTATTTAACAACGAAATACGGTTTATGGATTGACCTAAGGTCAACAGAGGATGATCAGTTGCATGGAAGCGGGAGAACTGTGAGAGACGTAATAAACATTCAAATTGATAAAGAAGAAGAAGCCGATAAACCGCTTAATGTACATTTGTTTTTAATATATGATGCGCAGCTGAATATTCAAGATAACAGATTAAAAGATATACAATACTAAATTATTTTTTTATTTTTTTAAAAAAGCATGTCTGTTTTCGGTTTATCCAAAAGCGTCTAAGTCGCCAGAAGAAGGGATAGTAGAAAACCCTGACATAAAAACTTTCAGATTAACCAACATTACACAAATGCTACAAAAACTAGAGCAGGACCTTTCAAAATACAGCAAAACCAAACGAAGGTATTCTGCTGCCTTTAATGCTGTTACCTATGTTAATACTGGAGCATCGACTATAAGCGCTGCATCAGCAGGAACGAGTGTTGGTCTCTAGCAACGGGCATAGGCGCACCCGCAGCTTTACCTCTAGGTGGTTTGTCTTTAGCTCTTGGCCTGTGCTCATTAGCTGTAGGTGCTGCTAGCAAAAAATTAAAAACTAAACTCCAAAAGCACACAGCTATGGTTCAACTAATAACAGCTAAACTTAGTTCCTTCAAACTGACAATAAATAAAGCACTAGTTGACTCAAACATCACGGATGAAGAATTTAATCGTTTACAGGCCGATTTTGATGACTACAAAAGACAAAAGTTTGATCTTCAAACAAAGGTGAGGACAACTTTTTCTCAACAGCCAGACACCGATCAGATAAAAAAGGAATGTTTAAAAAAAGTAGACGAGACATTAAACTCTGTTCTAAACAGCTCACATTAACAACGCCAAAGGGTGTTTATACTTTAGTTTATGAGTCCAAGCACAAAAAGACCGTTGATATTGATTCTGATTAAGACGACTTTGGAGTCGTATTTTTTTGATTTAAATAAATATGTTGGCTTAGAAAAGAAAGACAGCATGGCTAAGATATATGAAGACCCAGATGAATTGTTTGAAGGAATGCTCGAGAAAGAGCGTTTGTCAAGAGCACTGAATGATATTGATTTAGAAGTTATTAATCCAGAAAACGTGCGGGCAAGCGTTGTACATGCAATTTCTCAAGTTCCAAGTAAAGTAACAATAGACCCGCCAGTTAAAGTAATGTTAGCTGTTTTAATCGACTATATAACAATAAATGAAGAAAATCTAGAAGTCTGGGTCTCAACTAAACAGCAGACTATTCTTTCTCATAATGACTTAACACCCGGTTGGGCAGACGAACTGCTTACACAGTTTGATGTGGCCGCTGAAGAAGCTAAAATGAGAGGCTCTGGTTGGTCAGAGGGCGAAGTCTTAGAGATTAGATTAAAACAGGCTAAGTATGCACCGATTGTTGGCAAGGCTTACATTCCGCTACCTCGAGAGTTGGTTTCAAAGAGAGCAGTTTTAAACATAAAGAATTCAGACGACAAATGTTTCATGTGGTGTGTTCTTGCAAGGCTGCATCACGTCCGCGAACACGCAGAGAGAGTGACTAACTATCGGCAATACACCAAAGATCTTAACTTCAATGGAATATCCTTTCCTGTTAGTGTAGATCAAATTGATCAGTTTGAAGAACAAAACAAACCAATAACTGTTAATATTTACACATGGGATGAGGAAACAAATCTACAGCCCATTAAAGTGTCTAAGAACAGCCCAACGATTGGCGATCCAGACAAAAATCATGTTGACTTACTACTGATGTTTTCACCAGCAGGCTACCACATTACACATTGATACGAACAATGAGTAAACTAATGCAGCATACTTCAAAGAATGGACATAAACAAGAATTCTGTAGAAAATGTTTAACAAGAATTCCATCTGTTCAAGCCGCGAGCGAACATAAGAACACTGTATCGGCCCAGTTGACTGTAATACAGAACTAATTACGCCCCCTCCTGGATCTAAAGTTAGTTTTAAGAACTGGAAACGGATGCAAAATTCTCCATATGTTGTTTACGCAGACTTCGAATCACTCATTGTTCCTTATGAAGGGCCAGCGCCACAAAAACTTCGAAAAACAGTCTTAATGAGTAATCATCAGATTTGTTCATTTGCCTTCATTGTTGTCAGGTCGGATGGCGCCCATTCAGCACCAGAATTGTATAGAGGCCCAGATGCTGCAGAATACTTCTTAGAACGCATGCAGAAAGTGCGTAATGACTGTTCTAATAATCTAAACTTATCTGAAATCATAATGACGCCCGAAGACCAAGAACAGTATAAATTAGCCACACATTGTTGGATTTGCGGTTTAGAACTAATGTCTAACAGTGAGGAAACCAATCCGACAGTAAGAGACCATGATCACATTAGTGGAAAGTTCAGAGGAGCAGCACACAGTAAATGCAATCTTCAACTAAAGTTTGAACCAAAGACATGGAAGCTGCCTATATTCTTTCACAACTTGCGAGGTTACGACTCTCATCTTATAATGCAAGCAGTAACCGACGCCTTTAGGGTGTCATGCATTGCACAGTCATCAGAAAAGTACATGTGTTTCACTTCAAATAACATGTCTTTTTATGACTCTATGCAGCACATGATGGGCTCATTAGAGTCACTGGCTATGTCCTTAAAATCCTGTCCAATAACGGAAGAATATTTTGACCCAACTCTTGTTAGAAAGGGCGTTTACCCTTACGAGTACATGAACAGTTGGGAAAGGTTTGATGAAGACACACTTCCTCCTAAAGTTGCGTACTGTTCTTGTCTTAGAGGAAAGAAAATCAGTGATTCCGATTACCAGCATGCTCAAGATGCGTGGCAGAAGTTAGAGTGTAAAACAATGGGAGACTATCATGATTCATACTTGATGGCAGATGTATGTTTGTTGGCGGACGTCTTTGAAAATTATAGAAAGACCTGCATGAAACATTATAGCCTGGATCCCGCGCATTACATTTCTGGCGCCCGGGATGAGTTGGGACGCTTTCTTAAAGTTTACTAAAGTACAGATTGATTTATTGTCTGACCTACCAATGATTCAGATTATTGAAAACGGATTACGCGGAGGAATTAGTATGGCGTCGCATCATTACTGTAAAGCAAACAACAAATACTTAGACAACTATGATCCGAGTAAAAGGTCTAACTATCTCATGTATTTAGATGCAAACAATCTGTATGGATGGGCAATGGCGCAATCGCTTCCATTACGCAACTTTAAAATGTACACAGATAATACGAATAATATTCAAAAGGCATTAAAGTGGTTGAGCAGTTTGAAGTCAGATCAACAGCGTGGATACATTCTAGAAGTTGACTTAGAATATCCTCAGGAACTCCATGACCTGCATAATGACTATCCATTAGCAGCAGAAAGCCTAAAGATGAATCCAACAGAGCCGCCTAAACTTGTGCCTAATCTTCGCGGCAAAAAAAATTTTGTCTGTCATTACAGACTTCTACAATTTTATTTAAGACATGGTTTGAAGTTGACAGCTGTTCATCGTATAATTGCTTTTGATCAAGAACAGTTCATGAAACCATACATAATGAAGAACACTGATCTCAGAACTAAATCCACAGATGCTTCAGAAAAAGACTTTTTCAAGCTGATGAACAACAGCTGTTTCGGAAAGACTATGGAGAATCCGCACAAGCGTAAAGATGTTAGATTGGTCACCAGAGAGAATGAAGCAATTAAGCTGACTTCTAAACCTAATTATCAGGACTTCAGAAGATTTCATGATCAGCTTTTTGGCATAATGATGAAAAAAAAGAAAGTCAAATTGGATAAGCCCGTTTTTATTGGGTTTACTGTTTTAGAATTATCAAAGCTTTTGATGTTAGAATTTCTTTATGACTACTTTAAGCCCTTGTATCCTGAGTCCAGAGTACTTTACACAGATACAGACAGTTTTGTTATAGATATCCCTACTGAAGACATCTATAAAGACATGGAATTAGAAGTAGCTAAAGGGCATGCAGGATGGTACGACACATCTGATTATCCTAAAGATTCGCCTTTGCATTCAATTACTAACAAGAAGGTTTTAGGAAAGATGAAGGATGAATTATCTGGAAAGGTGATCAAGGAGTTTGTTGGGTTAAGGTCAAAAATGTACAGTATTTCGAGCCAGGAGAAAACTATCAAAAAAGCAAAGGGAATATCTCGCAGTGTTGTGCAGTCGAGCATATCGCATGACAACTACAAAGAAGCATTGTTCAATAAACATACTTTTCATCATGACAACGTAAAACTACGATCTAGTCTACATGAGATCAACACAACCGTTGTAACAAAGAAGTCATTAGATAGAACAAACACAAAACGAGTATTTGTTAATCCAGAGTTTTCATATGCAATTGGGCACTGGAGAACAGCATAATTATATATCTTCTTCGGGTTTATATTCGGGTCCATATTTTTCCTCAACTTTATCTAGAAAATCAATCATATCAACCTCCAATTCAGACAAATTTTTTATCATGTTTGCTTGATGCGCTCGAATTTTTTTTTATTATTTCAAGATATTTTTTATCCCATTTTTGATAGTCAAAATTTGGGATTTTAGGCTGTAGGCGATCTGGATGCAGTGCCATGTGCCAATGAATCCTTGTAATTGTTTCTTTAACAGCAGAATGCGTACCATGTGATTCTCGTATTAATTCCAAGGTCTCTTTATTTATCATTCTTGCTACCTCTTTTGATTCCATTTCGGTTCCAGGTTCTTTCTTTTGGCCTTCCATTTTAAACCAAAATATATTTACGTAAATTAATTAAAGCGGAACTGTGTCTGGCGGAAATATCTGCAGTTCCTCCTTCACAAAAGATCTTTGGGGAGCTGGTTGTTTTGTTGTGTCAGTTTCTCGTAAATAATACACGGGCGGATTCATCTTTACAATTCTTTTTATTTCATACGGGTCAACACTCCAAACTGGATCGGTTGCACTGATGCGAGTGTCCCCTTCTGCTTCTCCCGCAAATAAAGGTACCTTACTTTCAAACCAAATGGTAATAGTTTGCTGAATGAAGACTCTCCTTCAACAGCATTTATTGTTTGTTTTTTGATTGCCTGTACTGGTTTTAGACCCGTTAATTTAAATTCTTCATTATTCATTGCCCGTAGAACTGAGGGCAGTCTTCTAACCCATTCTGTGTTGCGAGAATTGTCAATCAGCTCTCTATGATACTGGTAGGAAAAAAGTCTTTCAGATAACTTTTTGTTAAAGTTTTCAACTAAAGCCTGTGATCTATGAACTCCCGGAATGCCTCTTTTAATGGTAACTCTATGTTTTAACAATAATTGATTCACTCGGCCTTTAAATTCTTTTCCATCATCGACTTGAATCATGCGAGGATAAGTTAACGGGCCTCGTTGATATATTAGTTGTATAGCAACAGCAACAGCAGAAGCACTCTTTTGTGTTAATGGTTCCGCATCTTTGTATCTTGAAGCTACGTCAATGACTGTAAGTGCGTACTTAAATCTTTTTCGTCTAATCGTATCATGGGTAAATATAGAAGGTCCATTTGATGGGTGTCGTTTGGCGTTGTGTTCACAAAGTGTGGTCTCTGTATTCGTTTAGGCGCTGGTAAATAAATTTGCCAAATCGCTTGTTTAGATAACCATTCCTTTGCTGTTTGTTCACTGACTCCAGCTGCTTGGCTTAGCTTTTTGATTGCTGTTATTCCCTTCCAATATCCTTTTGGCGAATAATAGATTTTGTTCATTTTTTATTCAGCCAATATTATGTGCAACAAAATACACAACAGTCATACCAAAGACAATAAACACGATTTCTTGCATCTTTTGTTTTTCTGATGGATGATAAAAGTCGCTGAATTTTGGTGGGGGCAATGTCTCGATTGGTTTGCCTGTTACAAGATAATATTCTTTTATTGCTTGATCAACATCTTTAAATGTGTAAGCTGCATGTCCCTGTTTTTTCAGTTTGTTATTAATAAAATCTAACTGCTCAATTCTCTGCTTTTCATAGTGATCTTGCGCTGCGGCTAGTTGCTCCACAGCTTTGTTATGTCTTTTTCTCTCATCGTCATCCCGCAGTTTACTAACGCGTAATTACTTCCGCTAAAAGCAAGCGCATTAACCACAGCGCCACCAATCATCATTACGAGTGAAGCCATTTTTATAAATGTATTTTTTTTTACATATTAATACTGTCTGGAATTATTCCTTGCTTAACTAGAAAATCTTTCGTGGCAAATGAAGCTGTAATAACAGCAATCAGCTTTGCTGAGTCTTCAAAGTCTAGTTTGCCAAGATCTGCCGGTTTTATTTTTAACAAGCTTTTACCAAGCATCGTGTATCCTACACTTAGACCTCCGATAACAGCAGAATGGTATACAAGGTTGGTAACAGTTTTTTCGGTGCTCATTTTTAAAAAATAAAATAATAATAATTAATAAAAAAAAACATGAACAGCGATGATCTACTAAACCTTCCTGAACTTATGATTACAAATGATCAAGTTGATGACCAAGCTATTATCCCCAAAAAGGAAAGGCTGTATTCTTTGGCAGCATGCGGAAAAACAAAACAGTACCTCGGAAATGAATTCAGCATAGAACAGATTCAACAGATGTCGCCACAAGACATTGTAAAGTATCATAACAGGTATGAAGCGCAACTGGGATCAAGAATGGTAAAAAGTGTAGGGCAAACGGTTCTTAGTTTGTACACTAAACTAGTTAGTAGATTTGCGCCTATTGATTCTGAACAAGACTTTATGTATGATTTAACGCAGGATCCAGTTTTAACTAAGACATTAGAGTCTCTAGGGTGTGATCTGTATTACAGATTTGGAACATTATTGTCGCCAGTGATTGCAGGATTAATTACTTTTAATCATATAGATTTTGTTTCCCTTAAAAATGACCAAGCCAGAAAATCAGCAGAATCAGAAAACACTGAATCAGGTGGAGAAAGTGACCAGTGAAAAGCATCCTCATCCTGGGCGTGTTGAAGCAGGAAAAAAATTAGCAGAGTGGAACAGACAAAGAAAATTAATGTTACAATCACAGAATATAACTCATCATGAAAACATAACGCCGCCAACGCCAGAACAAGTTGATTCAATGCCAGCTATAAAAACTCCAGAACAAGAACAAGTTGATTCAAGGCCTACAGCACCAAAGTCTTCATGGAATATTGAACTTAAAACTGTTGTCATTTTTGGCGCCCTTGCTGCTGCTGGGGCGGTTATTACGGTTATAAAATATATAAACAACGCTGGCGAAAACAAAAGCAGTCAAAAAAATCTGAACCACTAAATACAGAACACAAAAGCATGCCAGAACCACCAACAACAAAAGATCATTTTGATCCATTTCAAATGCAATAATATTTTAAGAACTTAATTTTAAAATTTTTGTGATAAAAATAGATCATGATGGATTATTATTTGTTTAAAATGATGGAGTCAATAAATAAAGACATGAAGTCTATAAAAGACATTTCCATAGACCTGAATTGTAATCAATGCGGTTGCTTACGATGTAAGAACTTCATTAA
>CM031612.1:11488561-11498561 GCA_018398815.1 Conus ventricosus | reverse complement strand
GATAACATTCCAAAAGTTCAGTATTCCATGTAAGCGACGTTTGAAAGTCTCTTTTAAAAGAACCAAAGCAAGTTCAACATTTTGTAGGGAAACTGGGCGATTACCTTTGTACGTGAATAGTTCTGTCCGATGTTTCATTGGGTATTGGCTGAAGATCTTAAAGGTGGACATGCCCAGAGACATCATACCAAACAATTTATATGATGGAGGTAATAACATGCTGGGCCAGTTTAATTAAAATACTTTCTTTAGTGTGGGGTGTGAGCGTACATGGTTAAACCAGGGAGTGGAATGTTATTTGCTTTTAATTTTTGTTCTTGTTCAAACAACGATTGAAAGTTAATTCCTTGCCAGAGTCGGATGGCTCTGTCATGAACACGAACACTTATCGCACGTACCAGCTTTTTGAACTGTCATTTAGAAATGGATTTTACCTCCGGTATAGAGATTTACGAAGTTTCCGTGATGGGTTTGCTGAACTAAAAACTGGGATATTGCGGATAAACGGTTCGTAGTTCCAAACAATGTTCTGTGAGTTCTGAACTCTCCTTGTCCTGTCTGCAAAGAGGAAAGATATTTTATACATGTGTGTCCTCTGCATGATGACACTTTATTGAAATACTTCAGCGGGAGTGAACAGCCCTGTGTCAATATTCAGCGGGAGTGAACAGCCCTGTGTCAATATTCAGCGGCAGTGAACAGCGGGAGTGAACAGCCCTGTGTCAATATTCAGCGGCAGTGAACAGCCCTGTGTCAATATTCAGCGGGAGTGAACAGCCCTGTGTCAATATTCAGCGGCAGTGAACAGCCCTGTGTCAATATTCAGCGGGAGTGGAACAGCCCTGTGTCAATATTCAGCGGCAGTGAACAGCGGGAGTGAACAGCCCTGTGTCAATATTCAGCGGGAGTGAACAGCCCTGTGTCAATATTCAGCGGCAGTGAACAGCGGGAGTAAACAGCCGTGTGTCAATATTCAGCGGGAGTGAACAGCCCTGTGTCAATATTCAGCGGCAGTGAACAGCCCTGTGTCAATATTCAGCGGCAGTGAACAGCCCTGTGTCAATATTCAGCGGGAGTGAACAGCCCTGTGTCAATATTCAGCGGCAGTGAACGGCCCTGTGTCAATATTCAGCGCAATGGATCAGAGACACGTATTCCAAAATACCCATGTCCATCTTTTATGTTCTCTGAGAGGAACAAAAATGTAGTTGAGTGTATGGAAGTGTAAACTTGCGGGTGAAAGGAATAATGATTATCACTGCGTGCGTGCTCTTTTTAATTCTGCGTACATTCCATTTTATACCTTGACTCTGTTTCTAGGGGTTAGTGAACTAGAGAAATCAAAATATTTTCATGTTCTTGTTCTCTCTCTTCTTCCATCTCCTCTTCTTCCTCGTCATCTTCGTCTTTCAAACTTCCGATAAAATTGAATAAGCTCCATGTCACCTGGAAAACATCTTATAACAGCATTACCCGAGATGACATTTTCAATATGGAACACTTCACCGACATAACAGATCCTGCTATTGCGCCCTCTCTCTCTCTCTCTCTCTCTCTCTCTCTCTCTCTCTCTCCTCTCTCTCTCTCTCCTCTCTCTCTCTTTAGCTCGTTTAAATCAGCTTACAAAGCATTTCTCTTTCAGGCACTAAACACTTTTAAAAAAGTACACTACATATTTTAGACATGATATTTCTCTTCATGCCATATAATGCGAAAGAAAGAATATAACAGACATTGTGACCATTGTTATGTTTAAACAGTACTGTACAGATTGCTGATGTTGTCATTAGATCAATTTCCTTCATGTGTGTGTGTGTGTGTGTGTGTGTGTGTGTGTGTGTGTGTGTGTGTGTGAGCGTGCGCACGCGCATATGGATGCTTGCATGATTTTGTCGTTTGCTTTTGTAGTATTAGTCTGTTACTTCTTACAGTTTGCAAGTTGACTTAGTGTATTCACTTTTTCCTCTTTGTTGCCATATTGACTTGTGTGTTGTCCATGTGCTTTTTTCCCCCAGGGCTGGGTGAAAAAAAGCATGCGCAATTTGCTTATCTCATTACCCTGGTAAAATAAAATTTCGTTCGTTCGTTCGTTCTCTCTCTCTCTCTCGCTCGCTCGCTCGCTCGCTCGCTCGGTTTGTTTGTCTGTGAGCACGATTACGCAGAAACTACCAAACCCATGTTGACCAAAATGAGTGGAAAGATAGAATGTGGCCCATGAACGTTCCCAAAACATTTCTTCAGCGAATCTGTTGTATGAATCTGAATTAATTTGCGGATCCGGGTTTATTCAGCAAGATCAATATGTACAGGAGAAGTAACCCCGTTAGTCTGTATCATCTGTTACTTTATTTAGCAGGAAAACCTCGATCCAGAATAAGCTAACATATCGATCAGATTTTACCCCTTTCCACTAAACATTACACCCTGCTAACGTAAACTGAATACTGTCCGTAAAACTAATATCTTTTCATAGAATTGTAAAACCATCTAGTGGTGTAAACGTTTTCTTTTTTTTGCATGTTGTTTTGGAGAAAATAGTACTAGTATTTCTTTATCTGGTATTGTGCCTGAGTGCTTTAAGCATGCTCCTTGTGAGGCCCCTTCTAAAGAAGGCAAACCTGGGTGGACCCAAACTACTTGAAGAACTATCGTCCCGTCTCCAGTCTACCATTCTTGTCAAAGGTATTGGAACACATTGTACTAATACAGCTTCTACATCATCTTGAATCTCATAAACCCGCTTGAGGAGTTCCAGTCAGCCTATCGTAAGTGTTATAGCAAGAACTGTTTTATTGCGTGTGGTCAATGGCCTCCTTCAGGCCTCAGACAATGGGCGTGTGTCTATGTTGTCACTGCTTGACTTGTAAGCACATGTGACACCATAGACCACAGCATCCCCATAAAGCGGTTTGCGTACCACTTTTGGCTGCTCTGGAACGGTTCTGGACTGGTTCAACTCCTAGTTAACAGGCCGTACCCAGTCTGTTGTCATTGTGTCATTGGCCACGAATCAGCTCCATCAGTGCTGAAATGTGGTGTGCCACAGGGTTCTGTCTTGGGACCTGTCCTGTTTACTATGCACACACAAGCTCCCAGCACTGTCATTCATCAGTCAGGCCACTCATACCACTTCTTTGCAGATGACTCGCAGCTGCGTAACTCTTCTTATCCATGAGATGCTGACTCTCTCGAGTGCAGTCTGAGAAATTGTATAGAAGATGTTTCGAAGTGGATGAGTGACAACAGGTTGAAAATGAATGATGATAAAACTGAGCTCATTGTTACTGGCACTAATTCAAAGATCAATTGTTACTGGCACTCATTCAAAGATCAATCAGATTACTCATACTGCAATGTCTATCTCTGGTTGTGATGTATCCTTCTCACAAACTGTCAGGAATCTTGGTTTCTACCTAGACGAAACCTTGTCTACGGAAGCACATGTCAAACAACTATGCCGTACTCTGTACCTTCAGTTACGTAGAATAGGCAGGTTCCACTCCTTTCTATCCACTGATGCAGCTAACAAACTCGCTGTCTCTTTCATACTCTCCAGACTAGACTACTATAACTCTCTTCTTGCTGGTCTCCCCGACATTCAACTAAGTAATCTTCAACACATACAGAATCATGCGGCTCGCCTTGTTTCTCCGCAAGCCCAGACGTGAGAGCGCAAAAATCTCTTCTCAGGACTCTTCATTGGCTTCCTGTAAAAAGCCAGAATTCAATATAAAGTGCCTGTCTCTGTTTCCAGTGTATCTATCACGAGATCATGCCATCTTCTCTTTCCAATCTCCTGCAGATATACAAACCTTCTCGAACACTCCGTTCTTCTGATACCTCACTGCTGACTGTTCCTTACTTTCCCCTTGACACCTTTGGTAAAACATCCTTCTCTGTCTTTGCCCAAATGTATGGAACTCTCTACCCCTGTCTCTTAGGAAAACAAACTGCTTCTCAACTTTCAAACGGCATCTGAAAACCTACCTCTTCCAAACTTATCTATCCAGAGAAACTGAAATGTGCAAGTCCTTCCTAATCAGATTTATTCCCCTGCTTGTATGTTCCAAGACCAGTAACGTGAAGGTGTGTGTGTGTGTGTGTGTGTGTGCGTGCGTGCGTGCGTGCGTGCGTGCGTGCGTGCGTGCGTGCGTGCGTGCGTGCTTGCGTGCGTGAGTGCGTGCTTTGCGTGCGTGCGTGCATGCGTGTTGTGGTGTGTGTGTGTGTGTGTGTGTGTGTGTGTGTTGTGTGTGTGTGTGGTGTGCAAGTGTAAAGGAGAGGAGTGGTTTTTAGAGGATTTATGAGAGGGAGACTTTGTGAAATTTCTCATGTGATTGTTTTTAAGTTATTATTAGTGTACAATGTCTTAATCATGAACGCAGTGTGACTTTTTTAGCATTGGATATCTTGAGGCTGTGTGTTGTGTGTGTGTGTGTGTGTGTGTGTGTGTGTGTGTGTGTGTGTGTGTTGTAAAGGAGAAGGTGGTTTTTAGAGGATTTATGAGAGGGAGACTTTTGTGGAAATTTTTCTCATGTGATTTGTTTTTTAAATTATTATTATTTTATTATTATTATTATTATTATATTATTATTATTATTACAAATGCCTTAATTGTGAACGCAATGTGATTTGTTTTAGTATTGGATATCTCTAGGCTTTGTGGGGTTTTTTTTTCTTCAATGTGCATGACTTTTATCATTCCTGTGTTTACCGTTTGCTTTTTTTTTTTAATGTAAAGCGCTGTTGATCATTTTTATGGAATATGCGTTATACAAATAAACATTATTAACAGTCATTTCCCGTGGGTATCAAACGATTCTGTTTTCGACCATGAACAACTCTTGGGGTATCCACCATTCATTGATCTTGGCAGTGTCGACCATGAACAAACTCTTGGGGTATCCACCATTCATTGATCTTGGCAGTGAACCGCACTCTCTCAGGCGCCATTTTTATATTTGTTGTTTCTTCCAATACTCTAATCATTGTTTGGTTGGCTGGTACGGTGCAAAACACAGTTCTCTTATATAAAAAAAATATATATTAATGGTAATGATGCCTGTGAGAAAATAACAATGTAGTCGTTCACCATTACATGAAGTCAAGAGAACAGACAGACAATGTTTTTGTCCTAGACATAGACATACGTACACGCCATTAGAGACCATAATAAACAATTCCATAGTTAAAGCAAAGATACACTGGACCAATACATAGACTTATAGATTATGCAGAGATAAATGCACACGCATATTACAGAAAAGTAGCTGGACTAATAGCTGACTAGTTAAATATATACTTATCTCCCTACCTACATATTTTCATTCCTTTTCTTACTTTTACTGTTGTTCTAATTTTCATTTTACATCTGCCCTTGCTCTTTCTTTCCATACTTGTTTCTCCCTGTCTGTCTCTGCCCCTGCCTATCTGTCTGTCTTCTTTCTGCCTGTCTGTCTCTCTGTCTCTGTCTCTGTCTCTCCTCCTCTCTCTTTCTTCCCTCCATCTCTCTTTTCTCTCTCTCTCTGTCTGTCTCACGTACGCGCATACACAGACGCACACATACGCACGCCCGCGCGCGCGCACACACGCACGCATACACGCACACAGCACGCACCCCACTCACACATACACGAACGCATGCATGCAATGCGCACACACGCGCGACACACAAGTACACCGCGCGTGCGCGCCAGCCACGCACACACACACACACACACACACACACACACACACACACACACACCAACGCACACAACGCGCGCGCATAAACGCCTCGCTTTTTAAAAATTTGAACAACACCCCCACCAAACCCACCGCTTGTAGAACATTTGAAATGAACATTTGCTTTTGTTGTTAAAACAAAAGAGAGAAAAAAATACATATACACATCAATGACAAAAATGGGAAATCAGGTAAAAAAAATAAAAATAAAAAAAAAGTAACCCCAAAACAAAAAATAAAAAATAATCAATAGATCAATAAACCAAACAAATAAACAGAAAGGAGGAATTTACTTCAGCATACGTCATACATGTATATAAAGCACTGGTCATTGGTGACCTGCATAGCACAGTATAATATATTGTACTTTAGGCAAGCCCCAGCACAAGTTTCCTATGCCACTGATGTCACAGAGCCACCATCAGAGACAGCGTCCAACCATGAACTCTGCATGACAGAAAACAGGGGAGGTAACAGCCGCCAGGTGACAGGTGTGCACCATCAGACAGTTCACGTTTGGGAAACAGATGGTGATCGCTGTGAGAATCTGAACATGAGGATTTTGAACGTGCTGAACAGTAGACACGCTTGGGAAATAGATGGCGATCGCAGTGGATGAATCCGAACCTGATGATTCTGAAACGTGCTGAACAGTAGCGCAAACCCCACGAATTAGTGTTTCTGTTCGTCAGTCAGAAACAAGTCCCATTGTAGGCAATACAGACAAACCATTATGAATTCAAGAGCACCAGCAAAGGCACAGTCTCCTTCATTCTTGTACTGAAGTTTAAAGAAGTCACCACAGCACTTGTGATGCTGTTTGGAGTGGAAATCTTCCTCGGGATCCATCTTCACTATCGTTGTTGACTCTGTTGCGACGCAACGAGCAGTGACAAAGTGGACTGTTACGATGTATTAGATATTTCAAATCAGTAGCATGATCGAGCGTCCACGTCACGGGGTACCATTGTACCAGGACTTGGCAAAATGGCTTTAGCTTTTCACACTGAACAAGACGTGGATGTGTTACATCAGAACCACAAATGCATGTTACTTTGTGTTGGCAATACGAGCATCCCATCAAACTCAGCGTTACACATGTGTGATGTCTATTTTACTGGTAATTCAAAGTAACTTTGTTACTTAACTTGGTTCAAAGAACTTACTTACTTAGGCCCATTGCTCTTGCCAGAGAAACGGGCCCCATCAACAACTGCCCGCCAATGACCACGGTCCTGGGCAACCCGTTCTAATTCGCCCCAGCTGTACCCCATTTGCCTGGTGTCCCCCTTTCCAGGTCCTGTCTCCAGGTGTTTCTTGGTCTTCCTCGTTCCTTTTGCCTTGGGATTCCCAGGTCAGGGTTTTTCTGGTGGTGGTGTCCGGGGCTTTCGAGCGTGTGTTCCTATCCACCGCCATCGTCTTTTGCGGATGTCTTGCTCTACTTGCAGTTGGTTACTTCTTTCCCACAGCTCTTGTTGCTGATTGTTTCTGGCCAGTGGATATGGAGGATCTTTCGCGGGGCAGCTGTTAACGAACGTCTGCAGTTTTTGAATGGTGGTTTTGTGGTTCGCCAGGTCCCCTGATCCATATAAGAGGACAATTTGACGTTTGAATTGAAGAGGTGGATTTTCGTCCTGGTGGGGATTAGTGGAGATTTTCCAGAGTTTTTTCAGAGTGATGACGGTTGCTCTTGCTTTCCCTATTCTGGTTTTCACGTAGCATCATTTCCCCCTTGCTGGTTGACTACACTGCCAGACAGGTGAAGCTGCTGACTTCTTCCAGGGGGGCTCCATCTAGCTCACGGGCTGGACTGACTAAAGTTAATTTTAGCATTGGGAGTTTTCTGCGGGGGGATAGTAAGGCCGACCTTTGCTGCAAAAGATTGACGGGTCTGGTGTTTTGTCCTGCATCTGTTGTCTGGAAATGGGAGAGCAGGGCCAGTTTCGTCCGCGAAGTCCAGGTCGTCGAGCTGGTCCAGAGTGCCACTGTATGCCATTCCTCTTTTCTTCTGTCGCCTATTCATCACCCAGTCCAATGGCAAGAAGGAACAGGAATGGTGAGAGAGGCAACCCTGACGGACTCCGGTCTTCACCTAAAATTGGACATGTTGTTTTGTCCTGCGTGAACCGCCTGGCATGCTATCTCTTCATAGGATTTCTGAATCAAACTGGTGATCTTTGCTGGTAACTCCATATGCCGTAGTAGTTGCCACAAGCAGTCTCGTGCAAGCTGTCGAAGGCTTTCTGAAAGTCAACAAATTCATGTGATTGAAATGTTCCATTCTAAAGTTTGTTCGATGATGACCTTAACGTGGCAATCTGGTCTGTGCAGGAGCGATATTTCCGGAAGCCGCTTGTTGATCGCTAATGTTTTGTCTACTTCACCGCATTCTCTCTAAAAGAATCCTGTTGAAGACCTTGCCTGGTACTGACAGGAAGTGATACCTCAATAGTTCCGCAGTTGCGACATCTCCCTTTTTGGTAATTTAATGATGTGTCCGTCTTTCCAGTCTGTAGGGACCTCTTCATATGTCCATGGGCTCTCAAAAAGTGATTGGAGAATGTCTGCTGTAGTGTCGAAAGTCAGCTTTTAGTGCTTCTGCTGGAATTGCGTCTGGGCCTGCAGCCTTTCCATTCTTCATTTTCTTGATAGCACTGACGATTTCTTCCCTGGTTGGTGGATCACAATTGATTGGCAGATCGATTTCTGCCGCTGGGACATGTGGGGCGTCTTGTGGTGCTAGTCTGTTCAGTAACTCTACGAAGTGCTCCGCCCATCTGTTGCGTTGTCCCTCTTGGTCTGTAATAGTCTCTCCCTGTTTGTTTTGAATGGGTCTCTCTGGCCCGGAAAACTTTCCTGCGAGTTTCTTGGTCGTATCGTAGAGCGCTTTCATGTTTTTGTCCGGCAGCCCGTTCTGCTTCTCTGCAAGCTGGTCAATATACATTTTCTTGTCTCTTTTCACACTCCGTCTCCCCTTCCCTTTTGGGCTTCGCTGTGATCGTCGTGGGCTGCTGCTTTCTCGGCTCTTGTTCTGCTCCTGTTGATTTTTTGGGGTTTCCTCTGTTTTCGTTTGTCAATTTTTCTCCAGGGTTTCTGCTGTGACCCATATTTATGATTTTCATTTTGAACCAAGAACCTCTTTGCATGTTGAAGAAAGGCTTCTTCTGTTTCGTCCAATGGGTGCCTATGTCGTATCTTCTGTGTGTAGGTCTTGTAGGTTTGGAATCTATTCTTTAGGGACAGTGTGAATGAATCTCTGTAATACTGTTCTCTAAGTAGTCCTACATTGAACTTTTCGCTTTTTTTCCCGTTGGTTTCACTGGGTTTTTTTCTCAACTTGAGCTTTATTTTTGCTGTCAAAAAGGTGATGGTCTGATGGTACGTCTGCCCCTCTCCTCACTCTAAAAATCATGCAGCGACCGTCTGAATTTCTTGGAAAAGCAGACGTGGTCGGTTTCATTTTCGGTTTCATGATTTGGTGACATCCATGTTGCTTTGTGAATCCTTTTGTGGGGAAATACCTGCCACCGATGATTAGGTTGTTCATCCCGCAGAAGTCTGCGAGTTGTTGGTCGTTTTCGTTCGTGTCACCTAGTGCGTGGGTGCCTATAACTTCTTTGTATCCTCGATTGTCTCCTTCACTTTAGCATTCACGTCTCCCATGAGAATGTGATGTCTTTGTCCTTCACTTGTTCAGTATGGTCTGCAGTCTGCTGTAGAAGCATGTTTGCCTGCTTCATCATGGTCGTTGGTCGGGGCATAGCACTGTACAATGTTCACTTTGATGTCTTTTTCTTTGTTCTGAAACTTGCTGTCACAATCCTTGGCCGTGGCTTCCCATGCAATTAGTGCTTTTTGTGCTTGTTTTGATAGCATGATTGCTACTCCCTCTGTATGTGCAGAGTTTTCATCTTCATGGCCTGAAAAGAGGATCACCTCTCCGGAAGCCATCACGTCTCACCAAGTCCTAGTAATGCCAGTTGTAGTTGTGCATCTCAGCTGCTACTTGTCGAGTTTTCCCATGCTTCATACATGGTTCTGATGTTCCACGAACCGATGGTGATGGTTTTCTTAGTCGTCAAAAGGGGGATCGGCGCTGAGCTTCCTTTCAGCTTTCACCACAACGCGTCATGATCCTGGTGATGCAGGCCCTTCTTCTTCCAGGAGTGGCGTTTCTTTGGCAGTTGATGTTTCTGTAGCAGGCAGTTGTTTTACAGGGTGAGGTTGATAGCCTCACGCCCAACCCTCCTCCTTTATCCGGCTTGGGACCGGCTGCTAG
>CM031612.1:11476061-11486061 GCA_018398815.1 Conus ventricosus | reverse complement strand
GCGTTTTTTCCCCCCTACGGGGGGCACAATTTCGCCCCTCCCCCGCCTATTTTTTCACAAATTTGCCCCCCCCCCCTTTTTGTTACAATTCGCCCCCTTTCCCCCCCCCCGCCTATTTTGTCCAATTCCCCCCTCCCCCGCCTATTTTGTTCCCAATTTGCCCCCCCCCCTGCCTATTTTTTTTTAAAATTTTTTTTTTTTCAGGACCAAACATAGATTTAAGATTATCCGAGATAAATAACACCATATTACAGAAAAGTCTGGACAATACTGACTATTAAATATATACTTATCACCTAGCACATATTTCTTTTCGTTTTTTTTACTTTTACGTTGTTCAAATTTTCATTTTACATCTGATTTGCTCTTTCGTTCCAATTTGTTTGCCCTGCGCTCTGCCCCTGCCATCGCTGTCTTCTTTCTGCCTGCTGTCTCTCTGTCTCTGCTCTGTTTCCTTCTCCTCTCTCTTTCTCCTCTCTCTCCTTTTTCCTCTCTCTCTCTCTCTCTCTCTCTCTGTCTCACTACGCGCATACCAGACGCAAACACACGCACCCCGCGCGCGCACATACACGAACGCATGCACACAAATGCGCACGGATGCCGCACACACAAGTACCGCGCGCCGCACACACACACACACACACACACACACACACACACACACCACACACACACACACACACACACAACACACAACACACACACACACAACACACACGCACGCACCATGCACGGCGCCGCGCGCGGGCATAAACCCCGCGTTTTTAAAAAAATTTGAACAACATCCCCCCCAAAACCCCCGCTTGTAGGAACATTTGAAATGAACATTTGCTTTTGTTGTTGTTGAAACAAAAGAGAGAGAGAAAAAAACATAACCAGCAATGAAAAAAAGGGGAAATCAGGTTAAAAAAAAAAGAACCCCCAAACAAATAAATGAATAAATCAAAAAAAAAAAACAAATAAACAGAAAGGAGGACGACTTCAGCATACGCATACATGTATATAAACACTGGTCTTTGGTGACCTGCATAGCACAGAAATGTATTGTACTTTAACAAGCCCCAGCACAATTTTTTCCTATCCCACGATGTCAAAGCCACCACAGAGCAGCGTCCCCAAAACTCTGAACAAAAAAAGGGGGGGGAACCCGCCGGGTGACGGGGTATCACCCAGACAGTTCATTTTTGGGAAACAAGGGATCCTGGTACGAACAGAGGATTTTTAACTGCTAAACAACCCACGTTTTGGGAAACAGATGGCATCGGGGGGATGAATCAACCTAGATTCTGAAACGTCTGAACAACGCAAACCTCACACTTTTAGCGTTTCTGTTCGTCCCCAAAAAACAACCATGTAGGCAATACAGACAAATCATTATGAATTCAAAGCACCAAAAAGGGGCACAGTCCCCTTTCATTCTTGACTGAGTCAAAGAAGTCCCACAGCACTTGAAATGCTGTTTGGAGGGGAAATCTTCCTGGGGATCCATTTTCACTATCGTTTTTGACTCTGTTCGACCAAGACGGACAAAGTGGACTTTTTATGAGTATTAGTTATTTCAAATCATAGCAGATCGAGCGACCACGTCCGGGGTACCTTTGTACCGGGATTTGGCAAAATGGTTTTAGTTTTTCACACTGAAAAAGCACGGGGATGTGTTACTTTCAAACCGCAAATGCAGTTACTTTGGGGTTTGACAATACGAGCATCCCATCAAAATCTCAGCGTTACACATGTAGATGTCTATTTTACTGGTAATTCAAAGTAATTTTTGTTACTAAACTTGGTTCAAAGAACTTATTACTTACTTATTTACTTACTTATTTCTTATTTTCTTACTACTTACTTACTTACTTAGGCCCATTGCTCTACCCCAAAGCACAGGCCATCAAAACTCCCCCGCCAATGACCACGGTCATGGCAATTTTTTTCTAATTCGCTCCAGCAGTAACCCCTCTGCCGGGTGCTATCCAGGTCCCTCTCCGGGTGTTTTTTGGTCTTTCTCTCCCCTCCTTTGCCTTGGGTTTCCAGGTCGACTTTTAAACACTCCAGGGCTTTCGGGGGTGTGTCCTATTCACCCCATCTTCTTTTGCGAGTCTTGCCTCCCGGGGCAGTTTTTGTTTCTTTCCCAAGCCTTTTTTTTTCTGATTGTCTCGGGCCAGGGGTAGGGGGATCTTTCGCGCAACTGTTAACGAATGCCTTTTTTTGAATGGTGGTTTTTGTGGTTGCCAGGTTCTGATCCATATAAAGGACAGAATTGACGTTTGAATTGAAGAGGAATTTTCGCCCCTGGGGGGGGTTTAGTCGGTTTCCAGTGTTTTCAGAGTGAGAAGGCGCTCTTTTTTCCCTATTCGGGTTTTTTCACATCGGCATCATTCCCCCCTTTGCTGTTGACTAACGCCCAACAGGTGAAGCTGCTGACTTCTTCCAGTGGGCTCCATCCACATCACGGGGTCTGGACACGGGTTAAATTTTTTTAGCAGTTCGTTTTCTGCGGGGGGATATAAGGCCCCCTTTTGCTGCAAAGATTGACGGTCTGATTTTTGGGGCCGCATCGGTTGTCGGGTATGGGGAGGGCCAATCGTCCGCGAAGCCCAGGTGTCGAACTGGTCCAGAGTGTCCACGTTCCCTTTTTCCTCTTTCTTCTGTCTCCTATTCACCCCCATCAAGGAAAGAAGGAACGGGAATGGTAAAGGGGAGCTACCCTGACGGACCCGTTTTCCCCCTAAAAGGGCGGTTTTTTTTTGTCCTGCATAACCGCCGGGGCATCTATCCCTTCATAGATTTCTGAATCAAACTGGTGATCTTTGCTGGTACCCATAGTGCCGTATATTGCCACAAGCTGTCTCTGTGCAACCAATTTCTAAAGTCAACAAAAATTTCATGGGGAGTGAAATGTTCCTTCTAAATTTTTCGATGATATCCTCAGCGGGGCAATCTGGTCTTGCAGGACGATCTTTCCGAAGCCGCTTTTTGACACAATTTTTGTCACTTCACCCTGCATTCTCTCTAAAAGAATCCGTTGAAGACTGTCACGGTCAAAAATAGAACAACCAAGTCGGGGTCCGTTTGTTTGGAAAAGCTCAACCCAAAATATCGGGGCCCCACGAAGGGGCCCCTTTTCGGACCCAGCCAATTAAGCAAAGGGAGGGGCCCACAGAGACGGCTGTCCGGCTAGAGGACTAAGCACTTTGACCGCCCTCATGTCTAGCGAGACGAGTCCCGAGCGCCTGGCCGGGCTCATCTACCAATTTGGGGAAACCCAGCGCCATTGTTAGTCGACGCGCAGTTAAAGCGGGGAAAGGAGAGGGAGAAGGAGTTGGGTGGGGGTGAAATCTAGCTAATAAAATAAATCCAATTGCCACCACAGAGAGTAAGGCGTGTAGGCGTGACTGTCAATTTTGAATATCCAATGGAATTAGAGGAAAAACTTCGAGTACGGGGTAAAAAAACTGCCCAAATTACTCCCCCTTTTTTGGGACAGATGGGAACGGCAAAAAAGGTGTAGAGTGAGAGAACGCAAAACGGGGGGAGAACGAACAAGAGACAGAGAGAAGGGGTCTGATTAATCTCTGAGGAGGGGACGAGCAGGAGATGGGGGGAGGAGAGGAAAACCCAAATTTGAAGATTAGCTGAAAGCTCAAAAAGGACGGGGAGAGATGTGGAAGAGAGATGCTAACTAATGAGGAGGAAAAGAAAAAAAAGAAAAAAAAGAAAAAAAAGAACCATTCCATTTGGATAAGAGCAGACTAGAAGAGAGAGAGAGAGAGTGCAATGCGTTAATGCAGGAAGAAAAAGGGAGAACAGATCGATGTTGAAGTCACTGTTCTATTTTCAGGGGGTTCGACCTCAACTTGGCCAGCGCCACTTCACCGACAGACCAACGCCAGTGCCAACGTCTAACCGACCGGGCCCACGACCAAAACCGGCCAGCAGTTGTGTCTCTTGTGAAGTGAAGTGAAAAGAAAAAGAAAAGAAAAAAAAAGACAGTGATTCGTGAATTTTAAGATCCCCTGGCCAGGTAAAGTAAAATCTTTTTAAAAACCCGGTTAGTTAAGGGAGTTTTAGATAAATGATTTTGTGAAGTTCAGAAAGAGAGAAGTTTTTTTCATTTGATTCCATTGCATTATTTTCGTTCTATATCATTTGTAAAGTTTAGACTTTACAGGGGTTTTGATGTGAAAAAGCATGATATATAAAGGGTTGTAAGCAAGCTGGAGGGGGTTTGGGGGGGGCTGCGCTGCCCTTCCTCCATCGACATCACCCAGTTGACATTTTTTGGGCGAGCTTCCGGGATATTCGGGCCCATTTATTATAATTGTTCAACTTCTCAGAGAGGAAGCGGGGGGGATTCAGTTTGAAACCCTAAGAAAAGGGGGTTGTCTTACTGGTTCCCAAAGATATTAAATACTAGGTTTGGGCATGCTTCCAAATAGTTAAACTGGGTTTGGGCATTTCAGCCCCAAGTACTTTTTTCCACAGATTACCTATAATTCGCTCTCATATTTTGGGTCGGCGGGGGCGCTTAAAAAAAACAACTACGTTTTCCAAGCAATATTATCATTCATAGGATCGGCATTACGTCACCTGTCGAACCACCATTTGGCTGTCGTGTTATAAAATCTTTTTTCAAAAAAAAAAAAAAAGAGATACAAGGCGAAGAAAAAACACCCCATTGAACAACTTGGAGCTCGCCGTGATCTAGGTTTACCAGGAGATGAGTTCGTGCATTCTTGAAAACCAACAAAAGAGGAAAGGGATGAACCGCGGAAAACGCCGTCCGCTCAAAATAGCAGAAGGGGAAAAGGGTTAGGGAAACGCAGGAAACAAAAAGAATAAGGGAAGCCAGGAAAAAAAAAAGAATAAAGCGGGAAAACAGAAAGAAAAAGGGGAAGCGCAGGAAACGAAAGAATAAGCAGGGACAAAAGAATAAGGAAGCGCGGGAAACAAAAGCTAAGGGGAAAGCCGGAACAGAAAAAATGAAGCAGGAAACGGAAAAGTTTAAAAGGTTCAATTAGATTGGAGAAAGGAGAATAAAAAGGGGAGACCACCGAGGATGGGAGTTCTTCTCCAGGACTCTGTGCGCATTACCCCCCCGACCAAATTTTGGCCAAAAATTCTCAAAAGGAACCTTCGATTGATGCATACATCAGTCTTCGAAACGTTTGCGACCACGGGGTTTGGGCCCCCAAAGAGTGGGCAGTCTTTTTTGTCGGCGTTACGGGGGAAAGGCTTTACAAATTTTCACTGCGTTACCACAGAACAACAGCTGATTTCGGCGCTGTAAGGAACGTTGATAAAAATTTTAAACCTCACGAGGGGGTTTTCGGGAAAAAATTTCGTTCAGCTAAATTACAAGCAGGGGACGTACACTCATTTTGGGTGCCGCTAACACTATTTTGAAAATGGTTTAGTTTGAGTGTACAAAAAAGGTTTTCGCGAATTGAAAGAGCTAGTTAAAAAGGAACAAATTTTGTCAGTTGGGGCCCTGAATTAACCATAATTTGAAGGGGAAAACAGCCCGAGACAGCGGGGAGTTGTTGAAGTTCGCAAGGGGTATAAGAGGCCTTTGGGCACTAAGGGCAGGAGAAACGGGGGCCCGGCACAGGTAGAAGAGTGCAAGGAACTAGGGGGTTTCTCAAAGTCTCAAAAACCCGTGGGGGCAGAAGGAAGGGGAAAGGGAAAATTTTTAGGGTTTTTTGGTCACAAGAAGGGGCTGGGGCAGGGTTGTCGCATGAGGTTTTCCCGAAGGGAGCGCCCTTTCAAAGGTGGATAAGGCGTCAAGGGGAAAAAACCGCAGTGGAACCAAAAGGGGTTTATCTGAAAAGGGGGGAGTGACCTTGGCTACACGGGGCAGCAGTCATGCAGGGAAAGGGGGGCACTAGGCTGAGTGGTTCATTACCAGTAAAAGGGGGGATTGGCCACAAGGGGGAATGTTTACGGGACCCCGGTTTTCCCTGCGGGGGATACGAACAACGCTGGGGAAAGGGGATTTGAAGGCAAATCCCGACCGTACTCTAATCGATGGCACGTGAGGGGGTCCCTTGCTAAAAAATACGTACCCCTTCTTCTCAGGCGAGTTGTCTGCTTGGTGATGGAGAAACCCCCTTTATGATTTTGATCATTGGGAAAATTTTCCCGTGCAAAGGGTCCAGGGTCCTGATTTTTTACCCACAGGGCAGCAGTTCAAACCGGAGCAAAAAGGAGGGAAAAGGTTATAAAAACCTTTTGTGTTCCGGGAAGGAATCAGGCATAATGTGTCCCTGATGATTTAGGGGACGCAGGCAAGACCCTCGCTCGTGAAGTCTGGGGGTTGGCAAGAGGGGGAAGGGAAAAAGAGGTTAGAGGAGGGGAGACGAATTTCTTGTGAAAGGCGGGCTGTTGAAAACCAGTGTTTACCAAGGGGAAGACAGGGAAAGGGGCCACTCAGTAGAGGGGACCAGCAGGTATCGGACCTGCATGTCATGGGTCAGATCGCCATGGCGGGGCACTCGGCCCACAAAACAGCGACCGAATCTTCGATGATTTCATTGGCCGGGGCAATGGCAGACATCAAACGTTTCTGCAGTCATTGACGTGTGCAAAGGCACCACAAGAGGGGTGAAGAGGAAGGCTCCTCTTAAAAAATCCCCCCTTTTAATTTACACACCGTTTAGGAGAGTGGCGGTTGATCTGATTGGCCCAATCGCGCCCGTTCCAAAGGCGGGCACAGGTAGTGTTTTAAAGCTGGTGGACACGCGACCCGATACCCAAAGCGGTTGCATTGAAAGGGGAGAACGCAACAGGGCGCGGGAAACTGGTAGACATCTTTCTCTCGCGGGGTGTGCCCCACAAATTCTCATTCAGGGGTCACAGTTCACCTCACGTGATAGGGGGTCAACAGCTGCAGGGGTCACAAGCTTCTCACACCCCAAAACCCCCCACAATGCAATGGCTTGGGGGAGAATTTAATGGTGGCAAAGGGGTCTTAAAGAAGCTCTGTGAGGAAAGGCCGCAGATTGGGGCCGCACATTCCAGCGGGCCCGTTCGCCTACAGGGAAAACCCCAGGAAAACAAGGGTTTTCGCCTTTTAGCTGCTGTAGGGCGGGCGTTCGGGGGCCGGTGCATTCTCAAAGACGTGGCCGGAGAACAGGAGTCCGAAGAAGTCAAAACCAATATCAGTATTGGTGGACTTACGCAATAGGGTCGAGGAGACATGTAAGGGCGCAAGGGGAAATTTGCAGGGAACTAGGGGCGTCCAGAAAAGCAGTATGACAGGGAAAGGGGAGGAAGCAATTCCTCAAGGGGGAGATCAAGTCCCGTTCTGCTTCCCAGGACGCAACAAGCTGCTGATGCGGAAGGGACCATTCACCATCATTTAAAAAATAGATCAGGGTACCGAAACGATGTGATGGAAATCAAAAATTTTCCAGCAAATTCCCGCAAAAACTTCGCGTGGACCCAGCACATAGGGGCGCAGCAGCAATCATTTAGGAGTGAAGGGATCCACAAAGGGGGATTTTGTTGCCTGATTTTTCCGGGGAAATCATACAGGATGTGTCACTGTATGAAGGGTAGAAAATAGGAGACAGAGGGAAATTTGGGGGGTCCTAAACAGTATAGGGCGTCCCCGCTGATAAAACCCCAGGACAAACCCAGAACTGTACGGGGAGTTAACATTGCAAAAACCCTACTGTGAAAACCTACCCATCCCTATGCCACCCAACAAGGATCAAGGAGAGAGAAAAGATGTTGGACCTTGGGGTGATTGAACCGTCCCCAAATCATCATAAGTCCCCCGTCGTCTTAGTGAGGGAAAAAATAGGTGAGCATCGATTCGTTCGACTATAGCGTCGGGGAACATGCACCAAGGTCGAGCAGAGGGCATACCGAACATGGAAGACCGTTCGTCAGACGCCACAAGCAAGAGCCCGTATTTTACCAGGATAAAACTGACAAGGGTTACTGGGAATACCCGGTGAGGACTCAAGGGAAACCACATTCTCCACCCCAATGGGGCTTACCAGTGGGAGTACTTCCTTTTGGTAGGGCAACGCGCCTGCTCTTTTCCGGGTATGAGGAATTATTTTACGGGGTTGGAAGTTGTGAATTTTATGGATACATTTTGATAGATCCGAGACGGGAGGAGCTTGAGGCAGCTAGGGGCATTTTAGAGAGGTTAGACAAGCCCAACTCACAGCCCAAACCCCAAAAGTCCAGGTTTGGGTTTTTAAGCCCGGGGTTCCAGGGTTTTGTTTTCGGAGGCGACACAAAGCAGCCGGAAAGAGGGAAAGTGGAGAGGGGGTGTTTTTTGCTGTCGGGGGCCGTGCAGAAATTTTTCCCCAAAAACTTGTATGGGAAAGATTTCGTGATAAAAACAGATCATCAACCACCAAATTCCTGCAGGGGCCCCCGTTGAAAAACACAGAGTGCTGCGTTGGGGGAAAGGGATTGCGCCCTACAGTACCGATGCAGACATTCCCGGTCGACAGAAGTCGGGGCTGACTATTTAAGCCTGTAGTCTAGCAAGGGTGCAACCGAGGGAAATCAGTCTACCGGGGGGCTTGGGTTTATAATAGTGTTATTCAGTTAAATTTTTATTGGATAGGGGGGCATTCCCGTTTGGTATGGTTTAAAAATTTTTGGAATTTGTTCATGAAATGTAGTTATGCTGGAGCTACAGTCGCTGGTATAATGCTTAAATTGCAATAATGAGAAGGAGATTCCTCATGAAGTGTCATGGAGTGATCAAATTAAAATTTTGCTTTTCATAAGGATTTTGAAAAGGAAGATGGAAATCCGCAGGTAGGGAAAGCTAATGCCACAGGGTCGTTATAAAATAATTGAAATAACGCAAAAGCGCACTCAAAAATAACTCATTGGGTGGTATTTACTATGAATATTTTTTAATTTAAAACCTTGGTTTTAAAAATATTTTTTCAAAAATTTTCACGTGTAGCTGGTTTTCAGCAAATTTGGTTGTTGTTGTTTTTTTGACCGTGTTTTTTAGACGTGCGGTGCTATCTTTTGCAAGGGGGGGGTTTTCACGGGCAAAATAGAACAACCAAGTCGTGGTCCAGGTTGTTTTGGACATAACTCTAACCAAAATTCGGGGGCCCCGAGACGGGCCCATGGTTTGGGTCCAGCCCAAATTTAACAAGGGAGAGGGTCCCCAAGACGGTCTGTCCCCTAGACGGGCAAGCACTTTGACCGACGCCCGATTCTAGCGAGACGATCTAGCGCCTCCAGGGTCATCTAGCCAAATTTTGAACCACCCATTTTTAGTCGGACTCGCAGTAAAGCGGAAAGGGAGAGGGAGAAGGTAGTGGTGGTGGGGGGAAATCTACTAATCAATTAAAAAGACCAATTTTACCACCACAAGGTAAGGGGTGTGGCGGAATGCATGATTTGAATACAAAAGGAAATTTGAGGGGGATAACTTCGAGTATCAGGGGGAAAATACTGACCAATGGACCCCCTTTTTGGACAGATCGAACGGCATAAGAAGGGTGTGGGGAGTAGAGAACGCAGACGAGGGGAGAACGAAAAGAGAGAAGAGAGAGAAAGGCTAGTGTAAACTCTGAGGAGAGACGAGCAGAAGATGAGGGGGAAGGAAGAACCCAATTAAAAGAAAAAGCAAAGAAAAGCCAGAAAAAAAAGGGGGGAAAAAGAGGAACAAAAAAAAAAGAAAGAAAAAAAAAAAAAAGAAAAAAAAGCAAAATTTTTTAAGACAAAAAAAAAAAGAAAAAAAAAGAAAAAAAAAACAAAACGTTTTTTTCCCCTTTTGAAAAAAAAGAAAAAAACCCCGGAAATTAAGAAAAAAAAAAACCCGGAACCGGAAAGGAATAAAAGAAAAGAAAAAAAAAAAAAAAAAGTAGGAAAAAAAAGGAAAAAGGGAAACAAAAAAAAAAAAAAAAAAAGAAAAGAAAAAAAGGAAAAAAAAAAAAATTTTTTTGGGGGAACAAAAAAGGGGAAAAAACAACGGGGGGGGCCCACCCCTCCCCATCCCCGGGGGTTCGCC
>CM031612.1:11448561-11471061 GCA_018398815.1 Conus ventricosus | reverse complement strand
CGTTCCATTCCGTAGCTATTAATCAACAACCAAAAAGACATAACCCCTTGTACAATTCACATTCATCAACAGGAAAGACATCCCGACTGTAAACATTCTGACGGGTTTTTTTTGTTGTTGTTGTTGTTATTGTTTGTGTGTTTGTTTTGTTTTGTTTTGTTTTGTTTTGTTTTTCTACCGATCAGAAAACTCAACTGGAGGTGGGGGTGGGGAGATGAAGCCGATTCCAAGCGGAAAGAAGCTTCATCAGAAACTAGGGTGCCGGGAACCGCCCAGAAAGAAGAGAAAGATGGAAACTAGTTTATTGAAACTTGGCCGCCATTTTCATTTGTCTCTGTGTCCGTTTGGGGTCAGGGGGTCCTGGTGGAGGCGAGGAGGAAGGGGGCGGGGGGGGGGGGAGCTGGTTACATGATTTGCCAAACATTTTAAACTTTCTTGGTTGATAGATCCTCCTGGATTCGCCTGTCGCCTCTCTGACAGCTAAGTAAATTTCTGTGTCTTTTTTTTCTGCCTGTCAATGTGTCTTGCCTGAATGAGACTCAGGGGTCGAAGCGTGTTGCCTCTGTGTGCTCATTTGCTTGTTTGCTTCGTTCAGCTGTCTGGTGACTGAAGGGCTGAACTGCACTGAAGGTGCAAACGGCTGCTGGTCTTGTGGTGAACTTGGTGTCTTGAAGCCAAAAGATGCGGTCCAAGTGGTTTGTCGGTCGCCAGTATTGTGAGGATGCAGTTATCTTATATATTGTTGGCATCCGTTAGTCTCGGGAGACGATGGATTTGCGCCCTTTTCAAATGTTTCCGTTGGTCATACAGCATCTTATATATATATATATATATATATATATATATATATATATATATATATATATATATATATATATATATATATATATATATATAAAATAATGATTAAAAGCAAATCTTAAAACCCGGGACGACAAACTTGTTTCGAGGTCCTTCCTCTCTTCAGATCCCGTGCCAATCCCCTGCTACTGACCTCAATTGTATATATATGTTTTGGATTGTGAGCTGTGGTTCAGTTGTGTTGTGTTGCACGTGTTGTGCAAGGGGGGGCCCTGTTAAGGTTGTAAGGCTTTCTTTATTGGGTATTACTGTATGGGGGGTCCTATCAGGGTTGCTATTTTATACTTGTTGATAAAAATTTCCTTTTGTGCCTGCAACTGTCTATGATTTCAACTCTTGTGTTCAATGTTGCCATACTAGGTTTGCACAGGATCATCCACTTTTCTGTCGTGCACAAATTACATCTCTTTGTGCTATTATTGTATGCTGCTGCTTTTCTGATTATTTTCCATGTGATGTTAAAATCTGTATTTGTTTTCTTAAGATCCCATATATGTTTACTTAATTCTGTTTGGTGTTTGTATTTTTCATACTTGAAAGATTGCTTGTGATTGGCGTACCTAGCTTTGAATTGTTTTCTGTAATCCCTATGTATGTCTCTTTGCTGCTTTTCGTTGTCACAGTGGCTTGGTATACGATGTTATCAGAGAGACATTGGTTGTTCAGAGGGCATTGTCCTTTGATTGTGCAGTTGCAAGTTTTCCGTTTGTCACCCTCATTTTTGACGTTGGTTTTCTTTTTGTTTGAAGCATCAATTACTTTTTTAAGATTTGGCATACAAGAATAAGATAGTTTGATAGTGTTCCTATTGAATATTTTGAAAAGTTTATGGTCTTTCTGGAACGATTCTGTTAATATTTTGAAGAATTCTTTGCCAATGTTGGTTTTCACTCTACCATCATATGGGGGTTATACCAGGTTATTTTCCTCTTTCTGTTTTTCTTCCTGCTTCCAGTGGTACTTTCAGGTTCATATTTCAACTTGTAGTTGTATCCACTTTTCAACAGTGCTTCTTGGTAGTCTGTTGCTGCATCGTTGAACATTTCTTCATTGCAGGAAAGGTTGGATAACCTCTTGTTTATCCCTTGTGGTATAGTTTTTATGATTGCTGGTGGGTGGTTACTCATGGCATTTACATATAATGGTTTATCATTGGGTTTTTTGTATGGTCTGTATTGGTTTTTGTTTAAATCTAGTGTTACATCTAAGTAGTTGACTACTTTTTTGTTGGCTTCTATAGTAATTTTTAAGTTGTGGTTTTGGAACAACCTACACAGTTCTTTCTTTTTATTCTCTACCTCTCTAGGTGTATTGTCCAGTGCTGCCAATCCGTCATCTCTGTACAGCCCAACTTTATGCCCAAGTAGTTTGTGCATTTTTGACAATAGCTATGGGATCTTAAGAAAACAAATACAGATTTTAACATCACATGGAAAATAATCAGAAAAGCAGCAGCATACAATAATAGCACAA
This sequence comes from Conus ventricosus, assembly GCA_018398815.1. Taxonomy (NCBI): domain Eukaryota; kingdom Metazoa; phylum Mollusca; class Gastropoda; order Neogastropoda; family Conidae; genus Conus; species Conus ventricosus. The sequence continues at coordinate 11,468,727 of CM031612.1, read as the reverse complement.
AGAGATGTAATTTGTGCACGATAGAAAAGTGGATGATCCTGTGCAAACCTAGTATGGCAACATTGAACACAAGAGTTGAAATCATAGACAGTTGCAGGCACAAAAGGAAATTTTTATCAACAAGTATAAAATAGCAACCCTGATAGGACCCCCCCCATACAGTAATACCCAATAAAGAAAGCCTTACAACCTTAACAGGGCCCCCCCTTGCACAACACGTGCAACACAACCCAACTGAACCACAGCTCACAATCCAAAACATATATATACAATTGAGGTCAGTAGCAGGGGATTGGCACGGGATCTGAAGAGAGGAAGGACCTCGAAACAAGTTTGTCGTCCCGGGTTTTAAGATTTGCTTTTAATCATTATTTTAGCTGCTCCCGCATGGTTGAGCACTTTTCCAAAGAAAAGCCGGAAAATATATATTACCAGATATATATATATATATATATATATATATATATATATATATCTGGTAATATATATATATAATAATATATCTGGTAATATATATATATATAAATATAATAATATATCTGGTAATATATATATATAATAATATATATATATAATAATATATATAATAATATATATATATATATGTGTCAATGATGTTAAAAAGGAAGGTTAAAACTCAAGGTTAAAACTCGACAAATTTGTTTTCTAGCGGCGTTGCGCTGTCATCAGGATCCTGATGACAGCGCAACGCCGCTAGAAACAAATTTGTCGAGTTTTAACCTTGAGTTTTAACCTTCCTTTTTAACATCATTGACAAATGTTGCTCCCCAAGGGGTCGAGCACTTTTAAAATCATTTTAGGCTCTTTGGTTATATTCATCTATATTATATATATATATATTATAAGTTCGTTAGTTATGTTGCCGTTGTTTAGTTCGCGAGAATGCGCCGGTGTCGTATATAATATTGTCGCCGTGGAATTGTATCGCAGCGACAGCATTTCACGTGAAATACTGTGGCAGCGACAATATTTGCTGGAAAAAATTGTCGCGCGACAACTTTTCACGAAAAATGTCCTATAGAATATTGTAGCTGTCCATAAAATGCAGTATTTCCCGGGAAATACTGTCGCTGCAACACGATTTTATGAGCGACAGTATTATATACGACACCGGCGTGTAAAATTAGATCCAGTCGCTCACCTGTTTACAGAGAGAGAGAGAGAGAGAGAGAGAGAGAGAGAGAGAGAGAGAGAGACGGACGGACAGACAGCAGACAGAAAGACAGAGAGAGAGAGAGAGAGACAGAGACAGAGAGACAGAGACAGAGACAGAGAGAGAGCTCACCTCAGAACACACAAAGATACCACATGCATAAAGTCCTTCCCGTGAGCTGGAGAAGATGCAGGGAGGGCCTGTTTGACGGTACACGCCCCTCTCCCAGGAGTCTGGTACATGCCGGGGTTTCCTGGTTCTGTAGCACACACCCCTCTCCCAGGAGTCTGGTACATGCCGGGGGTTTCCTGGTTCTGTAGCACACACACACACCTCTCCCAGGAGTCTGGTACATGCCGGGGTTCTCCCTGGCTCTGTGGCACACACACACACACACACACACACACACCTCTCCCAGGAGTCTGGTACATGCCGGGGATTTCCCTGGTTCTGTGGCACACACACCCCTCTCCCAGGAGTCTGGTACATACCGGGTTTTCCTGGTTCTGTGGCACACACACACACACCCCTCTCCCAGGAGTCTGGTACATGCCGGGGTTCTCCCTGGTTCTGTGGCACACATCCCCCTCTTCCAGGAGTCTGGTACATGCCGGGGATTTCCTGGTTCTGTGGCACACACACACCCCTCTCCCAGGAGTCTGGTACATGCCGGGGTTTTCCTGGTTCTGTGGCACACACACACACACACACACACACACACACACCCTTCTCCAGGAGTCTGGTACATGCCGGGGTTTTCCTGGTTCTGTAGCACACACACCCCTCTCCCAGGAGTCTGGTACATGCCGGGGTTTTCCTGGTTCTGTAGCACACACACCCCTCTCCCAGGAGTCTGGTGTATGCCGGGGTTTTCCCTGGTTCTGTGGCACACACACCCCTCTCCCAGGAGTCTGGTACATGCCGGGGTTTTCCTGGTTCTGTAGCACACACACCCCTCTCCCAGGAGTCTGGTACATGCCGGGGTTTTCCCTGGTTCTGTGGCACACACACCCCTCTCCCAGGAGTCTGGTACATGCCGGGGTTTTCCTGGTTCTGTGGCACACATCTCACTCTCTCACCGATCGCATTTAGGTTCTTTAAAGGTTTGTATCAGACATTGACACACTGAGTAACAGACATGTAGGGTAACTTGTGTTGCTCCCATGATGAAATAATACAGGCCCATAACTCCAAGTGAACGCTGCTTACGACACCAAATCGCCTAGCAGCAATGACCACACAGAACACACAGAACAAACACTGAGACATTCCCTAGAAAGGATGTTCTAAGCTTGCCCATTTTCCCTGTACCGGACACATCTACACAGCAGCAACAACTGGAGAAATGAACAAAGACAGATTAACATTTGTTCCAAACAGGCACAGCCTTTTCATCTTGAATAGAGTCAAACAAACACACGGACGAACAATGAGCAAAGACAAATGAACATTTATTCCAGACGGGCACAGCCTTTTCATCTTGAATAGAGTCAAGCAAACACACGGACGAACCGAAGCAAGTACAGGTTGCCTCGGTTTGATTAGCATGGAATGAAATCTTAAGTGAGGCAGCGAACAGTACACAGTATATAACAAACAAATAAGCAAGTAAGTAATATCGCATATAGCTCAGCCGACCGCAAAGGGCCATACAGGGCTATCACCACGTTGAAGTCAACGCACAGTAGGTTAACTCTCGCTCCAATAATGAAATTAAAAAGCATGTATTTATTCCTCACGGGAGAAAGAGTACGCTACTTGTTTGTTAATCACTGCTTACTGTTCCTGCCTCACTGAATTCCCTTTCTCTACACACTGAGCTCAGAAATCAGCAGATATGCAACTAACGTTAACCCGTAAAGTCCAGACGCACTGACTCAGAAATCAGCAGATAAGCAACTACGTTAACCCGTAAAGTCCAGGACCAACATGAGCTCAGAATCAGCAGATATGCAACTACGTTAACCCGTAAAGTCCAGACACACTGATCAGAAATCAGCAGATATGCTAACTAACGTTAACCCGTAAAGGATTCCAGACACACTGAGCTCAGAAATCAGCAGATATGCAACTACGTTAACCCGTAAAGTCCAGACGCACTGAGCTCAGAAATCAGCAGATATGCAACTACGTTAACCCGTAAAGTCCAGACACACTGAGCTCAGAAATCAGCACATATGCAACTGCATTAACCTGGAAAGTCCAGACACACTGAGCTCAGAAATCAGCAGATATGCAACTACATTAACCTGGAAAGTCCAGACAGAAAGTCGTTCCCATCTTCTGCTTACCCGACGCTAACACATTTCCGAAGCTGTGTCCATGGATTGTTGAGTTTATCGTCCTCATGGCATAGCTTTTAGGGAGAAGTTCTGCACTGCAGCAAGCTGCAACATGTAGAGTCAGTTGTTCCACGGAAGTGGCAGCTGGCAGGCTGTGGCTGAGGTCTGTGTCTGAGTTGGGCAGGAGACATCCATACAGTCGTTTCCCTCAGGCAGCAGCCTGGGTCAGTCTGTTCATTTGTCTGTACTCGGTGTTTCCTTCAGACGTTGTCAGTCCGCCAGACGGGTGTCTGGGTGGTAATGGCATCTTGCCTTGTTGCCCCTCACTCCAAGGCCGTCTTCAGGACTATCAGGCGGCCCTCTTCATACTGAGTGACGAGGGTCTAGTCTCGCATTCGGCCAATTCAGGAAACAGGCAGGACAGAAGTCGCCAAGCCGCTAAAAAGATCCACACCCACTCTGTGCCCGTGAGGGTCGTCCCCATCACTCCCTTCCCCAAGAGGAGAGCCTCGTTGGTCGTGCAGGCCACTGTCAAGTCATGAAATGACAGCGCCTCGCTGGCGGACTGCCCCACAACTTCAAGAGCCAGCCGTCCCCAGGCCACACTGCTGATACCAGGTGGGTAGCTGCGCCGCGCTGCGCCAGTCTGCCACCTCGGCGCCTTGCTCTGGGAATGGCGCCTCACAGTTGGTGTGATGCCGAAATTGTGTTTATTGGGACTAACGACCTTTTTCTCCAACAAACCGGGCCATCATACCCAAAGCACACTCAAAGAGTAGCAGGATGGTGTTGCTAAGACAGAGAATGGTTTGAAACAGTTGGGTTTACATTTGGCCTGATCCAGCGTTTCCGGAGAACCCAGTGTAAGTGAAGAAGAATTACGTCCTGCTTTCTGACTCGACCCGACTATCGTTGCTTCAAAAAGACCACCATTGCCTCAAAGGGGCTATCATTGCTTCAAAAAGACTGTCATTGCCTCAAAGGGGCTATCAAATTTCCTCAAAGGGGCTATCATTGCTTCAAAAAGACTGTCATTGCCTCAAAGGGCTGTCATTGCTTCAAAAAGACTATCATTGCCTCAAAGGGGCTATCATTGCTTCAAAAAGACTATCATTGCCTCAAAGGGCCTGTCATTGCTTCAAAAAGACCATCATTGCCTCAAAGGGCTATCATTGCTTCAAAAAGACTGTCATTGCCTCAAAGGGGCTGTCATTGCTTCAAAAAGACCACCATTGCCTCAAAGGGGCTTTTCATGCTTCAAAAAGACTGTCATTGCCTCAAAGGGGCTATCATTGCCTCAAAGGGACTATCATTGCTTCAAAAAGACTGTCATTGCCTCAAAGGGGCTGTCATTGCTTCAAAAAGACTGTCATTGCCTCAACGGGGCTGTCATTGCTTCAAAAAGACTGTCGTTGCCTTAAAGGGGCTGTCATTGCTTCAAAAATACTGTCGTTGCCTCAAAGGGGCTGTCATTGCTTTTAAAAGACCACCATTGCCTCAAAGGGGCTATCATTGCTTTAAAAAGACCACCATTGCCTCAAAGGGGCTATCATTGCTTTAAAAAGACCACCATTGCCTCAAAGGGCTGTCATTGCTTAAAAAAGACTGTCATTGCCTCACAGGGCTATCATGCCTCAAAGCGGCTATCATTGCCTCAAAGGGGCTATCATTGCCTTAAAGGGGCTATCATTGCTTCAAAAAGACTGTCATTGCCTTAAAGGGGCTATCATTGCTTCAAAGGGCTATCATTGCTTCAAAGAGGCTAATCATTGCTTCAAAGAGGCTATCATTGCCTGAAGGAGCTATCATTGCTTCAAAGAGGCTATCATTGCTTCAAAGAGGCTATCATTGCTTCAAAGAGGCTATCATTGCTTCAAAGAAGCTATCATTGCTTCAAAGAGGCTATCATTGCTTCAAAGAGGCTATTATTGCCTGAAAGGAGCTACCATTGCTTCAAAGAGGCTATCATTGCTTCAAAGAGGCTATCATTGCTCAAAGAGGCTATCATTGCTTCAAAGAAGCTATCATTGCTTCAAAGAGGCTATCATTGCTTCAAAGAGGCTATCATTGCCTGAAAGGAGCTACCATTGCTTCAAAGAGGCTATCATTGCTTCAAAGAGCTATCATTGCCTGAAAGGAGCTACCATTGCTTCAAAGAGGCTATCATTGCTTCAAAGAGGCTATCATTGCTTCAAAGAGGCTATCATTGCTTCAAAGAGGCTATCATTGCTTCAAAGAGGCTATCATTGCTTCAAAGAGGCTATCATTGCTTCAAAGAGGCTATCATTGCCTGAAAGGGAGCTACCATTGCTTCAAAGAGGCAAATCATTGCTTCAAAGGGGCTATCATTGCTTCAAAGAGGCTATCCATTGCTTCAAAGAGGGCTATCATTGCTTCAAAGAGCTATCATTGCTTCAAAGAGGCTATCATTGCTTCAAAGAGGCAATAAATGCTTCAAAGGGGCAACATTGCTTCAAAGAGGCTATCATTGCTCAAAGAGCTATCATTGCTTCAAAGAGGCCTCGTTCGAACTCAACAGTGGCACGCAAATAAGGGTGCTTGCTGGATGCTGGTAAGATGACTGTTTGGTGATTAGTTATGGGCTGATGGATAATTGGTACATTTGTTGGTGTGACTTCCGTGGTGGGCTTGGGCTGCAAACAATACAGGCTCAAAACAGAAACAACGTTATAATCAAGATAGCTGAATTTTTTGGCCAAAAAGTTGAACTATTTGAGATTTAAAAAAACAACAAAGAAAATGAAAACAAAATTCCAATAATCCAAACAAACATTTCCTTTTCAAAACCAAGCAAGAACAGAAAAAAAACGTCGGCCCATTCCCAAACGGAATAATAAAAATTTGGTTTTCTGTTTTCTAAACCACTTTGCCAACAACTGTTTAAACTTTGTTAAAAAAAAGGCGACGCAGCTGCCAATATTTCCATTGATTGCTACTGCACTTGTGAGAGTATTGTAAATTTTTGTCCTAATTGCAACCGGGATTTACGAATTAAAAACAAAAACAATGGGCTGTATTTAGTGAAAAGAATGTAATTTTAATGTAATGTAAAAAGATATTTATAGAGCGTTTTAAACCTCGCGAGACCCAAAGCGCATATTACAGAAAAAACATGATAAAATTAATAATTCTAATTCAAAGCGCGCACACATCACAAACCACTCAGACACACACACCCCACACACACACACACACACAACACACACACCACAGACACACACACACACACACACACACACACACACACACACACACACACACACACAACCACACACACACACACACACACCACACACACACACACACACACACACACACACACACACACCGCGGAAAAAAAAGAGAAAAAAAAAACCCTCACACACGCAGACAGACAGACGAGCGCGTTCAACATCAACAAACACGCGCACAGTGGGAACAATGAGCACTGGAGTGTCGCCATTTCCTACAGGGTCGGGTTGGTGGTGTTGAGGTCAAGCATTTCGCCTAAGAGCGAGAACCCTGGCCACACTGTAGATGGCGCTGTGCGTGGGAGGAGGGTATCGTTGGTATTCATCCCACGTCCGCTAGATCAGAAGTACGTTCGTTTGTGCGTCGAGTCGACGAGGACCACGTCAGTCATTTTGGGGTTAAGCGGGGGGGGGGGGGGGGGTCATCTTGGGTTAAGGGAGGGTCATCTTGGGGTTAAGGCGGGGGGGAGGTCATCTTGGGGTTAAGGGGGGGGTCATCTTGGGGTTAAGGGGGTGAGACGATTTGTGGATACGCAGGTGGCTGATCAAACCGATGCGTGCACGGAATGTGCGGTGACAGCTTGGACAGGGAGTCTAGGAGACTTCCTTTTGATTGCTGGTGCGGGCTTTCCTTGCCTGACTGTTTTGCTGCGCTGCAGCTCTCCTTTCTTCACATAATTTGGCGCCTATGTGGAGAGAGTAGCGCCACCTTGCTCGATCCTTAGCAGTTTGTTCCTATGTGTCAGGGTCGATGTTAAACGCTTTCATGGATGTTTTGCGAGTGTCTTGGAAGCCTTTCTTCTTACCTCCATGGGAACGCACTCCTTAATGCAACTCACCGTAGAAGAATCTCTTGGGTAGCCGGTGGTCTGCCATGCGAGCTGCATGACCTTCCCATCGAAGCTGAGACAGCACCAGAATGATGTGGATGCCAGACAGGCCTGCTTGTCGAGTACCTCTGTGTCACGGATCAGAAGTAGTGACTGGTCTGGGTGCTGGGACTTCAAATGAGGGGCTACATTCAGGTCTGCCTGATTCTGGACTATTTCAGTGGTGTAGAGGCACAGAGGAAGAAAGCGAAAACGGAAAGACAAGCAAAGAAAGTAACACAGAGAACATGAAACAGATAAAAGACGATCCCCACTCCCACCCTCACCCCTGGCCCTTTTTCTTTCTTCTCTCCATCCTGAATTATTTGAAAGTTGTAACGCTCACTACTGTACAAGAAGATGTATGCGGCTGACAAAGGGAACCCCAAATTATGCGTACTGATGGATGCCGCACGGATGGCACTCACAAATTTGCGTCGCCCTGACAATTAACTGATGAGTTCTTCATATTCCTCCCAAGGAAGGAATGTGTGTAGACAGGAGGAGAGGGGGAGGGCAGGGCGTTGACTGGCAGCCACGAGTCACCAGAAGACCTTGGCCTCGACAATTAGATTGGGAGGCCTAGAGCTGGATGTAGGCTGCTGAGATCAATTGGCAGCGACCGAAGTGGTCCTGATTTGATTCTGGAAGCAGAGCTGGCAAAAACACACACACACGCGATCTATATGTATGAGATCAGCACATTCGGGAACACACACACACACACACACACACACCACACACACACACCACACACCACACACACACACACACCACCACACACCACACACAACGCTTGCACGCACGCACGCACGCACGCACGCACCACGAACGCACGCGCGCGCACACGCACGCACGCACGCACGACCACACACACACACACACACACACACCAACACACACACACCACACACACACACACACACACACACACACACACACACACACACACAACACACACACAAGCGTGTACAAACGCAAACCCTCCAAACACCCCCCCCCCCCCCTCCCCTGCAAATGCCCGTCACTGGCACGCCGAAAGTTGTAAGCGCACCAGGGTCACTAGGACACGCCGTAAAGTGTTGTAACGTAGCACAATGGCGTCACTAGGACACGCCGTAAAGTGTTGTAACGCAGCACAATGGCGTCACTAGGACACGCCGTAAAAGTGTTGTAACGCAGCACAATGGCTAAAGCACAACCGTATGAAGCATGACAACAACAAAACAACAACAACAACAACACAACAACGACAACAACGACGACGACGACGACGCGACGACGACGACGACGACGATGACGACAAAGTAACCTGTTGTGTAAAATTCGTGACACACAATAACCGCACAAATGTAATGCAAGAAGCATGATTAAACACAAGACAACACAATAGACACAGCACAAACCAACGAGTGCAATAAACAGAAGAGCTAAGAAATGCAACGCAATGAATACAGCGCAAACATGTGTACAACACAAGAAACCTCCAAGAAATTCAACACAATGCTATAACATCATAGGAATACAATATAATCCAGTGCCAATAGATTCATACAAACAAAATCCTATGTAATAAAGATGCAACAACTTGATGGAGGGGAACTGATACAACGCAACTTTCGTGCATTGAATGTAATGCAATACAAGACAATGCAAGGTCTTGAATATAATGCAACACAATGCAGGGCAGCAAATATACCACACAAAGCAAATCACTGAATACAACACAATGCTGCGCCCTGACTATAATAGAACCGAATGCACGGCAATCGCCTCGACAAAACACAAAGTTAGGCAATGGATGGAATCCTACGCATTGCTGTTCAATTAATACAACACTATGCTTTGCTAGGTATGTGACATAACGCAAGGCATGGCAGTTTTATACAACGTGCTTTGTTATGAACATAATAGAAGACTAAGCAAGGCAGTTCATGTTGTACAACACACTGGTTTGGTGATGCATACATATAACCCGACACAATTATATACAAAAATGCAATACAACACAATGCTCTGCAATGGATTCAACATAGCACAATGCTTTGCAATGGATTCAGTACAACACAATGCTTTGCAATGGATTCAGTACAACACAATGTTTGCATTGGATTCAGTAAAAACACAATGCTTTGCAATGGATTCCATACAACACAATGCTTTGCAATGGATTCAGTACAACACAATGCTTTGCAATGGATTCAGTACAACACACTGCTTTGCAATGGATTCAGTACAAGAACAATGCCCTTTGCAATGGATTCAGTACAAGACAATGCTTTGCAATGGATTCAGAACAAGACAATCCTTTGCAATGGATTCAGTACAAGACAATGCTTTGCAATGGATTCAGTACAACACAATGCTTTGCAATGGATTCAGTACAAGACAATAAACCATAATGTAATAAAACACAGCACATGACTGGACAAAATGCACTACCACGCAACACATTACATTATGACACAGCACAACGCCAGGCAACGCAACGCAACGCAACGCCCCGCACAAAGCAACACAAAGCAACGCAACGCAACGCAACGCAACGCAAAAACCACGCAACACAACGCAACACCAATCTTACACCCCAGTTCGACACAATGGGAACAACGCAACGCAACGCTACACGAAATCTTACACTGCATGTCGACACAACAAGAACAACACAACATAACAGACCACAGAACATTGTGTTCTAATGAGACGCGACACAATGCATTATAATGCCACACATTACATCACCACACAGCACAACGCACCACAACACAACGCAACACAGTATAGCACAGCGCAGCACAGCATACTATCCTGCACTGTAGTTTGACACGCTAAAACAACACAACACAGGTGAATAGACCACAGCACATTACATTCTGATGAGAAATGGCAGAACACATTCGACTAAAATGCGGCGGCAATTACACTGCAAAACAACATAAAGCAACGCAACATACCACAGCACATGACAATGCAATGCAACATGACAGAAAACAGCATATGACCATTCTAATGAGACACGACGCAACGCTCTACGATACGACACATTACATTGTAAACAACCCAACCCAACACATCGCAACACAGTACATCATAATACAACACGATACAACACAATACACTCACTGCGACACAACATGATAGGCCAAAACAATTACACTCTGGTAAGACTCTGACAACACAAGCACTGCAATACAGCCTTTATACTGCTGTATACCAGATAACAACACAAGACAATTGAATTGTCAACACAGCACTTTATACTGCTGTATACCAGAATAACAAACACAAGACAATTTAATGTCAACACAGACAATTCTTATTTACTGCTGTATACCAGATAACAACACAAGACAATTAATTGCAATACAGCCTTTATGCTGCTGTATACAAGATAACAACACAAGACAATTAATTGCAATACAGCACTTTACACTGCTGTATGCAAGATAACAACACAAGACAATTAATTGCAACACAGCACTTTATACTGCTGTATACAAGATAACAACACAAGACAATTAATTGCAACACAGCACTTTATACTGCTGTATACCAGATAACAACACAAGACAATTAATTGCAATACAGCCTTATATGCTGCTGTATACAAGATAACAACACAAGACAATTAATTGCAATACAGCAATTTACACTGCTGTATACAAGATAACAACACAAGACAATTAATTGCAACACAGCACTTTATACTGCTGGTATACAAGATAACAACACAAGACAATTAATTGTAATGCATTACATTGCATTACAACATAACGTAACGTGCTCTTATATGTAACATTTTCAATACAACACAAGATAATGAATTGTAATGCTATCATATTGTATTACATCACAATGCAATGCACTGTGAAATAATAACATTTGCAATACAAAACAAGACAATAAACTGTAATGAATTACATTGCGTTACGACATAACGCAAGGTACTATCCATGAACAAGTATCCATCAAACAATGAATGAACTATAAGTCATTACATTGCAATACAACACAAGGCAATGAACTATATAGTGCATTACATTGCAATACAACACAAGGCAATGAACTATATAGTGCATTACATTGCAATACAACACAAGGCAATGAACTATATAGTGCATTACATTGCAATACAACACAAGGCAATGAACTATATAGTGCATTACATTGCAATACAACACAAGGCAATGAACTATATAGTGCATTACATTGCAATACAACACAAGGCAATGCAATACACTATATCACATCACATTCAATGCACTTCATCACAACGCACTGCAAAGCGACACAGCGGCAATGCAATACACTATATCACATCACATTCAATGCACTTCATCACAACGCACTGCAAAGCGACACAGTACGATGTACACTACAACAAACACATTTGTCTCAGTGCACAACACACTATAATGTGACACGGCGTGAAATCTTCCATCGCAGAGCACACGCTACATCATAGAATAACACATAGCATGCTACACGCTACATCATAGAATAACACATAGCATGCTACACGCTACATCATAGAATAACACATAGCATGCTACACGCTACATCACAGAATAACACATAGCATGCTCAGCACACTAGAAACCGCACACACTACATAAGAATAACACATAGCAATGCAACAACACAACAACCACAACAACACACAACACACACCACACACAAAACACAACACACAACACAACACAACACACACACACGACACACACAACACACACACACACACACACACACACACACACACACACACACACACGCACGCACGCAGCACGCACGCACACCGCGCACACACACACACACACACACACACACACACACACACACACACACACCACGCACGACACCACGACACCACGCACACACACACCGACAGAGACAGAGAGACGGAAACAGAGAGACAGAGAGAGAGACAGAGAGAGAAAGACAGAGAGAGAGAGACAGACAGACAGACGGAAGCCAGACAGACAGACAGACAGCAGACAGAGAGAGACCAAGACAGAGAGACAGACAGAGAGAGATGAAGCGCTGCTGTAATACAGTGTACAATGTAAGCAATTGCTAGACAGCAGCGCTGCACCGCCGTGCGTCGTGACACGTGCGCGGGACACAGCAGAAAACAAAAAGGAAAAAAATGAAAACTGCCGTACAGCAAAAGGCGCGCGGCAGCGGCTGATGGGACGGACTGGGAGGAGCAGTTGGAGTGGAAAGTGATGTCGATGTTATGGTGCCTTTTTCCTGTCAAACTTCAAATGAGAGATAATGCCCCAGTTTTCAGACATTTAGTGGTACACTGCTTGGGGATTGGGGGAGATTTCCATGCACGTGGACAGTGATCAACCGGTGAAACTCTGTGGGACAGACGTAAAAAGTACCGTTCATTGGATTCATTTAAAACTACTTACAATGCACAGGCTTGCATCACGTGCTGCAAACATCACATCAAAATGCTGACTTCATTTCCATCACCGGTTTGAAGCAAACACCTGTCCGTCTGTCGTGTGTCAGTTTTGGGGCCAAACGATGTCTTGCTCTTGTTGTGAGAGCTGGTTCATTCTAGTACGATTCACTGACCTGTGCATTGACTTAAATGGAGCCACGCTCGATGCCAGGAAATCGCCTGATTAGCGATTCATTGACCTGTGCATTGACTCAAATGGAGCCACGCTCGATGCCAGGAAATCGGCCTGATTAGCGATCATGCCCTGTGCATTGACTCAAATGGTGCAACGCTCGATGCCAGATAATTTAGCCTGATTAGTGATTCACTGCCTTGCATCGACTCAAAGGAGCAACGCTCGATGCAGGAAATCAGCCTGATTAGCTTAGACACGAAGCATTCCTTCCATGATGTTTTTGTGCTGACGTCTCACGCATTGTTCGCCTTGTTTCGACTTACAGCATAAAAGATGTCCAGGTGCCAGGGAGACGCGGAATGTGGTTGGCTCCTGCAACAGAAACCCAGGACCATTGAACTTGGCAGCCAACTCAGACGGTTTCAAACAACTGCTGCATTAAGCTTGACCACAGACTACGTATGTCACCGGCTACCCAAGAGACTCTTACACGGTGAGCTGCAGCAAGGAAAGCGATCCCATGGAAGTCAGAAGAAACGCTTCAAAGACATTTTCAAAACACCCTTGAAAGCGTTTAACTACAACCAGACGCATGTGAACAAACTGCTATGGATCGAGCTAGATGGCGCTACTCTATCCACAAAGGTGCCAATTTATGTGAAGAAAGGAGGACAGCTGCAACGCAACAAAACAGACATGCAAGGAAAGCCCGCGCCAGCAATCAGAGCAGGTCTCCCACATTGCCTTCCACGCTGTCACCGCACATTCCGTGCATGCATCGGAATGATCAGCCACCTGGTATCCACAAATCACCCCCACCCCCACCCCACCTTCAACTCCGAGATACTGAAGTGACACTCGAACATGCATACGTCGTATGTCATACGTACCAACTTCGTCGCCGACTTGCTCGACGAATGTTGGAGTTTCCAGCACATTTCAGTTCAACCAGGCTGAGCCATCTCGATCGCATAGACATGACCAATGAGGTCGACTGCCACGCGATGGATGCCCATTAAAGGTCCGGTCCCTCACACCTCTGGTCAATCACGGTCAAACTTTAGCTGTGAGCCAGAGGCTGCGTGTAAAAGAAAATCTCTTGTAATGGCTGAACACTCACAGTGGGCGTGTCCAAGAGGTTTTGCCATCGAGGCAGTCTGTTGACAGTGGACTGAATGGTCAGTGAATGTTGATCTTGACATGGCGTTTGACCAGAGAGCTACATATGTAGTCACCCTTGTGGTGGTAAGTGGTGGGAAGGTAGGGAATGGAGAATGACGCGTGATGCAAGTAGGGTTTTTTTTTCACTCCCAGAACTCATGGAGAGCAGAATGATGAAAATGCGCCTGTCTCGTTCGTGTTCTGTCTGACATATAGAGAGCAGAATGATGGAAATGCGCCTGTCTCGTCCTTGTTCTGTCTGACATATAGAGAGCAGAATGATGGAAATGCGCCTGTCTCGTTCGTGTTCTGTCTGACATATAGAGAGCAGAATGATGGAAATGCGCCTGTCTCGTCCTTGTTCTGTCTGACATATAGAGAGCAGAATGATGGAAATGCGCCTGTCTCGTCCTTGTTCTGTCTGACATATAGAGAGCAGAATGATGGAAATGCGCCTGTCTCGTCCTTGTTCTGTCTGACATATAGAGAGCAGAATGATGGAAATGCGCCTGTCTCGTTCGTGTTCTGTCTGACATATAGAGAGCAGAATGATGGAAATGCGCCTGTCTCGTTCGTGTTCTGTCAGACATATAGAGAGCAGAATGATGGAAAATGCGCCTGTCTCGTCCTTGTTCTGTCTGGCTTCTTTATGTCTTTGAACTGTTCTTACGGTAAAGTGACCCTCCCCCCCCCCCCCCCAAAAAAAAAAAAAAAAAATATAATATTATATATATATATATATATATATATATATATATATATATATATATATTGAATTATAAACAAAGCTTGCTCTTATGTCTTAGATTGAAGAAATAGGGGGAGATAAGCATTCATATCTGCAGTGGTAGATGATTCTGCCTAACTAACAGTATGTGCTTGAGTGGGTGAATGGGGAAAAAATAAAATAAATGTGACGCTGCACGCGAAAATCATGGATAAGTCGCCAGCTGTAGTTTTGTGCTGCGCGCGGTTAAAGTGACTGGAGCTAAAAATATCGATGTTGACATTTTTTAATATTTAGATTGTATGACGTTTTATCTGCTAAGTTCTCAAGTATTATTAACAAATACGAAGTAAAAGTATTTTATTTAAATATTTTCCTGTCGGGAAATGATGGGAAACTGTGGGAAACAAGCGGACTCGTTTGCCCCACTTTCCAACACGATTTCATTCACCTCAGAGTCGCAAAGAGCGGAATAACACCACAATCTGGTTGTAAACTGTCTACAAGCCCTACTTTTACACATTCCAACACTATGTCTGTGGTGTTTATGCGTAGTAATTCTGATTTGATGTGCGATCACTGTGGTCAGAGCGACTTATCCATGATCAAATTTAACTGAAGCTGCATACACCATTGCTACAGATTTGTTCTCTGATGAATTATTTTGGAAAGTAGCATACTTCTACTGTTAAAGTCTAAAATTTTATTGCTCTCAGTCTTTCATTGAAGCTCAGTAATTGCCGAAAGTGAGTAACTGGAAGCGTGCTTTTCGAACACGGAACAACAATGGTGGCGTCGAAGCTGTCGAGCGAGCAGATCTCAAGGCTGCTGTCGGAAACGGCGAATTTCACCTCGCCAGAACTGATTGAAGCAGTGACAGACTACTTTGTGAGATAGATAGAGAATGGGGTTTTCACTGCTTGGGGATTGGGGAGATTTCCAGCACTGGACAGTGATCAACCGGTGAAACTCTGGGGGGACAGACTAAAAAGTACCGTTCTTTAAAATTCAATTAAAACTCTTGCAATGCACGGGCTTCATCACGTGCTCAAACATCACATCAAAATGTTACTTCTTTTTCCATCCCCGTTTTAAAGCAAACCCTTCCGTCTGCGTGTTCAGTTTGGGCCAAAACGATGTCTTGCTCTTTTTGGGGAAGCTGGTTCTTTCTTCTTCTAGTACGATTCACGACCTGTGCATTGACTAAAATGGACCCACGCTCGATCCGGGAAATGGGCCGATTAGCGATTCCTGCCCCTGGCATTGCTAAAAAGGGGCCACGCTCGATCCCAGGAAATCAGCTGATTAGCAAACCCGAACATTCCTTCCATGATGTTTTTGTCTGACGTCTCACGCATTGTTCTGGCCTTGTTTCGACTTTACAGCATAAAAAGTCCAGGTGCCGGGGACACGGGGAAGTGGTTGCCCGCAACTAAAAACCCAAGGACCATGGAACTCTGGCAGCCAACCCAGAGGGTTTTCAAAAAACTGCTGCTTTAAGCCTTGACCCCCAGACTACGTATGTCCCCGGGCTCCCCAAGAGACTCTTACAGGGTGAGCTGCAGAAAGGGAAACGACCCATGGAAGGCAAAAAAAAACCTTTAAAGACATTCCAAACTCTTTGAAAGCGTTAACTCACCCAACCATGGAACAAACTGTTTTATGGATCGAGCTGATGGCGCTACTTTCCAAAAAGGGTCCAAATTTTTGGAAAAAAGGGAGGACAGCGCAACACAACAAAACAGACTTTAAAGGAAACCCCGCGCCATAATCAAAGAGCAGTCTCCAACATTGCCTTCCACGCTGCCCACCGCACTTTTCCGTGCATGCATCGAATGACAGCCACCGGTATCCACAAATCATCCACCCCCACCCCCACCCTCAACCCGAGTACGAAGTAACTCAACTTATAGTTGTCATACGTCCCAAACTTCGTCGCCGACTTGCTGACGAATGTTGGAGTTTCCAGCACTTCAAAACAGCGAGCCATCTCAAACGAAGGCATACCAATGGGGTCGATGCCACGCGAGGATCCCTTAAAAGGCCGGGTCCCTGACACCCGGGTCAATCACGCAAACTTTAGGGAGCCGAGGTGCGGAAAAGAAAATCCCTGAAAAGGCTGAACCTCACAGTGGGCGTGTCCAAGAGTTGTTGCCATCGAGGCGGCTGTTGACAGGGGATGAATGGTCGGGGATTGATCTAAAAATGGCGTTTGACCAAGAGCTACAATGTAGTCCCCCTTTGGGGTAAGTGGGGGGAAGTGGGGGAATGGAGAAGACGCGTGATGCAATGGGGGGTTTTTTTCACTCCCCAGAACCATGGAGAGCAGAATGATAAAATGCGCCTGTCTCGCCCTTGTTCTTCGACATATGAGACGGGAGATGGAAAGCGCCTGTCTCGTTCTGTTCTGTCTGACAATAGAGAGCAGAATGATGGAAATGCGCCTCCGTCCTTGTTCTTCTGGCTTATGGAGAGAATGTGGAAATCCCTTTGTTCGCCCTTGTTCTGTCGCTTCTTTAGCTTTGACGTTCTTAGGGTAAAGGACCGTCCCCCTAAAAAAAAAAAAAAAAATATATATATATCACCTTTTTTTTCTCCAACAGAAAAAAAAAAGAAAAAGCTTAACCCCCCGGAATGAAGGTTTTTAAGTGTCGATTTGAAAGATATTCAGGGCCGAATAATGATTCGAGGGCCCCCGAATTAAAAAAAAGTATGTAACTTATTTCCAATTACATCTACTATCTACTTCTATCTATCTATCATCATCACACTATCTACTATCTATCCATCATCCGCTATCTATCTTTTTTTTTTCTGTTTTTCTAAAAAAAAATCCATCCATCTATCAATATCCTACTATCTTTCTGTCTTTTATATTCTACTATCTTTCGTCTGTCTATTGAATCATCTATCTACCTACCTGTCTACCTATTTACCATCAAAAATTTTCAGAGAGAGAGACACCAGAAGAGCAGAGAGACAGGAAGAGGAGAGAGGAGATGAAATGCAGCCAGGACAGCAGAAAGACGTAAGGGGTGGGGGAGTTGTTCCTCTCTCTCTCTCTCTCTCTCTTCCTCTCTTTTCTCTCTCTCTCCCTCCTCTCTCTTTTCCTCCTCTCTCCTTCCCCTTTTCCTTTCTCCTCTCACCACACAACACACACACACACACACACACACACACACCACCACACACACACACACAACACAACCACACACCACACACAAAAAAACAAGAGAAGAGAGGAGAGAGAGAGAGAGGAAAAGAGAGGAGAGAGAGAGAAAGAGAGAGAGAGAGGCAACGACGAAAAAGAGAAGAAAGAGAGAGAGGCAGACAGACAGACTACATAGACGAGACGGGGAGCGAAAAAAAATGGCGCAAAGAAATCTCTCGCGCGGCCTAAAAGCCCCCCATAGAGTGCGGAAAGAAATGAAGTGAATGCCATCATGTGCCGACCCAGCGACAAGACCACCAGCACAGTGATGGATGAGGCTGTCGAAACAGCTGCATGGAATGAAAAGGGGTTATAAACAAAGCATGGAATGTCACATTTTACAACACAGTAGGAACGTACCAGGGTTTACAACAAAGCAGGGAATTACACAGGTTATCAAAAAGTATGGAATGTACCAGGGTATCAACAAACAGGAATGCATAGGGTTTATCAACAAAGCATGGAACGGCACGGGGTTTATCAACAAAGAATGGATTACACGGGGTTACAACACATATGGAATGTCACGGGGTTATCAACAAGCATGGAATGTACACAGGGTTTAACAACAAAGACAGAACGTACACAGGGTTTCAACAAACAGGGAAGTAACAGTTTTCAACAAAGTTGGAACGTAACGGTTATAACAAAGAAAAAAACGACACGGATTAAAAACGTATGGAACGTGCACACGGTTACAAAAAAGTATGGCTACACGGGGTTTTAAACCAATAGGGAACGTACACAGGGTTATCAAAAAAAAGTATGGAACGTACCCCGGGTTATCAAAAAAGTAGGAACGTAACAGGGTTACAACAAAGCATGAATGTACACAAGGTTTTAAACAGAGATGAACGTACACACGGTTATCAACAAATTTGGAGACACAGGGTTTTATCAACAAAGGGGGAATAAAAAGGTAAAAAACAAAGATGGAACGTACACAGGGTTATCAAAAAGTTGGAACGACACAGGGTTATCAAAAAATATGGAAGACACAGGGTTTATCAACAAAGTAGGAAGTACACACGGTTGTCAAAAAAGTAGGAACGTACACACGGTTTTCAAAAAATTTGGAAACTACACAGGGTTAACACAAAGCAGGGAAATACACAAGGTTTCAACAAAGTATGGAACGTACACGGGGTTATCAACAAACATGGAACGACACAGGGTTTTGTCAACAATAGGAACGTACCCGGTTATCAACAAAGTATGGAACGTACACACGGTTTTTTAACAAGTAGGAACGTCACACGTTACAACAAGTTAGGGAACGGCACACATCAACAAAGTAGGGAAAACTACAACATTTAAACAAAGAAGGAACGTACCCCCCGGTTTATCAACAAAAAAGGAACTAAAAGGGGTCATCAACAAAGTATGGAAGTACACAGTCAACAAAGTAGGAACGTACACACGGTTAAACAAAGAAAGGAACAACCCATGGCATCACAAAGATGGAAACGTCCCCAAAGGGTTTATCAACAATGTATGGAACGAACACACGGTTTTCAACAAAGATGGAAACGTACACAGGGTATAACAAAGTAGGAACTACACAGGGTCATCAAAAAAGAATGGAAACACAGGGTTTATCAACAAAGTAGGAACGACACGGGTTATCAACAAAGTATGGAACGTACACAGGGTTACAAAAAGATGGAACAAAACAAGGTTATAAAAAGTATGGAAGTACCCCACGGTTACAACAAAGATGGAACGACCGGGGTTATCACAAAGCAGGGAACGTCCCCGGGTTATCAACAAATTTGGAACGTAACTTTATAAACATGTAGGAACGAAACCAGGGTTTAAAACAAAGATAAACGTACACGGGTTATCAACACTACTGAATGATACACAGGGCTGTCGCGAGTTAAAATTTTGGGTTAAATTTGGG
>CM031612.1:11416714-11448461 GCA_018398815.1 Conus ventricosus | reverse complement strand
TGGTTTGGATGTGTGGTTGTTGTTATCGGCTATTTGTTATCGTGCTATTTGTTATCGTGCTGTTTGTTATCGTGATTTCGTCATTCTCTTTCCTCTTGGCTTCTGCTCCTCCCTCTCTTCCTCCTTTACTCTGTCTGTCGTCCGTCCCCATAGGCTACCATGAACTGATGAAGATGTTGTAGATGGTGCAGTGACTGATGAAAATGTTGTAGATGGTGCAGTGACTGATGAAGATGTTGTAGATGGTGCAGTGAATGATGAAGATGGTGCAGTGACTGATGAAGATGTTGTAGATGGTGCAATGAATGATGAAGATGTTGTAGATGGTGCAGTGAATAATGAAGATGTTGTAGATGGTGCAGTGAATGATGAAGATGTTGTAGATGGTGCAGTGACTGACGAAGATGTTGTAGATGGTGCACTGAATGATGAAGATGGTGCAGTGAATGATGAAGATGTTGTAGATGGTGCAGTGAATGATGAAGATGTTGTAGATGGTACAGTGAACGATTAAGATGTTGTAGATGGTAGAGTGAATGTCTATTTGACACAACGATGTCGGAGCATGAGACTGAGTTGGTTATGTGCAAAATTATTCAACAAAAATATAAATGAGCAGTGAAGTAAGATGGCTTGTGTGTGTGTGTGTGTGTGTGTGTGTGTGTGTGTGTGTGTGTGTGTGTGTGTGTTAGTTCTTTAGTTTAACGTCTATTCACTATAATTGCTATTAGACAAGGGGAAAAAACGTGTGATTGTGTGTGTGCGTGTGTGTGTGCGTGTGTGTGTGTGCGTGTGTGTGTGTGTGTGTGTGTGTGTGTGTGTGTGTGTGTGTGTGTGTGTGTGTGTGTGTGTTAACGTGCGTGTGTGGTGTGTGTGTGTGCGCGCGCGCGCGAGCGCGCGCGCGCGTGTGTGTGCGTGTGTGAGTGTGCATGCGTATGTGTGTGTGTGTGTGCGTGTGTGTGTGTGTGTGTGTGTGGTGTGTGTGTGTGTGTGTGTGTGTGTGTGTGTGTGTGTGTGTATGCAAGAGAGAGAGAGAGAGAGAGAGAGAGAGAGAGAGGGGAGAGAGAGAGGACTGTGTTAGGGACAAGAGAGGAAGATTGGGATGGGTGGTAAGATAGGTAGATATTTACTTATCCTAGTCGTTTATCTAGCCTTTAGTGTATGTTGATCGGGGGAATTAAAGTATATCAAATGAAACAAGTTATAGTAGGATTGAGTAGTGTGTGTGTGTGTGCGTGTGCGTGTGCGTGTGTGTGTGTGTGTGTGTGTGTGTGTGCGTGTGTGTGTGTGTGTATGTGTGTGTGTGTGTGTCCGAGCCAAGCGCAACATGCATGTGTGTGTTGTGAGTCATTGTGAGGATTAGGTATCATTGCAAATGTGTGCGAGTGTGCACATGTTCTCTATGGGGCACGCATTCTGTATACTATATGTACTGTATGTTTATTTTTGGTGCAGACAGACATGGGTGTGTTGGCATATGATGAACAAGAGAAGTTCCACAGTAATTTTCAGTATAGCAAAGGCAGTTCCCACGTGAGAGAGTTTATTCGTGTGTCATACATTGCGTTTGACACCCTTTCCCACGATGTCCCTTCAGCTGTTTTCCAATGACTGTCTGATCTGTAATGTTTTCAGTGGGTAAATTGATAGTATGTGCTGTCTTTCTGATAATGGATTTTTTTCACCTGATTTTATTTGTGTTCGAAATCCAGTCCTTTTGTTTCCTTGTAATCAAATGTTACGTAAGTTTCCTGTGTCTTTGTTGCTGACGATGAGCTGTGAAGAAAAATGCCCACTGAGAAATGTAACACTCCTAACTGCAGAATGCCCGAGAAATCTCATGACTTTGAAACTGTCTGTAGATTTTATCATTATAAATAAAGATGAGTTGATTAATCATGGTATCACCAAATTGCCAACGGCTTTAAAACAACATTTAGACAATATAATAATCCTAACTTGATAGCAGTGAGTGATTTCAGTTTAATTCTGGAACCCAAAATAGACTGTCTGAATTATGTACATAGAGATAATCCCACAGCTCCTGGGGAAGCGGTGGAAGATGTGATGGTAGAGCTGATCCTGACGTATGACATGGGAATGCCCCCAACCGCCAACAAGATACATGGCGTAAGTCAACACCACTGAAACAAGGTCGGATCGATTTCTTTTTACTTTTTTTTTGTCAGATCGTCTAATATGGAATTATGAATTTGTTATATTCTTCCAGGACACAGAACAGCCCATTCCATGGTAACTTAAAAACTGATATTTGGAAAACACATACAACAAAACACTTTTGGAAATTGAATTGCTCTAAACCAAATGTCGATGGAATGAATTTAAAAACACAACCAGTCTTGGTGAATATGCCTCGGATGAATATATTAAGATGGAAATTCAACAGATTCCCAAATCACGATTTAAACTAAAAATATAAGATCAGCTTTTTGTTTTAGACTTCATGCGTATAAAAAAATAAAAATCTAAACCACGGCTTGCGCTATAAGAAGAAGCAGGAGAATTTAGAAGAAAGAGAGAATTGCTTGCAGCAAGAATTAAAAGAAATTGAAGAAAATGAACTCACAAGTAAGGAAACTAAAAAAATCTGGAAGTGGAAAAAGAAATTAGAATCTGTACACGAAAAAAAAAATGAAAGGAGTACTCATACGATCATGATTTAGCAAGATGCTTAGCAGACAGAGAAAAACATCAGTACTTTTGTTCTGTAGGGAAAAAAGAGACTTTATTTCAAAGCAAATGAACGCATTAACCAACAGGTGTGGACAAATCCTTGAGGATCCAGAGGAGATCAAAGAAAAGGTAAAATCATTATGAGGATTTTCACAAAAATCGGGAGATTGAAAATTGTGACATTCCAGACCTAATTAGAGAAATAGCTAAACTTTATGAAGAGAAACGGAAATCCCTTAAGGGAAAAGTCACAAAGGAGGAGTCTAGTCAGGCACTAAAAAATATGAACACTGTAAAAGAAAATGTTCTGGTACAGACGGATTCGGTGCAGAATTTTTCAAATGTTGGAGACAAACAGGGGGTTTTGTGGTTATAGCTCTAAATGAGGGATTTAGAAAGAGGGAATTGTCTTCAACATAAAAAGAGGGCAAAATTGTTCGTATCCACCCAAAAATGATAGTCGTAAGCAATTTAACAAAAACTGGCGTTCTATTTCTTTATCAAACACGGTTATAAAGTGGATTCCGCTTTTATTGCTAATAGAATAAAAACAATTATCACTTTCAATAGTAAATGGTGATCAGACAGACTTCATTACTCACATATACATTAGGGACAATATAAAACTGATTTATGATATCATTACTTTCCTCAATGAAAATAACTTGCCAGCCCTACTCCTTTGTTTGGACTTCGAGAAGGCTTTCGATTCACCAAACTGGAAATGTATACATAAGGTCTTACGAACTTATGTTTTTTTTGTAGAGACAGATTTCAGTGGATCACACCGGTACCATTCTACAGCAATGTCAAAGTCAACAATAATGACAGTAATAGCACAGCTTCATGGGTCACCATACAACGAGGAACCATCGACCCGCTTTGCCTCTTTGTAGTCGGTGTGGAAATTCTAGCTATACTGGTAAGAGAAACGATGAGCATTTAAGGTATAAAAATTGGAGAGATAGAACACAATTTTTTTTTTCAGTTTGCAGATGGCGCTCAGCTGTTTATCTGTCTGTCCGACTGTCTGTCTGTCTCTGTCTCTGTCTCTGTCTGTCTGTCTGTCTGTCTTCTCTCCTCTCTCTCTCTCTCTCTCTCTCTCTCTCTCTCTCCTCTCTCTCTCTCTGCATCTCTCTCTCTCTATCTCTGCATCTCTCTCTCTCCCACACTCCCTCTCTCTCTCTGTATGTGTGTGTTTGCGTATGTTAAAGAGAGAGAGAGTTTTGGGAGGTATCCACAGGAACCACTCTAGGAATGGTGCACAAGACAGTAATGGCATCAACTGTGAGGACTGTTTAGAGCGGCGATGCCACGTTCTTCTCCGGATTCCAGACAACCCTATGTGAAGGAGGCGGCTTGTTTCGCTGGCCGCCCGATGAATCCGCTGCTCTCTGAGACTGCAGGCTGAGCTGTCCTTACACCGTACCTACCGCCTAATCGGAGAGAGAACGTCTTGTGGTTGGCAAGATGACGTCATTTGGAAGCGCGGAGGTCTGCATGTGAACACTTACATCGCCGTTTGGACGTGGGACCCTCGTGGGACAATCATAGCGCTAGCTGTTTTTGGCTGTACCCAGCGACTTGGAAAAGTTTGCAGACGCAGACGCCAGAATGGCGTTTAGAATGAGGAGAATGGGGGAGTTTTGTTTGTTTTATGTCTTTCTTTGATGGGTGTTTTTTTCGGTCGTAATAACTGATTTATTTTTGAGCTCCGTGTTATTGTGTTGTGCACCTGATGGCTGTTCCTTGTGGTTCTTCTTATCCCTCTTCACGTTTATTTCTGGCTTGTGAGTGAGTGTGTGTGTGTGTGTGTGTGTGTGTGTGTGTGTGTGGTGTGTGTGTAGTGTGTGTGTGGTGTGACTAAGTGTGTGTGAGTGAGTAAGTGTGTGTTGTGTGTAGGTGTGTGTGTGTGTGTGTGTGTGTGTGGTGTGTGTGTGTGTTGTGTGTGTGTGGTGAGTAAGTGTGTGTGTGTGATAAGTGTGTGTGTGTGTGTGTGTGTGTGTGTGTGTGTGTGTGTGTGTGTGTGTGTGTGTGTGTGTGTGTGTGTGTTGTGTGTGTGTGTGTGTGTGTGTGTGTGTGTGTGTGTGTTTGTGTGTGTGTGTGTGTGTGTGGTGGTGGTGTGTGTGTGTGTGTGTGTGTGTGTGTGTGTGTGTGTGTGTGTGTGTGTGTGTGTGAGTGTGTGTGTGTTGGTGTGTGTGTGTGTGTGTGTGTTTGGTGTGTGTGTGTGGTGTGGTGTGTGTGTGTGTGTGTGGGGTGTGTGTGTGTGTGTGTGTGTGTGTGTTTTGTGTTGTGTGTGTGTGTGAGTGCGTGTGTGTGTGCGTCTGTGTGTGTGCGTGTGTGTGTGTCTGTGTGTTGTGCGCGCGCGCATGTGTGTCTATCCGTCACTCCCTACCTCACTCCTCTGTCTGTCTGTTCTGTCTTCTCTCACACTCTCTCTCTCTCTCTCTCTCTCTCTCTCTCTCTCTCTCTCTCTCTCTCTTTTTTTTTTTTTTTTTTTTTTTTTTCTCTTCACCTCATATCTCCTTGCTCCTTTTTTGGTTGATTGTATTTTCCCTTCGTCTTTTTCTTCAAAGGGCCTGTTGCACTATAGACTCATCATCATCATCATTCTCTTGCCCATGATGGGCGTAGAGGAGAGATAAGAGACACTCTCGAAGCCAGGCACCGCCATCCGGCCCTGTCCTCTGCCTGTCGCATCAGCGTAGGGCCATCCATCCTGGTCCATTCTTTGATGTTGTCCATCCAGCATTTGGCTTGTCGTCCCCTTCGTCTGCCACCTTCCAGCGTGCCCTGGATGACTGTTTTGGGCAGTGAATTGTGGCGTATGACATGCCCGAACCACGACAGCTTCCTCTTCTTGACTGTTGCCAAGAGGGGTTCTTGGGGGCCTGCAAGTGATGCTATTTGGCTCCTCACAAGGTCGTTTGTCTTCCGGTCTTGCCAAGAGATCCCGAGCAAGCGCCTGAAGCATTTAGTTTCAAACGTCTGGATTCTCTTGGTGGTCTGTGCTGTCATGGTCCAGCTTTCGCAGCCATACAGCAGGATGGACAGCACCAGGGACTTGTACAGCTTCATCTTTGTAGGAAAGCTGATCTCCCTGCTCTTCCAGATCTTGTTTAGCTTTGCCATTGCTGCTGTTGCGATCGCTAGTCTGGTCTTGATTTCTGTTGTAGAGCGACCGTCTTTGGTGAGAGTGGCGCCAAGGTATTTGAAAGCGCCCACTTCTTCAAGCTGTTGTCCGTTCATGTAGATTTCAGCATGGGTGTTGGTTGTGCTGTTGACCAGGACTTTGCTTTTTTCTGTGCTCACTTCCATTCCATATGCACCTGCCCTTTCTTCCAGTCTCTTTGTCAGGTCTTGTAGTTCTTCGTTGCTGCCTCCCATCAGGTCGATGTCATCTGCGAACCTCAGATTATTGATGGTTCTTCCTCCGATGGAGACAGTGGAGTGGAAGTCATGGAGGGTTTCACTCATGATGTTTTCCAGGAAGAGATTGAACAGTACGAGCATTGAGTATGAGCAGGCAGCCTTGACGGACTCCAACTGTGGTCTTGAAGTAGTCCCCTATCTGGTTGTTGAGGAGGACTGCGCTGCTGGCGGTGTTATACAGCGCCTGGATGGTTTGGACGAGACCCTCCTCTGTGCCAAACTTTCTGAGCACCTGCCAACACTTGCTAAAGACTAACACTTGCTAAAGTTTACAGATGCTAGTTATCGGGAGTAATTTAGTTGACCAGCAACCCCCCCCCCCCCCCCCCCCCCCCCCCAAAAAAAAAAATATAATGATAATAATAAAGAAGAGAAAGAAAGAAAGAAAAGAAAGAATAAGAAAGAAGTAAATAAAAGAGAAAAAAAGGGAAAAGAAAAAGTACGGAATGCAGTGTCTCACTGATTAGACGAGTTATTTATTGAAGTATGGCCAGAACCAGTTATTGAAGTATGGCCAGAACCAGTTATTGAAGTATGGCCAGAACCAGTTATTGAAGTATGCCAGAACAGTTATTGAGTATGGCCAGAACCAGTTATTGAAGTATGGCCAGAACCAGTCGACGGGACGTGAAACAGAATTTTGCGAATCGTTTGACACAGTCCTCTGCAGACAATTCCCACCCAGCACAGTGTTGATTTCACCAGTGCTGTCTGGTGAACTCTTTCTGCTTTCTGTCTGTTGAACTCTTTCTGTGTGGTGAACTCTTTCTGTCTGATGAACTCTTCCTGTCTGGTGGACTCTTTCTGCAACCTGGACAGTGATGCACCAGCGTGGGGTCACTACTTTGACATCTGGAACCACACCCTGAATTCTCACATTGGCCGGCTGCCTGCTGATTCTGTCTGGTGACCTAATTTCAGACGTGCTGAAACCAGTGGCATCAGAACTAACGAAGGAAATGGGGGAAGAAGGAGGGGGGGAGGGGTGTCAGGGTAGATTTGCCCTACCCTCCTTTCCACCCTCCCCCCCCCCCCCCCTCATATGAATATATTGGGGGATAGAGGGCTAAATACCTTTCGGCCCCCCCCCCCCCCTCCCCCAGTATTTAAAGCTAAAGAGATACTGAGAAGCCCCCGGGGGGGGGGGGGGGGGGGGGGTTAGGGAGACAAACAAGGAAAGAAAGGCTTTTTGAAACACTTTTAAGTGGATTCGGGTTGGGGGGGGGTTTCGGTTTGACAACCCTTTCTGTCCAACCAGCTTTCAATAAGCTCTATAAGCTCTATAGTCAGTTCAAAGAAGCTGAAGGCGGTGGCACTAGAGCGATGGGCTCCGTCTTCCATGATACCATGCCGTGAATCTCTCACAATTCTCTATGACCTATGTCCATTAGGCTGTAAAGGTGAAACTTTTTTTTTGTTTAATATTAAAGAATGCATGCTTCTTGCACACACATCAACACACAGCCGTCATACGTTTCCATATACATCTTCTTTGAACTCTGTCACACATGCCCCTCGTTGTGAACAGACCTTCTTTGAACTCTGTCACACATGCCCCTCTTTGTGAACAGACCTTCTTTGAACTCTGTCACACATGCCCCTCGTTGTGAACAGACCTTCTTTAAACTCTGTCACACATGCCCCTCTTTGTAAACAGACCTTCTTTGAACTCTGTCACACATGCCCCTCTTTGTGTGAACAGACCTTCTTTGGACTCTGTCACACATGCCCCTCTTTGTGAACAGACCTTCTTTGAACTCTGTCACACATGCCCCTCGTTGTGAACAGACCTTCTTTGAACTCTGTCACACATGCCCCTCTGTGTGAACAGACCTTCTTTGAACTCTGTCAGACATGCCCCTCTTTGAAAAGACCTTCTTTGAACTCTGTCACACATGCCCCTCTTGTGTGAACAGACCTTCTTTGAACTCTGTCACACATGCCCCTCGTTGTGAACAGACCTTCTTTGAACTCTGTCACACATGCCCCTCTTGTGAACAGACTTCTTTGAACTCTGTCACACATCCCTCTTTGTGGAACAGACCTTCTTTGAACTCTGTCACACATGCCCCTCTTTTGAACAGACCTTCTTTGAACTCTGTCACACATCCCCTCGTTGTGAACAGACCTTCTTTGAACTCTGTCACACATGCCCCTCTTTGTGAACAGACCTTCTTTGAACTCTGTCACACATGCCCCTCTTTGTGAACAGACCTTCTTTGAACTCTGTCACACATACCCCTCTTTGTGGACAGACCTTCTTTGAACTCTGTCACACTGCCCCTCTTTATGAACAGACCTTCTTTGAACTCTGTCACACATGCCCCTCTTTGAACAGACCTTCTTTGAACTCTGTCACACATGCCCCTCTTTGTGAACAGACCTTCTTTGAACTCTGTCACACATGCCCCTCTTGTGTGAACAGACCTTCTTTGAACTCTGTCACACATGCCCCTCGTTGTGAACAGACCTTCTTTGAACTCTGTCACACGTGCCCCTCGTTGTGAACAGACCTTCTTTGAACTCTGTCACACATGCCCCTCTTGTGAACAGACCTTCTTTGAACTCTGTCACACATGCCCCTCTTTGTGAACAGACCTTCTTTGAACTCTGTCACACATGACCCCTCTTGTGAACAGACCTTTTCTTTGAACTCTGTCACACATGCCCCTCGTTGTGAACAGACCTTCTTTGAACTCTGTCACACATCCCTCGTTGTGAACAGACCTTCAAGTCCAACCGTGCCCTCGTCGTGTATAACGTGACTGACTAATGGATTTGATTAAACTCTGTCACACATGCCCCTCCACCCCTTCCTCCTCCTTTCCTATGTCACACTCTCTCTCGTTGTCAGCTCTTCTCCTTCTCTCTCTCTCTACTCATCTCCTCTCTTCTCTCCACACCACACCTCCTACCCACACTCACACCACACCCTCACACACACACACCTACACAACAACACGCGCGCGCGAGACACGCACGCGCACACACATATGTGCAGGCGTGTGCGTAAGCACACACACACACACACACACACACACACACAACACACCCGCGCGCGCGCGCGCGGGCTTACACCCGTGCACGTACTCACGCGCACATACACATTTCCGCATGTGCGCACCACACACACGCGCGCGCGCGCACGCACGCACACACGCTCACTCACTCACACGCATGTACTACCTTAGGGAGAGCACAGAGAGAGAGAGAGAGAGAGAGAGACAGAAAGAGAGAGAGAAAGAGAACTCGTGTGTAAAGAATTATTGGACGATCGACGCGGCTACTGCCAGAATACTGCAATTTGAAGGTTTTTTTATTGTGTCATTTGGCTCTGTAGCTTGCGCTCGGAGGCCTACAAATTTCAGAGATAGGATAACAAACATGCCGGCATCTTTCTTGAGCTCTCAGTATATTTTCTGTGTTGTCATTTGTGTGTTGGGCTGTGGTCTCAATGTGAACTGCAGGAACAGCAGCAAGACTGTTGAATGGCGGTGAAAAGAGTGCGAATGACAGACAGTTGAACCCGAGGTGGCGTTTCACAAACACCAAGTGGAAGAGAAGGCAGGAGGGGGGGGGGGGGGTTATTCAAGTGTTTAAACACTTGGCTCATGCAAACCAGCCAATATTACAAAAAATCTTGGACGAGAAAGAAATGAAAAAAAAAGTAAAAGTAAAGGGGAAGCTGACCATTTTACATTGGAGTCTCAAGGATAGGCTCAACGATTTCCACACCCTATATGTACAACAGTTAAGACAGTGATTTCAGGACTAGGCTCAACGATTTCCACCCTATATGTACAACAGTTAAGACAGTGATTTCAGGATAGGCTCAACGATTTCCACACCCTATATGTACAACAGTTAAGACCGTGATTTCAGGATAGGCTCAACGATTTCCACACCCTATATGTACAACAGTTAAGACAGTGATTTCAGGATAGGCTCAACGATTTCCACACCCTATATGTACAACAGGTAAGACAGTGATTTCAGGATAGGCTCAACGATTTCCACACCCTATATGTACAACTGGTAAGACAGTGATTTCAGTTTTATAAGCAGCTTAATTATTTGCTGTGCTTTCTTTTCATTTTGCTTATCTCCCCTTCACTAGCTGCTCTGGGGGAGCTCTTGGAATCTCTCTTGGAGCCCTTTTTGGTGCGTCTGAATACCACAGAATGATAAGAAGTGTATGCAAAGGGAGGACCGGCACAGTCGGCCGTGTCTCACTGATGAGTCCCGATCAGCGGACGAAAGGCCTCTGGGCAGGAGGTATGAATGGCTCTGTTTTCAATGTGGACGGTAATTATCCTCATAAGCTGCGCGTGAAGGGTTTTATATATTCATATTCTAAAGCCTTCTTTTCATTTCCACGTTCTTTCTCTCATAACCACCTCTATATTTTCTGTCTTTCTTTCTTGATCTTTGCAAAGTCGTTGTTGTCATGAGGAAGGAATTGAGATAGACGGGAAGAGAGAGAGAGAGAGAGGGAGGGAGAGAGAGAGAGAGAGGGGGGGAGAGGGTGAAAGAGGGGGGACAGAGAGAGAGAGAGAGAGAGAGAGAGAGGAGAGAGAGAGAGAGAGAGAGAGGAGAGAGCGTTAGCGTTTCCCTTTCCAGAACAAATGCTTGGGGTGGATTCTTCGTGACACACAGATCCGCATAGTCTTTGGTCTCCATGGGCAGTTCTCTTCGTTTTCTGTAACACTTCGGGTGGGGGTGGACAGAAACCTAAATGGAAGCGAAGCTTTTCAGACATGTGCTGCGTCTTCTTGCTCGTGGACGAGTCTTGTAGTCATCAGCGTCGCAAACTCTCTGTGGCGTCCTTTCTATATTCTGGTGTGTGCCAAGTATCCAGTCGTTTGCATTTCCCGCTTAAACATCAGACACTAACGTCCTGGTCGATATCTTTTCCAAAGAGAAGATAGTTTTACTCCTCGGTTACATAGTCCTTTATTATATCTTCTCCTTCATGGAAAGACAACTCAGCTGCACACAGTTTTATGTTTGAAAACCACCTCAGTTATACAAACGGCCGAAAGGCCTCGGAGCAGGCGAAACGAATGGTTCTGTCTTCAAGATGGATTACAATGGTTCCCATATGCTACTAGTGAAGGGTGTAATGCTTGTAATATATTTCCCTGATATTTCGTTTCCATGTTCATCCTTCTCCTGTACCCTCACCCACCCCACCCCACCCTTTTTTCAATCTTTGTCAAGTTAGTAATGTAATGACGAGGAATTGTTAGCCTGCGCTTGTTTTTCCCCACTAGTGAATTGTGTAACACACACACACACACACACACACACACACACACACACACACACACACACACACACCACACACACAACAGAGAAGAGAGAGAGAGAGAGAGAGAGAGAGATATGTGTGTGTGTGTGTGTGTGTGTGTGTGTGTGTGTGTGTGTGTGTGTGTGTGTGTGTGTGTTGGACCTTCAATTGTTTCAGTAATATAAGCCAAGATTTTAAGCATAACTTTAGAATCACATTGTACTATTTATTGGGATATACATTATTGGATTGCCTTGCATGGTAATTGACACCAATAGTTCAAGGATCTTTCTGTGTATGTGACACAAAGAGGATAGCTGCCTCTTGCATCATACACCATGCACCAATAGTTCAAGAATCTTTCTGTGGATGTGACACAAAAGATAGCTGCCTCTTGCATTCAATGCACCATATCGACATCCGAGAGGTCAAGAACGATGAGAAAGCTGAGAGCTTTCGCAAGCAAACAAATGGCCCTGTTTGACCTTTCTCTGATTTGCTACACCCCCATGTCTCCGGTAAGTACTTCAAGGTTGAGCAAGATGTGAGTCAAGCATTTCCCATAAAAACATTTCAGCAATGGATACACCAAGCTGTCTTTTTTCATAATTCTGGATATTTTTGCAGCAACTTTTTTTCTTTTAAGAACAAACCCTGTCAAAGAATCATACAAACTGAGTAGCGTTGTACGTGAAAGAAAGAGAGAGAGAGAGAGAGAGAGAGAGGAGAGAGAGAGAGAGAGAGAGAGAGACGAGACAGACAGACAGACAGAAGACAGACAGACAGACAGACAGACAGACAGACAGAGAGCCACTCGGTTTTCGATTCAGCTTATCTGCAGTGACAATCTACTTATTAATATTGAATACAAACAATATAAATGTCGTCTCCAAGGGATAGAGGTAAGAAAGAAAATCTTATTGTTTACTGCTTTTGTTTTGCTTTTTGTTTTGTATTGCTTTGTTTTGTTTTGTTTTCATTCTCCATAGAAAGAAACGATTTCTGGTTGGTGGACAGTCTTCGTGAAATGTTTTCGGGCAAAAAGATTTATTGTTTAGGTATTTTCCCGGTGTTTGTCTCATTTCTGAACAGATCGAACAAGTTTGAGATGATTATTGACAATGTTCTGATCGCCCTCTTGGCACGCTCCGCAAAAAGCTGTGTTTATTTCTGCCATCAATACAACACCCTAACTAGCGAGGCTGGCTTTCAGATACCTGAGAAGCGATGTTGCTTAATTCGATTTTGAAATTGAGTTAAGATCGACGTTGACTTGTTTGATGATAATAATTAATGAGAAGTTAAAAAAAAAACTTTTATCTTAGAAAGTTATTCGATGATTTTATTCATGAAGCAACGGCTGAAAGCCCTGCAGCTGTTTTCATATATTTCATCCCTATCAAGTGTGTGTGTGTGTGTGTGTGTGTGTGTGTGTGTGCGTGTGCGTGGGTGCGGCGTGCGTGGGTCCGTGCGTGTTTATGTGAGTGCCTGCATGCGTGCGTTCGTACGTGCGTGTGTGTGTGTGTGTGTGCGTGCGTGCGTGAATGTGTGTGTATGTGCGTGCGTGGTGCGTGTGTGTGTGTGCTCGCGCGCATGTGTGTATGTGTGTGTCTGTGTGTGAGTCTGTGTGTGTGAGTGTAGAATGTGTTGGATTGATCGATAATGATGCACAAAAAAAAAAAAAAAAAAAGAAGGTTGGGGGGGGTAGGGAACACACACACACACACACACACACACACACACACACACACACACACACACACACACACACACACACACACACGCACGCACGCACGCACGCACGCACGCACACGCGCGCGCGCGTGTAGAAAAAAAACTGGGCGCATGTGCATTGCCTGTCAGAATCAACTTTCAGAGGCACACGATCGAACTTTGCTTAATTGTTGATATAAATTTAATTATTTAGCCCCGGGCGTTTCCCACATCATTATTTTGCGCAGGGCTGATGCAGATAACAACAGTTGTGTTTCTTTTTCGGTTGTTTGTTTGTTTGTTTGTTTGTTTGTTTTTTCCGGTTTCTCAATAGTTTGAGGGAGGTGGGTGGAAGGAGTGGATGCGGGGCGGGGGGTGGGGGTGGGGGCATTGTTTCTTTTGTTTTGTTTTCTCCGTGGGTTTCGGCACGGTCGTTTTCTTCTCAAGGACTGGGTGTCCTAGCCAAACATCAGTGCATCTGGCGTTCATTTGATTAGCGTGATGGCGAAGAGGGCTGTCTCTCGTGGGAATGCTGAGTGGAGGAATGGAGAAGGAACGGGAATAGGAGTTTGAGGAAGGAGCGGAAGTGGGGAGGTGAGGCTGGGGGGGGGGGGGGGGGGGGGGGGGTGTCTTTCAGCAGAACCTGTTTCTCCCTTCTTGACAGTGTCTGCTAGTCATTTCCTATTTTCAGTCTCTGTCTCGGTGTCTGTCTCTGTCTGTCTCTCTCACTCACTCTCTCTCTCTCTCTCCTCTCTCTCTCTCTCTCAACTCCTCTCTCTCTCTCTCTCCTCTCTCCTCCTCCTCCTCTCCTCTCTTCTCTCTCTCTCTCTCTTCTCTCTCTCTCTCTCTGTCTCTGTCTCTCTCTCTGGCCTTCAAAGTGGTTACTACAAAGTGGCCTTCAAAGTGGTAACTACAAAGTGGCCTACAAAGTGGTTACTACAAAGTGGCCTACAAAGTGGTTACTACAAGGTGCCTTCAAAGTGTTACTACAAAGTGCCCTTCAAAGTGGTAACTACAAAGTGGCCTACAAAGTGGTTACTACAAAGTGGCCTTCAAAGTGGTTACTGCAAAATGGCTGCAAAGTGGTTATTACAAAGTGGTCTCCAAAGTGGTTTTTACAAAATGCCTTCAAAATGGTTACTACAAAGTGGCCTTCGAAATGGTTACTACAATGTGGCCTACAATGTGGCTGCTAGAAAGTGGCTTCAAAGTGATTACTACAAAGTGGCCTTCAAAGTGGTTACTACAAAGTGGCCTTCAAAGTGATTACTACAAAGTGGCCTTCAAAGTGATTACTACAAAGTGGCCTTCAAATTGGCCAATTACTACAAGTGGCCTTCAAAGTGATTACTACAAAGCGGCCTTCAAAGTGATTACTACAAAGTGGCCTTCAAAGTGATTGCTACAAAGTGGCCTTCAAAGTGGTTGCTACAAAGTGGCCTTCAAATGGTTGCAACAAAGCGGCCTTCAAAATGATTACAACAAAGTGGCCTTCAAAATGGTTACTACAAATGGCCTTCAAAATGGTTACACAAAGTGGCCTTCAAAATGGTTACCAATCAACAGAATGGCCTTCAAAGTGGTTGTTACGAAGTTACCTTCGAAGTAGTTACTATAAAATGGCATTTAGAATGGTTTAGAACAAAATGGCCTTCCAAGTGGGTATTACAGACCAGTCTTCAAAGGTGTTACCTGGAAGTGACCCTCAAAGATGTTACTAAAAGTTGTGACATCAAAATAGATTTCAAGGGGTCGCATCAAAGTGACATTCGCAGTGGTCATTCTAAAGTGGCCTTTTTAGTCATTTTAAATGGTTGCCTAAAAGTGGTCTTCAAAGTAACTACATCAAAATAGTTACTTCAGAGTGGCTTTTAAAAGTGGTTGTGTGAAGGTGATTTTGCAAGTGCAAATTGGTTATACTTCAAATGGTTCAAGTGGCCCTCAAACTGTCTTTTTAAATGTCACTTTAAATGTGTTCCTTTGAACTGTCTACAAACATAGTAATTTCAAAGTGGCCTTCAAAGTTGTTACTTTAAAGTGGTAACTTCAATGTGGTTCTTCAAAGTGATTACTAGGAAAACTTACTCAAGTGGTTACTTTAAAGCTGACACTTGAAGGTGGTTACATTGTCCTTTCTTTTCCTATTGTTTGCAAATGAACTGACTTCAGGGATGATGAAGGAGGTAACATTGTCCGTTTCATTTCCTATTGTTGCACCTGAACTGACTTCAGGATGCTGAAGGTGTTACATTGTCTGTTTCATTTCAAATGTTTGCACCTGAACTGACTTAGGATGCTGAGGTGGTTACATTGTCTGTTTCATTTCAATTGTTTGCACCTGAACTGACTTCAAGGATGCTGAAGGTGGTACATTGTCTGTTCATTTCCATTGTTTGCACTGAACTGACTTCAAGGATGCTGAAGGTGGTTACATTGTCCCTTTCTCTTCCTATTGTTTGCACCTGAACTGACTTCAAGGATGCTGAAGGTGGTTACATTGTCTGTTTCATTTCACTATTGTTTGCACCTGAACTGACTTCAAGGATGCTGAAGGTGGTTACATTGTCCTTTCTCTTCCTATTGTTTACACCTGAACTGACTTCAAGGATGCTGAAGGTGGTTACATTGTCTGTTTCATTTCACATTGTTTGCACCTGAACTGACTTCAAGGATGCTGAAGGTGGTTACATTGTCACTTTCTCTTCTATTGTTTGCACCTGAAACTGACTTCAAGGATGCTGAAGGTGGTTACATTGTCTGTTTCATTTCACATTGTTTGCACCTGAACTGACTTCAAGGATGCTGAAGGTGGTTACATTGTCCCTTTCTCTTCCTATTGTTTGCACTGACTGACTTCAAGGATGCTGAAGGTGGTTACATTGTCTGTTTCATTTCACATTGTTTGCACCTGAACTGACTTCAAGGATGCTGAAGGTGGTTACATTGTCCCTTTCTCTTCCTATTGTTTGCACCTGGACTGACTTCAAGGATGCTGAAGGTGGTAATGTTTTCATTCACATGTTTGCCTGAATGATCAGGTGCTGGGTGGTTACATTGTCCCTTTTCTTCCTATTGTTTGCACCTGGACTGACTTCAAGGATGCTGAAGGTGGTTACATTGTCTGTTTCATTTCACATTGTTTGCACCTGAACTGACTTCAGGATGCTAAAGGGTGGTTAAAATTGGGTCCTTTCTCTTCCTATTGTTTGCACCGGGACTGACTTCAAGGATGCAAGGTGGTTACTTTTGTCTGTTTCATTTCACATTGTTTGCACCTGAACTGACTTCAAGGAGCTGAAGGTGGTTACATTGTCCCTTTCTCTTCTATTGTTTGCCCTGGATGACCTTCAGGATGCTGAAGGTGGGTTACATTGTCGTTTCATTCACATTGTTTGCCCTGAACTAACTTCAAGGATGCTAAAGGTGGTTACATTGTCTTTTCTTTCCATTGTTTGCACCGGGAACTGACTTAAAGGGATGCTGAAGGTGGGTTACATTGTCACCTTTTGCACTTGCCCTTTATGATGCTGAAGGTGGTAAATTGTCATTTCATGTTGCACCTAACTGACTTCAGGGATGCTGAAGGTGTACTGTCCTTTCTTCTATTGTCACCTGAACTGATTCAGGATGCGAAGTGTTACATTTCTGTTTCATTTCACATTGTTTGCACCTGGACTGACTTCAGGGATGTGGAGGAAGGTACATCAGGGCTGTTGCCGTTTTACAATCGATCCCATTTTTGCAAATCCGAAACCATTTTTTTTCAAACATGCCAACACTGGCGTAAAGCTTGATCAATTCTCCACAAAATTTTCGATCAATTGAAAAAAAACTGAACGCTTTCAGAAACTAAAAGATAACATCTGTTAGAACATGTTCTGTACAAAGGCATCGTGGATCTGCTTTGAAGACATGATCTATTATCATACAAATCCCAACGTTGTCTGAGGCCATGTTTAATTGTGACTGGCTCATTCTAGAAAGTATTTTCAAAATGGCTTTCAAGGTGATTACTTCAAAACTAACGGCTTCAAATCGATTCATTTTAAGCGGGCTACAAAGTGTTTAGTTCAAAGATGGTACTTCAAAGAGGTTACATCAAAGTGTCTTTCAAAGTGGTGGCTTCGGGGGTGGTTCCCTGAGAGTGGTCACTCCTAATCGATTTCTACAGTGTGGCCATCATCGTGCCTACTTTCAGACTGGCAGCATCAATATGATATTTCAGGTGGACTTCAATGTGATCACATCAAAGTGACCTTCGTCGTAATTACTTCAAATTGGTTACTTTCAAGTGGGCTTCATAGCGAGTGCTTCCAAGCAGTTGCATAGAGAGTGGACTTCACAGTGCTTACTGGAAGCTGGTTACTGCAAGGTAGTTACATGAAAGTGACTTTCATACAGGTGGCTTCGAATGGATTCCAAAACAGGTTCTTGGAAGTAGAATCGTTGTGCTGCTTCAAAATGGTTACTTTCAAGTAGTTCCTACACAATGTTAACGTCAGTCATTACTTCACAGTCGTCTTTTGTAAAAGCTGGAGGCAGTTTCACTGCAAATTCGAACTCTGCGGTCTGGAAATTCCGTTAAAGAAAGAGACCTAGCAGGCAGTGACCTGCCTTACCTTTACAGAAAGAGATCTAGCAGGCAGTGTCTGCCTATACCCTTAAAGAAAGAGGCCTAGCAGGCAGTGTCCTGCCTACACCCTTAAAGAAAGAGGCCTAGCAGGCAGTGACTTGCCTATACCTTTACAGAAAGAGGCCTAGCAGGCAGTGTCCTGCCTACACCCTTAAAGAAAGAGGCCTAGCAGGCAGTGACCTGCCTATACCCTTAAAGAAAGAGGCCTAGCAGGCAGTGACCTGCCTACACCCTTAAAGAAAGAGGCCTAGCAGGCAGTGTCCTGCCTATACCCTTAAAGAAAGAGGCCTAGCAGGCAGTGACCTGCCTACACCCTTAAATAAAGAGGCCTAGCAGGCAGTGACCTGCCTATACCCTTAAAGAAAGAGGCCTAGCAGGCAGTGACCTGCCTACACCCTTAAAGAAAGAGGCCTAGCAGGCAGTGACCTGCCTACACCCTTAAAGAAAGAGGCCTAGCAGGCAGTGACCTGCCTACACCCTTAAAGAAAGAGGCCTAGCAGGCAGTGCCCTGCCTATGCTGGACGAGACTATGCTTCACTGAGCACCACTGAAGTCAGTCTGCAGCAGCGCTGTGTGTCCTCTGATGGATCACAACATGACGATCTGAAAGAGACTGCCCTCAGTGTAAGGTGATGCTGACACTACAACCAGACAGGGGCTGGATGTGGGAGTGTATTGGAGAGCTAGAATCAGCGGCATGGAGATGATACCAACGGGTGGGCACAGAACATGAAACGAAACAAAACTACAGCAACAACGAAAAACTCTTTTTAAAACAAGTTCTTGAACGACAGGTAGAGAGTGGTTGGAAGATGGAATGGACTTGGGGCTGGAGAGGGAGGGGGGAGGGTGACGGGGAGCACATGATGTGGTTTGTCTGTGTCCCTGACAATGCTTACCTATGATAATTTTCTATGACCTTTTCCGGAATGTGCCATTTAAAGTAAGTTGAGAATTTTACTTTTTGGAAGAAATGGGGTCAGTGGGAGGAGGGGGAGGGGGGGGGGGAGGACGGATTCCCAGAGAGAAAAGCTGACTGAAAAGGGACAGAAAACAAATGATCTGTCCTTCAGAATATATAGACAGACACACTGGCAAACACATAGGCACATGGACACACACGCACACACACACACACACACACACACACACACACACACACACACACACACACACACACACACACTGTCACACACACACACACACACGCACGCACGCACGCACGCACGCACACACCACACACACACACACACACACACACACACACACACACACACACACACACACATACATACATACATACATACATACATACATACATACATACATACATAAACACACACGCGCGCGCGCGCACACACACACACTCTCCCTCTCTCTCTCTCTCTCTCTCTCTCTCTCTCTCTCTCTACTCTCTCTCTCTCTCTCTCTCTCACTCACTCTCTCTCTCTCTCTCTCTCTCTCTCTCTCTCTCTCTCTCTCTCTCTCTCTCTCTCTCTCTCTCTCTCACTCACTCACTGTTAGCGAAAAAGCTCCATCTAAATATCCTCCTATCTCAAACACTAATGGCCATGTTCCCATTTACTGAAGCCATAAAAATTGTCTTTAGACCGGAAACCTGATAGTGGTGAGCACGGATCAGGCATTCCATTGCCATCTTCCGTAGTCAGAACTTCGAAGGAAAAAAAACCCAGTGGCAAAGATTTGACATTGAAGAGGAGGAGGGAGATAGAGAGAGAAAGGAGGATGGGCTGACTCCTCGATGTTTGGAGGAGTGGTGAGGAGGGGGGGGGGGGGGTTGAACGTCGGATGGGGTTTAGGGCAGGGGTAGGGCAGACAGGTGAAGACGAGGATCATGTTTTAATCATATCAGAAAAGAAAAAGGGTGGTTATGTGGGGCAGAGGGGCGCCTGAGTTCCCGTGCCCTTTGATGCTATGAAGATGAAGAAGAAAATTCTGGAGATGGGTTATCTCTGACATTTCTGAACATCTTTCTTCCTCCTTACCGGGTTATCTCTGGCATTTGTTTACATCTTTCTTTCTCAGCGCCCCCCCCCCCCCCCCATCTCTCTCTCTCTCTCTCTCTCTCTCTCTCTCTCTCTCTCTCTCTCTCTCTCTCTCTCTCTCTCTCTCTCTCTCTCGCTCTCTCTCTCTGCCTTTAACAACAGCATCATTACTTATCCTTCGCTACCTTGAAAACCACTATTACTTTAAGAACAAGAACGTTGAACATGAATATATGCTGGCGTACTTGAACAAGACTGCCTCATGAATCTTTTTTTATTCCTCCTTATGCTATGCTGATGATACAATCATTGTTCATTCCTCCTCCTGCTATGCTGATGATATATTGTTCATTCCTCCTCGTGCTATGCTGATGATACAATCATTGTTCATTCCTCTTATGCTATGCTGATGATACAATCATTGTTCATTCCTCTTATGCTATGCTGATGATACAATCATTGTTCATTCCTCTTATGCTATGCTGATGATACAATCATTGTTCATTCCTCTTATGCTATGCTGATGATACAATCATTGTTCATTCCTCCTCCTGCTATGCTGATGATACATTGTTCATTCCTCTTATGCTATGCTGATGATACAATCATTGTTCATTCCTCTTATGCTATGCTGATGATACAATCATTGTTCATTCCTCCTCATGCTATGCTGATGATACAATCATTGTTCATTCCTCTTATGCTATGCTGATGATACAATCATTGTTCATTCCTCTTATGCTATGCTGATGATACAATCATTGTTCATTCTCCTCATGCTATGCTGATGATACGAGTTGTTGATTGAAGCTTATTGTGTCCTCTTCCGCATAGGAATATTAAGCACTGTGGTGTGTGTGTGTGTGTGTGTGTGTGTGTGTGTGTGTGTGTGTGTGTGTGTGTGTGTGTGTGTGTGTGTGTGTGTGTGTGTGTGTTTGTATGTGTGTGTGTGTGTGTGTGTGTGTGTGTGTGTGTGTGTGTTTGTATGTGTGTGTGTGTGTGTGTGTGTGTGTGTGTGTGTGTGTGTGTGTGTGTGTGTGTTATGCTTGTATGAATCGTCATTGTAGTTGTTATAATCAGCTCTATTCTTTATTGCGTGTTAGTCTTCGTATCATTAGTCCCTGATGCGACAAGCTTGCCACTTGCCCTTAGGAATTAAGATTATCTGTCAATCAATAAGTCAATAAATCAGTCTCTATTTCTCTCTCCCCCACCTCTCTTTCTCTCTCCCTTTTTCCCTCTCTCTCTCTCTCTCTCCCTCCTCCTCTCTCTCCCTCCCCCCTCTCTCTCTCTCTCTCCCTCTCCACCCACTCTCTCTCTCTTACTCTTTCTCACTCTCCCTCGCTCTCTCTCTTTCTCTTTCTCAGTCTCTTAATCAAGGTGCTGATTGTGGAAAGAGTCGAAAAGTTCTCTCTCTCTCTCTCTCTCTCTCTCTCTCTCTCTCTCTCTCTC
The DNA here is from genome assembly GCA_018398815.1 of Conus ventricosus. Classification (NCBI taxonomy): domain Eukaryota; kingdom Metazoa; phylum Mollusca; class Gastropoda; order Neogastropoda; family Conidae; genus Conus; species Conus ventricosus. The sequence goes on along the minus strand of CM031612.1, from coordinate 11,427,241 downwards.
TCTCTCTCTCTCTCTCTCTCTCTCTCTCTCTCTCTCATCGAAAGATTTGGGGGGGGGGGGGGGGTTGCTTTCTCCCGTCTCTCCCAACCTGTCTGTCTGTCTGTCTAGCTGCCAGCCAGCACTACGTCCCTCTGACCACAGGCTATTCTCTTTCTGTGTTTCCTTGCTAGGGCTTTTGTTGTTGATGTTGTTGCCTGTCTGGTTTGCTGTTTCCCTCACCCACCAAGCCCACCCCCACCCCCACCCCCACCCCATTCCTCTTTTCTCCCTTCCTTCCCCAAACCTTCTCTGCTTACCTGTCGTTCTTTCTGTGTGAGTGGCTCTTACACCAAAATAAGAGAGCTGCATTCATTCCCAAAGGTGCGCTGGCATTGCACGTTAAAGTGTTTCCTGATCTAAAGTGGTCGTCATAATCGTGAGTATGTTTGTTTGTTTGTTTGTTTGTTAGTTTTGTTTTTCTTAAGAGGCGTACTGAGGGGCTTTCGACAAATCTTGTCATATTCGTGCAGTTTTTACTTATTCCTTCGTTGTCCTATAGTTTCCGACTTTTCCTGGCTTGTTCTAACTTTTCCTACTTACTCCTTCGTTGTCTTGCCTTTTTTCTACTTATTCCTTCGTTGTCCTACCTTTTTTCTACTTATTCCTTCGTTGTCCTACCTTTTTTCTACTTATTCCTTTGTTGTCCTGTCTTTTTCTACTTATTCCTTCGTTGTCCTTCCTTGTCCTACTTATTCCTTCGTTGTCCTACCTTGTCCTACTTATTCCTTCGTTGTCCTACCTTGTCCTACTTATTCCTTCGTTGTCCTGTCTTTTTCTACTTATTCCTTCGTTGTCCTACTTTTTCTACTTATTCCTTCCTTGTCCTACCTTTTTTTCTACTTATTCCTTCCTTGTCCTACCTTTTCCTACTTATTCCTTCGTTGCCCTACCTTTACCTACTTATTCCTTCGTTGCCCTACCTTTTTCCTATTTATTCCTTCGTTCTCCTACCTTTTTTCTGCTTATTCCTTCGTTGTCCTACCTTTTTCCTACTTATTCCTTCGTTGTCCTACCTTTTTCTACTTATTCCTTTGTTGTCCTACCTTTTTTCTACTTATTCCTTCGTTGTCCTACCTTTTTCTACTTATTCCTTTGTTGTCCTCCCTTTTTTCTACTTATTCCTTCGTTGTCCTACCTTTTTTCTACTTATTCCTTCGTTGTCCTATTTTTTTCTACTTATTCCTTCGTTGTCCTACCTTTTTCCTACTTATTCCTTTGTTGTCCTACCTTTTTCCTACTTATTCCTTCGTTGTCCTACCTTTTTTCTACTTATTCCTTCGTTGTCCTACCTTTTTCCTACTTATTCCTTTGTTGTCCTACCTTTTTCCTACTTATTCCTTCGTTGTCCTACCTTTTCCTACTTATTCCTTCGTTGCCCTACCTTTTTCCTACTTATTCCTTCGTTGTCCTACCTTTTTCCTACTTATTCCGTCGTTGTCCTACCTTTTTCCTACTTATTCCTTCGTTGTCCTACCTTTTTCTACTTATTCCTTCGTTGTCCTACCTTTTTTCTACTTATTCCTTCGTTGTCCTACATTTTTCTACTTATTCCTTTGTTGTCCTGCCTTTTCTCTACTTATTCCTTCGTTGTCCTACCTTTTCCTACTTATTCCTTCGTTGTCCTACCTTTTCCTACTGATTCCTTCGTTGTCCTACCTTTTCCTACTTATTTCTTTGTTGTCCTACCTTTCCCTACTTAGTCCGTTGTGTAAACGAGAGTGTTTATTATATTATATGTGAAGCGCTTAGAGCCCTAATCTTTAGAGAATAGGCGCTATAAAAATTAACATTATTATTATTATTATTATTATTATTATTATTCCGTTGTTGTCCTACCTTTTCCTACTAATTCCTCTTTTGTCCCACCTTTTCCTGCTTATTCTTATCTTGTCCTTTCTTTCCCTACTCATTCCTATTCTCCTGTCTTTTCCACCTTATTCTGTTTCCTTCCTTTTCCTAGTTATCCCTATTTTGTCCTTCCTTTTCCTATTTATCCTTATTCTGTCCTACCTTTTCCTGTTTATTCCTATTTTGTCCTTCCTTTTCCTAGTTATCCCTATTTTGTCCTTCCCTTTCCTATTTATCCTTATTCTGTCCTACCTTTTCCTATTTATCTCTATTTTGTCCTTCTTTTTCCTATTTATCCTTATTCTGTCCTACTTTTTTCTATTTATCCTTATTCCGTCCTACCTTTCCTATTTATCCTTATTCTCTCCTACCTTTTCCTATTTATCCCTATTTTGTCCTTCCTTTTCCTATTTATCCTTATTCTGTCCTACCTTTTCCTATTTATCCCTATTTTGTCCTTCCTTTTCCTATTCATCCCTATTTTGTCCTTCCTATTCCTATTTATCCTTATTTTGTCCTTCCTTTTCCTATTTAGCCCTATTCTGTCCTTCCTTTTCCTATTTATCCTTATTTTGTCCTTCCTTTTCCTGCTTATCCCTATTTTGTCCTTCCTTTTCCTATTTATCCTTATTTTGTCCTTCCTTTTCCTATTTATCCCTATTTTGTCCTTCCTTTTCCTATTTATCCCTATTATATCATTCCTTTTCCTATTTATCCCTATTTTGTCCTTCCTTTTCTTCCTATTTATCCCTATTTTGTCCTTCCTTTTCCTATGTATCCCTATTTTATCATTCCTTTTCCTATTTATTCCTATTCTGTCCTTCCTTTTCCTAGTTATCTCTATTTTGTCCTTCCTTTTCCTATTTATCCCTATTCTGTCCTTCCTTTTCCTATTTATCCCTGTTTTGTCCTTCCTTTTCCTGTTTATCCCTATTTTGTCCTTCCTTTTCCTATTTATCCATTTTGTCCTTCCTTTTCGTATTTATCCCTATTTTGTCCTTCCTTTTCCTACTTATCATTTTGTCCTTCCTTTTCCTATTTATCCCTATTTTGTCCTTCCTTTTCCTATTTATCCCTATTCTGTCCTTCCTTTTCCTATTTATCCTATTTGTCCTTCCTTTTCCTACTTATCATTTTGTCCTTCCTTTTCCTGTTTATCCCCATTTTGTCCTTCGTTTTCCTAGTTATCCCTATTTCGTCCTTCCTTTTCCTACGTATCCCTATTTTTTCCTTCCGTTTCCTACTTATCCCTATTTTATCCTTCCTTTTCCTACTTATCCCAGTTTTGTCCTACCGTTTCCTACTTATTCCTGATCCTTACCTTTCGCCTACGTACTTCTACTTTGTCCTTACACTTTCCTACTTTATACTAACTCCTCCAACTTATTGCTGCCGTGTCCTGTCTTTTCCTACTGATTCCTCTCTTCGTGCCTTTTACACCTTTTTTTTAATCTACTTCCTCTTTTTCTCCTCTTTGGCCTGTGTCTGTACTTATTACCGCCTTGTGCTGTCTTTCCAGCTGCCTTTGCCAGCTTCAGACCAGCTGAACCCTGCTGTTCTCTGAGGTATCCGTACCGTTTCCTATGTCTTGCGTTCTTCACTACTTTTCTCGGCCTGGGCCTAGAGTATCGCAATGCTGCTGAGCCTGATGCAGCAAGGGCGACAAGCCGTATGATTTGTATATTTTGTCTTTGTTTTAGACATTTTGACACTATGTGTTTTTGCTGTAATGTGGTTTGAAGATGTCGATTATCGATATGAAAGTGCTCTATTAGGCCTATCGATGTTGAAAATACTCTGTATGTAAATACAATAAGAGTCATGAGGTGAAGTGCATATCTCCTACTGAACGGGTCGAATTCATTTTTGGGTGAGGAGGTAGCTCTTCAGTCCATTCACATCAACGACTTGCTTGATGATATTTTTTATTACCCCGATTTCGGCTCAACATTTCCTCTTGAAATTTCCGGTTGAACATTTTCCCATGAGCTGTCACCTATGACCCTCAGCCTTGACCATGCGGAGTTTCCATACTGTACTTTTCCAAATCGGGTAAACAAGGACTGGAGAGACGAACAAACATGGCGGCTTTGAAGAATGCTCACGTTGCTGTTGATTCACAACGATGCTAAAAGAAGCATCGCGTTTGCCGCTGGAGGAGCAGAAGGCACGCGCTTTCATTAGCTGATATGACGTGCTCAACTATCATCACTGTTCACTGCAAATGATTTACACCTTTTGGTAAGCAATGACGCAAAAGTGTCAGAAGGGGGAAGTTGAGTCAACGTAGAGTCAGTGGAAAGTTAGTCAGAACGAGCAGTGTCAGAGGGGAAAGTTGAGTCAGAAACGTAAGCCGAGTGTCAGAGGGAAGTTGAGTCAGAAACGTAAGCGAGGTCAGAGGGAAGTTGAGTCAAAACGTAAGCCGAGTGTCGGAGGGGAAAGTTGAGTCAGAAACGTAAGCCGAGTGTCAGAGGGGAAAGTTGAGTCAGAAACGTAAGCCGAGTGTCTGTATGACTGGCCATTTCATACCGTTTTCGTTGGCGTGGAATTGATTTTAGGTATGAGAATAATTCCTATCTCACTTCCATGTAATAGTGGAAGTGTGTGCATGCTGATCTGAGGAGCGCTTTTTGATCCTGGCGAATTTTCCTCTTTTTTCTGAATTGTATCTGTCTGATTGTCGGGGTTTTTTCTGCGTTTTATTTACATATTTTCTCTTTTGTGAGCGCAAACGCGCACGCCACACACACACACACACACACACACACACACACACACACACACACACACACACACACACGCACACACGCACGCACGCACACACGCACGCACGCACGCATGCATGCATCTCTCAGTGTACAATGGCAGCTGACTATTTTTGTGGTATGACATTGCAGTTCAATGCACTCATCGATGCACCTTCGGTTCTTTTCATTTCCTATGTTGGGGTATATTTTGTGCATGTTCACATTTTGCTGCGCGCAAGACTATTAGTCCATGAGCCGTCCTATACCCCCCCTCCCCCTAGTGGGGAATTTTCCAGACAGGTACCATTGGAAAGCTTAACATCTAAGCTACTGAAATCAGGTTGTTTGCCAGCGATCCGTTGCTGGGTGTAGGTGTGGTGAATTTTCAAAGTTAGGTACCCCCGCTTTTTAAAATGGCCGCCACGAGATATAGAGAACGTCTTGTCTCAGCTTCTATTAGCTCTAGACATGTGATCATTACCTTCCATCCCATGTTACTGGGTGTGAGAAATCTATTCCTGGTGCATATTTTCTGTTTGAAGGTAATTTTAAAGGCCAAAGGTCATTTTCAAGGTCATTTGTGGCAAAACTGTTACAATGCTTAACCTAAGCCATCTAGACAGATGATAGAGGACGTTAGACCAATTATTTTGACCACAAGGAATTCATTGTAGAGTTTATTGGACACCCCACTACCACCCTACAATCAGAAGGTGAAAATAATTGTTGAAACTGGGTGCCACATTTGGTGAATGGTCAAAGTAAGTTACTAGCTAGAATTTTGCGCCCAGAACTGATCAACAAATATCATATTGGGTAATCGCTGCCTAGATAACAAATTAATCACTCTCCCTACAACAGCCAGCAACAGCTCAGCAGTCAGACATGCTGTGGATTTGCCTAAGAGCACTCGAGAAGGAAGGACCACAGACTGTGGCTCCTTGGGCAGGATGGGTGTCTCTGATGACCAGTGACAAGGACGACAACAATCAACAGTCGACAGTAGAGTACATGGCTCCTGTCTTTGCACCCATAACTGACAATGCTACAGTGATGCATATTCTCAGGTTGTTCAAGAAAGTATCGGAAGAAGTTGGCCAGCAGTATACTATTGTGACCTTTGATCTTGCAGCTGCAAAAAAGGCCTATGCAATCACCTGGCACAACGAAAGTGAATTTGGCGATGTGATTGTAAGGCTAGGCGTATTTCACACCATCTGCGCTTACATGTGCGCTCTGGGAAAGAGTCTGCGGGGCAGTGGCTTTGAAGAGATCTTGGTCGAGTCTGGAGTTTGTGCCAGTGGGTCCATTCAAAAAGTGATGGACGGCAAACACTACAACAGGGCTTTGCGAGTGCACAAGGTGATGCTAGAAACACTCGAGCGTCTTCTGCTTTGGAAGTTTGAGGCTGAACATGGCGACTGTTTGGATGAAGAAGCAAAAGCTCTACTGATGAAACTGACCCAAAACCTTGCAATGAAAACATCTTGATGGTGCTCCAAAATGACAGCTGTAAGAAGATGTTCTATCTCCTCTCAGACATCAAAGAGAAAGTTCGAAATGGTGAAATGGAAAAAAACTCCCCAGTTCTGGATGAAGTACACAGACAGAGTGTACAGAAAGCAACAAAAGAGAACAACCTGGATCTCCATCTTGAAAGTCTTCAGAAGATGTGCACACTGTTCTTCAGCTATGATCATCAGAACTATTCCAGGTACACAGCCTTGTATCTCCTCACCATTCTGAATTTGCCAACCACACACCCTGGGGCTGAGGATCTGTTGCGGAACAATGGATTCACCGTGAACAGGTCGGATGTCCCATCATCAGAACGGCTGTTGACATCACCATCGAACATGCAAAGTCATTTGGTGGCATTGTGGGATTCAGCAGGAACAGGGCAGCCTACTACAGATGGTGCATTACACGTCATGCAAGAGCCACCTATCACCAAGCAGCACTTCACCGGGCAGGCATGGACAACCAAGACAACAGTTCTCACAAGGACCTGAGGCCTTCCCAGATCACAGACAGTGAAGACGACACCTGCAACGCCATTGCTGCAATCCTCAACTTTCAAAGCTGCTACACTTTCTTGAAGGAGGTTGTCCCATCTGCAGAAAAGCCAAATCGTATCACCAACACCTATGTTATTGACGGAAATGCTTTGTTCCAAGGTCAGACAGCCCTTCCATCATCATTTGGAGAACTTGCAGAAAGTCTGTTTGACCAACTTCCAAAGGAGCCCAGAGCTGACTTTGTAACAGATTCTATCTCCCAGATTCTATCAATGCATCGGAAAGAGAGAGGCGAGGGCCGTCATCATCAGTGCATCTGATCAAAGGGAGCTCTACAAAGGTTCCAAGAGACTGGAAGAAGTTCTTATCAAATGACCAAAACAAAGTGAACTTCACAAGCTTCCTTCTTGAAGAATGGAAGACAGACAAGTATGCCAGCAAACTTCAGGACAGAACAGTTCTGTTTGTCTGTGGAGACAAATGCACAAGCTTGACGACACCTGACGGCCAGAAAACACTGTCTTAGCACATGGAAGAACTGTCCTTCTACACAGGAAGAAGCAGACACCAAAATAGTTCTGCACTGTCTCCATATTGCGGACAACTCTTCTGAAGATTCAACGATCACAGTGAGATCTCCAGACACAGATGTCTTCATCCTTCTTCTCAAGTACGCTGAAAGCATCCCCAGAAGATTCTCTTTGATACAGGAGTCTCAAGCGGAGACTCATTGACATCAAGAACGTTGCGCTGACTGTGGGCAAAGAGATCTGTTCCGTGTTACCTGCTGTCCATACATTCAGCGGATGCGACACGGCGAGTGCGTTTGTCGGGAAAGGGAAAATTGCCCCAATCAAGACCCTCAAACAGCATCTGAGTATATCAGAACATTTGCTCAGCTTGGTGTCATGGCCCAAATTCACCCAACCGTTATGAAAGAACTTGAAGAGTTCACCTGTGTCTTGTACAGAGGTCGGGGTTCATGCACCAAAGACATCAACAAGCTTCGATATGAGAAATTTCTAGAGCGATTCAACACCAGTGAGGAACTGCTGACCTGTCACGATGGTTATGGACATGGGTCTGTTGCCACCATGCAGAGATTCTCTGCTCATGCACATTGAGAGAGTGAACTACCAGACACACATATGGAACCATTCTCGCGAGCCAAAGCCACACATCCATCACCAGGGGGTCATGGATGGCAAAAGACATTTGAAGGACTTGAAGTGACATGGACACGTGGCCTTCTCATGCCTGCAGAGCTTGTGGATGTCCTAGTGGAGAATCCGCTTGCCCAGAGTTGATGATGCACCAGATTCGTTCAGCTTGACTGACTTTCACACTGACTTTATGTTCATTGACAATGAGTAGCAGCTAGAGCACATCCTCTGTTTTCTGCCAATAATGAACGACTGACAGCAAATTACTCTTGTTGGTCATTCACTGTTACAGCTGCTGTGTTTCAAGATCTTTTATCTTGTCAGAAAGGTACTGAAAGTTCACACAGAGTTCCATTTTATTCAATGTTTCATTTAGCACCTTTCTCTTTGATAAGAATGATTTGATGCTTGAGATGACTTTCTTCTCAGACATGCCATAAAGAAAAGCTGTTCTGATTTTGTTATGAAAGGCACTTTAGGAGTGTGTCTGCCAAAAGAGCTGTGTGTTTCGTTATACTTTTTATCCCTATCTAAGGCTTAGAGATGATGATTATTTAGTTGAAACATTTTCATTTTCTTCAAAACAATCATACATTGTATTCTGTTTTAGAAAATTCCCACAGCGGAACAGTGAGAATTCGAAAGGAAATGAAGAAGTGAACACCTCAAGACAGTTAAATGATGCAATGTACAGGAACCTCAATGCTACAACCATGCTGAACTGTGGATATGAAGCCTAATACCATTTTAGAGGGATCTTTTCATAGGAATAACCAGCTAAGAAATAAAAAGTACTTTGTAGTAATTCAAAACTACATGGGTATGTTTGTGCCGGTGTTTTTTTCATTTAGGGGGTAGGGGTAGCATATCTGTCATCATAATCTACTAAATTGCTCTAGAATCTTGAACGTTGCTGTAAATGATCTTGGTACTTTGTTCTTACATTAAATACACAAAAAGCAGTACTTGTGATTGTTATTTTTCTTGTATGGAAGTTGAAACCTTCACGTTTTGCGTAAAACGACAGCGCAGATTGGAAAACAACAGGCCACAGATACGAGATCGTCCAATCTGGAAGAGTATAAAGTGTTTTCAGAATACAGGGACACTCATGAAGCCTGCAGCACATAATTTTACTGCCACCATTGGCCAGCACGATGAGAAAATGAACTTGTTGATATGATGGTCTGAGCGTTGTTTTTGTTTGACATGGTAACTTTGACCAACTGCTGCAGCCACACCCAGCAGAGTCCAGCTGGCAAACAAGCAGAAATCAAAATGGCATGTCCCCAGCTACACAAAAATCACTGTCTGCAAAATTCCCACTAGGGGGGAGGGTTTCGCCTCTTGGCTCAGGGACTATATGCATCAACGTTCACCATAGGGGGCGGGTACTCAATCAGCTGATCCGTCGGTGCACCCACACTTATTCCGCGCAGAATACGGGTCATGTATGGCAGGGAGGGGGGGGGTGTTGTTGTTTTTTTCTTTTATACTCAAATACATTAATTAGTTTCTTCACAGAAGTTGAGGGTAATTGGCTGAAAAACACGCAGATCAAACTTTATCAAATAGGATTAGACATTAAGATAAACAAATACCAGCGGAGAGAGTGTGGACCCCTGTTGTCCTCCAAATGTGTGGCCTATACCCCTCAAGCTCCCTGGCTTAAATCCCTTTGGCTCGATCGTTTTGCTTCGCTTTTCACAAAAGACATAAAGGCCGTAATCGGGGCGGATGTGGTGGGTGGTGGTGGGGGGGGAGCTAAAGGGGGAACAAAGGCGGAGGAGGGGGGGGGGGGTATGGAGGAAGGGAGTATGGGCTAGGGACTTTCTGGTGGCCAAATTACAGTTTATGTTCCTGACTTTGACATGAGACGTTCTGGCCAAATTACAGTCAAGGTTCCTGACTTTGACATGAGACGTTCTGGCCAAATTACAGTCAAGGTTCCTGACTTTGACGTGAGACGCCCTGGCCAAATTACAGTCTATGTTCCTGATTTGACATGAGACGTCCTGGCCAAATTACAGTCTATGTTCCTGATTTGACATGAGACGTCCTGGCCAAATTACAGTCTATGTTCCTGATTTGACATGAGACGTCCTGGCCAGATTACAGTCTATGTTCCTGACTTTGACGTGAGACGCCCTGGCCAAATTACAGTCTATGTTCCTGACGTTGACGTGAGACGCCCTGCTAACTTGGCATCGTGTTTGGGCGTTTAGGGAAGTTTGTCTGTTTGTTTGCCTTTTTGCTTATTTGCTTGTTGCAGCTGTTGTTTCATTCATGTCGTTGTAGTTGTTGTTGCAGTTGTTGTTTCATTTATGTCGTTGTTGTTGTAGTTGTTGTTGTTGTTGTTGTTGCAGTTGTTGTTTCATTCATGTCGTTGTTGTTGTTGTTGTTGTTGTTGTTGTTGTTGTTGTTTCATTCATGTCGTTGTTGTTGTTGTTTGTTTGTTTTGTTTTGTTTTCAGTGTTATAGTTTGTCTTCAGCTGCTGCTCTTCCGATTTGTCATTGACATTGCAGCTTTCCTGATGTCATTAGTGTTGGTGTCTGTGTGTGTATGGAAGTGTTGTTTGTTGTCTCCTTCTCCTCCCCCTGATTGTCTCTGTTGTTGTTATTGTCCTTCGTTGAGGGGAGGGGGCGTTGTTTAACACCTCCTGCTTGTTTGTTTTTTCTGTTATCCGTGTTTTGCAGTTGTTATCATCCTTT
>CM031612.1:11394214-11399214 GCA_018398815.1 Conus ventricosus | reverse complement strand
GATGGCCCGTCGTTTGTTTTTCTTTTTATAAGCCTATTTATGTATATATCTACTAGTATACTGATGTAAATGAAATTGTTGGACGTAGCATCAGTTTCTATTTTATTCATTCTGTCTGTGAGATCCGAAACTAAGAAAATTCAAATATCAAGTTTTGTGTGAAATTAAAGAACCCTCACCGCAGGGCAATTTCTAAATGTCCTTTAGCAGCTGTTGCAGAGCCGGTTTGCATCCATCAGTGAGTGTTTGGTTCGGCTGGAATCCTGTTTGCGTCTCTGCGAGATTATCACAGTAAACTGCATCTACATCAGAAAAAACACATGCAAGATCATGCACGACATACTAAAGCAGAGGGGTGAATTAAGGGCTTTTGTCTTCCGTTGAATTCAGGAAGTTTGACCCTCGCCCTGAAAATCAAGGCAGCCCCAGAATGTTTAGAGTTTCTTTAAATGCTGGACATGGTCAGGATGTAGAGAGGACAGGAGCTGTGTTTCCGCCTCTCGCTGTTTGTGTTTCCCATTCCCAAAATGTGATTCCATTCCCCACATTGTTTGGTGATTCCATTGCCCAGTGAAGGTATTCACAGCTTCCTGTCGATCGGATGGGCTCCATGTTGCTCTTGTTCATCAGTTTCACAGCCTGCGGTGTAAAACTTCATTTTTGAGTTCACACTTCATGCAGGCAGTCAAAGGCTTCATGCAGGCAGTCAAAGGCTTATGTAGGCAAGGGGCCCAACCTCGCCAGCAGTCAAAGTCTTCATGCAGGCAGTCAAAGGCTTCATGCAGGCAGTCAAAGGCTTCATGTAGGCAATGGGCCAACCTCGCCAGCAGTCAAAGGTTTCATGCAGGCAGTCAAAGGCTTCATGTAGGCAGGGGGCCCAACCTCGCTGATTCATGGCCCAAAGAACCCGGCAAACGGAGGTACCTTGGAGGACACCTCATTCTCTCGCCCAGAAGAGTCAGTTTTCTTTTTCTGTCCCATCTTTGTGCCATCTCAGGGCATTGCACCCACGCTGCTCATTCCGACTCCCCGTCCACACCCACAGCCCGACCCAACCCGCCACAGCCCCGGCCCCCGTCAATCCACGGGAAACAATCCATGTCAAGTCGTCATGGGGCACCCCGCAGAGGAGGCCCTGTGCTGCAGTCATGTGACTTCAGTGGTTTTCCTTTGGTGCCTGTTCTGATCTAACATACAAAGTACATCACCTCCCAAGTCCCTACTGACGCATAATTGCGTAGTGGCGAGATCAGCGACTGCGTGAGCTGACGGGACTCCGACGAAGACGACGGCGAGAACCCCAGAGAGACACCGATTTTTCCCCCCTCTTCATCTTGACAGGGTCAAAGCCACGTGTCGGGTCGATGTCTTTCCAGGCCACTGACTGAGGGGCGCGATGTAAACGGATGAAAAGCCCAGGGACCAGAAACCAGGCCAGCTGGATACCGACAGTTCATACTGGCCACCAACGGGGAGAATGCCGGGTCCCAGCTACCAATCACAGGACGGTGCATTTTTGGTGTAGGGGCCAAGCATAATGGTCGAACATACTTCGGTAATATTTCCTTTCTCACCTTCCTCCCTTCCAGACAACATCTGTACTGCTGAGATCGAAGAGGCAGTGGATTTTCATCGCAAAACAGCTATATTAGATTTTAGATTGTTTAAACTTCTATGTTTATATTAGATTTGACATTGTTTAAACTTCTGTGTTTCCAATTTTTGGGCTCTTTTATCTTTAACTATTGAGTATACGTCGCGCTACGACATTCGTCCAATTCTGTTTTTTCTCTTTGGACCGGGAACTGGGGACCTCGACGTTCATCTGATGCGGTCAAAGAGAGGTACGGTCCCGCTATTCCCACTGTGACCTTTTACTTTTGGGTTGATCTTCGTGTGACATGGTTTTGGGGAGCTGGGTCTGATTTAGCATCAGAGTATCACCAATACTGTTTGTTTTCAGCCAGTAACTTCGTTCCTTGTTCTTCTTTTGTGGTAGTACTAGGACCTGATACAAATGTTGAAAACTCGGTTATCAACTCTCCCAATGGGATTAGTGACAAAAAAAGGTCAGACGAAGACGGGGAATATCAAAATACGAAAGTAGACATAAACGAAAAAAATGTAGTTAGGGAAAGAATTAAAGTTTAAAGGGCAGGGAGTGAGGGGGGGGCTAAGAGCGGAAGTCGAAGGGGGGGGGGGTGAGAGGGATAAAAAGATGAGAGATGATGATGTCAAGGACGAGAAAACTGGCGAAGGAAAAAGTCGATGGTAGAAAAGGTTGTGGACCATGACTTCGACAGCGGTGTCTATAATGACAATGATGACGATGATATCGACGATGACGACTTCGAAGACAACGACTACGACCACAACGACGACGACTACGATAATGAATGATGATGATGGTGGTGGTGGTGGGTGGTGGTGGTGGTGATGATGAAGATAACGATGATTTAAGAGAAACACAGTGTCTGTGTGTTTGCGTCTGTGTCTGTTTCCTGTGGGGTGTGTGCATGAATATGTGTGTGTACGCGTGCGAGTGTGTGTGTATACCTCTCCGTGTATGTGCGTGCGTGCGTGCGTGCGTGCGTGCGTGCGTGCGTGCGTGCGTGCGTGCGTGCGTGCGTGTGTGTGTGTGTGTGTGTGGTGTGTGTGTGTGTGTGTGTGTGTGTGTGTGTGTGTGTGTGTGTGTGTGAGACAAAATTCAACAACCGCCTGAAAACAAAAGTAGGTGAAACAATCTTCTTTTCAAATGTAGTTAAGGGTGAGAGAATTGAGACAATGGATATTTGGCAAAGCGATTGTGAGAGGGGGAAGGGGAGGAGGGGGGGGGCTTTTGTTGCTTTGAAGGGAAAAGTAATAATGCCGCAAACTGTTTTTAATGTCTTTTAACGTAAACATATGAAGAAACTATCTGTGATATTAGAAGGTTTTTATTTTTCGTTTGTGTGTGTGTGTGTGTGTGTGTGTGTGTGTGTGTGTGTGTGTGTGTGTGTGTGTGCGCGCTCGACTGTGTGTGTGTGTGTGTGTGTGTGTGTGTGTGTTGTGTGTGGTGTGTGTGTGTGTTTACGTTTGGAGATTGATAAAACAGCGTACTGTTTTCCAGCATCTCTCTCTCTCTCTCTCTCTCTCTCTCTCTCTCTCTCTCCTCTCTCTCTCTCTCTCTCTATCTATCTATCTATCTATCTATCTATCTCTCCAACCAGTCCCACCCTGCCCCTTCCCTCTACTTTCTCATCTGCTTTTTTTTCTTTCAATTTTATTCTACTTCTGTACTTCCCCTACTCACCATTTGCACTCATTGTGACGCAGGACTGTGTATTCCGTTGTAGTCAACGAGAGCACAAAGAAAGCAAACCCAATATCTGTATGTCATGCCCAGCTCTCCGTCCAAACAAGCAAACACGTCTTCCTCAATGTCGGTCCCACAGCCGACACCACGTGCCGCCGATGTATCGCTCGTTCCAGCGACTGGTTATCAGTGACACCTTTTGGTGTTTCCTCATCACACAACTCGAGGCGTGGCTTGTGTATTATGGTGGTCTGTTGCATAGGGGATGTAGTAGTTACGCAGCGTGCGCAGTCACTGAGCCACGAACGAATCGTGAACTACTGGAAGACAATCTGGCAATCGGGAAAGAACGGCACACCTACCTGCGTTGACTGGTTCGGTGTTTCGGCAGTTGGTGGTGTGTGGTGGAGCGGGCAGAGGGGGGGGGGTGTGAAGTCTGGTTTGGTTAACCGTAACTTGATATGAACTGAAACTGAGTGCCCCCCTCTCTCTCTTGACTCTCTCTTCTTCTCTCTCTCTCTCTGTCTCTGTCTCTCTGGGTGGGGCTGTCTGACTCTGTCTCTTCTCTCTCTCTACTCTCTCTACTCTTCTACTACTAGTGCTCTCTCTCTCCTCTCTCTCTCTCTCTCTCTCTCTCTCTCTCTCTCTCTCTCTCTCTCACACACACACAACACACACACACACACACACACACACACATACACACACACACACACACACTCTGTGTGTGTGTGTGTGTGTGTGTGTGTGTGGTGTGTGTGTGGTGTGTGTGTGTGTAAGACTTTTTTTTCAAAAATAAAAATGGTAAGCAGTTACAGCCAACTTGTAAGAGAACAACACTGCATAAAAGGAAGAAAAGTTTGCCCAAGAATCTTTGTGCAAACTTTCACATCAAATATCTTCATGGACATCGTTTGAGTTTTTGGCTTGATGTGTCTGTATGTACACACTTATCATATGTATGTGCGTGTGTGGCAGGCACGTGTGTCCCTGTGACCACAAATACTTTTAGTACTGAATCTGGATTCACAATCGTATGATTATAACCCCCGCTGATTAACGAGGGGTGAGGGCAGGTGGGGGGATGACACACAACTAACATCCAAACCAATCCGTGCATTTCCTCAGAACAGGCAGCGCTGCACACTACTAAAGTTATTCATCAGTAGCGCAGTGTCTCCTCAGGTGGGTTCCTTTGTGACAACCTGATAGTGATTGCACCCTTGCATTGCTGTGTACGCTTCCAATATCCTGGATGTTATTGTAGCTGCTTGGGTTCCACATTAGAGGCATCAGAGTTTTTGTAGGTATGTTCTTTGATATTGTGTGACAATTCTTTCAGAGAACTTTTCGAAGGCTCTGAGTGTTGTCGGCTTTGATTGTGATGTTGCTAATGTAAGCGTCCTGTCTTCCGGTTTCTTGCCCCACCCCCACCCACACCAAGTTCTTTAATATCATCATATTTGGGAGGTTTGATTGGGGAATGTGTACTTGTGGAAGTAATGGGTCGCTTCCTGTAACATAACTGACGTATAACTGACGTTCCCATTGTATGGATTGAACTGTGTGTCCTATTCTATCTCATCTCTCCAACGTCTGCAGGTCTCCCTGAAGTAGTTGTTTACCATGACCAACCTGGCGTAGAGGGTGACGTCGTCGCAGTCAACCTGCCTTGAGGTCTTTGTCAACTGATACGACAAAACGG
>CM031612.1:11389123-11393214 GCA_018398815.1 Conus ventricosus | reverse complement strand
TACCCTTCTCTCTCTCTCTCTCCCTTTCCACCACACACCACACACACACACACCACACCCCACCACACACAACACTCTGTGTGTGTGTGTGTTGTGTGTGTGTGTGTGTGTGTGTGTGTGTGTAAGACTTTTTTTCAAAAATAAAATGGTAAGCAGTTACAGCCAACTTGTAAGAGAACAACACTGCATAAAAGGAAGAAAAGTTTGCCCAAGAATCTTTGTGCAAACTTTCACATCAAATATCTTCATGGACATCGTTTGAGTTTTTGGCTTGATGTGTCTGTATGTACACACTTATCATATGTATGTGCGTGTGTGGCAGGCACGTGTGTCCCTGTGACCACAAATACTTTTAGTACTGAATCTGGATTCACAATCGTATGATTATAACCCCCGCTGATTAACGAGGGGTGAGGGCAGGTGGGGGGGGATGACACACAACTAACATCCAAACAATCCGTGCATTTCCTCAGAACAGGCAGCGCTGCACACTACTAAAGTTATTCATCAGTAGCGCAGTGTCTCCTCAGATGGGTTCCTTTGTGACAACCTGATAGTGATTGCACCCTTGCATTGCTGTGTACGCTTCCAATATCCTGGATGTTATTGTAGCTGCTTGGGTTCCACATTAGAGGCATCAGAGTTTTTGTAGGTATGTTCTTTGATATTGTGTGACAATTCTTTCAGAGAACTTTTCGAAGGCTCTGAGTGTTGTCGGCTTTGATTGTGATGTTGCTAATGTAAGCGTCCTGTCTTCCGGTTTCTTGCCCCACCCCCACCCACACCAAGTTCTTTAATATATCATATTTGGGAGGTTTGATTGGGGAATGTGTACTTGTGGAAGTAATGGGTCGCTTCCTGTAACATAACTGACGTATAACTGACGTTCCCATTGTATGGATTGAACTGTGTGTCCTATTCTATCTCATCTCTCCAACGTCTGCAGGTCTCCCTGAAGTAGTTGTTTACCATGACCAACCTGGCGGTAGAGGGTGACGTCGTCGGCAGTCAACCTGCCTTGAAGGTCTTTGATATACAACAAAACAGGCAGGAACCGAAGACGCCGCCCTGGTTAATACTTTCTTTCATGCTGGCCGAGTCAGAACGACGTCCCTCATCAACAACGGCCCGGGTTCTCTCGGTCAGAACGTGAACTGTCCATCTCTTGGTGTCCCCTTCAACGCCGTAGTGTTTGACGTTATGTGCGAGAAGGTTGTGGCTGACCCCGTCAGAAGCCTTCGCGAAGTTCAGCACCATAATGTGAGTGGGAAACCCACGCTCAATGATGTCTGCAAGTTCTACCACCACAATCCAAGAGCAGGGTTGTCACAGGATCTACAATGTTGGAAGTTCAGCACCATGATGTGAGTGGGAAACCCACGCTCACTGATGTCTGCAAGTTCTACCACTACAATCCAAGAGTAGGGTGTCACAGGATCTACAATGTCGGAAGCCAAGCTGTCATAGGAATTGTTTTCCACCCCAGGGAGGGGGGAAAGGTTTAGGGGGTAGGGGATATGGTCCAGTTCACTAGAATGTGTGCATGGTTCAGTAACACTGATCTGTAGCAGTGTGTCCCAGTGTGTAGCGCATGCATGCATACATGGGTGCTAACAGTATGGGCGCATTGTGTTTGTGTGCATGCGCACATGTGAGTCAGTCAACTATGAGTGTATTATGGAAGCGTCATGTACGTATGTGCGTGGGCAACATTCTTGCCAGCTTCCATACATAATCTCTGCACGTGTATACGCACATGTCCACATGCTCCCCCCTCCCCCCCCCCCCCCCCCCCCCCCCCACACCCCCAAACTTCACCAAGACACACACCGCCTTACATAGCCAGTGTCTGGCAATCACTTTAAGAAGAAGAGGACGGAATCCCCGACATGTATTGTCCTCTGTCTGTGGCAGATCCCTCAAGATACTCATGAGCCGGGAGACGAACTGATACAGCTGCCAGAGGGCCCCCGGACATTATTATCTGTCTGGAGGCTGAGTCCAGTAGTGGAATGATCTGTCACTGTAGGTGGGTTTGTGTGGTAAATGATCTGTCACTGCAGGTGGGTTTGTGTGGTAATGATCTGTCACTGGGGGTTTGTGTGGTTTTGTGTGGTGATGTTATTATCTGTCACTGTAGGTGGGTTTGTGTGGTGAATTATCTGTCACTGTAGATGGGTTTGTGTGGTGAATTATCTGTCACTGTAGATGGGTTTGTGTGGGCCTTGGACATGACTTGACAGTGGGGGTCGTGGGGGCGAGAAGGAGGATGGGGGCGGGAGATGCAGTGGAGAGAAAGGAGGTGGGATGGGGGGGACAAACTGCTACATTCAGTCTATCTGATTATCTATCTATCTATCTGTCTATCTATCTATCTATCTATCTGTCTATCTATCTTTGTATTATATATCTATCTATCAATCTATGTATCGATCTATGTATTCATCTACATATCCATCTATATTATCTATCATTTATCTATTTATCAATCTGTTTATCTATTGTCTACATCTCTGTCCATCTATCTGTCTGTTATCTATCTATCTATCTATCTATCTATCTATCTATCTATCTATCTATCTATCTATCTATCTATCTATCTATTTCACATAGTAGTTTTATACCAGGACGATTTTCTGAACCCAGCCTACTCATTTTCTCCCTGTGGTGTGTCTCTATTTTGACGCCGGGAGCGCAGACACAACCAGCCGTGTCTCCCTGATGAGTCCCGATCCAGCGGGCGAAAAGGCCTCGGAGCAGGCAATGCAAATTATCTGCCTTCAAAAGGGATTGCGATGGTTCCCTTATGCAGCTAGAGAAGAGTTTTCATATCTGTAACATTTTTATTTTTATTTTTATTTTTTAATAATTTCTTTTCCCAGTTTTCCATCTTCAAACTCCCCTCTTCCTCCCATCAAGTTCAAATCTTTGCCAGACAGTTCAGTTGTTGGCCTGCGCTTGGTTTTTTCCCCCACTATTAGATTGTTCGTCTATGTATTTGTCTGACTTTATTCAAGTTTAAAAGGCTGTGCCAGTCTTGAATAAAAGTTACTCTGTGTTAGGGTTCCTTATGGAGCAAAACATACCCCACTTGTTTACTGTTTATCGTTTACTGTTCCCTACCTCATTTCATTTCCGATTTTGCTTTGATTAAATTGAGGTTATTTGTATTTGTTTCTGTCCGTCTGTGTGTTTGTCTTTTGATCTCCCTTGCATTCTTTGGGTGGATCCTCAGGCGTAGGCTCAAAGACTGTCCCCTACATTTTATATTATTTGCATAATGTCTTTGTTTTACAGCAACTTTTTTTCCTCCCCACACTTTCGTTTGGTTGCATTTACTACTCTTCGCTGGCTGCTCTGGGGGGTGCTATTGGATTCTTTTTTGCACCCATGGTGGTGAGAACACCACAGTATTATGGACTGTGGTGTGTCTCTATTTGACGCCGGGAGCGCAGACACAACCAGCCGTGTCTCCCTGATGAGTCCCGATCCAGCGGGCGAAAGGCCTCGGAGCAGGCAATGCAAATATATCTGCCTTCAAAGGGATTGCGATGGTTCCCTTATGCAGCTAGAGAAGAGTTTTCATATCTGTAACATTTTTATTTTTATTTTTATTTTTTAATAATTTCATTTTCCAGTTTCTCCATCTTCAAATCCCCTCTCCCCCCATCAAGTTCAAATCTTTGCCAGACAGTTCAGTTGTTGGCCTGCGCTTGTTTTTTTCCCCCTCTATTAGATTGTTCGTCTATGTATTTGTCTGACTTTATTCAAGTTTAAAGGCTGTGCCAGTCTTGAATAAAAGTTACTCTGTGTTAGGTTTCCTTATGGGAGCAAAACATACCCCACTTGTTTACTGTTTATCGTTTACTGTTCCCTACCTCATTTCATTTCGATTTTCCCAATGAATTAGTTCCACACAAACCGAAGCAGCCGTTGTTTCCCACTTTGGAAGAACAGAGTTGCAGAGCCGTTGCCACGGATCCACATCAAAAGATTCTGGGTTTGTCCCTGGGCTGTATTTATCTTTCCTTCAAGTTTCGTTCAAATCGGTTGTGTAGTTTTTGTGTCATTATGCAGACAGACAGACAAAC
>CM031612.1:11374123-11386623 GCA_018398815.1 Conus ventricosus | reverse complement strand
CCATGCTGGGGCTGTCTGCCATCTAAAACCTGCCGGTGTGGATTCTGTAAATGATCGGTGTGTGTGTGTGTGTGTGTGTGTGGGGTGTGTGTGTGTGTGTGTGCGAACGTGCGCATAAAAACACGCGCGCGCGCGCACACACCAAAATGAAACATATAAATGAGTCACAAAAGAGAAGACACATCCGCCTGTACAGAAAGCATGGCCTCTGTCTGTGGGGCAATTACCTCAAGTGCACACCGGGGCCCGGAAGTCCCCGGCCATGTATTATCAGCTGTCTTGCGAGGGCCCCAACATGTATTACTCAGAGTCTGGGGAGATGAACTGACACAGCCTGCCTCTAGCCCCCTGGGCAAAATCTGTCGCTGTAGGTGGGTTTGTGTTGGGCCCTTTGGGTATGACTTGTCGTGGGGGGTTTTCTTTGCTTGGGGATGGGGCGAGAAGGGGGGTGGGGGGGGGGGAGATGGATTGGAGAGAAAGGAAATTGGGGGGGGGGGGGGGCAAATTGCTACATTCAGGGCTATTGTCTATCTATCTATTATCTATCTGTCTATCTATCTATCTGCTAGCTTCTATCTAACTATCTTTGTACCTATCTGTCTATTTATTAAATCCACCTATCGATCTGTCGATAGATCTATCTAGCAATCTAGCTTATTTTCTGTCTATCTTGTCTATCACTCTAACCATTTATCGTCTATCTTTCTGTCTACTGTCGAATCCGGTTATAAGAAAGTGAGGAGAAATTTTTTTTTTGTTTCTTATAGCCGGTTTTTTTTATAAGAGGGAGTTCTAAAAAAAAAAAGAGTGTTTCTAATATCCGAGTTTTTGTTTGTTTTTGCTTTGGTTCTCTTTTTCTCTGCACGTTTCTGTAATTGTTAGTGTGTGCACGTCAGTGTTAGAAAGAGAGAAGAGAGAGAGAGGAGAGAGAGAGAGAGAGAGAGAGAGAGAGAGAGAGACACCCCATACACAGAGACATGGAGAGAGACAAAGGGGTCACACAGAGAAGAGAGAGAGAGAAGGGGAGAGAGAGAGAGAGAGAGAGAGAGAGAGAGAGAAGGCTTTTTTGGTTTTTATTCCAAGTAAACTTTGGCCTGTGACATAAACTTCAAGTGTGTTTTCTTTTTTTCTTCACTTTTCTCTCCCCCCCTTCTCTCTCTCTCTCTCTCCCCTTCTCTCTCTCTCTCTCCCCTCTCTCTCTCTCTCTCTCACACACACACACAACACACTCACTCACTCACTCACTCACTCACACACACACACACACACACACACACACACACACACACACACACACACGTGCGCGCGCGCGCGCGCGCAACGCATAAAAAACGATAGACGAGTAAAAATGCGATAAAGGAAAGAATAGATTTATTCTGGAGCCATATACAAAAGACCACATCACTGTCATCGAGGCAGTGGGAAAACCGACATGCAAGGGGTTCAAACAAATGATCAGTGAGTTAGGTTGGACATCATTGCAAAACCGGGAGAAAGGTTTGCCACGGGGCTCGCCATGCTCTACAAGATCAGACAGGACTAGTGCATGTGGATTTGGAAAAAAGGCCTTGTCTGATGGAAAATCCAAACTCGAGCTGCAACCTCACGTGACAGGGAGACTGCATTCCCATCAGCTAAAAACCGCCTCCAGTGTGTACGAAGACTATAGACTGAACTCGTTCCTGCCACATGCCATCCAGGAGTGGAACAACACCATGACAGAGACTGCTGTGTCATCAGAGACTCTTGACCTTCAGGTCAAGAGCCAGCAGCCTCCTGCTGCTATTTAGGTAGTGGGGGGGGGGGGGGGGGGTTGTATTGTTTGGTTGATGTTTTTTTTTGTTTTGGTTTTTTTTGTTTTTTTTTGTGTTTTGTTGTTTAAGCGGTCACCCCGTCAACCTCCCAAAAGTGTCTGAATATTCTCACTGTTGATTGGTGGACACTCGACGGATGTAGATGATGAAGATGACAGATGAAGCCATTGGCCAGTCATGACATTAGAGAATGGAGGGATCAACCATTTTCGTTAGTGTGTATGAGGTGGTGGTGGAGAGAGAGGGAGGAAGAGGAGAGAAGAGGATGAGGCTGAGTGATGGAGAGAGATGGAGATGTGAACGCGAGTGGATGTGGGAGACGAGAGAGGAGAGGAGAGAGAGAGAGAGAGAGAGGGAGAGAGAGAGGAGAGGAGAGGAGAGGAGAGTGAGGAGAGGAGGGAGAGAGGGAGGCGAGAGAGAGTGAGATGAGAGGAGGAGAGAGAGGAGGTGAGAGAGTAGACGGGGGGGGGGAGAGAAGGCACGAGAGATGAGAGTGGATAGAGAGAGAGAGAGGAGAGAGAGAGGATTAGATGCAACGGTAAATTCGTTAAAGTCAACAAAATCTAAGGGAAAATTTCCAAATATTAACAAATGCACCTATAATAAATGAATCACTTATTCTCGGACGAGTTTCAGTTCCAAAAGGTGTTTTAAACATTAAACCATAACACACCAAAGGCGCCCACAAAGTCATGTCGCTTTGCGAACGAGACTTCTATGATGGTTGTGTGTGGTTGTGTGTGTGTGTGTTGTGTGTGTGTGTGTGTGTGTGTGTGTTTGTGTTGTGTGTGTGTAGTGAGGTCGAGAGAGAGGAAGAGAGAGAGAGAGAGAGAGAGGAGAGTGTGTAGTGTGTGTGTAGTGTGGGTTGTGGTGTGTGTGTGTGTCAATGTGTTGTGTGTGTGTGTGTTTTGTCTGTTTGTGTTTGTTGTGTGTTGTCCTTGTATTGTTGTTGTGTGTGTGTGTTTGTGTGTTTGTGTGTGTATTACAAATACTGCAAAGTGCATGTACTTTGATATTGATTATATATATTTAACAAGAATGCATATAAAATAGTTACCATATGCTGTATCTGGGGATTGCATCAGAGACAATACTATATCACTACACTACCAAAAGATTTATTTCAAGCCTTGTGTAAAGAACGTCTTGAAATTGCATGGTAGGAAATGTTTATAATTTGTCATTCGCGGGACACGGAAAACAGAAAGAACATGAAAGCTTGATAAAGTTTTGAATAAAGACGAAGAAAGACGGAGGAGAGTGGACTGTGGAGAGACGAGAGGTGAGAGGGTGAGGAGAGTGATGGTGGAGTGTGATGAGATCGTGGTGTGTGTGTGTTGTTTTGTGTTGTGTGTGTGTGTGGTGTGTGTGTTGGGTGTGGTGAGTTGTGTGTGTGTTGTGTGGTACGCGCGCACGCGCACCACACAAGTATTACGAGCAGTATTTAACACCGCTCAGCAAGTTTTCTGAATGGGAGTTACAGGTACTCATAAGTTGTAGGCTAGTACATATTGATGCTCGTCAATGTGAAATATGAACGATATGAATACGAAATATAGTCACGTGATTCTTTGATTATTTATCAAAGCTTCTCACAACGTGCACATGACGACAAACAATGACAGTGAGAGAGGGGGGGAGTGATGGTGAGAGGGGGGAGAAGAGAAAGAGTGTGTGTGTGAGAAAAGAGAGAGGGGGGGGAGGGTGGGATGTGAGTGATGGAGAAGGTGGGGGAGAAAGAGTGTGTGTGTGTGTGTGTGAGAGAGAGAGAGCAGATGAGAGAGAGAAATCGGGAGAGAGAGAGAGAGAGAGAGGAGTATGGCTGACGGGGTGGAGATAGTAACATAACATTACCTCGGCTTGGACAATCCATTGCAGGAGTTGATTTGCCAATGGCCTCATGTTTCGCTTCATATTCTTTGGCTGTTGCGGCAGGTCAGTTGTACTGCCAAGATCTGATTTTTGTATTTGTCCCTTTGTTTTAACAATGTTGACACAGAGTAGCAAGAGGCAAATTATTTCTTAACAATAAAGGTCTTTTTCTTTTTTCGGGTTTCTCTCCACCAGACATCCAAAATTTCGATCTTTCGTTTCAGCGAAAAATAGCTGCTTTTGTGTTTGCCAGCCACTTCACTTTTACATAGTACAAATCCTTGCCTGCATTGAACATGCACTGGGTGAAGAGAGAAAACAGAAGTGGGGTGTGGGGGGGTGGGGGTGGGGGTTCAAAACACCTCTCGTAATCAAGCGACCTGCGTTTTGTCTACTTACTCGGAATATTCCATCTCTCGTAGGGCGCCAATTCCTGTGACCTGCATCGTGGAATTGTTTGTGGGTTTTTTTTTATATAGGTATGTGTAGGCCCACCGAGAAAATCTTTCGACAGCCGAGACTTTCTTACATCCGAGGAAAAGTTTCGCCAGGGTCAGCTAAACCTGTTTCTTACATAGTGAGTTTTCTTACAACCGAGTTTTTACATCCGAGATATTTTAAGTTAATGTTAAAGAATCCTCTCAGCAAGGGAAAGCCATTGATTTCTTATAGCCGAGTTTTCTTATAACCGAGTTTCTTATAACCGGATTCTACTGTAATTATCTATCTATCAATCTACCTATCTTTCTTCCATCTATTTATATATCAATCCATCTATCTATCCATATATCATACGTGTATATCTGTATGCATGTATGTATGCATAACAGTCTATCATTTAAGATAACAGATTTATGCCAGGACGACTTTTCTTTCTTCTTTCTTAACCGCCTGCTTCCTTTCCTCTGAAAATTGACAGAACTACGGCTCAGATTGATCATCATTCTAGTTTCTGGTTCGGAGGTGATTCTGTGCTAGGGGTTAAACAGAGCTGATAACAAGCCTGATGAGTTTCTACCCGACCGAAACAGTCGTTTGTTTTCCCTGCGTCCCCTGAGGTGGGGTTTTAGAGCTGTTGTTTGCTGAGGCCACACTGGAGGAATGGGGTTATAGAGCGTTGTTTGCTGCTGAGCGCCAGACTGGAGGAATGGGGTTATAGAGCTGTTGTTTGCTGAGCGCCACACTGGAGGAATGGGGTTATAGAGCTGTTGTTTGCTGAGCGCCACATGGAGGAATGGGGTTATAGAGCTGTTGTTTGCTGAGCGCCACACTGGAGGAATGGGGTTATAGAGCTGTCACCATGGACCCACACCACAATGATCTGGCTTTGTTCCTGTGCTCCATTCCATCTTTCCTCAACGTTTTGTTAACATTTGTTGAGTTGTTTTTTGTTGTTGTTGTTGTTTGGGTTGTTGTTGGGGGTTTTTTTGCGTACGCAGGCTGATACTCCTGCGGACACTCCCTGTAGAGACAGACAAGGATTAATCCCATCTACCCTACAAAGGGAGTGGAGTTCTGTGTGTATGACCGTTTTTTTATCCCGCCATTAAGCAGCCATACTCCATCTTTGGGGAAGGTGCATGCTATGTGTAACGTGTCATCAGTACCGACGGCCAAACTGGCCTTCTCTTCCCAAAGTTGGTGATGGGATTTTACGTGTGTGCAAGATGTTATGCGTGCGTTCACACACGGAACCTCGGTTTATAGTCTCATTCGAAGGACTGTTTAGGAAATGGAGTCAGAACCAGTGTTACTCCGAGGGAAAAATCCCCCTGTACCGAAACGGCCCGGTGGAGATTCGAACCCGCAACCCCAAGATCACGAGTCCGGCGCTCTACCACTGAGCTATTCCGGCCCCTAGTTTTTTGTATAATTACGCTGAAAGACAAACTGAAAAAAACCAAAAACGGACGTAAATGCAAACATAACCTCACCCAGTGGAAGACAGGAACGAGCCAACGTTCCAGAGGTGATCGGTGTGAAATCCAGACCAGAGCCACCCCGAGAGCACTGCTAACTTTCTTACATCTTGCTCTCTTTTCACTGGCGCTTGTTTCTCCTTTGGCAAATGTGGTGTGGCGTCTAGTCCCATCTGAGTAGAGGCCCTTCAGAAATATGAAACTCAACGCTGTTGTTCTGGCCGATTACTCATTCGTCTGTCCTTGTACTTGGGAGACAGAGAGAGACAGAGACAGTGACTGACAGACAGACAGACTGACAGACAGACAGAAGGAGTTAAAGAGAGCATATGTGCGTGTGCGTGCGCCTACGCGTGTACGCGTGTGCGTGCGTGAGTGCATGTGTGAGTGTGTGGTGTGTGTGTGTGTGTGTGTGTGTGTGTGTGTGTGTGTGTGTGTGTGTGTGTGTGTGTGTGTGTGCGTGTTGTGTGTTGTTGTTTGTTTGTTGTAGTAGCAGTAGTGATGATGGTGGTGTTTCTGTACTCTTAACTTTTATTTGTTTCCTCTAAGAGCGATATTACACTAACGGAAGTGTGTATGTGTGCGTGCGTGAGTACGTGCGTGCATGCATATATATACATGTGTGTGTGTGCGTACCTGCATACGTGCATTTGTATTCATGTACATACGTGTGTGTGTGTGTGTGTGTGTGTGTGTGTGTGTGTGTGTGTGTGTGTGTGTGTGTGTGTGTGTGTGTCTGTCTGTCTGTCTGTCTGTCTCTGTCTGTCTGTCTGTCTCTCTGTCTGGGTGCTTCAGCACATAAAACTCTACACCTGCGTGAAAGAGACAAACAGACTGGCACACAGAACCGGGACAGAGAAATAGACAAACAGACTGGCATACAGAACCAGACAGAGAAAGGGCGACAGCAGTACAGACTTTATGGGAATTTAGTTGACAGGGTTCATTTCCTGTCACTGATGTATCAGCAAAACGCTTTCACGTACGTGTACAGGTACCTAACAGGGCTTGAAAATATGCGCACAATGGGTTGGCCAGAAAAACCAGCGACCATGGTAGACAAAATGATGATCATTACAGAAAGTATCGAATGCAGCATTTGGAAAAAACGGAAAAAAATGATTGGAGCAGAAAATTGTTGATTGAAGCAGGAAACACTGAAAAAGACACGGAAAAGAAGCATCGTGCCCCACTTTTTGAAAAGCTTAGTTCTTGTATTTGTTTCCATCGCTCTTTTTCAGATTTTTTTTTTTTTTTTTTTTGTCTTTGTCGCCACCAAACTACCACCCTTCTCTCTCTCTCTCTCTCTCTCTCTCTCTCTCTCTCTCTCTCTTCTCTCTCTCTCTCTCTCTCTCTCTCTCCTCTCTCTCTCTCTCTCTCGGTAGCCTCCCTTGCCTGGCTCCCAGCAAGACGTGGTTTCATCTGCTCTGATAAATTTCTGCCAGTATCTTCCAGCATGCCTGTCGAAGGTCTCCCCTCTACCCTAGAAGTATCTCTCAACAATGCGCTACAAGAAATGACTTTGTCCTCATATAAGATTGAGGGCAGAGGAAAACAAACCATTTTCGTTCTTCGATTGAGCCCCCTGTCGCGCAAACCGGCCACAGTGTGTCGTATCGACGAAAGTGCACCTCACAAGTGAACAGGGACAGACGCCGAGCTGAAGTCTACAGAAAATGTCACCAGCAAAAGGCAAGTGAAGGGGCTTCTTCTCCATCCAATCTATTTTTGCCACACCACCAAGTTTGATTTACAACGTAGACAGAACTGACATCAGACACACTGTTTGTGGTGAAATGTTCGAACGTGACAATCCCCCTCCCTCCGTGCCCCAGCCTACATGGTACAGACCTAGTGACATGATAGAGCCTATCGACATGGGACCGTGTGATAAAGACACTGTGACAGTCAGACACGATGGAGCCTTGCCGCTGGGCATAGAGTCTGTCGACTCATGTCAGTCAGACTGTGTTGAGGGGTTGGGTTATGATGGTTGTAATAATAACGAGACCCCAGCTAGTGCAGAGACTACGACACAACTTGAATCTGACAAGGTCGTGGCAACTGAAAGTGAAAGTGTTTCGCAGTGTACAGACGACAGCAAAGACACATGTCAGGTGAATGAAACACAGAGCGATCCGTCTGACAACGTGACCGTCAGTGACATTATGGAGTATCTTCGGGACATGGCAAGAAGCATGGACAGTTTTTACCCTGCTCATCGGCAAGATGTGGAAGTGACTGCCAGCAGTGGCACGACTGTCAACAACGGAAATCCTGGTGATAATGGATAAACTTGTTGCCAGTCACATGGACAGTCACATCGGTGTCCGATGTTAGTTCAGTGCTTCCGTGATCTGGTTTCCCAAATCACGATGTTGCTCTCTGATTGGAATGTGTACATTTAGTCTTTGGTATTTACATTTTGTCCCCTACCCCCACTGCACCCTCTACGTGAGAATGGGCTTTGTAAGCTTTCCTCAATAAATCATTCATTCATTCATTCATTCTCTCTCTCTCTCTCTCTCTCTCTCTCTCTCTCTCTCTCTCTCTCTCTCTCTCTTCTCTCGTGAGAAAAAGAGAGAGAGATGTACAGGAAACGGACGCACACACGCTCAACGTCGTTCGTTATCAAATAAATCAAAAAAGAAGAGAAGAAAGGATTTTCGCCGAATAAAATAGGCTTTAACTGTCTTTATGATCTTTAAACATCCTTTGGAAGTTCACCTGATACAGGACAGAGTGGGAATATTTTGTGTGTGTGTGTGTGTGTGTATGTGTGTGTGTGTGTGCGTGCGTGCGTGCGTGCGTGCGTGCGTGCGTGCGTGCGTGCGTGCGTGCGTGCGTGCGTGCGTGTGTGTGTGTGTGTGTGTGTGTGTGTGTGTGTGTGTGTGTGTGTGTGTGTGTATGCTCTGTGTGTGTGTGTGTGTGTGTGTGTGTGTGTGTGTGTGTGTGTGTGTGTGTGTAGTGTAGTGTGTGTGTGTGTTTGTGTATGTGTAGCCTAAGTGTGAGTGTGTGTGTGTGTGTGTGTGTGTGTGTGTGTGTGTGTGTGTGTGTTTATGTGTGTGTGTGTGTGTGTGTGTGTGTGTGTGTGTGTGTGTGTGTGTGTGTGTGTGTGTGTGTTGCTTGTGTGTGTGTGTGTGTGTGTGTGTGGTGTAGTGTGTGTGTGTGTGTTTGTGTATGTGTAGCCTAAGTGTGAGTGTGTGTGTGTGTGTGTGGTGTGTGTGTATGTGTGTGTGTGTGTGGTTCGTTTCTTCTTGTGGTGTGTTGTTGTTGTTTGTTGTTTACATCGAGTGGAATACCTGTACAGAACGGCAGGAGAGGTTTCAGTTTCATCAACGAGAGGTCACCGCGTGCGGACTAGTCCATATACGCTACACCACATCCTTAACATTTTGAGACAACACTGCACATGATTTGAAGCTGATGGATAAATGAATTGATAACTAAGATGAGATAATTCAAGAAGAGGGTCTCGTGTGTGTGCGTGCGAGGGCATGTGTGTGTGGTGTGTGTGTGTGTGTGTGTGTGTGTGTGTGTGTGTGTGTGTTTGTGTGTGTGTGTGTGTGTTTGTTGTGTGCGTGTGTGTGTGTGTGTGCGTGTGTGCATGATGTGCATGTATGTGTATGCATGAGTGTGAGTGTGTGTGTGTGTGTGTGTGTGTGTGTGTGTGTGTGTGTGTGTGTGTGTGTGTGTGCGCGTGCGTGCGCATGGTTGTGTGTGTATGTGTGCGCGTGCGTGCATGTGTGTGTGTGCTGTGCAGAAGTGCATGTGCATGTGTGTGTGTGTGTGGTGTGTGTGTGTGTGTGTGTGTGTGTGTGTGTGTGTGTGTGTGTGATTTGTGGGCTTGTGTGAGCATACGCGCGTATCTGCATATGTATGTGTACATACATGTATGTATGTATGTGTGTGTGTCTTTGCATGTGCGCGTATACGCATGTGCGTATGTCTATGTGCGCGTGCGTTTATATGTATGCGTTTACGTGCGCACGCGTGTGGGTGTGGATGTGCGCATGCACGTATGTGCATTTGTTTGTGCGTAGGAGCGAGCGCATGTGCGCATGCGCATGTGTATATTATGTGTGTATGCGTGCGTGTGTGTATATGTGTATGTGTGCGTGCGCGTGTATGTGTGTGTGTGTGTGACTGCGTGCGCCTTTAATTGTTTGTGGTCAATGAATGCTCCGAAGACAGATGAATGTTCAGATGACATAGGATCAAGAACAAGACCAAGAACATCATATACAACATACACGTGCACGCGCATGTGCACACACACTCACATAACAATAAGAACAACAACCCCTCTCCCCTACACATACAAGCTCACTCACTCACTCTCTCACACACACACACACACACTCACACACCAAGGCTTGCACACTCACGTTCCTGGACTCTCTAATTAACATGCCTCCATCACCCCACTGGTGAGCACCCGCCTGCGCGCACACGTCTACAGTATACATTGCGGGCCCTGAGAGATCCAAAGTCCTATCTCAGTTGACATGTGTTTGATCATTCGTGTCTGTTATTGGAAAGGCCCAGCATGAGTTTCAAGAAGGAGAACAGAACAGAGAGTAACAACCAGAACAACCGAACTCTCCGTCAAGCCGAGCCGACATTTTTACAGGCCTCCTGGAGGCAGGAATCTCTCGAAGGAAGCCACACCTCGTCAATCGTGCGGGCCGGGTTCATTTTGTCACAAACATTCTGATTGGCTACGGGCTTGTAGTCACAATGGTGGCCGAGATTGGGTGGTAGGTGAGGTAACAGGTTTCTCCCTGAGTTTTTTTCCCACCAATCAAG
This sequence comes from Conus ventricosus, assembly GCA_018398815.1. Lineage (NCBI taxonomy): Eukaryota > Metazoa > Mollusca > Gastropoda > Neogastropoda > Conidae > Conus > Conus ventricosus. The sequence goes on along the minus strand of CM031612.1, from coordinate 11,376,209 downwards.
TGGCAGTTTACGGAGTTTGATAAATTAGGTACCCTGACATAATACATCCATAAGTATGTATTGATAAATGAGACAGTTATTAACACACTGACGTAATTTAAGCAGTTTAGTTTTTAATCCAGCTTCTTTCCATTGAAAATTCACTTTATCTTCAACATATACAAGACCAATGTCGACAGTAAAGGTGAAGGTCAAAAAGGAAATCCTTTCTGATGACGTTTTTTGCCATTAGTTTTCCCCCATTCTCCAAACATGATGACAGCTTCTCATTGCATGGTGGAGCGTTTGGAGTATTTGGCTGTCAGGGAGGAGAGATCTGAGGGAGGAGATGGAAAAATGAAATTGTGCATCCAGTGGAGAGATAGCATTTCTGCGGAAACTGATGAACGTTGGGGGATTCTCTCTCATTGCTTAGCTGTGGCTGCCATCTAATATCTGTCATTGGGGATTCTGCAAATAGACTGGTCGGTGGTGTGGTGTGTGTGTGTGTGTGTGTGTGTGTGGTGTGTGTTACGCGTGCGCAGGCACGGGTATGTGTGCTCACAATTTTCTTTGGAACTGAGTACAATCTGTGTTTGTGTGTGAGAGAGCGATAGAGAGAGAGAGAGAGAGAGAGAGAGAGAGAGAGAGAGAGAGAGAGAGAGACTGAGAGAGAGGGGAGGAAAAGAGGAAGAGAGACAGACAGTGTGTGTAAGCTGATTTGTGTGGGCCTTTGACATGACTTGACAGTGGAAGTCGTGGGATTTTTCTTTGCCTGGGGGGGGGGGGGGGGGGGGGGGGGGGGGGGGGGGGCGGCGGAGATGAGAAAGGAGGTGGGATGGGGGGCAAAATGGCTACATTCAGTCTGTCTATCTATCTCTCTAATATCTATCTATCTATATTGATATAGATAGATCTGTCTATTTCTCTATCTTTCTATCTAACTGTCTTGCTGTCTATCCATCTATCGATCTATCTCTCTATTTGTCTATCCACATACTTATCTGTCTGTCTGCCTATCTATTGATCAATCTATATATCTATCATAAGTGTAGATGTGTATGTATAACAAGTCTGTCATTTAAGATAATAGATTTATACCAGGACGATTTTTCTGTTAACCCAGCCTACTTCCTTTCCTCTGGAGATTGACAGAACTACGGCTCAGATTGATCGTCATTCCTAGTTTCTGGTTCGGAGGTGATTCTGTGCTAGGGGTTAAACAGGAGCTGATAGCAAGCCTGATGAGTTCTACCCAGACCGAAACAGTCGTTGTTTGCTGGTCTGCTGAGCGGAGGAATAGGACAACAGAGCTGTCACGACGGACCCACACCACAGAGCTGTCACGATGGACCCACACCACAGAGCTGTCACGATGGACCCACACCAAAATATTCTGGGTTTGTCCTGAGCTCCATTCCATCTTAACTCAAGGTTTCGTTGAAGCTGGTTGTGTAGGTTTCACGTAATTATGCTGACAGACAAACCAAAAAAGAAAAAAACGACGGACGCGGGAACAAACGAAACCTACATGGCGGAAGAGAGGAACTAACCAACGTTCTAGTCGGGATCGGTATGAAATCCAGTTCAGACCCACTCCAAGAGCGCTGTTAACTTTTTTTACTCTGTTTTTTTTTTCCACTGTTGCTTGTTTCCCTTTCCACAAATGTGGTGTGGCGTCTATGGATTAGTCCCATCTGGGTAGCGGGCCCTGGAGAAATATGAACGTGAACCCTGTTTCTTGGTGCTGCCTGCCGTGATCTGTCCGATTTCTCATTCGTCTTTCCTTGTACTTGGGAGGGAGAGAGGGGGGGAGGAGAGAGGGAGAGAAAGAAAGAAAGAGAGAGAGAGAGGGGGGGGGGAGCATGCGTGCAAGTATGCGTGCATGTATTTATGTGCGCGTGCCTTGTGCATGTGTGTGTATGTGTGCATGTTTTTGTTGTTATTGTTGTTAATGGTTGTGGTGATGGTGTTTCTACCGTCTTCACTTGGTTCCTTTAAGAGCAATATTACACGAACAGAAATGTGTGTGCGTGCGTGTGTGCGTGCGTGCGCGCATGCATGCATGCATACATCTGTGTGTATGTGTGTGTGTCTGTGTGCGCGT
>CM031612.1:11355200-11360200 GCA_018398815.1 Conus ventricosus | reverse complement strand
TTGTCTGTTTGTTTGTCTGTTTTTTACCCCACACAACTGACATTGAACAAGACAAACCACAACAGAACACAAACAGCACAACGTTGTAGCTTTAATATAGATCACGATGTAGCACACTACTTGTAAATGTTGTGTTCAACTATAGCACGGTCAAATGTAATGGTGATCCCTACGTTCTGTTTTCTGGTTATGTTACTGTCTATGTTTCTGTTTTCTGGTTATCTTACCATCTACTTTCCTATTTTCTGGTTATCTTACTTTCCACTCTTCTGTTTTCTAGTTATCTTATTTTCTTCCTGTTTTCTAGTTATCTTATTTTCTACTTTTCATGTTTTCTACTTTTTTTCTCTTTGTTTTTGTCCTCCAGCCTCCAATTTTTCCACTTTTCCTTAAAAAAAATCATTAGATTGGGTCTGTATAGTCCTATTTCTTCCTACCGTCTTCTCTGTTCTCCTTCCCTTTTTTAACAAACAAAGGCTAACTCATGCTGACCATGCAATACATGTGTGTTGTTTACAGATGGACAGTCCCATGCGGACTTTCATGTTGCAGCCATTGATACCAAGCGTCTGAGTTTATTCGTGTACTAGTGTATGGTGCGCTGACACTTTTATTCTGATATGTTTACGGCATAGTAAACACGTTAATGCATCCCCCTCCCCCCCAAAAAAACAAACAAACAAACCAACAACCAACAACCTGGCAAAGAAAGTGCATGTGCGTGCGTGCGTGCGTGCGTGCATGCGCGCGCGCGTGTGTGTGTGCGTGTGTATGTGTGTGCGCGCGCACGCATTGGCGCGCACGCGCGGTTGGCATGCGTGCACGCTCTCGTGTTTAACCGTTGAGCGCCTTTAGTCAGTCAGCTGACGCGGAAATAAAAGTGCTTTCCATGTGCCTATGGGCAGTCCCCTGACGTCATGCATTTTTCTTGAGTTTTCATTCGTTACTATTTCTATCAACAGACTCAAATAGAGTTTTCGTAGAAAGCCTTATATGTCTGTAGTCTTAAAATAATATGTAAATGACCACACGTGAGGGGAAAGCCCATTTATTCTTATCACTGACTGGGTGACCAGCCAGCACTTCGTGTCTCGCTTGCAAAGATGGCGGCGCAACCTGACAAGCCCAGCGACCAAGTCAACGTATTTACACAGCTGAGCAGGCTCTGCTGATGATTTTTGACAAACACAATGATCTTTTATTCAACGACTAACTCGAGCATGAAGGTGAGATGATGATAGTGGTGGAATTGCCGACCATATTCGTCAGTTATTGAGTAGGGCTCTGTGACCTCTCAGTGTGTGTTCAGCTGACAGCGTCAGTCGAACGAGCCAGCCAAGTGTGTACTCTGCACTGCGTGCTGGTGTCCAGTGATGTGAAATCAGTGCGAGAGGGGATCGTGGCCTGCTCGCGGCGTGACACGGTGCAGACGAAAAGGTAGGGGAAGATGAGGAGTGAAAGAGAGGGTTGAAGTTGAGCAAGGGGGTGTGGTGGGAGGGGGGGGGGGGGGGGGGGGCGTGGTCGTGGACTGGTCAGTCTGCATCGAGTGTGAGCGTCTTGATAGACTTCCAAACTGTTTTACTTTCATTTACAGGTGTAGTGTGACAATACAAACTTTATTTTCAACTTTTTTGCTGTGTGTTCTTGTTTGGATGTGGTAAATACATATGTTTTTGATCGTGCAAAAAAATCTATCCAAATCTACAAGCCTAAATACTTTTGTATTATCAAAATTAAAACAAAAGAAGCCCAGATTCAAAATCTTCATTCAATTTCCTTAAAAAATGATATAGATTTCATTTTTCTATCTTTTGTAGTTTCTGAGCTAGAATATTTTGTTAATTATGACCCCCAAATCATGAGATTTCCCCGGCACCTGGGAACACCTTTGTTTGTACTATTGTGAGGCACTGAACGGGTTAAGTGTGAGTCTGATCATTATTTACTTGAAATATATATATATATATATATATATATATATATATATATATATATATATATATATATATATATATTATATATATATATACATACATACAATAAACTAATAAATTCCAAGGATAAGTACCGCACCATTCCAGCAACTTACAGAGCAGCTTGGTGTTGCAATGACTGCAAAAAATATGCAATTACAAACAAAGCTTGCTCTTATGTCTTAGATTGAAGAAATAGGGGGAGATAAGCATTCATATCTGCAGCTATTTCTTCAATCTAAGACATAAGAGCAAGCTTTGTTTATAATTGAATATATATAAACCTTTGCCAAGTCATTACTATAACGACTGAAGAATTGTTGACCTGCACTTGTTTTCCCCCACTACTTAATTGTTCAGCATTCTATTGTTTGGTCAATCAGTGGGAGACTGCATCTCTTAGGAGATCCAAGTAAAGGTTGTTCTGTACAATTCTTAGCCACTCACAATGCTTGGGTTATTGAACAGCAGAGCTGACCACTCAGACTGTTCCATATCTTTTGATCTCCCTTGCATCCTTGAATGGATCCTCAAGCGTAGGCTCAAAGATTGTCCCCTACATTTTATACTGTTTGAATAATGCTTTTAGTTTTTCAGCAACTTTTTTCCTCTCCACACCTTTGTTTTGTTCCATTTTACGACCCTTCACTGGATGCTTTGGGGGTGCTGTTGGATTCTTTTTTGAACCCTTGGTGGTGAGAACACCACAGAATTATGGACTGTGGTGTGTCTCTATTTGACACCAAGAGCACAGACACAATCAGCCGTGTCTCACTGATGAGTCCGATCCAGCGGACGAAAGGCCTAGGAGCAGGCAATACAAATAAATGTGCCTTCGAGAGGGATTACGATGGTTCCCTCAGGCAGCTAGTGAAGGGCTTCTCAAAGTTATAATATATTCCCCCCATTTTCTTCATCTTCATTTTTTTTTTAAAAAGTTCAAATCTTTGCCAAGTCATTACTATAACGACTGAAGAATTGTTGACCTGCACTTGTTTTTCCCCACTACTTAATTGTTCAGCATATATATATATATATATATATATATATATATATATATATGTGTGTGGAGAGAGAGAGAGAGAGAGAGAGAGAGAGAGAGAGAGCAACCATTTCATCAAATACGAGAAAACACATTTTTTTCACACAGAAATATCAAGTAATGAGTGGTCAAATGTGACTGCATTCACAAAGCAGGTTCAATTAAGGAATGGTAGTTTCTAAATATGTAGTTTCTTTTCATATTCATTTGTTGATGAAAGATGATTTGAAGTGAAGATAGTGCTATTGTTTTCCGCGCTATACTTATACACATTTTGCCCAACAAAATGATGTGATTCACTAAAAACAGACTCTTTTGGTTCAGCTCGCTTTTGCAAACACCAAATAAGACATCCAACACCGACAATTGTACTGGTTTTCCAATCTGAAACAATAGAAATACTTCTATGTTTTTTCCAAAATATATTTACATTTGGGCACTCATTTTTTGAAGAATGATGTTTACAGGTTATATATATATTATGGTTTATTTTCCCTTGTAGTTTGTGTAACCGAATTTCCTTTGAAACTTTTCTCGGTAAAATCCACAAACTGTTGTTGAGAACAAAATTCAATTTTCTTTGCCAGACTTTGCGTGGAGTTTAAGATTTATTTTATCATCCGCCTTCAATAGTTTCAACGTTCCTTTTTCCAGTCATCTTACTTATTCATTTATTTACAAAATACGGAGGGGAAAAACCTGCCCGAGAGGGGACAGAAATTTCGTAAGTAAAAGCAGGACTCAAGTGGGGAGGATTTCTTCCTCTTTGTTCGACCATACTGTCCATAATTCTAGACACCTGTGTCCTAAAAGTAGTAGTCCACAGATCTGGAACTAAGCCATCATTGTTAATCCTGATGATGACATGGGCAACACAGGGAGGTGCTGGCGACGCTCATTGTTAATCCTGATGATGACATGGGTAACACAGGGAGGGGCTGGCGACGCTCATTGTTAATCCATGGGTAACACAGGGAGGGGCTGGCGACGCTCATTGTTAATCCTGATGATGACATGGGTAACACAGGGAGGGGCTGGCGACGCTCATTGTTAATCCATGGGTAACACAGGGAGGGGCTGGCGACGCTCATTGTTAATCCTGATGATGACATGGGTAACACAGGGAGGGGCTGGCGACGCTCATTGTTAATCCATGGGTAACACAGGGATGGGCTGGCGACGCTCATTGTTAATCCTGATGATGACATGGGTAACACAGGGAGGGGCTGGCGACGCTCATTGTTAATCCTGATGATGACATGGGTAACACAGGGAGGGGCTGGCGACGGTCATTGTTAATCCTGATAATGACATGGGTAACACAGGGATGGGCTGGCGACGCTCATTGTTAATCCCGATGATGACATGGGTAATACAGGGAGGGGCTGGCGACGCTCATTGTTAATCCTGATGATGGCATGGGTAACACAGGGAGGGGCTGGCGACGCTCATTGTTAATCCTGATGATGGCACGGGCGACACAGGGAGGGGCTGGCGATGCTCATTGTTAATCCTGATGATGACATGGGCAACACAGGGAGGGCTGGCGACGCTCATTGTTAATCCTGATGATGACATGGGCAACACAGGGAGGGGCTGGCGACACTCACTCCGAACTGACTACAGGCCGCGGTTCTTCAGGCACTGACGCACCAGCTATGACACCCAGAGAATTATGACGCCATTCGTTTGAAACGCCCGAAGATTTCAGTGGGAGTCTGCCCTTTTCAAATGCAGCCTAGTGAATCAATGCGTGCCACAAGCTCTAACTAATGAACGTTCCCGACGAAAAAGCAGAAGAGCACACAAAACAAAGTGTGAAGTAACGTAGTTTTAATGCACGACACAAAACAGGACAAGAAATTTTCGGCAATATGCCTTCCTCAGCGACAAAAAACAAAACAAAACAAAAAAAAAAAAGTAGACATTAACACGCGCATAGCCCTTGTGAAGCCAAGCACACTTGGAAAGCATATTGCCGAAAA
>CM031612.1:11343828-11354200 GCA_018398815.1 Conus ventricosus | reverse complement strand
TCCAAACAGGAATTGCGAAACGGGCGAAACACATTGGTTTTTTCTCTACTTCTTTGTTACACTGGTTTCACCTTCTACAGATTCTCTCTCTCTTCTCTCTCTCTCTCTCTCTCTCTCTCTCTCTCTCTCTCTCTCTCTCTCTCTCTCTCTCTCTCTCTCTTCAATATCCTGGGTTGTTTACTCTCTCTCTCTCTCTTTCTCTCTCTCTCTCTCTCTCTCTCTCTCTCCTCTTTCTCTCCCTCTCTCTCTCTCTCCTCTCTTTTTCTCTCTGTTGCTGTCTCTGTTTCTCTCTCTCTCTCTTACTCTTTCTCTCTCTCCCTCTCTCTCTCTCTCTCTCTCTCTCTCTCTCTCTCTTAATATCCTGGGTTTTATTTCTCTCTCTCTCTCTCTCTCTCTCTCTCTCTCTCTCCTCTCTCTCTCTCTCTCTCTCTCTCTCAACATGCTGGGTCATTTCCCCATCTGACATAATCCTTTCACGGATCGAAATCTGAAAATGTAATTTGATGTGCTGCTAAAATGTTGTTATTTTGTGTCCACATTACTGCTTATCTCCCCTGCAAAAAAAGGGCGGGCGTTTATCTTAAGAAACAAAAGAAAGAACAACAACAAAATTAATGCTCTAGATAGAATTATCGTAACTTGCGCGCAATGGCCAGATTCTTTGGATTGTGGGAAAGATATCAGTGTGAATACTGTCTCTCTAGGGGAGTCTATCGTAACTGAGAGACCTGTCACCAGGGTTTGACCATCCCCCCACTTTCGCTGCAATACCCCACCCCCACCCCAATCCCTCCACCCCCTCCACCTCCCTCCACCCGCCTCCTCCTCCCTCTCCCATCTCCCCCCCCCCCCCCCCCCCTCCCCCTCTTCCCGTTCGTGTCCCCTTACCCTGTTTTTTTCACAGCAGGTCTTCCTCTCTCTCGAGACGCAAACAGCGAATATTGGGCTGTGATTGGCTGGGACTGTGAGATTGTGAACAGGAAATACATCAGTCGTGAGAGCCAAATTGAACGTCTCGCCTGACCACCTTACGGTGGTGGCCGATGTCTGCACGCTTCCGAATCACCACTTGAGAAGTTGGGAATAGTGTGTTAGGCAGGCATGACGAAGTGCAGTGGCCTCAACTTACTTGGGAAGTGATCGGGTTTTTATCCCAATGGGGGACGTGGGAGGGAAGAATAGACTTTTCTTCTTCTTTTTTTGTCTTCTTTTGGCTTTTGTGTTTTTCTTTCATGTTCAGTGGATTCGGGTCTGGAGACCCATGATGCGATAGTCACTTGTAGGTGAGTATTGATCCTACCAATAGCTTTTTTTCTAAAATGGGAGAAGAGATTTTATCGACAGCTACCGAATTGCATTGCTCATGTGCGCGGGCGCGCACAGACAGACAGACAGACACACATATAATATACATATATATATATTATATATTATATATATATATATATATATATATATTATATATATATATATAAAGCACTCATGTACACACACACGTACGTATATATATATATATATATATATATATATATATCATATATATATATATATATATATTTATATGTTGTGTGTGTGTGTGTGTGTGTGTGTGTGTGTGTGTTTAAGAATATTTTTAAAAAATGAAGTATTAAAATCAACAAGCTTGTTTCGAACCTCTCGCTCTCCTCAGGATCCTGAGGAGAGCGAGAGGTTCGAAACAAGCTTATTGATTTTAATACTTCATTTTTTAAAAATATTCTTAACAGATGTTGCTCCCCAAGGGTTGAGCACCTTCAGATTTTTAAAGAACACTTTTATATTGTTCATATATATATATATATAATATATAAAATATATATATAATATATATATATATATATATATATATATATAGCTGAACAATTAAGTAGTGGGGAAAAACAAGTGTAGGTTAACAATTCTTCCATCATTACAGTAATGACTTGGCAAAGATTGGAAGTTAAAAAGAAACTGAAGATGAAGAAAATGGGAACTGCATAAGGGAACTATCGCTCTGAAAGGCAGATCTATATGTATTGCCTGCCCCTAGGCCTTTTCGTCCGCTGGATCGGACTCATCAGGGAGACACGGCTGATTGTGTCTGTGCTCTTGGCGTCAAATAGAGACACACACCGCAGTCCATAATTCTGTCGTGTTCTCACAACCAAGGGTTCAAAAAAGAATCCAACAGCACCCCCAAAGCAGCCAGCGAAGGGCAGTAAACAAAACAAAACGAAAGTGTGGAGAGGAAAAAAAGTTGCTGAAAAACTAAAAACATTATGCAAACAGTATAACATGTAGGGGACACTCTTTGAGCCTATGCTTGAGGATCCATTTCAGGATGCAAGGGAGATCGAAAGATATGGTGGAACAGTCTGAATGGTCAGCTCTGCTGTTCAATAACCCAAGCATTGTCAGCGGCTAAGAATTGTGCAGAACAACCTTTACTTGGATCTCCTAAGAGAGAGAGAGAGGGAGAGAGAGAGATACGCACTCATGTACACACCACACACACACACACACACACACACACACACACACACACACACACACACACACACCATACACACACACACACACACACACACACACACCACACACACACACACACACACACACACACAACACACATACACACCACACACACACACACCACACACACACACACACACAAGGGGGAAGTGAATGGGGTCAGGATGGGGGTTGCTAGTACTTTGTACTATGCAGGGCGTTGCCATGCAGGGAGAAAAGAAAGAACCTGACAAACAGACGAAAAAGGAAGGAAAACAGACACCCACACAAAACCAGAAGACAGACAAGGAACAAAAAACACCCGCAATGGCAAAATTCACACACCACGCCTTGCCCACTGAGTAACAGATGGGGGAATGATGATGACGAGTCGTTGATGATGACGAATCCGATATATTATGTCTTCCTCTGTATTTTCATCATTTATCTTCATCTCTGTCTGTCTGTCTGTCTGTCCTCTCTCTCTCTCTCTCTCTCTCTTCTCTCTCTCTCTCTCTCTTTCTCTCTCTCTCTCTCTTCTTTCTCTCTCTCTCTCTCTCTCTCTCTCTCTCTCTCTCTCTCCACACACACACACACACACACACACACACACACACACACACACACACACACACACACCACACACTCAACAAACGTTTTAGGATTCTAAAACGGAAAAAGTGAACCCTTCGAGTGTTGGGAAAGAATCGATTCAGAACACTAATGCTTCAATAGCTAACGATGCCAGAGCTGTGCAAAAAACGAAAAACAGAAGAAAAAAGGAGCTCTTTATTCACGTGTCTGAACATTTGACTTTCTCTGAAAACAGAAATTAAAATTCTCCAAGTTGTCTTGAAAATCCTTGAAGTAAAAAAACATAACTTATGAAAAAAAAAGACAATTGAACTGCACTTAGGGAGTGTCCCATCTGATACAGAAGAAAAAAAGACCAACAGGAAAAGATATCAACAGAAACCTCAACCGATCAAAGCCCTCAGTGGTCACACTGCCCAGTGCAGAGGTCAGTTCACCGGCGCCCTGATGTTTTTGTATCTTACAACAGAAAGAGACTGTACAGCAAGTTGTAGAGAACAAGACGTGAAGAAAATGACGTCACTGACAGACCGGACTGCCAGGAAGGAAACAAGAGGAACTCACTCTTCAACGATCAATTCATCCTAACCCCAAGGGAAACTGCCAGACTAACAGAAAATCTCAAAGCTCTGTCGCAGAGAATGTCAAAGCTCTGTCGCAGAGAATGCCAAAGCTCTGTCGAGTCATTAGTCTGACAATGAATGTCAATTGAACGCCAAATCTTCAGTGAAACTAGCCCGCCGAATGCATTGTCAGTCAAGCCAGTGCCCAGTCTCTCATCCTCTCAGTTCTTCAGAATTCAGCCCCCCTGCTCCATCCCCTTCCCACACTGGCTGCAAACAACTGAAAACTTGACAACACCGGACTAGTATCACGAGGGTAACTCCCCCCACCCTCTCCCCCTCCCGTTAAACCCCAATGATCATCTTTGCACCGACTTCTCGTTCTACAGAAGTCACGTTCCATGCTCCTTCTCACTAACCCCAACACGTCTTGTATGACCCTCCTTAGAAACACAGTTGCATCTGATCACCGACCTGATGTCACCCCTTTTGTGGCTCAAAGCTGAGAAAATACAAACCCACCTATTATCCGTAACAGCCCAGACCAAATTCATCCCCTTTGCACAACGTCTTCAACAAAACATCCAGAAAGACAAGCCAACCGACATCATTTTCAACCCAGTCAATCTCCAGTTTATGTACTGCAATATTTTTTTATGCTATGTGTTTGAATGCGTTAGTATGCATCTGTAGTCAATATAAATATATGTAAAGCAATCATACACACACACACACACACACACACACACACACACACACTTGCACGCACGCACGCACGCACGCACGCATGCACGTACGCACGCACGCACGCACGCACGTACACACACACACACACACACACACACACACACACACACACAACGCCACACAGAGAGAGAGAGAGAGAGAGGGAGGGAGGGAGGGAGAGAGAGAGAGGGGGAGGGAGAGAGAGGAGGGAGGAGGATAATGACGTCAATATTCCGGGACATGGGAATCAACCCAGGCCATGCCTTCAGAGAGACGTCTGTCGCCGCTGCACCTTGGTGGGCTGGAGCAATTGACAAATCGCCTTGATTGGGAAGGGAGGAGGATTTACTGCCCTTGTCGCCGTCACGTCGCCTGTCTCTTGATTGCTCTCTCTCTCACTCTCTCTCTCTCTCTCTCTCTCTCTCTCTCTCTCTCTCTCTCTCTCTCTCTTCTCTCTCTCTGTCTCTCTCTCTCTCTCTCTCTCTTCTCTCTCTGTCTCTCTCTCTCTCTCTCTCTCTCTCTCTCTTCTCTCTCTCTCTCTCTCCACAGTGCAAACTCTCTCTCTCTCTCTCTTCTCTCTCTCTCTCTCTCTCTCTCTCTCTCTCTTTTCTCTCTCTCTCTTGTGTAAAATCTCTGTGTGTGTGCGTGTGTCTGTCTGTCTGTCTCTCTCTCTCTCTCTCTCTCTCTCTCTCTCCTCTCTCTCTCTCTCTCTCTCTCTCTCTCTCTTGTCTGTCTCTCTCTGTCCGGTCACGTGGTTTGACACGAAGCGACAGGGCGCCATTTATTTCAGCTGCGGCAAAAGTTCTGTATTTTCCTGTGACAATGCCAGTTACTGAACTTCCAACGACTGCGGAGACAGCCCTGAACGCCCTGCTGACTGACAATACAGTGTCCAGATGGAAAAGTTCAGGTGAAGGCGGCAACACGGTGGTCGTTTTGCGACTGAAGCCAGTCAGCATAGTGTCAACAACAATGGCGGATCCTGTGCTAACCGGAGAACGCAAGTTCAGTACCACAGGAAGAACACCCCCCCCCCCCCCCCCCCCAGCCAGGTGCGTCGAGATCAAGAGAGAGCTAAACAACAGAACAGTCGACGTGAACAGGTTGGTGCTAGTCTCGGAAACACCAGTAATGAAAATGAACTGCTTAACATCGAGTCAAACGAACACAGTACACAGCACAGTACACAGGGCACTACAGAAGAAAATATCATGCCTACATGCGATGATGATGACACGTCGCATATTCAGGACGCTCATCTGTCTTTGTGTTCTCATCAATCAGAGTGTAACAGTGACCCAGAAATCCAGCAGTCGGACTAGTCGCCGGTTTTGACACTGGAGTGGTAAAGCATTATGTTGCTACTCTGACTGATCGACAAGTGCAGAGAGACGGTTGCGTGATCCGCACAGAAATCAGGAGTTCGGGAAGGTTGTGCTTCATCGAACGGATAGTAAGGGTGTGCTGCTGTGTGAGTCTGATGCTAGTGTTGTGGAATATTCCTGCATCCGCACACGGAGGACGATTGCTTGTTCTGGTTCGTGAAGCAGGAAGAAAGAAACATGTCGTCAGAGGAAGGTGTCAAACAGGCCAGTCTCCGAAAAGGAAGACGCACCCGCAACAAAGAACATGCAGGAACCCAAAGCACGTGCTCTACGGCGGCTGCACGCTCTCCACGGTCTGATCCGGTTTTACTTGCGGTGACCGTCATCTACAGGACTGATAGTGAACGCATACCAGTGACATTTTCTCGTACGCGGTTTTTGTTTTGTTTTTGTTTTTGTTTTTTTCATGTAAAGTGAAAGAAAAACACATTGCTGTGGCTTCCATGTCAATGCAATCGAATCGAGTCGCGTTTGGTCATTGTACATCATGCCGATTTGCTAATTGGGCTTAACAGCTTATTAGCGTTAAAATTCGTTCGTTCGTTCGTCGCGTTCTCACTGTCTGTCTTTCTCTCTGTCTCTGTCTGTCTGTCTGTCTGTCTGTCTGTCTGTCTGTCTGTCTGTCTTCTTCTATCCTCTCTCTCTCTCTCTCTCTCTCTCCTCTCTCTCTCTCTCTCTCTCTCTCTCTCTTCCATGTAGTGTATAGTAGTAGTAGTAGTAGTAGTAGTAGTAGTAGCAGCAGCAGTAGCTTTTGTTGTAAAACTATAATGGTAGTAATTCTACCCAGTGATAGCAATAATTCACTGTATCAGCATTCTGTGGTTGCCGATGGCGCTGTTGCTGCTGTACACTTCCTTTCTTTGATTCTCCTTCCACCTGAAGGGTCAACTGAAGAACGCTTCACCAGGTTCCCCCAGTTCTACCTGAAGTGCCACACTGAAGAACACTTCACAAGGTTTCCATTAGTTCTACCTGAAGTGTCACACTGAAGAACACTTCGCCAGGTCCCCCCCAGTTCTACCTGAAGTGTCACATTGAAGAACACTTCACAAGGTTTCCCTTAGTTCTACCTGAAGTGTCACATTGAAGAACACTCCGCCAGGTTCCCCCAGTTCTACCTGAAGTGTCACACTGAAGAACACTTCACCAGGTTCCCCCAGTTCTACCTGAAGTGTCACATTGAAGAACACTTCGCCAGGTTCCCCCAGTTCTACCTGAATTGTCACATTGAAGAACACTTCACAAGGTTTCCCTTAGTTCTACCTGAAGTGTCACATTGAAGAACACTTCACCAGGTTCCTGCAGTTCTACCTGAAGTGTCACACTGAAGAACACTTCACCAGGTTCCCCCAGTTCTACCTGTAGTTCTACCTGAAGTGTCACATTGAAGAATGCTTCACCAGGTCCCTGCAGTTCTACCTGAAGTGTCACACCGAAGAACACTTCACCAGGTTCCTGCAGTTCTACCGGAAGTGTCACACTGAAGAACACTTCACCAGGTTCCTCCAGTTCTACCTGAAGTGTCACATTGAAGAACACTTCACCAGGTTCCTGCAGTTCTGTTGCTCGTGTGCCCAAGGCCTACGGCTCTGCAAATGTTTTCCTTGTCCATTGTGGAACGTCATCAGCCCATCACTCATTGTTTGTTTGTTGTTGTTTTCAATGCCTTGCTCTTCACCTCCTGCCGTCGGCACCTGTTCCCTAGAAGATCGCTTTAACAAGACTGTCGGATTCTCTTTTCACATGACCATACCAACCAACGTAGTTGTCTTTTCTTGACTGACGTCAGACAATCTTCATGTGGTCCATTGTGCTGCTTGATGGTCTGATGCACTTGTTCGTTCGTTGCACGATCCGTGCAGCTAATATTTAGCCTTTGGCATTTGCTTCTTATTTCCAAGGCTCGGATTCTTCCTTTCAGATGCTGTGTGGGGCTCCATGTGCCGCGCCCTTACAGGGAGATGGCATACAGCAGGGCATGCAGGAGTCTGGTCGTGTGTTTCATGGAGATGTTGCTGTCCTTTCACGCATGTTTCAGTGTGGACAGTGTTGATGCTGTCTTTGCTGTCATTGAGAGGGTTAATTGCCGCACATTGTCACCCATCAGCATTGTTGTTGTCATTACTCTTGTCCTTGTCTTTTTTTCTTTTTCTTCTTCTTCTCCTTCTTTTTCTTCTAATTATTATCATTATTATAACATTATTATAATTGCTATTATAAGTAGTAGTAGTAGTATCATCACCATCATCATTATTGTGTTGTGTTGTTCTTGTTGTTGTTGTTGTCATTGTTGTTGTTTTTGTTCTTTTTGTTCTTGGTCATTATTATTATTATTACCATTATTGTTGTTGTTGTTACTATCAATATTATCTTTACAATATTGTAGTCCATGTTGTTGCTCTTGTTGTTATTGTCATTTTGGTTATTATTTATTATCACTATTATTATCATTATTATTATTGTCGTTGTCATTATTGTTAATCAATAATAAATTATGTTATTTTCTGAAAAGCCACTCCCCACAAATAATTAAATGTATGTGTGCGCGTAGCCACACACACACACACACACACACACAAACACCACACACCACGCACGCACGCACGCACGCACGCACGCACGCACGCACGCACGCACGCACGCACACACACACACACACACACACACACACACACAGATGCGCGTATGCCCAGGCACACAGGTAGCGTGCTTGCAGGAGCATGTTCATGCAAGCCCACAGATTACCCATGGGCACACCGCGCACACTGAAACATACACGCACTCGTCAGGGAGAAGGGGGTGGTGGGGGAAGGGGGTCAGAAAGGTGAAAGGTCGAGCTCAGAGTCAGGGTGAGACACAGAATAGGACGACGAAGACACACGGAGGAGCTAAGCTGAAAATCGATGCACATCAGTCACAGTCACTGGTCATAAAACGGCAATCCTAACCTCCGGCCAAACGGTAGTCAGAAGTCTCAACACAGAGTAACGTCCTTCACATGGCCCTTGTGGTCGTCCAGGCTATAAACGGCATGACTTGACTTGTCGTGGAATCCTGTGACGTCATGTCCTGCGGAAGATGAGGATTGTGTGCACAGTTGGACTACACATGAAGTCGGCATCGTTAAGCCACCAGACTTCAAATAATAAACTCCACAGCCGTCTGGGGTTGCGACAGGTTTATGTGGATGTGTCAGACACGGTAATCATGCGCTAGGCTTCGGTCTGGAGACTGCAGAAAATGAGATTGAAGGCAAAGGGAGGAGGCGGAGGGGACAAACACCAGGGAGAGGCAGACTTACTCATCCATCATGATCTACTTTCCTCTCTGCAGTCTTGTCCTCGCTGCACTAAGCGACCTCCTCGCTACCCAGACTGTAATCTGTCTGTGAAGGGCCACAGAGCGACATCTACACCTTCAGCGGAAGGAGGGGTGGGATTGAGGGGTATTCGTTTAGTCTGGTCCCTGGATTATTGACGTCACTCAAAGCGCTGCCCTGCAAACTGCTTCTCTTGATGAGAAGAGGAGTGGCAGAACAGTGGGGAGGGGGGAGGAGGGGGGTAGGAGGATGCCAGAAGGAAAGCCTGATCTTGGAGAGGTCGGAACATCCCAACGTAACATATAATGACTGCTACGTATGGATATACAAATGCCGTTTGCAACATTCATTATATCCATCTGCCGCATTTAGTCTGGTTTTCCTGCTGCAAATCACCAGCACGATTATCCCATCTCCATGTCGCTCTTTCTTGTAATTCTAAAGACTCATGATCATAGAAAATTACTTTTTATTTCGAAGTGAAAGAAAGACTTTTGATTCTGCTTCAAATACCTTAGTGCTTTCACTTGCTGCTACTAGGAAAGTGGCTGCTAGTCCTAAAACGAATATGTATTCATTGGAACAGGTGGCACGTGTGATTCATTGGAACAGGTGGCACGTGTGATTCATTGGAACAGGTGGCACGTGTGATTCATTGGAACAGGTGGCACGTGTGATTCATCATGCTGCTGAAAAAGACACACGCACCGATTTTTACGGGCGTTTTAAACTACCGTGGTTATGGTGGTATGTGGACAGCTAGAATTTGAGTTCGAACTGTCCATCATAACCCTCTGGATACCACAGCTGGTTTGTCAAAACTTTAACTTAGAAGCGTCGCCTGTAGACGGGTCGAAGTGCGCGCCGCCAGCCAGTCAGGATTCCCAGCGTTACCCGTCAGATCACCAGGACCAGCAACGATGGCTGGGTTCCAAAGCCAGTGACCACCTTCAGGGGACAGGGTGGGTGTCTGGAATATGGATGTGTGACCACCTTCAGGGGACAGGTGATGTCTGGAATTGTGGTGACCTTGGGGACCACCTCAGGGACATGGGGATGTTGATAATTGTGGAGAACCACCCTTAGGGGTACAGGTAGATGTCTGGAATTGTGGGCAGTGTGGTCGATCACTGAAGTCAGAATCTGCCACTTAAGTCTCTGTGTAATCACATGTGGGTGGGTGGGGAGCTAAAACACATGAATGAATATAAAGAGGAACACCGTTTGCTAAGGTCTATGTGTTCTGTTGTGTTAATTGTCTTGTGGAGATGTCAATT
>CM031612.1:11321328-11336328 GCA_018398815.1 Conus ventricosus | reverse complement strand
AGTTAAGGCCGTACTTGATTGAAAGAACTACTGGATCCCTAATCTAGATCGTGAACTAATGAAGAATGCGGTTTATTTCTTAACGACAGGGCTATTATGTGAGCTTTCTCTCATACATCCTGGCAGTCACACAGGTCCGAGAGATACGACACATGCAGTGTTGGTCAGGAAGCTAAAGCAATAGTCTCTCAGAGACACGTCCTTTAAGTGTATGAAACTCGACTGTGTGGTCCTAGTCATCCCAACTGACCCCACAGCAAATTCAACTCCAGCTGGAATTCAGCCGGGGTTGAAAAAATTTCACAAATGATGGGAATCGACCTCACGACCTCCGGGCCTGCCTGCCAGGCTGCAGCGATGACCATCACAAACCGGACACCCATTTGGCACCGGACACCCATCTGGCATCTGATCTGCACGTCCATTCTCTCGCTGTCAGCCATTTTGAAAGCAATGTCATGTGGTTTTTTTCATATCTGTTATTTGTGACTTTTGAAGAGCACATATTTATAAAGAAAAAAATATTCAGTGGTCTTTTAGACTGTGTGTTAAACAGGCGTTCCTGTGCACGTTGTTCTGTGTGCGCGTGTTTGCATGTTGGCTCGGTATTTACAGCACGGCGACAGCCGGTACTCAAGCCGAGACGTTAGTTACATTCAGGTTTAACCTCCTCGCCCAACTCCAGTGATACGGAAGACGGGACAGCCACCCTAGGAGACAAGGACTAGGGTACCTCTACAACAGCATGTTAAGATAGGCAGTGAGTAAGGCAGTCTCTACCTTTGGCGCTAGCGAGATTCGAACCCGTAACGTCTGAAACCCCACTACCGCAGACTCGGTGCTCTGACCACTCAGCCCACCAGACTCTCATTTCTCACCCGATCTGGCATCGTTTTTTTTTTTCTTAACGAGAGAGTTGATGCTAGCAGGAAATGAGCATGCGTTTGACATTTGGCACCTCTCTCTCTCTCTCTCTCTCTCTCTCTCTCTCTCTCTCATCTTCTCTCTCCTCTCTCTCTCTCTCTCTTCTCTCTCTCTCTCTCTCTCCGTGATTTGTAATGTGTGTCTGTGTGCCTGTCTGTCTGTCTGTTGGTCAATCTGTCTCTGTGTCTGTCTCAGTTTCTTCTTGTCTGTCGGTCTGATCTGTGTGTCAATTTGAGGCTCTGTGTGTGTGTGTGTGTGTGTGTGTGTGTGTGTGTGTGTGTGTGTGTGTGTGTGTGTGTGTGGTGTGAGAAGAGAGAGAGAGAGAGAGAGAGAGAGAGAGAGAGAGAAATAATATAATGACTTCTTTCCTGTCGGACTAACGACTACGAATAGCTCTGCGTTTACAAGAAAAGTGGTTTCCTTGTCCTTTTTAACCCTTTTGATGCCGTCTCCGATGAAATGCTGCTATGCCCAGCACCAGCTCATCTCACGATCACTCTCTTTACTGTTCGTCACTTTAAACACTTCCGAAGCCAGTGTCTGCCAACAATCACTCTCTTTAATGTTCGTCACTCTAACACTTCTGAGGCCAGTGTCTGCCAACAATCACTCTCTTTAATGTTCGTCACTCTAACACTTCTGAAGCCAGTGTCTGTCTACGATCACTCTCCTTAATGTTCGTCACTCTAACACTTCTGAGGCCAGTGTCTGTCAACGATCACGCTCTTTAATGTTCGTCACTCTAACCCTTCTGAAGCCAGTGTCTGTCAACGATCACTCTCCTTAATGTTCGTCACTTTAACCCTTCTGAAGCCAGTGTCTGTCAACGATCACTCTCCTTAATGTTCGTCACTTTAACCCTTCTGAAGCCAGTGTCTGTCTACCTTTTTGCACACATTGGAAGTGCTTCTCTTGTTAAGGTCAGAGTTTGAGGTTACGGAAAAGGTCAAGTTGGTACAAAACAGTTTGACTGCTTTGTGAAAAGAATTGTGAAAAATAAGACTCTGTCCTTGTATTTTCGAGTTTAATGAATCAGTTCAATGTTACATGTCAACAAGTATGGTGGAAATATGCGTGACTTGTGGTACTCCTGACATGCCTATGTTATTGTTCAGGCACATGGATTTGGGAGTGAAATTCCTGGAAGACAGTAGTGGGGAAAGGGGTCTTGTTGATAGTGCTTGCAAATATAGTAAACAAACCGTTGGAGATGTGTCCAAGTCCATGAAAGTATGCCTCAAGGGCTGAACTGTGGAGTGGGGTTGTTTGGATGATTGCTGATGTTCTGAGAGATGTTACATGTAGGCAGTAGCATTGAGTGTAATAGAGAATACATAACGTTTGGGCCTAATTCGCAACTGTGGTCACAGACCGAAAGCTTCAGGTGAGTGTTTTCTTCTCTCCCCTGATAAAAAAAAAAGAAAAGACCCAGTGGTGTCCCTTGGGTTTGTGTATCAGTGTGACATCAGCACTCTGGTGCATCATCAATCTAAGCGTTGAAATGGTGAACACATTTCTGACTTTATTTCAAAAACAATCAGTGTCCAAATGGTAGTATGATTTTGCTGGTCTGTCGGTCTGTCTGTCTGTCTGTCTGTCTGTCTGTCTGTCTGTGCTGTCAGTATCTTCAGGAATTCAGCTGAACTTTGTTGCATGTTTTGAAGAATCACACGTACGCAGCAGTGTCAAAGTTACTCTGGTGTTGCACGTTTTGAAGAATCACACGTTGCAAGCAGCAGTGTCAAAGTTGTTTTTTGCGTTGATAGCAACGTATTTTGAAGAAATCACACGCTGTAAGCAGCAGTGTCAAAGTTACTCTGGTGTTGCACGTTATGAAGAATCACACGCTGTAAGCAGCAGTGTCAAAGTTACTCTGGTGTTGCACGTTTTGAAGAATCACACGTTGTAAGCAGCATTGTCAAAGTTGTTTTGTCGTGAGGACTGGATGAACGATTGACGTCATGTATGCTGCGAAAGATAAATTAAAGTTTGTTTTTTTTAATTGAGTTTGTGTGTGTGTGTGTGTGTGTGTGTGTGTGTGTGTGTGTGTGTGTGTGGTGTGTGTGTGTGTGTGTGTGTGTACGTCCATGCGTGCTCATTGAAGATGTTTTTTTAATTTGGTGTGTGTATGTGTGTGTGTGTGTGTGTGTGTGTGTGTGTGGTGTGTGTGTGTGTGTGTGTATGTGTGTGTGTGTGTGTGTGTGTGTGTGTGTGTGTGTGTGTGTGTGTGTGTGTGTGTATGAGGACCGTTAGAAATTGCCTGCATGTTTTGTGTGAGTGTGCACATTGCACGCATGCACATGAAGTATGTGCGAGCGCATACATTGTTGGGGTATGGGGACAAAAGACAGAGCGGGAGAGTGCATGCTGCATTGTTTTTGTGTGGGACTGTGGCATCAGTCAGAAGGTGGAAGGCGAGTTCTCTCTTCTCCACTGAAACGGACAAAGACTGCACCGCATGCGTTTTAGAACATCATTTCTTTGCTCGTTACATGTATGGGAACTGTTTTCATTGGGAATTTGTGTGATTCATCTCCATAAAGCACATATCTTCCTGCATTTTAGATTAGCTCACTTTACAAACAAGTTCATAGGTTAAGATCATTTGTTCCTCTCTCTCTCTCTCTCTCTCTTACAGAAATCATGGCTACCCTATCAACAAAGTGCACCCTTTTTCAAAAACACTGATATCAGACTTCTGTGACATATTTTGAGCTGGAGCCATTTCATATTTTATCCTATTGAATTTACTTAATAGCTTCTAGTACCTTGATATTCGACTTTGAAATAAAGTTAACAAACCACCAGAAACCAGATGCAAAGCATATAAACTTACTCCCAGTTTATCTTGAATATGCGTGTACATGTCAAGAGCATGTTTACTATGAAAACACCCATGATCTACCAGTCAGTTATTAGATCTAAAGCTATTCTAAAATTCGTCAAATACAGTACCTTCATAGATATTTGTCAAATAAAAATATACAGCTTTCGTTATTGATATGTATACCGGTAGCTGGATTGCTTGGTTCTATAAAAAAAAAAAAAAAAAAGTATATGAAGAAGTTAATTATGCTGTTGTTAGCTATGTTGTTACATGTGCCGTTATAGCCGTTAGTAACGGCTATTTGGTTAAATAAAACATCGGGCATCATCCATGACCCATAATGAACATAACAAATTTTCAGAAGAACGGCCCAGACGTTTTGTCTGGGGCGAGTGGAACACATTTTGACCACCGACAGACACACAGACAGACACACAGACAGACAGACACACAGACACTGCTCGTCCTTGTAAAGTACTTCGCTTTTCCATTGTAAAGTACTTCTTGTTCTATAAGAAATGGGAGTACAACAAAAGCGAAAAACTATATCCGATTTTTTTGCAGGTCCTCAACTTTTGTTGACGTCTAGTCTGCCAATGAGAGGGAAGACAGATATGTTGTTGTTGTTGTTGTTGTTGTTGTTGTTGTTGTTGTTGTTTTGGGTTTTTGTTGTTATTGTTGTTGTTGTTTATATGCTGTTATCTGGATCGTCTCCACCTCAAGCTCAGTTCCATTCTGTAATTTTAGTTGTTCGCCATAGACCAAATCTTGCTCCCAGATCCAAGAAGTAAAGGACTGCCTGTTCGCCCTTCGTTTTCTTTGTTTGGAATGTGGTTTGTCCTGCCTGAAGAAGACCCAATAGGTCGAAACGCGTTGTGTTTGCTCTGTAATTTGTTCCTTCTATTTGGCGGCACAGCAATTTTTTGTTTTTGCTGTTGTAAGCATTGACGTTTGACGTCCCTTCTACGCCGCTCTCCCTCCCTCTCAACCCCCTCCACCCTCCCCACCATTTTATTTTTCTCTATATTTACAGAGTCGTTTTTGTAATGACAGAGGAATTGTTTGAAAGCACGTGTTTTCACTCACTATTTCTTTGCTCCACATTGGGAGGATAGTGGAAGCTTTTGAATAAATAATGCGTGGAGAGCGTGTGCTGAGTTAATCCTTTCTTCTTGTGTGTTGTGTGTGTGTGTGTGTGTGTGTGTGTGTGTGTGTTGTGTGTGTGTGTGTGTGTGTGTGTGTGTGTACGTATGTATGTATGCATGTGTATATGCAAAAATGTATGAATGATTATAATTATGGGTGTATGCATAAGCAGACAGTCAGACTGAGGCAGACTGAGAGATGAACACACAGATAGAGGTGGTGCGTGTGTGTGTGTGTGTGTGTGTGTGTGTGTGTGTGTGTGTGTGTGTGTGTGTGTGGTGTGTGCGCGCGCGCGCGCGGCGTGCGTGCGTGCGAGCGTGCGTGCGTGCGTGCGTGCGTGTGTGTGTGCGCGCGCGCTCCAATGTTTGACCTGAGCTTAGGAATATATTGTGAGAAGAAGCGTAAAGTGTGAACCTGTCATGCGGACTCACACAAGGTGGAACCCCATGGCGACATCTGAATTATTTTCTTCCTCACTGATCATGAGGAAAAAAGAGAAAGTAACAGTATAATAAGGTGTTATTTTAATGTTTTTCTGCCCCGACCGGCTCCTACCCAGAGTTGAGTTTGCTGCGGACTCAGTTGGGAAGACTGGGACCACACAGTCGAGTTTCATTCACTTAATGGATGCGTTTCTGAGGGTGTTGCTCAAAATTTCCTGACCAACACTGCAGATGCCTGTATCTCTCGGGCCTGGTTGACGCCGGGATATATTATGAAAGGAAGCGTAGAGTACAGGCCTGTCATGTGGTCTCAGACCGAAATGGAAATCCGTAGCATCATCTTAATCATCCTCATTCTCATCGATCAGCATAAGAAAAAAATGTCTCAAGTTCTATGGCCCTTTATGCCCTGCTCTCATGGTGACCTCAATTTCGATGTCCTCTCCACGTCTGTGGCCTTGGTTTGGTTCCGTCGGGGTCACCGGTATCGGCGAGTCCATGGGGGCTGTCGTTGGACGGACGTGGTGGCGCCCTCTGGAGGGAGAGCTCACTCACGCCGGCTACGCGACTAAAGCAAGTATTGTCGTCAGTAGGGGGCTTAGTAGGTGGTGTCCTGCGTATGTTAGATCAGAACAGGCGCCACTGAACACCGCCGAAGTGACTTGGCGGCAGTGCAGTGTCTCCTCAGGTGGGTTGCCTCTTGACGACTTGACATTGACTGCTTCCTGTGGATTGCCGGTGCCGGGCTGCGGCGGGGCCGACCGGGCTGTGGCTGTGGACGGGGTGTCGGAATGAGCGGCGTGGGTGCACTGCCTCTGAGGTGGCGCAGACGTTGGGCCAGCAAAAAAAAAAAAAAAAAAAAAAAGGTGTTATTTAAAGTCATGTATATCTATCCACAAGGTAAATCGAAAACTTGTCCTTCGATCTTATTTAAACTTTCCTAAAAGGTTTTTTTCAATATTCACCACCCTACAATCCATGCAAAAACTTTTTTTTTTTTTTGTAAAATTTTAAAGATTTGACAATAACAACTTGTTTTCCTTGAGGCTTACCAGAGTATTATGTGGTCCTCACTCCTTTAAAACACAAAATCTGCAGGGGAGGGGAGAGGAGGGATCTGGGTGAGCGTTTTTCGAGGTACTTGCGCTTTTGCAGGAAACGTTTCCTCTCTCTCTCTCTCTCTCTCTCTCTCTCTTCTCTCTCTTCTCCTCCTGCATCTCTCTCTTCTCTCTCTCTCCTTCTCTCTCTCTGTCTTCTGTCTGTCTGTCTTGTCTGTCTCGCTCTCTCTCTCTCTCTCTCTCTCTCTCTCTCTCTCTCTCTCTCTCTCTCTCTCTCTCTCTCTCTCTGTGTGTGTGTCTGTCCATCTGTCTGTCTGTCTGTCTGTCTGTCTCGCTCTCTCTCTCTCTCTCTCTCTCTCTCTCTCTCTCTCTCTCTCTCTTTCTCTTTGTATCTGTCTGTCTGTCTCTCTCTCTCTGTCTCTCTCTCTCCCTCTCTCCTCTCTCTCTGTCTCTCTCTCTCTGTATCTGTCTGTCTGCCCTGCCTCTCTTTCTCTCTCTCTCTCTCTCTCTCTCTCTCTCTCACTCTCTCTCTCTCTCTCTCGTCTCTCTCTGTCTCTTCTCTTATGTCTGTCTGCTTTTCTGTCTGTCTGTCTGTCTCTCTCGCTCTCTCTCTCTCTCTCTCTCTCTCTCTCTCTCCTCTCTCTCTCTCTCTCTCTCTCTCTCTCTGGGTGTGAGTGTGTATGTAGAACAGATCAACAAGGGGAAAAAAATGTCCAAAAAAGACATTTTCTTTTTATATTTTAGTAAGGTGTATTTCTTTCTCTCTCTCTGACAAACAACTTCCAATTCTCCTCCCCTTCTCGAGTCGCTGGGTAAAGTGGAATTCTATTGCAGAGTCCACGGCAACTTGCAGATGGCTCATTTGAACTCCATTAGCTGCAGTGATGTAGAGCTCTTGTCAGTGAGACGTGTGAGTATGGGTGGGTTTCCACACAGGTGGTGGTGGTGGTGAGCCGGAGGTTGGGGGGTGGATGGCTGTATTGATGTCAGCGACGGTGTGGGATGGTGATGGTTGTCGCAGGCGGAGGGAGGGAGGGGGTTGATGGCGTGTTGCTATGGAAAGAACAAAAGGTGTGTGTGGTGGGGGGGGGTGATGGTGGAGGAGGTGATGAAGAATACAGGGGTCGGGGTGAGATGGGCACAGCTATTCTACCACTTTAAACGGCTCATAGGAGAACATCTTGACAGTGCCTTTTTTCTGAGAGCTGCTTTCAGGGGAAAAGGGCAAAGCACTTGGCCCCCCCCCCCCCCCCCGTCTCTCTCTCCTCTCCTCTCTCTCTCTCTCTCTCTCCTTCTCTCTCTCGTCTCCCGTCCCTCGCTCTCTCTCTCTCGCAGGTCGCGGCTCGTCTCTCTCCGTCTCTCTCTCTGGCACTCTTGTCGTGGGTAGTAGGTAGTATAGTAGTAGTAGTAGTAGATGTAGAGTAGTCGAATAAGAAGCAACTGCACTTGTAACAGTAAAAGTAGAAGTGCATCCTCTACAGTAACTTTAGTAATTCATGACAGCAGTCACGCCGTGCCAGGTTGACGGGCAGCTCACCAGCTGCCCCAGTCTATGGCTGATGCCAAAGTCTGGGTCACTGCCAATAGTTTCCTTGTCCCACTCGCAATGTTTCCAGTCCACATGTTTCCCTTTGTTCAGGCTTCCTCGGTCCTCCGGCCATCATCATACCCTGCAGGACTGTTTCTTTTTCAGGTCTTCTCGGGTCTCCGGCCATCATCAGTACCCTGCAGGACTGTTTCTTTGTTCAGGTCTCCTCGGGGTCTCCGGCGCATCATAGAAACCCTGCAGGACTGTTTTCTTTGTTCAAGGTCTTCCTCGGGGTCTCCGCATCATCAGTACCCTGCCAGGACTGTTTCTTTGTTCAGGTCCTTCCTCGGGTCTGCCGGCCATCATCAGTACCCTGCAGACTGTTTCTTTGTTCAGTCCTTCTCTTCGGGTTCCCGGGCCCATCATCAGTACCCTGTAGGACTGTTTCTTTGTTCAGTCTTCCTCGGGGTCTCCGGCCATCATCAGTACCCTGCAGGACTGTTTCTCTTGATTCAGGGATCTTAGCCTTGGGTCTCCCGGCCATCATCATACCCTGCAGGACTGTTTCGTTTCTCCCATGTCTCCCTCAGGGGTCTCCGGCCTCATCAGTACCCTGCAGGACGTTCTCTTGTTCAGTCATTCCTTGGGGTCTCCGGCCATCTCAGTACCCTGCATGACTGTTTCTTTGTCAGGTCGTTCTTCGGGTCTCCGGCCATCATCAGTACCCTGCAGGACTTTTTCTTTGTTCAGGTCTTCCTCGGGGTCTCCGGCCATCATCGTACCCTGCAGGACTGTTCTTGTTTCTTTTCAGGTCTTCCTTGGGGTCTCCCGCCATTGTCAGTACCCTGCAGGACTGTTTCACCCAAGGCCATTGGGGGATTTTGTCACGTGACTGACCATAGCAACGTAGCTGTCTTTCCTTCACTGACATCAGTGAGGTTTCAAAGAGAGGAGACTCCAGGTGGATTGCAAACCAACTCACAAGAAGACTTACTTCTCTGCCGAACGAAAGAGACAAACAAATTGTTAGACACAATACGACGCGTTTCGACCTCTTTGCTCTTCTTCAGGCAAGACAAACAACATTCAATGCAATTCTTAAATAAATGTTAGCGAACCGCCAAGAGAAATGTGGACAAACGAGTCACAGAACAAAACACGACGCGTTTCGACCTCTTAGGTCTTCTTCAGGCACGACACAAACAAATAGGACAATGAAAATGAACGAGTTTGTCACTTAGCTTGATCTCTTCATCGCAAGGTAGGCGTTGAACGAAGTTCAAGGCCATGAAAACGAAGAACGAACAACCACTTATCTCCTGAAAGTGGGTGCACAATGTCTTTTCTCAACTGATGTCAGTAGATCTTCCTATGCATTACATGAGCTGCTAGATGGTTTGATGCGCGTTGCTCATTCATCATATGATCCGTACCGTTGATATTCAGTATTTTTCCATGGCTTGGAGTCTTCAGTCCGGACCCTCTGTGAGTGTCCATGTGTCACACGCATACAGGACGATGGAATGCATGGTCGATGATGCAAGATACGACATGTGCTTGTCTGGAGTGCCCATGTGTCAAAACGCATACAGGACGATGGAATGCATTTCAAGCGCACAATAACATGTTGCCTGTGTCCATGTGTCACACGCATACAGGACGTGGTGCTGTTGTCTTGAGTTCCATGTGTCACACGCATACAGGACGTGGATGCATGTTGTCTGTGAGTGCCCATGTGTCAACTGCATACAGGACGATGAATGCATGTGTCTGTGGTGCCATGTGTCACACAGCATACAGGACGATGACATCATCGTAGACATGCACAATGGGCTGGATTGTCATGTTGTTTGTCAGTGCCCCATGTCCAGTGGCACATGCTAGGTGCGCAGTTCGAAAGAAAGTTTCGCTGATCCATGGTCACACCTAGGACACGGATCCTCAACACCTACTGCCTGCTGATTCTCATGATGTTTCCTAGCGCTCCGTCCTGGCACTAGGTGCACAGTTCCCCTAGAAATAACTTTCACCTCCCCTAGCCCACTTCAAACCTCCCCTAGCCAATCTCCACCTCCCCTAGCCCCTCTTCAGCCTCCCCTAGCCCCTCCTGCCACCTCCCACATAGCCCCTCTCACCTCACCTAGTCCCTCCTCCACCTCCCTAGCCCCTCCTCCACCTCCCCTAGCCCCTCCTCCACCTCCCCTAGCCCCTCCTCCACCTCCCCTAGCCCCTCCTCCACCTCCCCTATGCCCCTCCTCCACCTCCCCTAGCCCCTCCTCCACCTCCCTAGCCCCTCCTCCACCTCCCCTAGCCCCTCCCTCCCCTCCCCTAGCCCCTCCTCCACCTCCCCTAGCCCCTCCCCTCCCCTACCCCTCCTCCACCTCCCCTAGCCCCTCCCATCACTCCCTAGCCCCTCCTCCACCTCCCTACCCCTCCTCCACCTCCCTAGCCCTCCTCCACCTCCCCTAGCCCCTCCTTCACCTCCCCTAGCCCCTCCCTTCACCTCCCCTAGCCCCTCCTCCACCTCCCTAGCCCCTCCCTCCACCTCCCCTAGCCCCTCCTCCACCTCCCCTAGCCCCCCCCTCCACCTCCCCTAGCCCCTCCCTCCACCTCCCCTAGCCCCCCCTCCACCTCCCCTAGCCCCTCCTTCACCTCCCCTAGCCCCTCCTCCACCTCCCCTAGCCCCTCCCTTCACCTCCCCTAGCCCCTCCCCACCTCCCCTAGCCCCTCCTCCACCTCCCCTAGCCCCTCCCTCCTACCTCCCCCCTAGCCCCTCCTCCACCTCCCCTAGCCCCTCCTCCACCTCCCCTAGCCCCTCCCCACCTCCCCTAGCCCCTCCTCCACCTCCCTAGCCCCTCCTTCACCTCCCCTAGCCCCTCCTCCACCTCCCCTAGCCCCTCCTTCCCACCTCCCCTAGCCCCTCCCTTCACCTCCCCTAGCCCCTCCTTCCACCTCCCCTAGCCCCTCCCTCCACCCTCCTCCCCTAGCCCCTCCTCACCTCCCCTAGCCCCTCCCTTCACCTCCCCTAGCCCCCCCCTTCACCTCCCCTAGCCCCTCCCTTCACCTCCCCTAGCCCCTCCCTCCACCTCCCCTAGCCCTCCTTCACCTCCCCTAGCCCCTCCCTCTCCCTCCCCTAGCCCCTCCTCCACCTCCCCTAGCCCCTCCTCCACCTCCCCTAGCCCCTCCCTTCACCTCCCCCTAGCCCCTCCCTTCACCTCCCCTAGCCCCTCCCTTCACCTCCCCTAGCCCCTCCTCCACCTCCCCTACCCCCCCTCCTCCACCTCCCCTAGCCCCTCCCTTCACCTCCCCTAGCCCCTCCTTCACCTCCCCTAGCCCTCCTCCACCTCCCCTAGCCCCTCCTCCACCTCCCCTAGCCCCTCCCTTCACCTCCCCTAGCCCCTCCCTTCACCTCCCCTAGCCCCCCCTTCACCTCCCCTAACCCTCCCTTCCTCCCCTACCCTCCCCTCACCTCCCCTAGCCCCTCCCTTCACCTCCCCTAGCCCCTCCTTCACCTCCCCTAGCTCCTCCCTTCACCTCCCCTAGCCCCTCCCTTCACCTCCCCTAGCCCCTCCCTTCAGTGAAGGCTGTTTTCTTTCAAAACATCAAGTTACAATCGACAATGGCAATTCACAATTGTAAGGAAATAGTAACCACGTTCAGACAGGAGATGATGAAGAAAGTGTTCTGACAGTATTAACAATTTTATATGTAAAATAAATAGTGCTAGGAATATATCAAAACAGAATTAGAAAGAAGTGACGGTCTTGCTATGAACACTGAAAAGAGAGATGAATGGAAGGTATAGTGATGAGAACAAAGGGGGGACAAAACCACAACCAGGCCAGAAGAAAAGAAATGGAGGGTGGGGATGGGGTGGGGAACAGACAGGTAAAAGGTCGACAGCGAGTTTGCGACTCGGAGACACAGAGAGAAAGGGAAATGGACAGGCTACATTGAAAATCGATGCGAATCATTGACAGTCATGGTTATACATAAAAAGGTTCATCCTGAAAGTTGATGCAAGTCATTGACAGTCATGGTTATACATAAAAAGGTCATCCTGAAAGTCGATGCAAATCATTGACAGTCATGGTTAAACTTAAAAGGGTCATCCTGAAAGTCGATGCAAATCATTAACAGTCATGGTTAAACTTAAAAGGGTCATCCTGAAAGTCGATGCAAATCATTAACAGTCATGGTTATACTTAAAAAGGTCATCCTGAAAGTCGATGCAAATCATTGACAGTCATGGTTATACATAAAAAGGTCATCCTAACCTCCCACGACACAATAGTCAAAAATCTGTGTGCAGAATTACGTCCCTTACCAGGGCCTTCTGGCTATAACAGGCTTGACTTAAACTTGACGTAGAATTCTATAATGAAATGTTCTGGATTTCGTGCTCAACGAGACTACACGTAAAGTCGGCATCGTTAAAACCTCCAGACTTTCAACGATAAACTCTTCAGCCGCCTGATTTGTAAAAGGTTTATGTGGACGTGTCAGACACGTAATCATGCGCTAGGCTTCTGTTTTGGAGAGTGAGGAAGATGAGGTTTGGGGGAAAGGAGGTAGTTGGAGGTTAAAGGGGGTGGGGGGGGCAAAGAGCAGAGAGAGGCAGACTTCATTGTCCGTCATGAGCTACTTTCTTCTCTACACTCTTGTCCTCTCTGCACGCAGCGACCTCCTCAATACCCAGACTGTAATCTGTCTGTGAACGGCCATAGAGCGACATCTACACCTTCAGTGGAAGGGGGGAGTAAGTGATATCCCGTACGTCTGGGCCCTGGATTATTGCCGTCAGTTGATGTGCTGATCTACGAACCGTTTTGTTTTGATGGGAAAAGGGGTGGGAGAGGGGTGGGGGTGGGGAGGGGGGGGGGAGGAGGGAGTATGCAAGAAGGAAACTCCTAATCTTTGAGAGATCAAAACAGTCCAGAGTAGCACATGATGGCTGCTAAAAAATATGGTTTGTGCGAATGCAGTGTGTAACTTTCATCGTATCCATCTTCTGCTTTGAATCTCACTTTCCTGTTTCAAATCACCAACATGTCATCCCGTCTCCATGTTGCTCGTTGTCATTCTGGGTATACTCTATTGCTACTCGTAAACATGGAAAATTGCTCTTTGATTCTGCTTCAAAGAGCTCAACACGGGTCCGCTGAGTGTTTAGCAAAGTGACTGTCCACTGAGTGTTTAGCAA
Source organism: Conus ventricosus (assembly GCA_018398815.1). Taxonomy (NCBI): domain Eukaryota; kingdom Metazoa; phylum Mollusca; class Gastropoda; order Neogastropoda; family Conidae; genus Conus; species Conus ventricosus. The sequence continues at coordinate 11,323,199 of CM031612.1, read as the reverse complement.
AGTGACTGTCCCTGAGTGTTTAGCAAAGTGACTGTCCGCTGAGTGTTTAGCAAAGTGACTGTCCGCTGAGTGTTTAGCAAAGTGACTGGTCATGAAACGAACGTTCATTAGGCAAATGAAACAAACTGCGGCGTTACCGGAACACGACGAACAAGCAGAAGAGCACACAAAACAAAGTGTGAAGCAACGCAGTTTTAATGCACGACACAAAACAGGACAAGAAATTTTCGGCAATATGCTTTCCAAAGTGGTGCATTTGGCTTCACAAGGGGAGTATGCGCGTGTTAATGTCTCTACTGTTGTTTTTTTTTTTGGTTTGTTTGTTGTTTGTTTGTCGCTGAGGAAGGCATATTGCCGAAAATTTCTTGTCCTGTTTGTGGTCGTGCATTAAAACTACGTTACTTCACACTTTGTTTTGTGTGCTCTTCTGCTTTTTCGTCGGGAACGTTCATTAGTTAGAGCTTGTGGCACGCATTGATTCACTAGGCTGCATTTGAAAAGGGCAGACTCCCACTGAAATCTTCGGGCGTTTCAAACGAATGCGTCATAATTCTCTGGTGTCCCTAGCTGGTGCGTCAGTGCCTGAAGAACCGCGGCCTGTAGTCAGTTCGGAGTGAGCGTCGCCAGCCCCTCCCTGTGTTGCCCATGTCATCATCAGGATTAACAATGAGCATCGCCAGCCCCTCCCTGTGTTACCCATGTCATCATCAGGATTAACAATGACATCGCCAGCCCTCCCTGTGTTGCCCATGTCATCATCAGGATTAACAATGAGCATCGCCAGCCCCTCCATGTGTTACCCATGTCATCATCAGAATTAACAAGACATCGCCAGCCCCTCCCTGTGTTACCCATGCCATCATCAGGATTAACAATGAGCGTCCGCCAGCCCCTCCCTGTGTTACCCATGGATTAACAATGAGCGTCGCCAGCCCCTCCCTGTGTTACCCATGACATCATCAGGATTAACAATGATGGCCTAGTTCCAGATCTGTGGACGACTACTTTTAGGACACGGGTGTCTGGAATTATGGACAGTATGGTCGGACAAAGAGAAGAAATCCTCCCCACTTGAGTCCTGCTTTTACTTACGAAATTTCTGTCCCCTCTCGGGCGGGTTTTTCCCCTCCGTATTTTTGTAAATATATGAATAAGTAAGATACTAGAAAAAGGAAAGTTGAAACAATTGAAGGCGGATGATAGAATAAATCTTAAACTCCACGCAAAGTCTGGCAAAGAAAATTGAATTTTGTTCTCAACAACAGTTTCTGGATTTTACCGAGAAAAGTTTCAAAGGAACTTCGGGTTTCACAACCTACAAGGGAGAATAAACCATAATATATAACCTGTAAACATCATTCCTCAAAAAATGAAAGTAACAAATTCAAATAAGTGCGATTACTGTATTGATGATGTTGATTTTCATTAAGCATTTCTTTTTTGAGTGCCCAAATCTAAATATATTTTGGAAAAAACATAGAAGTATTTCTATTGTTTCAGATTGCAAAACCAGTACAATTGTCGTGTTGGATGTCTTATTTGGTGTTTGCAAAAGCGAGCTGAACCAAAAGAGTCTGTTTTAGTGAATCACATCATTTTGTTGGGCAAAATGTGTATAAGTACAGCCCGGAAAATAAAAGCACTATCTTCACTTCAAATCATCTTTCATCAACAAATGAATATGAAAAGAAAATACATATTTAGAAGCTACCATTCGTTAATTGAATCTGCTTTGTGAATGCAGTCAATTTGACCACTCATTACTTGATATTTCTGTGTGAAAAAAATGTGTTTTCTCTTATGGCACGTATTTGATGAAATGGTTGCTCTCTCTCTCTCTCTCTCTCCTCTCTCTCTCCCCTCTCTCTCTC
>CM031612.1:11303828-11316328 GCA_018398815.1 Conus ventricosus | reverse complement strand
TGGCTGTCTGTAATGATGTGTTGGCTGTCATGTTTCTCTGACAGCCTGTCAAATCGGGACGGTGATGATGGATTTGTAGTTGTTGTTGTTTTGATGATGCTGAATATGTTGCTGATGATGATGACGATGATGATGATGATGATCATCATCATCATCATCATCATCATCATCATCATAAATCATCATCATCACCATCATCATCTCATGGTTGTTGTTATCACTATTGCTGTCGTCCATTCTTGAAACTACCATCATTATCAATATCATTTAACATTTGTATTGTTGTTATTATTATTATCATGATTGTTGTTGTTGTCATTGTTGTTGCTTCTGTTGTGGGTCACTGTTGTATTCGCTGAGAAACAGAGAGTCTCCCTTTGGGAACGTTCTGTCTGGCAGCAACACGTTGTTTACAGCCTTCAAACAGTCTTCGACCACCACCCCCACCCTCCCCATTTCCGTCCCTGATCTTGCCTGCGAAGAGCGAGGGAAAAGCGCGTGGTGTGGGCGAGATGTGATACGTTGACATTTTCCACGCACCAAACTTTTCTTCTCTCGTCTCTCTCTCCGTAAAGAGCGATAAAACCTGAAATCACACACACACACACACACACACACACAACACACATATATATATTATATATATATATATATATAATATATATAAAAATTATATATATATATATATATATATATTATATATATATATATATATATATATATATTATATATAGATATTTGTTAAAATAGGTTTTTAAAAACAGAATCTACAAATTTGTTCGAGCACTATCAAAATCGTTTTGGGTAATTTAACTACATTAATATATATATATATACACGCACACACGCACGCACGCACGCAAGCACGCACGCACGCACGCAAAGCACGCACGCACGCACGCACGCAAGCACGCACAACACGCGCACACCCACACACACACACACAACACACACACACACACACACACACACACACACACACACACACACACACACACACACACACACACACACACACACACACACAACACACACACACACACACACACTGTGCTCGCATTTGCACTTGCGTTCTCGTTCTTAGACATGCGTCTGAGGACACACACACAAAACACACACACAAAACACACACACACACACACACACACACACACACACACATGCACGCAAACATGCAAGCACGTGCACACACACACACACACACACACACACACACACACACACACACACACACACACACACACACACACATACGCGCTTGCGCGCACGCACACACACACACACACACACACACACACACACACACACACACACACACACACACACTCACCACACCACACACACACACGTGCGCGCGCGCTTGCTTGCTTCGCGCACACTCACTCACTCACACATACATAAATGCAACATGACATTAATCAGAACTCAGAGAGAGAGAGAGAGAGAGAAGAGAGAGAGAGAGAGAGAGAGAGAGAAAGGGGGAGGGAGGGAGAGAGAGAGAGAGAGAGAGAGAGAGAGAGGGGAGAGAGAGAGAGAGAGAGAGAGCTTGGCAGAACTTGCTCTGTTGCGCATTTTCATCAGATATGTTTAATTGTATATGTGATCTATCGCATTGTTCACAGTGAATGATGTAATAATTCCTGTCGAAAATGTTGGAAAAACAAGCTATGGACCAAACGTGGTATGTTTTCAATGCATGTCTAGTTGACTTGATACAGTTTCATTGTGTTTATGCAAGCATCTTGAAAAGTTCTGGGGGGAAAAATGCCGCTTTTAGTTTTTATAACCCAACAACCAGAGAAAGGATAGACTATATCGAATAATTATTACGTAGTCAGTTCTTTATTTCATCTGGCTTGTTCACTCCGTGCATCTGCATCTAAAAATTCACAAAAAGCAGCGAAGCAAAGGATTCTAGCAAAAATGAACATTGGTTCCTACAACAATGAATGAGGCATCTTGGCAGCAGTTTCCAAACAGGCTGTGTGAACGTGGGAAGTTACAGCAACTAAGAATATTTTCGGAATCCATTCAAAACATCACGTACTCCTAACAAGAATAGAATCACCGAAAGGTCAGTTCATTTCAGAAAATAGACTGTCTTCTGGAAATCAAAATGCGAAGTTAATCTGGTCCTACGACTAAACTTTATTTGAAGCGTAGCATGCAGCATAAAACCAGCGATTAGAGACGCCATGTCAGAAGGATTTGTATGTCTTTAACAGTATGCACCACACACACACACACACACACACACACACACACACACACACACACACACACACACACAGAGACACACACACACACACACACACAACACACACACACACACACACACACACACACACACACACACGTATAAATGTATGAGTGTAGGGAAATTTAGAATACGAATACGAATACGAATGTTTAATCAGTTTTAAGGCCAAGGCCCCATTCTGATGGGCATACAATCGAACACAATAAATCAATTTAAGGTACACATAGAAAAACAATGTAAAGAAACTCATGAGAATAATTCAAATGCATCATTAAATGAGATATTAGGTAGCAGCACGCAATCTTTTCTGTGCTTCATATACATATACAGCCAAATTGGAGAGGACATGTTCTTTTCTTGTCGACAACAGTAATACTAACTTGAAATGACATGGGTCGGTAAAATACTTTGGCTGGATAAGTTTTGTTCTGAGATTATGTAGTACAGGCAACATAACAAAACATGAACTTCATCTTCCCTTGCTAAACCACACACAAACGGCATATCAATTCGCCTTCGGCAGGGTTGGAATATCTTAAACGATGGCAGGCAATGTCAGAGACACCAAATCTAAATTTAGCCAATGTGCTCATAATATATCGATTCATTTTTATAGTAATATATGGTTCTAACTCATGAGTAGTCTTGAAATGTCTGTACTGTATGAATCTATCGCCTATGATTGACATGTTCATGCCAGTAGATGGCAGGAAATTTAGAGAGAGAGAGAGAGACGGATAGATAGATGGATATATAGACAGATAGAGATAGATAGATAGATAGATAGATAGATAGATAGATAGATAGATAGATAGATAGATAGATAGATAGATAGACGGATAAACACATAGATTGATTTTAACAGAGATCAAGGCTTTGAACTCCCCCCCCCCCCCCCTCATCTACAATCAGATCCTGACAACCGTTCACACCCCACCCACACCCCACAACAGTCGTCCCATCAAGCCTCGCTGCCACAACAGCAACAGTGAGTTGAAGAAGACAGGGTGACCCTGTCGAAATATTCTCCAAGTAAGTTTTTGATTCTGAGTCTGTAACTACCTTTCTAATGTCGAATCCAGAATCCAGAAACCTATATTCTTATATACATAGATTGATCGATTTAGGAGGGAGACCAAGGGAGGGAGAGTCAATAATGATGATTTATTCATTAGGCTTCGCACCCTCACATAGATTAAGCCAACAAATCAAGAAAGAGAGAGACGTAAGTCTCAAAACTGAACTATACAGGAAGTTACTCACCAAAAAGTGACGTCACTGACATGATGTTTTGTTTTTAACTGGGAAACAAAAATTGAATATCAGCTGTGAATGACGTCATGCATCGGTTCAGCCGAGTGGGTTTTTTTCCCAGACGCTTTGACATAAGTATATTTAGTGGCAAAGTGAGGCGAATGCAGTCACAAATTTTAAATGTAAGGAACGAAAATGAACGGGCAATCACTTATCTTCCTTCACTTCAGCCTCGTTTTCATTCAGCGCCCATCTTGCGCTGAAGTGGATGAAGATAAGTGATTGCTCGTTCATTTTCGTTGTCCGGACTGTTTTGTATCTTGCTGAAGAAGACCTAAGAGGTCGAAACGCGTCGTGTTTTGTCTTGTGATTCGTTTGTCTACGTTTTCTTGGCAGTTCGCTATTAATTACATTTAAAATAAGTATATTTGTAATAACATCAGTAATGACTGAACGACAGACTAGAAAATTTCTTTCTGTCCCCAAAACACAACTAGATGACCAAAAAATCAAAGACGCACCAGAGGTGAACTGTGCCGATTCAATGACTAAACATTGAAAGACCACTGTCGTTACAACCTGATGTTTCTGACAAAACCAGAAAAAGTTAATTCTCCTGAACAAGCAAACAAGCAAACACAGCCCCATCTTGTTTCTCAGCCTGGTGATGATCTGTTGGTGACAAACCCCAGGGAAAAGAAATGCACGCCACTGCTTTCTCTTTTTTGATTTTGTCGTTGTTGTTGTTGTTGCTGTTGGGGGGGGGGGGGGGGGGGCAAGAGAGAGGAGAAGAAGCAAGGGAACGATGGGTGGTATAAGATGCAGAAGAGCTCTGCGTGATTTTCTGAAAACATGTTGTCCAGCTTTTTTTTTCTGTATTTTTTCTTATCTTATATTGTGGTCGGCGTCAGCAGATTCATCCCTCACTGCCCATTCCTGTTCCCCGGCTCACAGTCATATTCAGGGTTGTCTTGTCACAGCTCCAGCCTCGGCAGTTCACAGAAAGCAGTGATTATGAAGTCGCTACAAGGCCACCCATAAGCGGAGACGCTGTAGTGCTGAGGAGTCACGTCGATTCAGTGCGGTCTTTTCCTGGTCCAACATCACGTCCATTCAGTGCTGTCTTTTCCTGGTCCAACATTTCGAAGGACACCATACGTTCATGTTGAACTTATTTGAACGGGAATTGGTTCGCGAATCCGGATCGTGAACTTAGCAAAGATTAATAAAGAAGCCACAACGCACGTTTTACTTTATAGAGTTACGACCAACTAGGAGCTGATCTTGTGATTGAATTTTGAACAATCTGTTCTCAACGAGGTGACCTCAACCGTAACGCTGCTCGCTGATGCTCAACTTTTACATGTGACATGTCTGTAAAGTTCTCATGTTTATTTCCAAACACTGTGAACTTGAATATTTCGGTCGTACGAGTATGAAAATGTTTCCGTACGAATGGAGAATGGAGACGTAGGTCAACCAACACACACTGATTTCCATCGTCGCAGAGTTATCACACACTGATTTCCATGACAGGAGAGCTTTTATATGGTTACTTCCCATTGTGCACACCAGACAGTTCCCAGTGTGCACACCCAGACAGTTCCCATTGTGCACACCCAGACAGTTTCCATTGTGCACACCCAGACAGTTCCCATTGTGCACACCAGACAGTTCCCATTGTGCACACCCAGACAGTTCCCATTGTGCACACCCAGACAGTTCCCATTGTGCACACCCAGACAGTTCCCATTGTGTACACCCAGACAGTTTCCCATTGTACACACCCAGACAGTTCCCAGTGTGCACACCCAGACAGTTCCCATTGTGCACACCCAGACAGTTCCCAATGTGCCACACAACACACCCAGACAGTTCCCATTGTGCACACCAGACAGTTCCCATTGTGCACACCCAGACAGTTCCCGTTGTGCACACCCTGACAGTTCCCATTGTGTACACCCAGACAGTTCCCATTGTACACACCCAGACAGTTCCCATTGTGCACACCCAGACAGTTCCCATTGTGCACACCCAGACAGTTCCCATTGTGCACACAACACACCCAGACAGTTCCATTGTACACACCCTGACGTTCCCATTGTGCACACCCAGACAGTTCCATTGTGCACACCCTGACAGTTCCATTGTACACACCCAGACAGTTCCCATTGTACACACAACACACCCAGACAGTTCCCATTGTGCACACCCAGACAGTTCCCATTGTGCACACCCAGACAGTTCCCATTGTACACACAACACACCCAGACAGTTCCCATTGTGCACACCAGACAGTTCCCATTGTGCACACCCAGACAGTTCCCATTGTGCACACCCAGACAGTTCCCATTGTGCACACCCTGACAGTTCCCATTGTGCACACCAGACAGTTCGCAGAAGATGTTGTGTGTTGCTTTTTTTTCCCTGAACCCGTTTTTACCTAGGTTCGACGATATTCGCGAACATCGCCCATCATGGATTACAAACCAAACAATCGGGCAATTAAAAAAAACAAAGACAAGATCGTTGAGACGGCGAACCAGACGAACTAGGTTGGTGAGCGAAAGTTTGGTTAGCTAAGAACGGCCTTCCACGCCCCAAACTATGGCCTTCCCGCCCCACACTACGGCCATCACGCCCCAAACTACGGCCTTCACGCCCCACACTACGGCCTTCATGCCCCAAATACGGCCTTCACGCCCCAAACTACAGCCTCTCACGCCCCAAACTACGGCCTTCATGCCCCACACTACGGCCTATCACGCCCACACAGGCCTTCACGCCCCAAAACTACGGCCATCACGCCTCAAACTACGGCCATCACGCCCAAACTACGCCTTCACGCCCCAAACTATGGCCTTCACGCCCCAAACTACGGCCTTCACGCCCCAAACTATGGCCTTGACGCCCCAAACTAACAACAACAACCTTTTGATCGCGAAGTGTTTCTCACCGAAGGGCACCGCCTTGTTCGTCCAACGGCATACCGTGCCCCTGCTGCTTTGACACGACCTGGCCAACAACATACTGTGCCCTGCTGCTTTGACACGACCTGGCCAACAACATACCGTGCCCCTGCTGCTTTGACACGACCTGGCCAACAACATACTGTGCCCCTGCTGCTTTGACACGACCTGGCCAACAACATACTGTGCCCCTGTTGACACGACCTGACCAACAACATACCGTGCCCCTGCTGCTTTGACACGACCTGGCCAACAACATACTGTGCCCCTGTTGACACGACCTGGCCAACAACATACCGTACCCCTGCTGCTTTGACACGACCTGGCCAACAACATACTGTGCCCCTGCTGACAAGACCTGGCCAACAACATACTGTGCCCTGTTGACACGACCTGGCCAACAACATACCGTGCCCTGCTGCTTTGACACGACCTGGCCAACAACATACCGTGCCCTGCTGCTTTGACATGACCTGGCCAACGACATACCGTGCCCCTGCTGCTTTGACACGACCTGGCCAACGACATACTGTGCCCCTGCTGCTTTGACACGACCTGGCCAACAACATACTGTGCCCCTGCTGCTTTGACACGACCTGGCCAACAACATACTGTGCCCCTGTTGACACGACCTGGCCAACAACATACCGTGCCCCTGCTGCTTTGACACGACCTGGCCAACAACATACCGTGCCCCTGTTGACACGACATGGCCAACGACATACCGTGCCCCTGCTGCTTTGACACGACCTGGCCAACAACATACTGTGCCCCTGCTGCTTTGACACGACCTGGCCAACAACATACTGTGCCCCTGCTGCTTTGACACGACCTGGCCAACAACATACTGTGCCCCTGCTGCTTTGACACGACCTGGCCAACAACATACTGTGCCCCTGCTGCTTTGACACGACCTGGCCAACAACATACCGTGCCCCTGCTGCTTTGACACGACCTGGCCAACAACATACTGTGCCCCTGCTGCTTGACACGACCTGGCCAACAACATACTGTGCCCCTGCTGCTTTGACACGACCTGGCCAACAACATACTGTGCCCCTGCTGCTTTGACACGACCTGGCCAACAACATACTGTGCCCCTGCTGCTTTGACACGACCTGGCCAACAACAAAACTGTGCCCCTGCTGCTTGACACGACCTGGCCAACGACATACTGTGCCCCTGCTGCTTTGACACGACCTGGCCAACAACATACTGTGCCCCTGCTGCTTTGACACGACCTGGCCAACAACATACCGTGCCCCTGTTGACACGACCTGGCCAACAACATACCGTGCCCCTGCTGCTTTGACACGACCTGGCCAACGACATACCGTGCCCCTGCTTCTTTGACACGACCTGGCCAACGACATACCGTGCCCCTACTGACACGACCTGGCCAACAACATACTGTGCCCCTGTTGACACGACCTGGCCAACACATACCGTGCCCCTGTTGACACGACCTGGCCAACAACATACCGTGCCCCTGTTGACACGACCTGGCCAACGACATACCGTGCCCTGTTGACACGACCTGGCCAGCAACATACTGTGCCCCTGCTGCTTTGACACGACCTGGCCAACAACATACCGTGCCCCTGCTGCTTTGACACGACCTGGCCAACGACATACCGTGCCCCTGCCTGCTTTGACACGACCTGGCCAACAACATACCGTGCCCCTGCTGCTTTGACACGACCTGGCCAACAACATACTGTGCCCCCTGCTGCTTTGACACGACCTGGCCAACAACATACCGTGCCCCTGCTGCTTTGACACGACTGGCCAACAACATACCGTGCCCCTGCTGACACGACCTGGCCAACAACATACTGTGCCCCTGCTGCTTTGACACGACCTGGCCAACAACATACTGTGCCCCTGCTGCTTTGACACGACCTGGCCAACAACATACTGTGCCCCTGCTGCTTTGACACGACCTGGCCAACAACATACTGTGCCCTGCTGCTTTGACACGACCTGGCCAACAACATTACTGTGCCCCTGCTGCTTTGACACGACCTGGCCAACAACATACTGTGCCCCTGCTGCTTGACACGACCTGGCAACAACATACTGTGCCCCTGCTGCTTTGACACGACCTGGCCAACAACATACTGTGCCCCTGCTGCTTTGACACGACCTGGCCAACAACATACTGTGCCCCTGCTGCTTTGACACGACCTGGCCAACGGCATACCGTGCCCCTGCTGCTTTGACACGACCTGGCCAACGGCATACCGTGCCCCTGCTGCTTTGACACGACCTGGCCAACGGCATACCATGCCCCTGCTGCTTTGACACGAACTGGCCAACGGCATTACCGTGCCCCTGCTGACACGACCTGGCCAACGGCCATACCGTGCCCCTGCTGCTTTGACACGACCTGGCCAACGACATACCGTGCCCCTGCTGACACGACCTGGCCATAAACGTGGACGTGGAGAAGAAATGGATACTGAGCTCAGCAAGAGAACAGGGCGTCAAGGGCCAGAGAATTTGACTTTCGTGGATCATCAGCGAAGATGAGGATGATGAAGATGATGCCGTTAGGGCCAGAGAATTTGACTTTCGTGGATCATCAGCGAAGATGAGGATGATGAAGATTGATGCCGTTAGGGCCAGAGAACTTGACTTTCGTGGATCGTCAGTGAAGATGAGGATGATGAAGATGATGCCGTTAGGGCCAGAGAATTTGACTTTCGTGGATCATCAGCGAAGATGAGGATGATGAAGATGATGCCGTTAGGGCCAGAGAACTTGACTTTCGTGGATCGTCAGTGAAGATGAGGATGATGAAGATGATGCCGTTAGGGCCAGAGAATTAACTTTCGTGGATCGTCAGTGAAGATGAGGATGATGAAGATGATGCCGTTAGGGCCAGAGAAATTTGACTTTCGTGGATCGTCAGTGATGATGAGGATGATGCCGTTAGGGCCAGAGAATTTGACTTTCGTGGGATCATCAGTGAAGATGAGGATGATGAAGATGATGCCGTTAGGGCCAGAGAATTTGACTTTTGTCAGATCATCAGTGAAGATGAGGATGATGAAGATGATGCCGTTAGGGCCAGAGAAATTTTACTTTCGTGGATCATCAGTGAAGATGAGGGATGATGAAGATGATGCCGTTAGGGCCAGAGAATTTGACTTTTGTCAGATCATCAGTGAAGATGAGGATGATGAAGATGATGCGTTAGGGCCAGAGAATTTGACTTTCGTGGATCATCAGTGAAGATGAGGATGATGAAGATGATGCCGTTTGGGCCAGAGAACTTGACTTTCGTTAGATCATTGGTGAAGATGAGGATTATGAAGATGATGCCGTTAGGGCCAGAGAACTTGACTTTCGTGGATCATCAGCGAAGATGAGGATGATGAAGATGATGCCGTTAGGCCAGAGAATTTAACTTTCGTGGATCGTCAGTGAAGATGAGGATGATGAAGATGATGCCGTTAGGCCAGAGAATTTGACTTTCGTGGGATCATCAGTGAAGATGAGGATGATGAAGATGAGCCGTTAGGGCCAGAGAATTTGACTTTCGTTAGATCATTGGTGAAGATGAGGATGATGAAGATGATGCCGTAAGGCCAGAGAATTTGACTTTGTCAGATCGTCAGTGAAGATGAGATGATGAGGATGATGCCGTTAGGGCCAGAGAATTTGACTTTCGTGGGATCATCATGAAGATGAGATGATGAAGATGATGCCGTTAGGGCCAGAGAATTTGACTTTCGTGATCATCAGTGAAGATGAGGATGATGAAGATGATGCCGTTAGGCCAAGAATTTGACTTTCGTGGATCATCATGAAGATGAGGATGATGATGATGAATGCCGTTAGGGCCAGAGAACTTGACTTTTGTCAGATCATCAGTGAAGATGAGGATGATGAAGATGATGCCGTTAGGGCCAGAGAACTTGACTTTCGTTAGATCATTGGTGAAGATGAGATGATGAAGATGATGCCGTTAGGGCCAGAGAATTTGACTTTCGTGGATCATCATGAAAATGAGGATGATGAAGATTATGCCGTTAAGTTCCATTCAGTCAAACAATACACGACAGGGTTGTTACTTGAGCTTCCCATATGATATCCTGGCGTCAACCAAGTCCGAGAGATAGAGACACATGCAGTGTAAGAAGTTTGAGCAACACCCTCAGAAACACACCTACTAAGTGGATGAAACTCTATACTTCCAGTCTTCCCAGCTGAGTCCATCACAGAAGCAGCCAGGACAGAACATTCCCACACTCTGATGGAATCGAACTCACGACCCCCCAGCATGCCTGCAAGCTGTCTGCCCGTCCATTCTCCTGCTGTCAGCAACCTCCCCCCCCCCCCCCTCCCCCCAGCATGCCTGCAAGCTGTCCTGCCCGTCCATTCTCCTGCTGTCAGCAACCCCCCCCCCCCCCCCCAGCATGCCTGCAAGCTGTCTGCCCGTCCATTCTCCTGCTGTCAGCAACCCCCCCCCCCCTCCCCCAGCATGCCTGCAAGCTGTCTGCCCGTCCATTCTCCTGCTGTCAGCAACCCCCCCTCCCCCCAGCATGCCTGCAAGCTGTCTGCCCGTCCATTCTCCTACTGTCAGCAACCCCCACCCCCACCCTTACCCCCAGCATGCCTGCAAGCTGTCTGCCCGTCCATTCTCCTGCTGTCAGCAACCCCCCCCCCCCCCTCCCTCCCCCCAGCATGCCTGCAAGCTGTCTGCCCGTCCATTCTCCTGCTGTCAGCAACCCCCACCCCCCACCCCCACCCCCAGCATGCCTGCAAGCTGTCTGCCCGTCCATTCTCCTGCTGTCAGCAACCCCCACCCCCACCCCCACCCCCAGCATGCCTGCAAGCTGTCTACCCGTCCATTCTCCTGCTGTCAGCAACCCCCACCCCCACCCCCACCCCCAGCATGCCTGCAAGCTGTCTGCCCGTCCATTCTCCTGCTGTCAGCAACCCCCACCCCCACCCCCACCCCCAGCATGCCTGCAATGCTGTCTGCCCGTCCATTCTCCTGCTGTCAGCAACCCCCACCCCCACCCCCACCCCCAGCATGCCTGCAAGCTGTCTGCCCGTCCATTCTCCTGCTGTCAGCAACCCCCACCCTCACCCCCACCCCCAGCATGCCTGCAAACTGTCTGCCCGTCCATTCTCCTGCTGTCAGCAACCCCCACCCCCACCCCCACCCCCAGCATGCCTGCAAGCTGTCTGCCCGTCCATTCTCCTGCTGTCAGCAACACCCCCACCCCCACCGCCAGCATGCCTGCAAGCTGTCTGCCCGTCCATTCTCCTGCTGTCAGCAACCCCCACCCCCACCCCCAGCATGCCTGCAAGCTGTCTGCCCGTCCATTCTCCTGCTGTCAGCACCCCCTCCCCCCCCCCCCCCCAGCATGCCTGCAAGCTGTCTGCCCGTCCATTCTCCTGCTGTCAGCAACCCCCACCCCCACCCCCACCCCCAGCATGCCTGCAAGCTGTCTGCCCGTCCATTTTCCTGCTGTCAGCAACCCCTCTCCCCCCCCCCCCCCCAGCATGCCTTCAAGCTGTCTGCCCGTCCATTCTCCTGCTGTCAGCACCCCCCCCCCCCCCCATCCCCCAGCATGCCTTCAAGCTGTCTGCCCGTCCATTCTCCTGCTGTCAGCAACCCCCCCCCCCCCTCCTTCCAGCATGCCTTCAAGCTGTCTGCCCGTCCATTCTCCTGCTGTCAGCACCCCCCCCCCATCCCCCAGCATGCCTGCAAGCTGTCTGCCCGTCCATTCTCCTGCTGTCAGCAACCCTCTCCCCCCCCCCCCCCCCCCCCAGCATGCCTTCAAGCTGTCTGCCCGTCCATTCTCCTGCTGTCAGCACCCCCCATCCCCCAGCATGCCTTCAAGCTGTCTGCCGCTCCATTCTCCTGCTGTCAGCACCCCCCCATCCCCCAGCATGCCTTCAAGCTGTCTGCCCGTCCATTCTCCTGCTGTCAGCAACCCCCCCCCCCCTCCCCTCCTTCCAGCATGCCTTCAAGCTGTCTGCCCGTCCATTCTCCTGCT
>CM031612.1:11293828-11301328 GCA_018398815.1 Conus ventricosus | reverse complement strand
TCCTCCCACCCTGCCTTGTCTTCCTCCCCATGTCTTCCTCCCACCCTGTCATGTCTTCCTCCCACCCTGCCTTGTCTTCCTCCCACCCTGTCATGTCTTCCTCCCACCCTGCCATGTCTCCTCCCACCCTGCCATGTCTTCCCCACCCTGCTATGTCTTCCACCCTGCTATGTCTTCCTCCCACCCTGCTATGTCTTCCACCCTGCTATGTCTTCCTCCCACCCTGCCATGTCTTCCTCCCACCCTGCCATGTCTTCCTCCCACCCTGCCTTGTCTCCTCCCACCCTGCCTTGTCTTCCTCCCACCCTGCCATGTCTTCCTCCCACCCTGCCATGTCTTCCTCTCACCCTGCCTTGTCTTCCTCCCACCCTGCCTTTCTCCTCCCCATGTCTTCCTCTCACCCTGCCTTGTCTTCCTCCCACCCTGCCTTGTCTTCCTCCCACCCTGCCTTGTCTTCCTCCCCCATGTCTTCCTCCCACCCTGCCATGTCTTCCTCCCACCCTTCCTCCCACCCTGCCATGTCTTCCTCCCACCCTGCCATGTCTTCCTCCCACCCTGCCTTGTCTTCCTCCCACCCTGCCATGTCTTCCTCCCACCCTGCATTTCTTCCTCCCACCCTGCTATGTCTTCCTCCCACCCTGCCTTGTCTTCCTCCCACCCTGTCATGTCTTCCTCCCACCCTGCTATGTCTTCCTCCCACCCTGCCTTGTCTTCCTCCCACCCTGCCATGTCTTCCTCCCACCCTGCCATGTCTTCCTCCCACCCTGCCATGTCTTCCTCCCACCCTGCCATGTCTTCATTTCAACCTCTTCTCCTCTCTGAAGTTGTAAAACAAAACCAAGAAAGCGGTTTGGGAAAGGGTGGAGGAGGTTGTCATAGAAATATGCCGTCTGCAAATGTCGCAGACAACACACCACCCCGTCCAATATCTTAACCTACCGCCTGGACAAATTCTTTTTTGGAGGGGGGGGGGTGGAGGTGACGGTGGTGGTAGTAAGGAAGAGGAGGCGTGCAGATTTGTGCCCCTGTTCAATCTGGGACCTTCAGTCAAATCCCAACATGGGTTCGGCAACCTGTCTGTCCTAACAGACATGAAGCTACCTGAAAACCTTCGGTTTTCAAAACCCACCTTGTCTGTTCATTTAAAGCGGTAGAAGCGTACCTGATAAACCTTGTCTGTTCACTTTAGGGTAGAAGTGTACCTGATAAACCTTGTCTGTTCACTTACGGTAGGAGTGTACCTGATAAACCTTGTCTGTTCACTTAGGCGTTAGGAAGTGTACCTGATAAAACCTTGTCTCTTCACTTAACGGTAGAAGTGTACCTGATAAACCTTGTCTGTTCACTTAGGGTAGAAGGTACCGGGAAAACCTTGTCTGTTCACTTAAGGGTAGAAGTGTACCTGATAAACCTTGTCTGTTCACTTAACGGTAGAAGTGTACCTGATAAACCTTGTCTGTTCACTTAACGGTAGAAGCGTACCTGATTCCTTTCAGGAAGGTTAAAGCGGCTGAAGGTGAGGGACAGGCGCTGTCTTCCATGATACTGTGTCCTCCATATAGTGAGTCTCCGCCTCCCCGTTAGGGCCTCTTGTCTGTGCGACTTCAGCCTACAATTTCTTAAGTGCTGCTGCCCTCAGCCGCCTACCACCCCTACCTCCATCCTAACACCTGCACCCTTCCCCACACCCTCCCTCCCTCTTCTTCTCCATCCTATCACTGCCTCTTCCCCTCCCATCCACCTCTGATCCACCAACTCCCCCCCCCCACAAATGCAGGCCCCCCCCCCCCCCCCTCGCCCCCTCCCCCCACCCTCCGAACCTTCTCCCTGCCGCTTGAACAACCTTTTAGAGACATCTAAAAATAGACTACATCCCCCCCCCCTTCTTTTGTTCGCCACGTTTTCTCTCTCTCTCCTCTCTCTCTCCTCTCTCTCTCTCTCTCTCTCTTTTCTCTCTCTCTCTCCCTCTCTTCTCCAAATGAGCGCGTGGAATTTATTGTCAGATATATACGTCACTTTTCATTTGAAGGAAGAGAGAGAAAAGAGAGAGAGAAGAGAGAGAGAGAGAAGGTTTGTCGAGAAAGATTCTGCCTCTCACTTTGATTTGCCTTGTCAATGCCAGTTTGTGAGACGAACGGTGGTATATCTCACATTACCATGGATGAAACACCTACACAACCAGCCTGAGTTCTTCTGGTAAGTCAGCCCGGGAATGAAGGTATCGTGGGTGTGTGAGTGGGGGGGGGGGGAGGAGGGTGGGGGAGGATGACTAAGGTCGTGATGGACAAGTTCCTACGGACAGATCACGAGAATCATTGAGATGACAATCCGTGCTCCCATGGAATGGGGAAACGGTAAATATTCGGTAGTAGAACCAGAAGAGAGAGTCAACGTTTGTTGTTCTTTTTTATTATGACTAACGTGTTGTGCTCTGACGACTCAAGTATGTATTTTCGTTGTTATTGTATTTTCATTATTATCCTCATCATTAGAACATCATCATATCATCAAATCATCATTCATCAAATTTTATCATGTGACGCAGCTAGTCAGCAGCATCATTTTCACTATTAAATTTATATATTTTATGTAGTAGTACCAGATGTATTGTATTAGTACTTTTGTTTATTTATATTATTATATATTGTTGTTATTTATTATTGTTGATTTTGTTTGCTCTTTATTTTCGTTGCAATTAATTATCAGTATTCATTCTTCCCTTCAATCTCAATTCCATTCTAACTAGCTGGTCACCAATCCAATCATCATTCGCCCAATCCAATAATGAGTAATGAGTGAAGAGAGAGAAGTAGATTTAAGTGAGAGAGGGAGAAGTATGCTTTAGTAGAGATAGAATTGTCAGCTTCAGCAGAGATTAGATTCTTAAGGCATTAAGAGAGTGTAATGACAGTATTATTGATATGAAATATGACTTGCTTTAGAGGAGATAGACATACTTCCCTTCAAACAGTCATAGAATTGCGGTCTCTTCGCCGAATTTTCGCCCATCGAAGAAGGTTGGAAGCAGACTTGCCCTGTGAAGAGGAGAGAGAGAGAGAGGAACGAGGATGAGTTTGCTTGGTCATTAGATGGTTCTTCGAACGGCAGGCAGCAGAGAGAGTTTAGTGCATGCTTTCGTGTACGTCCTGTTTGCACTGTCACTCCTCCTGCAAAGACTCACCTCAACCGCGCTATCTTTTATCATTTTGTCCATGGAGGATTCTTCGCCGGAGCCCAGAGATCTGTTATCAGTAGACATGGATGTCGTTTTAACAATGCTCAACCCTCCATCGACCATCACCCCCAGCACCTCCCCCCTGAATCTGTTTAGTCATTTTCGCTCCCGATGGAGGAATGGTTCGCCAGCACTTGTTTCCCTCACTACTTATTTGTTCAACATTGGAGTGTAGAGGCCGGGGGGGGGGGGTAATTTTTGAGCCGAAAACGGAAGCTTCCAGATAAAGATTTAATGAGCAACAGCGTTAGCTGAGATAGTTCGATCTTCTCAGTTATGTGTGAATGAATACATGTACGTATGTATGTATAGTTAAATAGATAGATAACAGACAGACAGAGACAAACAGATAGACAGACAGAGAGACAGACAGATAGATAGACAGATAGAAACATGGATGGATAGATATAAAGATAAATGGATAGACAGAGAGACACAGAAAGAGGAAGAGAGAGAGGTGGGGATGGAGGTGAGTGGTGGTTGGTGTGTCTATATATCTACACCTACATGCATGTGTGTGTGTGTGTGTGTGTGTGTTGTGTGTGTGTGTGTGTTTATTGTAAATGAACCCCACTAAGGACCGGATGCAACATTGACCAAGTTTTTTGTGTAAGGGGCTTGTTGACAATTGTGGTCCGTTGTTGCCAAGCAACAGATGTTCAAGGTAATTGACAGAACACAATACACAGCCAAATGATTATATTGCAGCAGGGAAGCAGAGATTTTACCAGGCAGTAACACCAGTAAAAGCATGTTGACAAGGTGACATTTGGCACAATGATTCCATTTCCGAAACCGGTTGTCGTCTTGCTATAGGCGTGAAGTTGACAAGACTGTCTCACGTAGGTTGCCATCATTCACATATAATGTAAAAGTGTCAAACACGCAAGAAAAGTTAGTAAAACAGATTCGATATTATAGCAAATAAGCAAACAAACAAGCGCAACAACAACAAAAAACCGGTTTTCTTGTTGTCCTCAACTTTTGTTGAGGTCTGTAGATGAGAGAGAGAGAGAGAGAAGAGAGAGGGGAGAGAAGAGAGAGAGAGAGAGAGAGAGAGAGAGACTGAGGTACAGACATTTACAGAAGCCAGTCTCATGTTCAGCTTGTTTATGTTTACAATCGCCTTCATCTACAACACAAACAAGATCTTGGCAAGATCTCACAAAGGAAATCTTTTCTAATGTGTCTAGCTCTTTATACTTTTTTTTTTTTGTGTACCCCATAAATGCCAACGTTTTCTGATTGGTCCATGTGTTTTAGTCGGATCTTCCGCCATCATAAAATAGATTTGTAAAACAGAAACGTCTGAAGTCTGGTGCTTTGACATATTCCACCTTTGATTAAATCTGCTTTTTATAAAGTTAAACAAACAAAACGTTTTTGTTGTGCTTTTTTTTTTCTTTTTTTCTTTTTGGTATTCTTTTGCGACTGAGAAAACTGAAATGAACACAGAAAACACGTGTCAGTTTTTGTTCTCTCTGTCTGCAAGAGTTTATTTACCGAACCTTCCATTCCTACCCTCCCCCCCCCCCCCCCCCCCCGCCTTCTGTTGATCTCGTCCCCCCTTCCCACCCGCCTCTCCCCCCTCCCCTCCCCCCTCCCCTCCCCTCCCCTCCCTCTCAACTTTTATCTCTCCTTCCTCTTCAGAGCGACTCCATGACAGGATATGAGAGCTGATCAGATCTCCCCGTCAGCTAACTTGCGTACGCGAGGTTCAGGAGAGGGTGGTGAGAGTGGTACTGATTCCAAATCACCCCCACCCTCCCTTCTCTTCCTCTTGACCCCTTCTCCCCTCTGAAGATACAAAGCGAAAGTATCAAAGTGGTTTGAGGAGGGGGGAGGTTTCACAGACACATGCCATTTGCACGTAGCGCGGACAACACAACGCCTCATCCAACATCTTAACTATCACTGCCTTGTCAACAAATGTTTGGATAGAGGGGAAGGGAGGGGGGAAGGTGAAGGGAGAGGGGGGCTTGCAGTTTTCAAGGAGGGGCCTTTTTTGCCGATGTAATTGAGTGTTGGGCTGCGGAGCCGACGGTCGTGAGTTCAAGCCTCTGGTGAGATTGGACTTTGACGGCTTGAACACCCTGTCTGTTCACATACCACTGAATGGACACCTGGCTCACTTCAGGAGAGTTTAATGCGGCAGAAGGGGAGATATAGGCCCTGTCCATAATAGCTTGCCCTCAGTGGACGTTGAATCGATTCAACTCCCATCTTACACCGATTTTGAGAAGATAAATGGTTGCTCGGTCTTCTTTTCATTGTCCTGAATGTTGTTTCTCTTGTATGAAGAAGGTACCTAGAAGGTAGAAACGCGCCGTGGTTTGTCTCCAAATTGTTTGTCCATGTTAACTGGTGAATTGACTTTTTAAGTTCCTTGTAAAATTTCTTTCAATCTAAGTGTTGCTGCTGCAAGCCTCATACCACCCCCACCCCCCATCCCAACACCTGCACCCTTCCTTGTG
Source organism: Conus ventricosus (assembly GCA_018398815.1). NCBI lineage: Eukaryota > Metazoa > Mollusca > Gastropoda > Neogastropoda > Conidae > Conus > Conus ventricosus. The sequence continues at coordinate 11,295,619 of CM031612.1, read as the reverse complement.
TCTTCCCACCCTTCCCCTCTATCCTACGACCCTCCCCCTCCCTCCCCCCCCCCCCTTCCACTTCCCCATCACTCCCCCGACTGCACCCCCTCTTTTCCCCACCTCTTCCCCGCCACAACTCAACAACTCTTTGAGAACCATAAAGTAAAGAAGTGGTGTCCTGTTCAGGGGTTCAAGACACGTTTGTGTTCGTATGTTTTCTTTCTTTGTCAACGTGCTTCATTTTGACTTCTCTCTCTCCTCTCTCTCTCCTCACTCTCTCTCTCCTCTCCTGTTTCGCTATGTTTTCTCTTTCTTGTCAAACGAGCGCTTCAATTTTGATTGATCATCTCTCTCTCTCTCTCCTCTCTCTCCTCTCTCTCTCTCTCTCTCTCTCTCTCTCTCCTCTCTCTCCTCTCTCTCTCTTCTCTTCTCTTCCCGTTCGCTATGTTTTTCTCTTTTTTGTCAAACGAGCGCTTCAAGATTGTTGACATAGGCGTCATAGCATTTCGTCACTCTGCTCCGTCGTCCTTCTCTCTTCTCTCTACCCATCTGACTCTCACCTCTCGGTCGGGTGCGTCTCTCTGTTCGCTATGTTTTCTTTCCTTGTGAAACGACGCTTCAATTTTTGACAAGCTCGTCTCTCTCTGTCTGCTCTTCGGTGGCTCTGCTGCTCTCGCATCTCGATCAGTCCGTCACTCTATCTCTCCTCTTCTCTTCTTCTTCTTCTCTTCTTCTTCTTCTACTTCTTCTTCTTCTTCTTTTAGAGAGAGAGAGAGAGAAAGACAGAGAGAGAGGGGGGCAATGAGAGTTGATGGAGAGAGATTCGCGTGGTGCCTTCATTTGTCTTGTGAACGCCAGACAGTGAGATCACATGACGAGGGCTGGATCTTCTTACTTTGGTGAGTTTTGCCCAGGGAGGTGGGTGGTGGGGTTGGATGGGTGAGTATGGGGGGGTGGGGGTGGATGAGATGTGATGAAGGAACCAGGTCGACGCTGGATGAGCATCATGGACAGTTTCTGTTCAGCGAACAGAGTAGGGTTAGATATTCCGTACTATTATTATTTTTATTATTATTATTATTATTATTATTATTATTATTATTATTATTAATAATATTATCATTTTATTGTTAAATTATTATATTGTTGTTGTTTGTTGTTATCATTATTATTATCATTATGAATAATTGGTCATCATCAGTATAGTAGTAAGTAGTATAGTAGTAGTAGTAGTAGTAGTAGTAGTAGTGGTGGTGGGTGGTGGTGGTGGTGGTGGTAGCAGTAGCATAATATATTATAATTATTATTATTATTATATATCATCATCATCATCACCATCACCATCATCATCATCATCATCATCGCCATCATCATCATCATTATTATAAGTAGTATCATTATTACCAGTAATCCTTATCATTATTATTGTGGTTTTTTTTTATTATTGTTATTGTCCATCACCATTATCATTATTATTATTACCATTTCTTTTTGTGGTTATTATTATTATTGTTATATTACTATTATATTTATGTTGTTGTTGTTATTGTTATTATCATCACATTGTCATCATCATTGTTATTATCATTATTATTATTATTACAATAATGATCATCATTATTATTATCATTACTATACTACTACTAACTACTACTATACTACTACTACTACTACTACTCTATCATTGTTATTGTCGTTCTTGTTGTTAACATCATCATCATCATTACTATTATTGTAATTATTATCATCACTGCTGTTCTTTTTCTTCTTATTGCTGTTTTTTGTTATAGTCCATACTTCCCTCATTTA
>CM031612.1:11283828-11286328 GCA_018398815.1 Conus ventricosus | reverse complement strand
CTTTCTCCATGTTCTTCTTCTAAAATTGTCGTCATCCTCTTCTCCCTTTCATCCTCTTCTCTTTATTCAATTGTATCACCTACTTCTTTTCTTCGTTCTCTGTCTCCTCCTCCTCCTCACCTCCTCCTCCACGTCTTCCTCGTCCTCCTTGTCCTCGTCTCTTCCTCCACCTCCCCCTCCTCTGTCTTCTTCTTCTTCTTCTTCTTTGTCTTCGTCTTCTTCCTCTGCTTCTTCTTCTTCTTCTTCTTCTTCTTCTTCTTCTTCTTCTTCTTCTTCTTCTTCTTCTTCTTCTTCTTCTTTCTTTCTTTCTTTCTTTCTTCTACTTCTTCTTCGTTTGCTTGTTTTAGCTATTGATTCTTTCGTTTCTTCTTCTTCTTCTTCTTCTTCTTCTTCTTCTTCTTTACTTCCTCTCCTCCTTCTTCTTCTTCTTCTTCTTCTCTTCTTCTGCTTCTTCTTCTTCTTCTTCTTCTTCTTCTTCTTCTTCTTCTTCTTCTTCTTCTTCTTCTTCTTCTTCTTCTTCTTCTCCTTTCCTCCTCCGCATGTTCCTCTGTCTTCTCTCCCATTTTCTCTCTCTCTCTCTGCTCCTAACTCCTTTTTTGATCCATCTTCCTACCCCCCCCCCCCCCCCCCTTCTCCCTCCTCCTCTTCCTCCTTCCTTTCCTTCCTTTTTCTTTTCCACTGAAGTTGACTGGCATTCAGCAGTCTCTCTCGATGTCTGCTCAGACTGTTTCTTTGTTGTATTTCACCTGATCTTCTACATCCAAACATCCATTTTCGTCCGTTCGATTTTTGTTTTCAATCTGAAACTCCCCACTTTTACCCCTCTCCCACCCCCACCCCCACCCCCTTGCACTCCTAAGCCCTGAGCCCTCTCCCCCCACCACCACCCGCCCCTATCACCACCCCCACCCCCACCCCCACGCCCTCTGTCCGCATCTCTCTCCTCAGCAAGCACCACCTCCACCACTACCACCACCACCACCACCCTCTGAAGGCCTATTTTTTCCTTCGCTGTGCCGAGAGTCAGAATGGCGATCCTTATCTGCACCAATCAGCGTGCGTTTTTCTAAGCGGTGCCTGGGCACAATTCGTGGCGGTGTATACATAATTCGAAGATAATATCATCATCTTTTCTGACCCGAAGACCTTCAAGACAATAGTTATTTTGGGTGGTTTTTTTTTGTTGTTGTTTGTTTTTGTACTCCCAGTTCTTAAAGAACAGGGAGTACTTTAGAATGGGAACGAAGAAATGCTGTCTGTGTCTGTGTGTGTGTGTGTGTGTGTGTGTGTGTGTGTGTGTGTGTGTGTGGGTGTGTGTGTGTGTGTGTGTGTGTGTGTGTGTCCGTGGTCAAAATGTGTTCCACTCGCTCCAGACAAAACTACCGGGTCGATCTTTTTGAAAATTTGTAGGTATGTTCACTATGGGTCAAGGATGATGCCCGACGTTTTAGTTTTACCGTTACAGCCGTTACTAACGGCTGCAACGGCCTGTAACGCTTTTTCTTCTTTATGGAGTATCTCCGAAAGAACTTGGCTGATCTTTGTGAAAATTAGCAGGTATGTTCATTATGGGTCACGGATGATGCCCGATGTTTTAGTTTACCCCGTTATAGCCGTTACTAACGGCTGTAACAGCCTGTAACGGTTTTTCTTCTTTATAGAATATCTCAAAAAGTAACAGGCCGATCTTTCAGAAAATTTGTAGGTATGTTCATTATGGGTCAGAATAATGCCTGATGTTTTAGTTTACCGTTATAGCCGTTACTAACGGCTGTTACGGCCTGTAACGCTTTTTCTTCTTTGTAGAATATCTCAGAAAGCACTCGGGCGATCTTTCTGAAAATTTGTAGGTATGTTCATCATAGGTCACGGATGATGCCCGATGTTTTAGTTTACCGTTACAGCCGTTACTAACGACTGCAACGGCCTGTAACGCTTTTTCTTCTTTATAGAATATCTCAGAAAGTACTTGGCTGATCTTTGTGAAAATTAGCAGGTATGTTCATTATGGGTCACGAATGATGCCCGATGTTTTAGTTTACCCGTTATAGCCGTTACTAACGGCTGTAACGGCTGTAACGGTTTTTCTTCTTTATAGAATATCTCAGAAAGCACTTGGTCGATCTTTCTGAAATGTGTAGGTATGTTCATTATGGGTAACACTGATGTCCGATGTTTTAGTTTACCGTTATACTGTTACTAACGGCTGTAACGGCCTGTAACGCATTTTCTTCTTCATGGAATATCTCAGAAAGTACTTGGCCGGTCTTTGTGAACATTAGCAGGTATGTTCATTATGGGTCACGAATAATGCCCGATGTTTTAGTTTACCGTTATAGCCGTTACTAACGGCTATAACGGCCTGTAACGGTTGTTTTTCTTCATGGAATATCTCAGAAAGTACTTGGCCGATCTTTGTGAAAATTAGCAGGCATGTCCATTATGGATCAAGGATGATGCCTGATGTTTTAGTTTACCGTTATAGCATTACTAACGGTTG
>CM031612.1:11263828-11276328 GCA_018398815.1 Conus ventricosus | reverse complement strand
GACAATCTATATATCAACTACTTCTTTTTTTATTGTTTTTGATTCAAGGAGGGAGGGGGGGAATGGTGGTCTGACCATGAATGAAAGTCTCAAACCACTGCCACAGAAATGAAGTTCGTCCCATGAATAAGCATCGTGGTTTTTCTTCTTTTTTTTTTTCTTTTTTTTTCTTTTTTGTACAGCATGAACGAGAATGGACATCATTCATTGTATAGATCTCAACCCAATCCAGTAGCCTTCACATGTGCGCTACCTCCTCACGAGGACTTCGGTCGGTTTCCATTGGGTGCAAGCACTGCTGCACTCTATGCCAACTCATTCCCAGCCGGCCGACTCCCTCCAAACACTCTCCCCCTCACGCGTTCGTGACGACACTGATTACTGCTTTCCCCAACGCGCCCCAGAGCATCGATTTGATTTTGGCCGTGCGGTCGATGAAGGCAATATGCCTGTGTGTGGCCTGAGAGAGTCCGCCCGTCGCCTCGCTATATAAATTGAAGAAGAAGCGCTAGGTAAGGAGGTGAGGTGGTGGTGGTGGTGGCTCCGCGGTGGTGGGAATGCCTTGCTGGTGTTGCGGCGTGGACTCTTTTTCCCCCGTGCTGTGAGGCCACGGTTGGTGGGGAGTCGTTCATCAACTGTGTGTTGTTGGCCTGTTAGATTTAGAGGAGCGAGAGAGAGGTTGGGGTGGAGAGAGAGAGAGAGAGAGAGAGAGAGAGAGAGAGAGAGAGAGAGAGAATGAGAGAGACAGTCAGACAGACAGACAGACAGAGAGAGGTTGGGGTGGAGAGAGAGAAGAGAGACAGAGAGAGAGAAAAAAATGAGAGAGACAGAGAGAAAATGAGAGACAGACAGTCAGACAGACAGACAGAGAGAGAGAGAGAAGAGAGAGAGAGAGAGAGAGAGAGAGAGAGAGGAGAGAGCGAGTTTGCCATCAGAAACTGACGATACTGAAGTGATCTGTGCTCTTTGAATGTGGCCGTCATGCAAGTGTACCTTGGTCTTACTGCTTCAAGTTTATAAGCGTTTCAGTTTGATTTGGTGCCTTCTGTCGTGAGGGCAAATGCACGCCTTTTCTTTCTTCTTTCATGTTTGTACGGTGGGATTGGTTGAAGCGTAGCTTCACATCCATTTCTAATTCATATTTCGAGATCCGCTGATCATATCTGGAATTTGTCTGGACATGTTGTAAATAAATGTTAGCGAACCGCCCAGAGAAACGTGGACAAACGAGTCACAAGACAAACACAACGCGTTTCGAAACTCTTAGGTCTTCCTCAGGTGAGAACAAAGGATAAAACAACGGAAAATGTGGGGGGTGAGCGTTGGGTGGGGGCGAGGGAAGAAGGCGTTAAGTTTGATTCGTTTGATGTGTAACCTATGAGGAGACTAAGAGGCGAAAAGCTTTTGTTTTGAATGTCACTCGTTTGTCACGTTTCCCTGGGGAGTAACTTATTTAAGTGTTGTTTGTTTCCGCCTGCGTGTTGGTGTTGAACTAGAATGTTGTTGCTCGACTCTCATTTTCCTTGTTGCGCTGCGTTTGCGTGTGTGCGTCGAGTGACGTGCGTGCTGCGTGCGTCGTTTTTAGTTGTAGAATGTGGTGTAAATGATGTAGTGGTGTTTAGGAAGGGAAAAGAAAGTAAACGATCCGACCACAGTACTGATGATGATATGAATTGTTGCGATGGTTGTCAATGTGGTGGTTGTGTTATTTGTAACTGACCAGAAGGTGTGTAAATTAAATGGAAACAAGGCGAGTCAGCCAAAATGAAAGGAGAGATAGAAACGAAGGGGAGTGAGAGATGAAAGAGAGGGAAAAGAAAGAAGGGGAGGGGTGAGAAAGAGATGGAACTACTTCAGAAAAACTGTGAACGAAATAGGCCTATGTAGGAATTTAGAATCGTCGTTCACATATGCAGATTAACTGTTCAGAACTCCTCCATTTACTGACATGTTCTGTCGTCCATATCTATGGATACTTCCATTTGAAAAGCTCACAACCAAATTCCGTTTTGCCGACACTTCATGGTTCTATTCGACGTGAACGACACTTTAGTTGTAACTCATACTTCTACATCGCATCTTATAGCTTTTCTCACATCTTCCTTGGACTGCTACTTTCAGTCATCTCTCTCTCTATCATCTCTTCTCTCTATCTTTCATCTCTCCTTTCATTAGCATCTCATAGATTCAAATCGTTAGTGCCTGAATTTTGAAGATGCTGACAATTCTAATATCACTACTTCTGTTTTTTATGTTGATTCAGGAGGGGGGAGGGAATGTGGTCTAGCAATGAATGAAAGTCTGAAACCACTTCCACAGAAAAGAATGTTCGTACCATCGAATAAGCATCGTGGTTTGTTCTTCTTTTTTTTTTTTTTTTCTTTTTGTACAGCATGAACGAGAATGGACATCATTCATTGTATGATCTCACCCAACATATCCTTCACATGTGCGCTACCTCCTCACGGAGGCTTGCGGTCGTTTCCATTGGTGCAAGCTCTGCTCACTCTATGCCAACTCATTCCCAGGCCGGCCGACTCCTCCAAACAACTCTCCCCCCTCAGCGTTCGTGACGACACTGATTAGGCCCAGTGCACACTAGCGTCAAGATCTCGAGATCACGGCGAGTTTTTGGCTGCGAGGCGTAATTGGATGTGCCGCCACGTTGCAGCTTTGCAGAGCGGCAAGTTTTGACATCGTTGCTCCGTGATTTTTCGACCCTAGGATTGAGGACATGTTCAAGTTTGATGCCGAATCGCGAGATTCACGGAAAACAGCCATCGCAAGAGAAGGAAGACCGCAACTCTGGAACTTCTGAGAAGATGGCTGACTGAACGCCCTTGCTCCTTCCAAATATGGAAGATCAGGCAACTAACGCAAGCACTGCGCTGTTTGAGAGATACTAATGCAAGCTACCACGCGCGCTGCGAAGCAACGTCAAGTGCTACAAGTGATTCGGGCACAATGTCGCTTGACGCTAGTGTGCGCTGCCTTAACTGTTCCCGAATACGCTCCCAAGCATCGATTTGATTTTGGCCGTGCGTCGATGAGCATATGCCGTGTGTGGGCCAGAAGAGACACCCCTGTCGCCTCGCTTATAATTGAAGAAAAGCGTAGGTAAGGAGGTAGTGTGGTGAGAGACTGTCGACGGTGGTGGAATGCCTTGCTGGTGTTGCGGCGTAATGGACATTTTCCCCCTGACTGTGAGCCACGTTTGTGTGGGAGTCCCTTCATCAACTGGTGTTGTTGCCTGTAGATTTAGAGGAGGAGAGACGTTTGGGTGAGTAAGTAGGAGAAGAGAGCGATGAGAAGAGAAGAGAGAGAGTAGAGAATGACGACAGATCAGTCAGACAGACAGACAGCAGAGAGGTTTGGGTGGAGAGAGAGAAGAGAGAAAGAGAGAGAGGAAAAAATAGAAGATGAGAAAATGAGAAGAAGCAGGGAACAGTCAGACAGACAGAGAGGGAGAGAAGAAGAGAAGGAGAGAAAGAGCAGTGTTTGCCATCAGAATACTGACGATACTGAAGTGATCTGTGCTCTTTGAATGTGGCCGTTCATGCAAGTGTACCTGGTCTTTATTGCTTCAAGTTTATAAGCGTTTCAGTTTGATTTGGTGCCTTCTGTCGTAGTAGCAAATGCACGCCTTTTACACATTTTTTTCATGTTTGTACGTGGGATTGGTTGAAGCGTAGCTTCACATCCATTTCAATAATTTTCGAAGACCGAACATGAATTCTGGAATTTGTCTGGACAGTTTGTAAATAAAATGTTACGAACCGCCCAGAGAAACGTGGACAAACGAGTCACAAGACAAAACACTTAACGCGTTTGAAGACCTCTTAGGATTTGCCTCAGGTGAGATAAAAAGGAAAAAACTAAGAAAATTCACTTAGCTTTGATCGCTTCAGTAGAAGCAAGGAAGAAAGGGCGTTGGATTTTTTCGTTTGTTTCTACCTGAGGAAGACCTAAGAGGTCGAAACGCGTTGTGTTTTGTCTTGTGACTCGTTTGTCCACGTTTTCCTGGGCGTTCGCTAACATTATTTAAGATTTGTTTAGATTTCCGCCTAGCAGTCGTCTCACTTTGCAACTAGACATGTTGTTTCACTCATCCTACTTTCTTTTTGCCTGGTTTCGTTTGATCTGTCCGAAAGAGTAAACCTCCAGCCAGTGCCAATGCTTTCTTTTCAAGCACTTGTACAAGAATGGTGTGTAAAATGAATTACAGTGGTGTTTAGGAGGTGAAAACGTACGGTAGATTAGAAGAGAGATAAGAAAGCTGCTCTAGAAGATGAGTATGAATTGTGATTTGAAAGATGAATAAATGTGGAGGAAGTGTGTTGATTTGGAAGACAAAGAAGAATGGTGTTGTAAATTATCAAATGATAACAGCGATGTTTGGAAGAAAAATAAAAATGGTGTTTTTAAACTACAAACAAGAAAGGCATATTTAAAGATAATAAGAATCGTGTTTCAAAAAACAAATACGAATGGTGTTTTAGTAAAAATAAATAAGGATGGTGGCTTAGAAAATGAGTGAGAACGGTGCTTCGTAGTACGTATACAAATTTTGTTGTAGACGGGCAGAAGAGAAACAAAAGTAGTATTTTAGAACATGAATAAAAAAGTAGTATTTCAGACGCGAAATAACAATGATTTTTAGAACATGAGTAAGAAATGTGCTTTTGGAAGATGAATAAGAATGGCGTTGTATAAGATGAACAAGAATGGTGTTTAATAAACACGCATGGTGGTCTTTTTTCCCAAGGTGATTTAGAATGGTGTTTCACGAGATGAAAAAAATGGCCTTTCATTAGAGGGGTACAAATGTGTTTTATTTTTGTAAAATGAATAGGAATAGGTGAATGAATCAGAATTTCTCTTATAAGACGAACAAGAATGTTTTTAAGACAAGAATTAAGAACAGTTTTTTAAGACGAACAAGAATGTTTTTAAGACGAACAAGAATGTTTTTAAGACGAACAAGAATGTTTTTAAGACGAACAAGAATGTTTTTAAGACGAAAAGAATGTTTTTAAGACGAACAAGAATGTTTTTAAGACGAACAAGAATGTTTTTAAGACGAACAAGAATGTTTTTAAGACGAACAAGAATGTTTTTAAGACGAACAAGAATGTTTTTAAGACGAACAAGAATGTTTTTAAGACGAACAAGAATGTTTTTAAGACGAACAAGAATGTTTTTAAGACAAACAAGAATTGTGGTTTCTAGGATATCATGTGAGTTGTAAAAGAACCCTGGTCTCTGAAAGAAATGAGAGTCGCGTTTTATAAAATAAGCGAGATCAGACCAGAATCGCCCTTTATGGGATGAATGAGAATCATCATTGATGCGATGAATAAACGTCTCTTTGTGTCGTAGTATAAAAAAACAATAATAAACATCTCTTTGTGTCGTAGTATAAAAAAAAACAATCATAAACATCTCTTTGTGTCGTAGTATAAAAAAAACAATCATAAACATCTCTTTGTGTCGTAGTATAAAAAAACAATAATAAACATCTCTTTGTGTCGTAGTATAAAAAAATAAAAAATCTCTTTGTGTCGTAGTATAAAAAAAACAATAATAAACATCTCTTTGTGTCGTAGTATAAAAAAAAACAATAATAAACATCTCTTTGTGTCGTAGTATAAAAAAAATAAAAAATCTCTTTGTGTCGTAGTATAAAAAAACAATAATAAACATCTCTTTGTGTCGTAGTATAAAAAAACAATAATAAACATCTCTTTGTGTCGTAGTATAAAAAAAATAAAAAATCTCTTTGTGTCGTAGTATGAAAAGAAACAATAAAGATGACTACAACATCAGGAAGCAATGTTCCATGTCCGGAGCCCATCGTCATTGGCGGCGTGCCCGAGTGTTTTTAAGTCTGAGTCAAGGTCACCTGATCTCTTTGTTTCAGATGATTCCCTTTGTCTCCACGCAGGGAAGCCTCCTGTACCCGTGCAAACGGACGTGAACCGTGTGCTGAAGGTGAAGAGCGGAAAGGGAGCGAACTGGCTGGCCAACACAACAGCACAGGAAGAAGATGACCAAGATCACCATGTAAGGAACAGTGGTACATACTTTCCAGTGGTCGGTCTAGAAGACCTTCACCACATGTTTCTGAAAGACGGGAAAGTTCAACGGAATGAACGAAGACATGGGACTGCACTCTTTCTGTGCAGAAGATTCTGACCGCTGTGTGCATCTTTGAGTTATTTCCCTTGTTTGCTCAGTTTTCAAGAAGCGTGCTCGTTGTTCGCGGCTCGCTGTCAGCTCTGGTGAAATCTTCTCCGATGTTTTAGGGACAGGTTGAAGAGCAGCCACGCCAATTGTCCAGTGTGTGTCGGAACTGTGATTGGCTGTGACAGTGTAAGACGTGTTCACCAGTTTCTCCACGACACGTAACAAAACAAAGGAGGGGCTGCTTGATCAGTTTGTGGAAACGTCTGACCACATAATATACCCTCTGATTGTCTGAGTTGATGCGTGTCAGTTGATTCACTCGATCAACAACAACACCTGACAACGAGGAAGAGAATTGAATCCATTGAAGAGTGAGCTACTTCGGAAGCGTTTGACCAATACAAAAGACGACTGTCTTGAATTTTGAAGTGTGAATTATCAAGTATAAAACTGCATACCCACTCACCCACATACAACGAAACACATCACTTTTTTTGTTTGTTTGTTTGTTGGGTCTTTTTGTGAACATTTTACAAAACTTGTCGTCAACGATGGATCCCTATTTGCTGGACGATGATGTCACGGGGAACATGTCGTCATACGGCCTGTATGACGAGGACATGTCCAATATGACGTGGATGGAGGATGACAACCTGCCGTGGATCGCACACACCACACAGGAGTTCCGACTGGCCACAGCTGGAGTAGGAGTTATCGGCCTTATCGGTGAGTGCCCTCCCTATACCTTGGTGTGTGCGTGGGGAGAGGGGGGACGGGGGAGTGCGCCCGGACAATAAAGGGGAATGTTGAGAGTGGTTTTTTTTGTGGCGGTTGTAATTTGGTTTGTTGTTGTTGTTGCATGTTTTTCCTTTCATTTTCTACAGTCGGAGTTCTGATGTTTTGGTAGTTGTTCTTGTTGTCTTTTTTCTTTTTCTTCTCCTTCTCCCTCTTCTTCTTTCTTTCTTTCGTTTATCTTCTCCTTTTTTTCGTTTGCTTGTTTTAGCAATTGAGTTTTTCCTTCTTCTGCTTCTTCTTCTTCTTCTCCTCCTCCTCCTCCTCCTCCTCCTCCTTCTTCTTCTTCTTCTCCAGCTCCTCCTCCTCCTCCTTCTTCTTCTTCTTCTTGTTCTTCTTCTCCTCCTCCTCCTCCTTTTCCTCCTCCTCCTCTTCTTTCTCTTCTTCTTCTTCTTCTCCTTTCTTCTTCTTCTTCTTCTTCTTCTCCTCCTCCTCCTCCTCCTCCTCCTCCTCCTCTCCTTCTTCTTCTTCTTTTCCTTCTTCTTCTTCCCTTTCTTCTTCTTCTTTTTCTTTTTCTTGTTCTTCTTCTTCTTCTTCTTCTTCTTCTTCTTCTTTTCCCTCTTCTTTTTCTTCCTTTTCTTCTTCTTTTTCTTCTTCCTCCTCCACCTTCTCATCCTCCTTCTCCTCTTCCTCCTCCTCCTTCGTCGTCGTCGTACTCATCCCGTCCTCCTCTTTCTCTTCGCTCCTTTCCACATCTTGTTCTTCGTCTCCGTTGCAGCGCAATGCTGCTAGTAGAAGTTGTTCGTTCTAGTCTTTGCCATTGTGGCATTTAAACTACGATCTGTGCTTGTTTCTCGATATGTTTAAGCTTGTAGTAATTTTTTTAATAATTGTTTTGTCGCACCTCTTTCACGGGGGTCCATGATATTTATGAAAAAAAAAAAAACAATTTCTGTATCCGTATTCGTATTCGTCTTGGATATTTGATTTCCCTTCTCTCTCTCTCTCTCTCTCTCTTCTCTCTCTCTCTCTCTCTCTCTCTCTCTTCTCTCTCTCTCCTCTCTCACTCCTCTCTCTCTCTCTTCTCTCTCTTTCACACGCTTCTCCTCTGTCTGTCTTCATTTTCCTTTCTCCATCTCCCCCTTCCCTTCTCCCTTCCTCACTCTCTCCCTCCTTCCCTCTCTACGCCCCTTCCTCACTCTCTCCCTCCTTCCCTCTCTACGCCCCTTCCTCACTCTCTCCCTCCTTCCCTCTCTACGCCCCTTCCTCACTCTCTCCCTCCTTCCCTCTCTACGCCCCTTCCTCACTCTCTCCCTCCTTCCCTCTCTACGCCCCTTCCTCACTCTCTCCCTCCTTCCCTCTCTACGCCCCTTCCTCACTCTCTCCCTCCTTCCCTCTCTACGCCCCTTCCTCACTCTCCTCTCCCTCCTTCCTCTCTCCCCTCCTCTACGCCCCTTCCTCACTCTCTCCCTCCTTCCCCCTCTCCCACCCCCTTCCTCACTCTCTCCCTCCTTCCCTCTCTACGCCCCTTCCTCACTCTCTCCCTCCTTCCCTCTCTACGCCCCTTCATCACTCTCTCCCTCCTTCCCTCTCTACGCCCCTTCCTCACTCTCTCCCTCCTTCCCTCTCTACGCCCCTTCATCACTCTCTCCCTCCTTCCCTCTCTACGCCCCTTCCTCACTCTCTCCCTCCTTCCCTCTCTACGCCCCTTCCTCACTCTCTCCCTCCTTCCCTCTCTACGCCCCTTCATCCCTCTCTCCCTCCTTCCCTCTCTACGCCCCTTCATCCCACCTATCTCCTTTTTTATTTCTCTGCTCATCTTCTTTCTTTTTCAATCGAAAATCCGCACCCTACTTAGACGTTGACATGGGATTCTTTTACACACATGCATATAATTCTTCTTCTTTTCCTAAAAAGATCAATCACCCAACAAACAAGCTAACCAAACAAAACAAAATACAAAACACGAATTTGCTTTTCAGTCAAAAAAAAGCTTTCATATCAGCTGCTTTTTTGTCACTAACCTTGTTTCTTGCAGTTTTCTCTAGCTCGCGCACACACCCACATACCACACACACACACACACACACACACACACACACACACGTTCGTGTGTCTGTCTGTCTGTCTGTCTGTCTGTGTGCGCCCTCGCATGCGTGTGTGGGTGTGGGTGTGTGTGTGTGGGTGTGTTTTCCATTGTCTTATAAAACCAGTGTTTTTTGATAAGTGTCTTTTTGTCATATCGTGACTGTCCAGTGACCAAGCCAAAAGGTGAAAGCTTTGAAATAAAGACCCTGAGAGAAGGAACCTGTAAAACATGTGTGTGTGTGTGTGTGTGTGTAAATAATGCTCTCTTGATGTCCTGAGCTCCGCACCTTGTAACAGAAACTAGTAAACACTGGAGATGGTAAAATACAATAACAAAAACTTCTTTTTTTCATGTCTTCAGACTTCTGTGTATCTCAGACAAATTTTCGCAGGGTGTGTATTGTACACTGGCCTGAGGAAGTTGTCAACCAGCGAAAATTTGTCTGAAATATACAGAGGTCTGAAGACATGAAAAGACTGTTGCTTTTATTCTTGTATGTATATATATATACATACATATCTATCTATATAGATAGCTAGATAGATATGCATACATAGATATAGATAGACAGATATACAAATAAATGGATGTGTCTTCATGATGGATTACAATGGTTCGCATATGCTGCTTTATTTTTTTGTTGTTATTTTTTACTTTAAATCTTTGCCAAGTCCTTAATGTTATGACCGAAGAATTGTTAGCAAGAACTTGTTTTTCCCCACTTCTAAATCATTCAGCATATAGATGGATAGATGTACATGGATTGATAGATACAACACAAGAAAAGACAAGACGGTACAGTATAAACAAATTTAATATACACAATAAGAATTCACTGCATTGCGATGCCTTGTGGCGCAGTATAGTACCATAGACACAAGAGTTTCTGCTGTTATATGCTGCTCCCTATGGACATAATTGTATCTAACACTAGCACAACTACGGTAACTCTTACGACTAGACTTGTGCTACACCGCATTGCATTGCCAAGCGGTACGCCTACAACGCGGCCCATCGCGACATCACAGAATTCAAACTCAAACAGTGTATGGGAAATCTCTGGTGTCGACAGACCTCCAATAATTAATTTCTCCAGGACATAAATAATTTTCTACCTTACATGCAGTTTTGAGGGGTGGTGGGTGGGGTAGGTGATATGATTCGTTTTATTTTTTTCCATAATTATGATCGTTCTCCTCGCTATGTTTATGACACCATGAAGGGAAATTGGCATGAAATAATCTTTTTCTTCTTTTTTAATGCACGTGCTCCCAGGTCTTGTTATAAGATGGGCCAGCCTGCGCACGCACACCGGAAGGGCGCGGGTTGCCGGAGGAAGTCTAAGACGTGTCAGACACTGACAAATAGTTTGTAGATTTGCCGGCGACAGATAAATGAATGAGGATGTCGTTGCTGTTTAAATGGTCATCATGGACTCTCTGCGGGGCAAGGGAGCTGCCTGCCAGGTCTCGTCACTTCTCCGATAGCTTGGAAATTGCTGGATATTTGTGTTTTTCCATGAAATTAACCCACACAACATTTGATCACGTAGATTTGTCATTCTCGTGATTAAATTGTTGTTGTTGTTGTTGTTGTTGTTATTCTTATCATTATCATCATCATCATCATCATCATTATTATTATTATTATTATTATTATCATCATTATTATTGTTATTGTCATTATTATTGTTGTTGTTATTATCATTATCATCATTATTATTATTATTATTATTATTATTATTATTTAATATCATTATTGTTGTTGTTGTCTACGCTCTCCTGTACGTAGCAGACTGCCTACCTGGGTAGAGCCGACTGAAGAGCTGCCTGTTGGCGCTTTGTTCAGTGGTTTCCCGTGTCATTTGGTCAATATCGGTCAGTTTCCTTCCTTGATTCTTTCGATTTTTCACGCAGGGTGCATGCTATGTGTAACGTGTCATCCATACCAACGGCCAAACTGGCCTTCTCCTTTGAAAGTTGGTGACAGGATTTTACGTGTGTGCATGGTGTTATGTGTACGTTCACACACGGAACCTCAGTTGATAATCTCTTGTGAAAGACTTTTTTAATGGAATCAGAAGCAGTGCTAACTCCGTGGGAAAAGTTCTCCTGTGTTGAAACGTCCCATCGGAGATTCGAACCAGCAACCGCAGATTAACAGCATTACAGTCCGGTGTTCCACCAGCTGTCTTATTCTGGCCCCCGCAGTATAGTACCTTTTGAAGCTGAAAATCACAAAAGAAAAATCATGAAAACAATACAAAACGTGATACATTATTTCTCCGATGGTCTCATCACGTGCCTGTTTGGCTGTGAAGGTATGCTCGGTTTGAACAAAGTTATATATTTTTTGTTCTTTATTATATTCTCACTCCGTAATGAGATATTAAGGCCCATGAAAGACAGTAGAACATAGACAAATAAAGGAAATTTGGGTTTATTTAATCAACATGAAAGGATATCTCGTTAAGAGTTATGGGTATGCGATTGTCTCATGATGGGGGCAAGAGTTATCCTTCTTAGTTGTTGTTTTTTAACATGCTAAATGTTCTCTGCCTGATTTAAGATTTCCGTTCATATTAATCAAACCAAGGTTTCCTGTATGTATTTATGTGTGTGTTCTATCTGACAGTGTTCCAAGATATATTTTAAAAAAAGGGGGGGGGGGGGGGGTTGCCAGGCTTTTATAAATGTTAATCTGTTTGTGTTTCTTTCTTCACTTGCTGCTGTGTGCATGTGTCAGGTACAGTTTATATGGTCAAGCTTGGAGGGTTTGTTGTTGTTGTTCTTGTTGTTGTTTTGCGTTGGTGGGGAATGGATGTCTCTATGTTCTGTATTCCTTGTGTCGACATTTGTGCTATCGGAACTGGTGCCGTTTGAAGCATCTGTTCTGAGTTGTGGGCTTGTAATTGTCTCATTATGGGAGCAAGATATCTTCTGGTTTATGTTGTTTGTAATTGTCTCATTATGGGAGCAAGATATCTTCTGGTTTATGTTGTTCGTCCGTCAAGTCGACAAGAACCACTTCAGACATCTTGGGGTAGAGGGGGGGGTTGGGGGGGAGAAGATTTGTGGATACGCAGGTAGCTGATCAAGCTGATGCGTGCACGGAATGAGCGGTGACAGCTTGGACAGGCAATGTGAGAGACCTTTCTTTCTTGCTGGCGCGGGCTTATTATTTGCGAATAGAGCAGCGCCATCTAGCT
Source organism: Conus ventricosus (assembly GCA_018398815.1). Lineage (NCBI taxonomy): Eukaryota > Metazoa > Mollusca > Gastropoda > Neogastropoda > Conidae > Conus > Conus ventricosus. The sequence goes on along the minus strand of CM031612.1, from coordinate 11,264,113 downwards.
TGATCCATAGCAGTTTCTTCCCATGTGTCAGGGTTGATGTTAAACGTTTTCAACGATGTTGCTTGTTCTCAGCCGAAATAGCTCAGTTCCGAGGGCATCAGACTGAAGATGCAAAGGTCTCTGGTTCTACTCCCGGGGTTCTGACACCTTTTCTTTTCTTTCTATTCTTTTTCTATTTTTTTTTCTTTTTTCTTTTTTTTCTGTCTTTATTGGATGCTAAGAGCGTCCAAGGCAAAGAGGGTGGGGTGTGTGGTGGAGGGGAGGGGAAAACAAGGGGGGGGGGGG
>CM031612.1:11256328-11258828 GCA_018398815.1 Conus ventricosus | reverse complement strand
GTCAAAAGACATCACAGAGTGGACAGTCGACACACACTGTGGACAGGTCAAAAGACATCACAGAATGGACAGTCGACACACACTGTGGACAGGTCAAAAGACATCACAGAATGGACAGTCGGCACACACTGTGGACAGGTCAAAAGACATCACAGAATGGACAGTCGACACACACTGTGGACAGGTCAAAAGACATCACAGAATGGACAGTCGGCACACACTGTGGACAGGTCAAAAGACATCACAGAATGGACAGTCGACACACACTGTGGACAGGTCAAAAGACATCACAGAATGGACAGTCGACACACACTGTGGACAGGTCAAAAGACATCACAGAATGGACAGTCGATACACACTGTGGACAGGTCAAAAGACATCACAGAATGGACAGTCGACACACACTGTGGACAGGTCAAAAGACATCACAGAATGGACAGTCGACACACACTGTGGACAGGTCAAAAGACATGGCAGAGTGGTCAGTCGGCGCACACTGTGGACAGGTCAAAAGACATGGCAGAGTGGTCAGTCGGCGCACACTGTGGACAGGTCAAAAGACATGGCAGAGTGGTCAGTCGGCGCACACTGTGGACAGGGAACACCATCCCACTTCGAAACCGCCAGATTATGGCAGAAAATCTGACGTCAAATGAAGACAAGAGAATAAAAGAAAAAGTAAAACAAAAGTAGATGAATGTGTCTTAAAGGCAGAAAGAAGAACAATAACTGGCAGTAAAATGACTTGCAGGAAAGGATGGTTGAAGAAGAACAATAACTGGCAGTAAAATGACTTGCAGGAAAGGATGGTTGAAGAAGAACAATAACTGGCAGTGAAATGACTTGCAGGAAAGGATGGTTGAAGAAGAACAATAACTGGCAGTAAAATGACTTGCAGGAAAGGATGGTTGAAGAAGAACAATAACTGGCAGTAAATGACTTGCAGGAAAGGATGGTTGAAGAAGAACAATAACTGGCAGTAAAATGACTTGCAGGAAAGGATGGTTGAAGAAGAACAATAACTGGCAGTAAAATGACTTGCAGGAAAGGATGGTTGAAATAAAGGCAGAAAGAAGAACAATAACTGGCAGTAAAATGACTTGCAGGAAAGGATGGTTGAAATAAAGGCAGAAAGAAGAACAATAACTGGCAGTAAAATGACTTGCAGGAAAGGATGGTTGAAATAAAGGCAGAAAGAAGAACAATAACTGGCAGTAAAATGACTTGCAGGAAAGGATGGTTGAAATAAAGGCAGAAAGAAGAACAATAACTGGCAGTAAAATGACTTGCAGGAAAGGATGGTTGAAATAAAGGCAGAAAGAAGAACAATAACTGGCAGTAAAATGACTTGCAGGAAAGGATGGTTGAAATTTAAAAAAAGTGGGGGGGGGGGGGGGGGGGGGGGGGGGGAATGGCGGGGGAGGAAAGACTTTAAAATGATGGTAGGAAAGGGGAAATAACTAGCAGACAAATTCCAGAAGTCAGGAACATTCACCTGGCTCACGTGCAGATGAGAGTCATGTAGAGCTAACAATGAAATGTTTCCTAAAATAAAAACAAAAGTTTGTGGTGCTTTTTTTTGTAGGGAGGAGATGGGGATTATGTGTTCAGTTGTTACCAGTCTATTTGTTGTGTGTGCGTACATGCGTCTTTATGGCTGTATGGCTGTCCGTCCGAATATTTTTTTTTTTTTTTGGTTGTTGTTTTGTTTCGTTTGGGGGGTTTTTTTGGAGGGGGGGTTGTTGTTGTTGTTGTTGTTGTTTTTGGGGGGGGTGTTTTGTGTTGTTTGTTTTATTTTGTTTTGTGTGTTTGGTTGTGTTTACATTTTTCTTTTTTTTTTCTTTTTTTTTTTTTTTTTTTGGGGGGGGGGGGGGTCCTCTCAATGGCATGTGGCATCATTCTAAAAGCCGCTCCTTCCCTTCCCTCCCCTCCCCCCCCCCCCCCCCCCCCCCCCCCCCCCACTTCCTCCCCCACACACTACTCCACTTCTCCCCTCTCCCTATCTCCACTTCTCCCCTCTCCCCTATCTCCACTTCTCCCCTCTCCCTATCTCCACTTCTCCCCTCTCCCCTATCTCCACTTCTCCCCTCTCCCCTATCTCCACTTTCTCCCCTATCTCATTCTCCCCTATCTCCACTTCTCCCCTATCTCCACTTCTCCCCCTCTCCCCTATCTCCACTTCTCCCCCTCTCCCCTATCTCCACTTCTCCCCCTCTCCCCTATCTCCACTTCTCCCCCTCTCCCCTATCTCCACTTCTCCCCCTCTCCCCTATCTCCACTTCTCCCCTCTCCCCTATCTCCACTTCTCCCCCTCTCCCCTATCTCCACTTCTCCCCTCTCCCCTATCTCCACTTCTCCCCCTCTCCCCTCCCTTTCCTCTCACTCTTCAACAGCCCCCCACCCCCACCCCCCACCCCGCCCCCTCGCTCCCTCTTCCTTCCTACTTTCCCCTCCAGCCTCCCGCTTCCAAGAACAAACACACCTCCAGCTGCATTCCCCC
>CM031612.1:11228828-11251328 GCA_018398815.1 Conus ventricosus | reverse complement strand
GCTGCTTTCATATTGGTTTCATGTTCAGTGGAACATTGGGCCGGACAGAACGTGTTCTTTAAGCTGCTGTCAATATTGGTTTCATGTTCAGTGGAACATTGGGCCGAGCAGGAGCGCGTGAGGAGACTCGTAGCTTTGGGTTTGATGCAAACTCTGTGTGTGTGTGTGTGTGTGTGTGTGTGTGTGTGTGTGTGTGGTGTGTGTGTGTGTGTGCGCGCGCGCGCGCGCGCGCACGCGTGCGTCCTTCAGGTGTTTCAGATCATCGCCCACGCGCCCATCAAGTGGACGGCGACGACGGGCACCATCTACATGACGCTGATGGTGACGGTGGAGCGGTTCGTGGCCGTGACGTCGCCGCTCCGCTCCCGCCTCATCTCTCCCTCAGAGCCGCCCGCTGGATCTCCGTCTTCGTCTTCCTCGGGTCCGTCATCTACAACCTGCCCCACTGGTTTGCATACGTCTACACCATGCCGCAGGTGAGGAGAGAGAGAGAGAGAGAGAGAGAGAGAGAGAGAGAGAGAGAGAGAGAGAGAGAGAGACTGAGAGAGACACTGAGAGAGATGAATGAGAGAGAGAGAGGAGAGTAGAGAGAGGAGAGTGAGAAAGAGAGAGTGAGAGAGAGAGTGAGAGAGAGAGAGAGTAAGAGAGTGGGTGAGAGAGACAGAGGAGGGAGAGGGAGAGTGGTGAGAGAGAGGAGGAAGGGAGAGTGGGTGTGAGAGGGAGAGGGAGAGTGGTGAGAGAGAAGGGAGGGAGGAGAGGGACAGTGGGGGAGAGAGAGGGAGAGGGACAGTGGGTAAGAGAGAGAAGAGAGATGAGGAGATCTAAAAATGTTTTTTCTGTTGGTGTTTTTTCTTTTTTCACTATTTGTGGATTCCATCCTGGCGTCATTATTTTCTCCACCTGAAATGAAGGAGTGGAAGTTGTGAGGGGAAAAAAAACGAGAAGGAGCATGACAGCTTGTAAAGTGGAGAAAGAACATTCACACAAACGCTAGTCACGGAGGGATTGGTCGGCAGTGGCGGACAGCATTTCTCGGGTCCCACGCGCTTCTTCGGTATAACTTTGTCTTGTCTGCCTTTTGGCCGATTCTGGGAAAGGCCCAGTGACTATGAGGACAGACCCCATTGACCGCAGGGAAACGTCCTGTTGACAGCAGGAAAGACTGTAACCCGGATTCTCTTCAGAGGGCACGGAAGACCTCATGTGCGAAAGTTCGGCTGTGTCTGGAGTTGTGCTGTTTTCCACCTGTCAGCGGAACAGCGTTGATTGAGGCTGCGGAACACACACGGCAGTTACTTGACAGAGGCGTCTTTCGCCAGTGGGCTCTGTCGTCATGCAATACGGGCTGGTACACTGTGGGGAGTTCGGTCGTGTCACATCCAGTGGCTTGAAAACAAAGGCATCTGCCAGGGAGCGAGTATGTCTGTCCCCCTTGACGTCTTAATGGTACCCCATGTGCGTGCCCTGCACTCTACGTGAACACAACGCAGGCTCCCAAGTTTAGTGCAGAATGCCTCTCAACTGACTGTTCGGCAGTCGACAGTGCAGAATAGCTCTCAACTGACTGGTTCGGCAGTCGACAGTGCAGAATGGCTCTCAACTGACTGGTTCGGCAGTCGACAGTGCAGAATGTCTCCCAGCTGGCTGGTTCGGCAGTCGACAGTGCAGAATGGCTCTCAGCTGACTGGTTCGGCAGTCGACAGTGCAGAATGGCTCTCAGCTGACTGGTTCGGCAGTCGACAGTGCAGAATGGCTCTCAGCTGGCTGGTTCGGCAGTCGACAGTGCAGAATGGCTCTCAGCTGACTGGTTCGGCAGTCGACAGTGCAGAATGGCTCTCAGCTGACTGGTTCGGCAGTCGACAGTGCAGAATGGCTCTCAGCTGACTGGTTCGGCAGTCGACAGTGCAGAATGGCTCTCAGCTGACTGGCTCGGCAGTCGACAGTGCAGAATGGCTCTCAGCTGACTGGTTCGGCAGTCGACAGTGCAGAATGGCTCTCAGCTGACTGGTTCGGCAGTCTACAGTGCAGAATGGCTCTCAGATGACTGGTTCGGCAGTCGACAGTGCAGAATGGCTCCCAGCTGGCTGGTTCGGCAGTCGACAGTGCAGAATGGCTCTCAGCTGACTGGTTCGGCAGTCGACAGTGCAGAATGGCTCTCAGCTGACTGGTTCGGCAGTCGACAGTGCAGAATGGCTCTCAGCTGGCTGGTTCGGCAGTCGACAGTGCAGAATGGCTCTCAGCTGACTGGTTCGGCAGTCGACAGTGCAAATGGCTCTCAGCTGACTGGTTCGGCAGTCGGCAGTGCAGAATGGCTCTCAGCTGACTGGTTCGGCAGTCGACAGTGCAGAATGGCTCTCAGCTGACTGGCTCGGCAGTCTACAGTGCAGAATGGCTCTCAGCTGACTGGTTCGGCAGTCGACAGTGCAGAATGGCTCTCAGCTGACTGGTTCGGCAGTCGACAGTGCAGAATGGCTCTCAGCTGACTGGTTCGGCAGTCGACAGTGCAGAATGGCTCTCAGCTGACTGGCTCGGCCAGTCGACAGTGCAGAATGGCTCTCAGCTGACTGGTTCGGCAGTCGACAGTGCTCTCAGCTGACTGGTTCGGCAGTCGACAGTGCAGAATGGCTCTCAGCTGGCTGGTTCGGCAGTCGAGGACTGTCCTTCTCTGGTCCCACTGGCATCTCCGGTGTATCTTTTTTTTCCTGGGGGGGGGGGGGGGGGGTAATTCATTTTTTTTTCACTTGAACTGAGTAGTTAAAGTTGTTAGAAAAGAAAATGAGGAGCATGGCAGCTCGTAAAATAGGAGAAAAACGGGGGAAATCACACAAACGCCAGTCGTATATCGATTGGTCGATCGATTGATTGCTTGGTGGGAAGGGGTTGGGTGGATGTTTAGTGAGGGGAGGGAGGGATGGTTGGTAGGTGGAGGGGCGGGACTGGAGTGGATGGTGGATGGATGGATGGATGGATGGGTGGATGGATGGATGGATGGATGGATGGATGGATGATGGATGGATAGATGGATGGATAGATGAAAAGACTGGTATGGCGGATGATTATGAAAAGAATCGGATGGTAAGTGCAAAGATTGGCATGATGGATGGATGGATGGATGGACAGATGAATAAACTGAGGTGATGGATAAAGTACTGAATTCATTGAGATGGTAAACGCATGGACTGGGACCGATGAGTAGACTGGGGGGGGGAGAGGGGGAGAGGGGGGAGAGGGGATTCATGGATATACGCGTGGTTAGGTGAATGGATAAATGGGCTAGAAGTTGCGGATTGATGGATTGGGATGGATGAAACCTGAATGACTGACCACCTGACTGACTGTTGGGTTGATTCCTTCATTGACTGACCCCATCTCACCCCTCACCCCCCCCCCCCCCCCCCCCACCCGGACAGGAGAACGGCAGCTACTACCGGCCTCTCAGCGACTTCGGGGCGTCGCCGGCTTACTCCCTAGTGTACAAGCAGTACTGTCAGCTGGTCCTCATGTACTCTTTGCCCTGGCTGACCATGGTGATGCTCAACATCCTGCTCATCAGGTCCATCCGCAAGAAGAGGGCCTTCCGGGAGGCCTCGGGAAGGAGGTAAGTAACTGGGGGGGGGGGGGGGGGAGAGGGTGCGGGTGGGGGGGGGGATTAGGGGTGCTGGACGTCCTCATCGTCATCGTCATTGTCATCATCGTCATCGTCATTGTCATCATCGTCATCATTGTCATTGTTGCCATCATCATCGTCAGGGTGCTTGATGTCAGAACGTACAGTGTTGGTAACTTTTCTCTCTGAAAGAGAGAGAGAGAGAGAGAGAGAGAGAGAGAGAGAGTGTGTGTGTGTGTGTGTGTGTGTGTGTGTGTGTGTGTGTGTGTGTGTGTGTGTGTGTGTGTGCGTGCGTGCGTGCGTGCATGTATGTGTGTTTGTGTGTTTGGCTGGAGGGAATGCATGTGTGTGTGTGTGTGTGTGTGTGTGTGTGTGTGTGTGAGAGAGAGAGAGAGAGAGAGAGAGAGAGAGAGAGAGAGAGAGAGAGAGAGACAAAGTCAAGCGAGTCCGTCATCACTAACTTTTCAGCAATGAAATCGTGATATGTTCTCTTACATCTTTTCCTTGTAGCAGTCACAGTTTATATTGTGAAACAGGTAGGAACAATCGAAATCGGGGATGGAGAGAATACGACATGCAGCAAATGTAACATGGACACTATGCTGAATGATTTTGAATTTGCTTTAGAATTTACGAAAACTACTCTATTTCAAAATAGACTGATTCTAAGGTGACGAGGTAAATAACAATTATTCAGTACACTTTTTTAAGATACTGACATACAGAGACTCGAACAACACCTGAAAAACCACTCTCACACAGCTTATAACTGAGTTTTACGCAGCGTCGAATCTGGTGACCCCAGACGCTGAGAAATTAACATTACCGGTAGAGAAAGCAGTGAGTGGGATCATGAGCATATAAAGAGACATAAGCAAGCAAGCTGTCGTCTATTCTTCCTGTGGAAGCGTGCTGATGGAGAGTTGCGCCCCTTTAAGGCCTGAACAGCCCGTGTCGCGAATAGCAAGTTAAACTCGTGAACTCTGAAAGTACGAAAAACTCCACGATTTGTTTACGCTCCCTGTGTTACGATGACAATATCACATTGAAGGACCCCTTTGATAAACGCCGTCAAGAAGATTTTTTTGTTTGTTTGTTTTAAATTCCAGACCTCAGTCCCGCTTGAATCTCATGCTCCAGCGCCGCTACGGCGGCACGCTGCTGTAGTGTCCGAGAGATCTCCCAGCAATGCTAGAACTATGGCAGCACGCTGCTGTAGTGTCAGAGAAATATCCCAGCAATGCTAGAACTATGGCAGCACGCTGCTGTGATGTCAGAGAAATATCCCAGCAATGCTAGAACTATGGCAGCACGCTGCTGTAATGTCAGAGAGATCTCCCAGCAATGCTAGAACTATGGCAGCACGCTGCTGTGATGTCAGAGAAAGATCCCAGCAATGCTAGAACTATGGCAGCACGCTGCTGTAATGTCAGAGAGATCTCGAAAGCAATGCTAGTACTATGGCAGCACGCTGCTGTAATGTCAGAGAGATCTCGAAAGCAATGCTAGAACTACGGCAGCACGCTGCTGTAATGTCAGAGAGATCTCCCAGCAATGCTAGAACTATGGCAGCACGCTGCTGTGATGTCAGCGAGATCTCCCAGCAATGCTAGAACTATGGTAGCACGCTGCTGTGATGTCAGAAAGATATCCCAGCAATGCTAGAACTATGGCAGCACGCTGCTGTGATGTCAGAGAAAGATCCCAGCAATGCTAGAACTATGGCAGCACGCTGCTGTGATGTCAGAGAAAGATCCCAGCAATGCTAGAACTATGGCAGCACGCTGCTGTGATGTCAGAGAAAGATCCCAGCAATGCTAGAACTATGGCAGCACGCTGCTGTGATGTCAGAGAAAGATCCCAGCAATGCTAGAACTATGGCAGCACGCTGCTGAAGTGTCAGAGAGATCTCGAAAGCAATGCTAGAACTATGGCAGCACGTTGCTGTAATGTCAGAGAAATATCCCGGCAATGCTAGAACTATGGCAGCACGCTGCTGTGATGTCAGAGAAAGATCCCAGCAATGCTAGAACTATGGCATCACGCTGCTGTAATGTCAGAGAAAGATCCCAGCAATGCTAGAACTATGGCAACACGCTGCTGTGATGTCAGAGAGATCTCCCAGCAATGCTAGAACTATGGCAGCACGCTGCTGTGATGTCAGCGAGATCTCCCAGCAATGCTAGAACTATGGTAGCACGCTGCTGTGATGTCAGAGAAATATCCCAGCGATGCTAGAACTATGGCAGCACGCTGCTGTGATGTCAGAGAAATATCCCAGCGATGCTAGAACTATGTCAGCACGCTGCTGTAGTGTCCGAGAGATCTCCCAGCAATGCTAGAACTCGGTCTTAAAAGAGACACGTGGAAAGTTGGCCAGAAATACAGCAGGCATCGGCGACAGCGCAGCGCTTCATGATGCCTGTTATGAAGGAATCTTTCGTAAGAAGTTGGACATTAACAGTTTGTAGTCCTGAAGAAGATTTGTGTGCTGCGAATATTTAGCGTCCAGCCTCTCCCAAAAGATTTGACCAATCTATCACATGCAATGTTTTTTTTTCTTTTCTTAGAAGGTGTATTTTAAAGGTTTGTGTGAATGAATGACTTAAACGCGGTGACAGCCCTGATATGGCCCTTTGCGGTCGGCTGGGCTTTTAGCAACATTACCTTACCTTACTATGCATGGTTCGGTAGATTCCCCTCTCCCCCTCTCCCTCCTCCCCCCCCCCCCCCTCCGCCTCCCCCCCCCCCCCCCCCCCCCCCCCTCCGCCGCCCCCATCCCTCTGAAATAGTTGAGCCTGTACGGTTCGATTTTTCAAGGTCAGCGTCCACATTAACCCAGGCTGATGCAGATAACCGTCCCGAGAGAGAAAAGATTCAAATGGAAACCTGTCGAACACTACCATCGCCACCAGAACGACAACACATTCAGAAGGGCGGCGAGAGTGCCGATGTTTATGTTGCGCGTCGGCTGGAACTCGGCACCTCCTGACTGCTGCAGGAACACTCAAGCGCCACAGTGACATGCCCTTGGGTTCAATGTTCGCATACACCAACCTCGAGTGATTTGGTTGACAGCGTAATTATCGTTGGAGAAGAACATCGTAAGTGAGGCAGGGAACAGCAAACAGTCAACAACAAACAAGTAGGGTAACTCTTGCTCCCGTGAAGAAATAAGTACAGGCCCCTGACTCCAAACTAATGCTGCTTAGGACACCAAATCGCCGTAGCAGAAATGACAACACAGAAAAGAAAAAACAAAACAAGGAGGTACGCCCAAAAAAGGGCGTTCCAACCTTGCCTAGATACTTTATATCTACAGCTGGAGAACTGAACAAATCGAAATTGACAGTTATTCAAGACTGGTACGGAGTTTTCGACCTTACACACAGCCAAACAAACAGACGGTCCAACAGTAACAACTATAGGTCACCTCAATTGGATTAGTATAGAAAGAAATCGTAAGTAAGACAGGGAACAGTAAACAACAAACAAGTATAATGGCTCTTGCTCCCACAAGCCCATAACTCCAAACGAACGCTGCTTACGGCGCCAGATTCCCTGCCGACACAGAGCACACAGATCAAGTAAAGAGACATCCCCGAAGAAGAATGTTCCAGGTTTGCTTGACGCATCTACACGGCAACAACAACGGGCGTAAAGAACAAATGGAAATGAACATTCATTCAAGACTGGCACAGCCTTTTCCATCTTGGATATAGTCACACGAACACACGGGTGAACACTAACAAATACGGGTAACTTCAGTTTGATTGGAATTAAAGGAAATCGTACGTGAGGCATTTAGATAGTCCATAGACTCTAGCCATGAAGATATTACTGCATCTCATTTTTCAAAGTTTTGGTTTTATCTTCAGCCGCGCCACTCTTCCACCATTCTTTCTTTCCCTGACCTGTGATCAAGACTTGTCGGGTAAGCCACCCCTCATAAGTCTTATGAGGGGTGGCTTACCCGACAAGTCTTGATCACAGGTCAGGGAAAGAAAGAATGGTGGAAGAGTGGCGCGGCTGAAGATAAAACCAAAACTTTGAAAAATGAGAGGTACGTGAGGCAGGGAGCAGTAAACAGTCAATAGCAAACAAGTAAGGTAACTCTTGCTCCCACGATCAGTGGAAAGATTTTTAACACACTTTCGGGTGGGTTTTTCGATGTATTTTAAAGAGAATGTGTGAATGAATGACTTGTGAGTTGATTTTAACGTGGTGACAGCCCTGATGTGGCCCTTTGCGGTCGGCTGGGCTATAAGCAATATTATCTTATCTTATCTGCTCCCACGATGAAATAATTACAGGCCCCTCACTCCAAACGACTGCTGCTGACGACACCACATCGCCACCTGTGATTAGACGTTCAGCATAGTCATGGGAGTGCGGACAAAGAGGGGGGAGGCGGAGGGGCGGGGTGGAGGGAAGGGGAGGGGGGACTGCGGAGGGCGTGGGAGTAGGAGAGGGAAGGTGGGGCAAACTTTATGATGTAACTACATCCCCCTGGCCCCACCCACACCTCTTTCCCTGCTCCTTCCATCATTCCTGGCGGAGGGATCTGTCCTTGTTCAGAACACCTGGGGACCGTTCAACCACACTGCGTTTGACTGCATGTGCACTACCGTCTGCAAGTTAGTGCAGTAGACCAGTCGCCGTGGCAAAATGGTTAGCGTCGCAGATTCCCCGCTGAGAGGTCATGGGTTCGATCCCCAATAGAACCGTGTGAGATTTTCCTGCCCCGACCAGCTCCTACCCAGAGCTTGAGTTTGCCACGGGCTCGGTTGGGAAGACAAGTCGAGTTTCATCCACTAAATGGATGCGTCTCTGAGAGTGTGGCTCAAATTTGCTTATCAATACTGCAGGTGTCTGTAGCTCTCGGGCCTGGTTGATGACGGGGTATATTATGAAAGGAAGCCCCGTCATGCATTCTCAGACCGGAATGGAAATCCGTAGCATCATCTTCATCATCCTCATTCGCATCGATCAGCATTTAAAAAAAAAGTCTCAAATCCTGTAGCCATTCTTGCCCTCCTCTCATGGTGACCTCAGTTTCGATGTGCTCTCCACGTCTATAACCTTGGTTTAATTCCGTAGGGGTTAACAGTATCGGCAAAGTTCATGGGGCTGTCGCTGGATGGACGTGGTAACGCCGTCAGGAGGGAGAGCTCACTCACGTGGCTCCACGACTAGGCAATTATTGTCGTCAGTAGGGGTTTAGTAGGTGATGTCCTGCGTATGTTAGATCAGAACAGGCTCCACTGAACACCACCGAAGTGACTCGGCAGCAGTGCAGTGTCTCCTCCGGTGGGTTGCCTCCTGACGACTTGACACTGACTGCTCCCTGGGGGTTGCCGGTGCCGGCCAAAAAGAAAGAAAAAAAGTTAGTGCAGTGGACCCTGTCAATTACGACCTTAAGAAATCCATTGGAAGTGGGTCTGTAGAGGGAAGGGAGACTTGGTCGGTGGTAAATCTGCATAGTTGGCGGCCAGCTGCACCACCACCATCACTGCTGATATATCTGTTCATGAACAGAGGTTAGGAACAGTTCGCTTTCCTGGGATCCATCAGTAGCTTTGAGGGATCCCAACTAGAGATCTTGTCAAGAGCAACAAGGATGACATCAGCACTAAAACCCGTGTGGAAGAACTACAACGTCTCATGAAACACAAGACCAAGCTCCTGTGTGCCTTGGTATAGTCCATCTTTCTATGTGTGTGATACAGTATAGACCTTCACATCGGGAAACAAGAACATTCATGCCGCAGGAGCGGCCATGGGCTCTCCAGTCAGCCCCATTGTAGCCAACCTCTTCATGGAGGACATCGAGGAGAAGGCCCTGGCATCTTATCATTCTCCTCCACGCTATTGGGGCCGCTACGTGGACGACACCATGACCATCCTCAGAGGGAGCTCGTGGAAGACTTCACCAACCATTTGAACAGTCAACACCCTGCTATCAAACTCACTCATGAGGTGGAGGAGAACAAATCGATTGCCATACTAGACACACTCACCACACGGACAGAGGACAGCCTCTCCTTCAGTGTGTACCGCAAACCTACCCACACCGACCAGTACCTGCAGTTCAAAAGCCACCAGCCGCTGGAACACAAACTCAGAGTGATACGCACCCTCACTCATCGGGCCAACACCATCTGCTCTACTCAGGATGCCAAAGACCAGGAAATGGAACACCTCAAACTGGTTCTCACCATATCAGGCTATGAGAAGTGGGCGTGGAACATCCCAGCTAGCAAGAAGATCACACCACACCCTACCACCAAACAAGACCAAACCAGGCGTAAAGGACATGTCACCATCCTCTATGTCCGCGGTGTGACTGAAGCCTTGAGCAGGAAGATCAGGAAAACCGGTGTCTCCGTACATCCCAAACCTATCAGCACCATCCGCAGCCATCTGGTCGCCTCCAAGGACAAAACTGACAAACTGGACAAGTCTGGAGTGATCTACCAAATAGACTGTCGTGACTGTGAAGAAAACTATGTCGGGGAAACTGAGAGAAACCTTCGAAAACGCTTGACAGAACACAAAAGGGAATCATCACCAGTAGGCGCTCACCTACATGCCCAGCAACGTCAGTTCAATTATGAAAACATCAGCGTTCTCGACCGTGACAATAGATGGTTTCAGCGTAGGGTGAAGGAGGCTATACACATTGCCGCCAGCAACCCCACACTCAACCGGGACCGGGGCAGACACACCTTGCCATCGGTGTACAACACCTTCATTGTTCAGTCACATGACCAGGGTTCGACCCGTGGTCGTGTGCACTGAACGCCAGTTCACCCAGTAGCTACACCACCGCTGAAGAAGACAGACGGAGGTCTGTCGAAAGCTCCAAGTAAGTGCTATTCCTAGCTGAGTGACCTGTCTAAATCCGGTAGTCGTTAACATTCATGCCATGGCACGATACTAAATATCAGAGTAGATACACAGATTTCTTTATATAACCAAAGAACCAAGCGCGTTAAACTACCAAGCCACGCATCGAACCATATGAAAACTGGAACACTATGTTACTTTGGCCATAAAGATCCAATGACCTTGCTAAAACATGGCCATGAAGATCCAATGACCTTGCTAAAACATGGCCACGAAGATCCAGTGACCTTGCTGAAACACGGCCAGGACGATCCAATGACCTTACTACAACACAGCCACGAAGATCGAATGACCTTACTAAAAAAAAAACAAAGAAAAACCACGGCCATGAAGATCCAGTGACCCTACTAAATAAACACAAATTTATTTTTTAAAAACAGCCATGAAGATCCAGTGACCTTACTAAATCAACACAAATTTAAAACCAGCCGCCGTGGCGAAGTGGTTAGCGTCGCGGACTTCCGGCTGGGAGGTCGTGGGTTCGAATCCCATCAGAGTCATGTGGGTTTTTCTGCCCCGACCGGCTCCTACCCAGAGTTGAGTTTGCTGCGGACTCAGTTGGGAAGACTGGGACCACACAGTCGAGTTTCATCCACTTAATGGATGCGTTTCTGAGAGTGTTGCTCAAATTCCCTGACCAACACTGCAGGTGCCTGTATCTCTCGGGCCTGGTTGACGCCGGGATATATTATGAAAGGAAGCGTAGAGTACAGCCCTGTCATGTAGTCTCAGACCGAAATGGAAATCCGTAGCATCATCTTAATCATCCTCATTCTCATCGATCAGCATTAAAAAAAAATGTCTCAAATTCTGTGGCCCTTCATGCCCTGCTCTCATGGTGACCTCAATTTCAATGTCCTCTCCACGTCTGTGGTCTTGGTTTGGTTCCGTCGGGGTCCCCGGTATCGGCGAGTCCATGGGGGCTGTCGTTGGACGGACGTGGTGGCGCCCTCTGGAGGGAGAGCTCACTCACGCCGGCTCCGCGACTAAGCAATTATTGTCGTCAGTAGGGGGCTTAGTAGGTGGTGTCCTGCGTATGTTAGATCAGAACAGGCGCCACTGAACACCACCGAAGTGACTCGGCAGCAGTGCAGTATCTTCTCCGGTGGGTTACCTCTTGACGACTTGACATTGACTGCCCCCTGTGGATTGTCTGTGCCGGGACTGCGGCGGGGCCGACCGGGCTGTGGCTGTGGACGGGGTGTCGGAATGAGCGGCGTGCACACACACACACACACACACACACACACACACACACACACACACATTTTTTTTTTTAAACAGCCATGAAGATCCAGTGATCTTACTAAAAAAAAAAAAAAAAAAAAAAACACGGGCACGAAGATCCAGTGACCTTGCTAAAACATGGGCATGAAGATCCAGTGACCTTACTGAAATACGGCCATGAAGATCCGGTGATCTTACTCAAACATGGCCACGAAGATCCAGTGACCTTGCTCAAACATGGCCACGAAGATCCAGTGACCTTGCTAAAACATAGCCACGAAGATCCAGTGACCTTGCTAAAACATGGCCACGAAGATCCAGTGACCTTGCTAAAACATAGCCACGAAGATCCAGTGACCTTGCTAAAACGTAGCCACGAAGATCCAGTGACCTTGCTAAAACAATCTTCCAGGGAACTTTGCAGGGAGGGAGACGGAGAGGCAGACAGAAGAAAAAAAGGACTGAAAACATCGCAGGGTGGATGGGGACACCATTAGCAGCAGAAAGCCCAGCCTTGGCAGACGACTGACAGGACAGCTGGAGGCACGGGGAACGATCCCACAGTGCACAGCACCAGTGACACTTCCTGGAGCTGAGGAAGAAGAGAAATCTACAGTGTCAACAAGGACAGATCTTGGTCAGTGGGGAGTGGGGCAGTGCTCACAGGGTCTTGAACACAAGGTTGCACTGTGTTGTTTCTGACCACGCCTTTCATTGACATGATGTGCGCAGTGTAGGTTACTGCTTCACAAAATGACTGACAGTGGAACGCAGACACCGAGCGTGAATCTCCCAGTTTTCTGTTTCCCGGTGTCGCGTGAAATCTGGGAACGTGATATCTGGAAAGGCTTCCCAGATAGCACAGATTTTTGGGGAACGCGTTCCCAGAATGTACTGTGATATCTGGGAAGGCCCGTGATGTCTGGGAACGTGGTCTTTCAGAGCTCAGAAGGGCAGAAAGAAGACGAAAAAAGAATGGATTTTCCAGATAAGTAGGAAACAATTTATTTAGGTGCAATTGAGATTTTGGCCTTCTTGTCACTTTTTTTTAATTAATTTTTTGGCATGATTTTCACAAAGTTCCCAGATTTCACGATTGTAAGTTCATGAATTCTGGGAACGCGTTCCCAGATATCACGGTAAATCTGGGAACGCGTTCCTAGATATCACGGTTCCCAGATATTATACGACACCGGGTTAAAAGCGTGGCATCTGCAAATGACTGTGTGTAGAATTTGGTGTTTGACAATAAAACGTTAGCAAAAGGGACTGGTGTTTTGATCTGTTATGGTGGTGTTTCATATTCTGATGATTTCACATCGATAGTGGGGGGGGGGGGGGGGGGGGGGGGGGAAATCGTCTCCCAGGTTCAAATCTGACTACTTGTTTACTGCGCATGCGTCAGCAGTGTTACCACCTTTTGCCACTACTGTTACATTTACTGTAACTGTTCAAGTAATAACTAGTTAGCCTGAGTAAGAAAAGTGGTAAAAGCGGAGAATGGGAAAAAATATAGAAGGGTAAGAAAAGGCCGTGGGAAATATGAAAACTTGGGAACAAGTGTGAAAAGTGTGAAAGAGTATGTTGCGAAGAAACGTAGGTAAGGTACAAAAACTTAAAGTGAAAAACAGATAGATCTTTATCACCGGCAGCAAAAATCAGGAAAAGGCAACAAAACGTAGAAACCCGTTAAAATACTGGTTTCAAAGTGAGGTGACGGCATGCAGGCAGAAACTGAAACAAATTTGAAACCATTGAAAAATTTGAAATCCGCCAGTGAACAGGGACAGACAAATTTCAAGACAAAACACGATGCGTTTCGACCTCTTGGGTTTTCTTCAGCCGAGACAAACAACATTCGGAACGATGAAAACGAAGAACGAACAATCACTTATCTACTCAAGTTCGGCGCTGGGTAGGCGTTGAATGGGGAAAAAAAAAAAAAAAAAAAAACTAGTGAAAGGGGCAAGGAACAGTTGTAAAAGATCGGAAAGTGCTGGAACAGGTGAAGAAAAGTCCGACCAGCTGACGGAACAGACCCCACGGTTGTTAGTGTTTGAAGTGAACGGAAAGTGCTGGAACAGGTGAAGAAAAGTCCGACCAGCTGACGGAACAGACCCCACGGTTGTTAGTGTTTGAAGTGAACGGAAAGTGCTGGAACAGGTGAAGAAAAGTCCGACCAGCTGACGGAACAGACCCCACGGTTGTTAGTGTTTGAAGTGAACGGAAAGTGCTGGAACAGGTGAAGAAAAGTCCGACCAGCTGACGGAACAGACCCCACGGTTGTTAGTGTTTGAAGTGAACGGAAAGTGCTGGAACAGGTGAAGAAAAGTCCGACCAGCTGACGGAACAGACCCCACGGTTGTTAGTGTTTGAAGTGAACGGAAAGTGCTGGACCAGGTGAAGAAAAGTCAGACCAGCTGACGGAACAGACCCCACGGTTGTTAGTGTTTGAAGTGAACGGAAAGTGCTGGACCAGGTGAAGAAAAGTCAGACCAGCTGACGGAACAGACCCCACAGCTGTTAGTGTTTGAAGTGAAGGTTTCTTCACCTGGAACAGCCAGCAGTCATGTTCAAGGGCCGCAACCTCGATTCACGCTGTGCTGCTCAAAAGCGCGGAACAGTGGTGCACATGGGCGAATAACCTGGAGAGACAGGTAAGTCTGGAAGCTGTTATCTGTCCGCTACATCGGAACGGAAGTTCCAGACATCCTCTGACAACACGGGTAGATAACGCACCTCATTGCTGATGGTGTTACCGAGCCTGGGGAGGAAAGGGAGGTGAGGGGGGGGAGTTTGGAAGGGAGAGTGAACGTGGCAAGCGGTCTGTCGGGTTTCCTTCCTGCAGAAGGCTGCTGCTTCACTCCAAACAAAGAAGCTACGTGGCGCGGTGGGTGGTTGGTGGTGCGTTACCTAAGGGCAAGGGTTCGGTTCGAAGGGCGGGTCAGTGAGTGTGGTTCTCTGCCTGTCTGTCTGTCATAGATGAAGACGGATCGCTTCGTCCAGGATGGAGAGAGTAAAGGAGTGGTATAGTAGGTGGGTGGGGTGAATAGTAGAGAGGTGAGGCGGTTTCTTTCTTAGAGGTGGCCAGTAAGTTATTGCCGGGTAGAAGGGTGGGGTAAAAGTTGGAAAGAGCGGGGAAGAGGGGGGGGGGGGGGGGGGGGGGGGGCAACGAACAGAAGAACGAAGATTGGAGTAGCGGGTTAAGGACACAGAAAGAGAGAGAGAGAGAGAGGGGGGGGTCATTCGGGAACTACACTCTGCAAATTGTTGACGTGATAAGTGGAAAAAAAAATTTCCTCCATGGTCCACTATTTGACAAGGATAGAGGGGTTAGGAGGGGTATTGTTTTACGATTGTTTCCTTTCTTGATGACGTGTTCCTGTCACGATTTTTTTTTTTCTTGATGACGAGTTTCTTTGCCGATGTTCTTTCACTGCCTGTGCTGATCACTAATGCCTCACGGGGGTTGACGATGGGGTGGGGGAGAAATTAGGGTGGAGTGTGTGTTCAATTCTGGACCTCACTCCGTCTCACTTCACACCTGGCGCTTGTCCGCGCCTGACAGGTCTTTTATCACTAGCTGTTTGTTACTGGTTTATGATTGTTTCCTGTTTATTACTGGTTTATGATTACTTGCTGTTTATTACTGGTTTATGGTTACTTGCTGTTTATTACTGGTTTATGATTACTTGCTGTTTATTACTGGTTTATGATTACTTGCTGTTTATTACTGGGTTATGGTTACTTGCTGTTTATTACTGGTTTATGATTACTTGCTGTTTATTACTGGTTTATGATTATTTGCTGTTTATTACTGGTTTATGATTACTTGCTGTTTATTACTGGTTTATGATTACTTGCTGTTTATTACTGGTTTATGGGCTAGTCTTTTGGGTTAGTGAAAGCCGTGTAAGCTTACAGTGCGCGCGATGAAGTCGCTGCACGCGCAATACAAACACTTGAACAGGACAGAATTTATTGGGGAATTTCTCGGTGTTAAGAACTTTGCGTGAATAGATGACATAGAAATAACATTGGCATGCACACAAAGGGAATTGTGTGGCGCTCTACTGTGGCACTATGCTGCAGACTGAGCAGGTCCAGTTCTGTAGAGGTCGTTGGAGACGTGACAAGACGAGTAGATTTATATTGATGCTTGGATTCTCTCTTTGAACCTTTGGTGATGTGAACACCACAGAATGATAGACTGTGATATGTCTCCACTGGATGCACGTGGAGCATGACCACAAGCAGCCGTGTCTCACTGATGAGTCCAAGCCAGCGGACCAAAGGCC
The DNA here is from genome assembly GCA_018398815.1 of Conus ventricosus. Classification (NCBI taxonomy): domain Eukaryota; kingdom Metazoa; phylum Mollusca; class Gastropoda; order Neogastropoda; family Conidae; genus Conus; species Conus ventricosus. Next base: position 11,235,287 of record CM031612.1, on the reverse strand, counting down.
TCTTAGCAGACGATATGTATAGTTTCGTTTTCAAGGTGGACAACGATGGTATGTTGCTGATGAAGGATTTTATATTTATAATCTAGCGCCCTAAGCAACATGATAGAAGTGTAATTATAAAAATCAGTTCGGTCGTTTAGGATGAGGTGACTGGGCCGGAAAGCATGACGAGGGAAATGGCGTATCGAGCATGCTTACAGCGTTGACAACTGCGAGGGGGGGGGGGGGGGGGGGGGGGTTCGTCTTTGTCGTCATGCGTGATACCTTTTTGCCGCCAGTTCTCCAGACGTTGATGTTCTTGGCATAAGATGTGCAGGATCCACCTGATGATGTCATCATCAAACGCCTGGAACATCGCTGCAGGTGTGCTGTCGGCGTCCGTCTCTGGCATCCAAAGAGAAGACGGACATGACCCAAAATGCAACACATCAAGACAGCGTGGCTCGTTAACACCAGGAAGAACTTAGTCGTTCCCTTTGTCCATCCACCTAATCATCCATCCATCCATCCATCCAACCAGTAATCCATTTGTCCAGTCGCTTATCATCACATTTCTTTCTTTCTTTCTTTTCTTACCCCCCCCCCCCCCCCCCCCCCCCCCCCCCCCCCCCCCCCCCCCCCCCCCTCCCTTTTCTTCATACTTTGGATGTAAGTTCAAAACTTCACGTTTAGTGAGATTTGTGTACGTGCAACCATTTTGAATTCCACCAAATAGGTAGCCATATTTTGTCTTCGGGAACGATGTTTAAACGCGACATCAGTGCGCATGTGTTTGGTTTTCGTATCGTCCATTCCACCGACACACGATATCATAGGGGAGAGACGCCAAGATCGGGTCCCTTGTTTCATCTCGGCAGCCATCTCACACAGTTTGCTATGTAACGGTTACACTGCGAGATTGAACCAGTCATCTCACACAGTTTGCTATGTCACGGTCACACTGCGAGATTGAAGCAGCCGTCTCACACAGTTTGCTATGTCACGGTCACACTGCGAGATTGAAGCAGTCATCTCACACAGTTTGCTATGACACGGTCACACTGCGAGATTGAAGCAGTCATCTCACACAGTTTGCTATGTCACGGTCACACTGCGAGATTGAAGCAGTCATCTCACACAGTTTGCTATGTCACGGTCACACTGCGAGATTGAAGCAGCCGTCTCACACAGTTTGCTATGTCACGGTCACACTGCGAGATTGAAGCAGTCAAGGGTGCCTCCACATGCTGTTGCCAAACTTTTTGCTAATACCAAATATCATCTTTTTTTCTTCTTTTTTTCTTTTTTTTTTTTTTTTTGCTTTTGTTGTTGTAACAAAAGGGGGAAAAAATCATATACACAGCAACAGCAAAAAACAGAAATTAAGAAAAAAATAAATGGTTAAATACACAAACAACTAAACGGAAAAGAGGACTTCAGCATAGTATCATATATGTATGAAAAGCATATTTGGTGACCTACATAGCACAGTACAATGTATTGTACTGAAGGCAAGCTGTTCATATGTAGCGTGAGCATGCGTTAGGGAAAAGAGCGAAAATCAAACAGAGGCGGAAAGAGAGATCGGTCAAGACTGGTATGTAGTATGAGGCAAGACACACAGAAGGACAGACAGATGGGCAGACAGACGGACAGACAAGTAGACGAACAGAAAAACAGAATGGGTTGGGTCACAGCAAGTGAGGATGTCATTGCAACATAGTGCATTGTCTCTCAGGTACAGATGTACAAATAAACAAGCAAACAAAATTACTAAGGAAAAGAAAAAAGAAAAACTTGAGCCATATACAAGAGCCTCTCGGACTGCCATTGGTAAAAGAACAGAAATGTTATGCTGATTACTTCAGTGCTAGTTAATATGTATTGCAATGAACGCATTTCTACATCAATACAGCGGAGACATATTATTATCTTTGCTTGTCTTCATATTTTTCATGGAATAAAATCCATTTTCAAGAAGGTGGTCCAGTTTTGAAAGACTTCTAATTTGGATCCACATCTCCGCTAACATTAGACACACCCACGTAAAAGCCGCTTTGATTCTTTGATTCTTGATTTCACACGAAACAAAGCATTTAGGACGCGTGGCGTTTTTTTTTTTTTTTGTTTTGTTTTTTGTTTTAATATCAATGGACACACACGCGCGCGCCTCTCTCTCTCTCTCTCTCTCTCTCTCTCTCTCTCTCTCTCTCTCTCTCTCTCTCTCTCTCTCTCATAGATGATAGATAGACGGACAGACAGACAGACAAACAGACAGACAGATAGATATATAGTCAAATAGATCGATAGATAGATAGACTGATTTTTATATGCATACGTATACGTAAACCTAGAATCCAACAGTTAAGACCGTAATTCACAGAAATCAACCCATTTTAACGTGAGAGAGAAGAAACGACAGTTTTTGCTCCCCGTGCAAAACGCGATGGGCAGGGTGGATTCATTTAGGAAGAGGGCCAACTCCACTCTGAAAGGTCGAACGGTGTTTTACAATGTTTGCAAGGTGTTTTACAATGTTTGCAAGAGTGTGTGTGTGTGTGTGTGTGTGTGTGTGTGTGTGTATGTGTGTGTGTGTGTGTGTGTGTGTGTGTGTGTGTGTGTGTGTGTGTGTGTGTGTGTGCTAGCGCGCGCGATTGTATTTAAACACAGGACTCGGTTTTAAATGTCATTCAAGGAACCCAATTCTGTCACGCTGTGTGTGTGTATATCAGTCTACATTCTAAAGTTTCCCTCAGATGGAAGAATGATTTAAACGAGATTTCCCGTGTGCTTTTATAAGGTGTTGTTTTTAAAGGGTTTGTATGAATGAGGAGTTTTGTTTGTTTTTTTGTTTTGCTTTGTTTTGTTTTTGTTTGTTTTGTTTTATGGTTTTGCTTTGTTTTGTTTTGTTTTTTAATAACTTGTGAGTGGATTTGAACACGGTGACAGCCCTGATATGGCCCTTTGCGATCGGCTTTAACCAGATTCCCGGCGTGTTTTTAGACGGTATTTTAAAGGATTGTGTGAATGAGGTATTTTTTGTTTTGTTTTTGTTGTTGTTGTTGTTAAATGACTTGTGAGTTGACTTCAACGCGGCGACAGCTCTGAAACGGCGTTTTGTTGTCGTCTGGGCCACATGCAAGACATTTATCTCCCTTTCTCTCCCTCTTTGTGTGTGGCAGGCTGGGACCAAGGATCTGGGTTCACGCCTCACAGCCCCCGTCATTGCTGTCACCTTCGTCTTCTTCTTCGCCTACCCCTTCCTGGCCATCGAGGACTCGCTGTGCATCCAGCTGAACTGTGACGTCAAGCTCATCACCGTCTTCAGCCTCATCAGCGAGATCGCCAAGGTCTTCAACTCCACCTCCAACTTCCTCTTTTACTGTTTCTTCGGTCGTCGCTTCCGCCGAACGTTTTTCTATATGGTCGTGTCGTGGCGCCACCGTCTGTCACGTGTCGTGACGTCGAAGTCCGCTGACTTCCGCTACTCCACCGCCGAGGGGAATTCTCACTTCAAACTGGAGCACAGGACGGTCATTCACAACCACAGCCCGTCCGTCATGAACAATCATTCCCCGTCCATCTTCAACAATCACCCCACGTCCAGACTGACCAGTGAAGCGTAGAGGTTTGGGTGGGTAGCGTGTGGATTGGCGCGGCTTGACCGCTGGTTGAATGGGGCTGGGGGTGGGGGTGGGAGAGTATAGATTTGGGTGGTGTGATGGGTGTGAATTTATGCTGTGAGGGTTGGTTTGGCAATTCACATCACCACCTAACATCTTGTGTATCAGGGAATGTTTGTTTGTTGTCTTTACGCCCACTCACTTCGTATCCGAGTCACAATGTCGATCATATGTGAATGAATAATTGATATGTCCGAGTCACAGTGTTGATGATAAAAATATGAATGAGTTATTGATATGTCCCAGTCACATTGTCGATCATATGTGAATGATTGATTGATGTATTCGTTATGGGATCCTTTTATCTGTCGTGATTATACATGAATGTAAGTTTGTCTCTTTGTTTGTTGGTTTGTCTTCCATCACACTGAAAGCACTGACAGTGATGTGTAACGAAAGACATATTTTAAAATCAAAAGACTGATATTCTGAATTATTAATTGAGTTTCAACGAATCTTGCTTAGATTATATTCACTCAATACAGTTCGAATTAAACGTGTATTTCCATTGTTTTTGATTTTATTAATAAGTTCGGTCAGACCAAGTTGCCGTTTTGATTCCCAACATACACTGACAACATTTGGGTAGCGTTTTAGGCCATGAAAAATTTATTATTATGGGTGGAAATATGGGGCGGGGGGGGGGGGGGGGGGGGGGGGAGAGAGACATTGAATAACTGTTATGTCTTTGTGTCGTTTTCATAAAAACCAATGGGAAACAAAGCGAAGAGGAAGACACTAGATACCTTTATAAATGCTCTGCATCTGAACCTTTATAAATGCTCTGCATCTGAACCTTTATAAATGCCCTGCATCTGAACCTTTATAAATGCTCTGCATCTGAACCTTTATAAATGCTTTGCATCTGAACCTTTATAAATGCCCTGCATCTGAACCTTTATAAATGCTTTGCATCTGAACCTTTATAAATGCTCTGCATCTGAACCTTTATAAATGCTCTGCATCTGAACCTTTATAAATGCTCTGCATCTGAACCTTTATAAATGCTCTGCATCTGAACCTTTATAAATGCTCTGCATCTGAACCTTTATAAATGCCCTGCATCTGAACCTTTATAAATGCCCTGCATCTGAACCTTTATAAATGCTCTGCATCTGAACCTTTATAAATGCCCTGCATCTGAACCTTTATAAATGCCCTGCATCTGAACCTTTATAAATGCCCTGCATCTGAACCTTTATAAATGCTCTGCATCTGAACCTTTATAAATGCTCTGCATCTGAACCTTTATAAATGCCCTGCATCTGAACCTTTATAAATGCTCTGCATCTGAACCTTTATAAATGCTCTGCATCTGAACCTTTATAAATGCCCTGCATCTGAACCTTTATAAATGCTCTGCATCTGAACCTTTATAAATGCTCTGCATCTGAACCTTTATAAATGCCCTGCATCTGAACATTTATAAATGCTCTGCATCTGAACCTTTATAAATGCCCTGCATCTGAACCTTTATAAATGCCCTGCATCTGAACCTTTATAAATGCCCTGCATCTGAACCTTTATAAATGCCCTGCATCTGAACCTTTATAAATGCCCTGCATCTGAAAATTTCCTCCTCAAGTTAGGAAGATGGTGTCTTTCTCTTTGACCTTTCGACATTTCCATTTCCTTTTTTCAGCCATCAATGGCAAAAGTTTCTGTTAGCTAAGCGGAAAACAGTAGTACCAACAGTGCACCTTGATGCAGGCACTGTGTAGGCTATGCCCAAAACACACCAAGGCTTCGCAACATGTGGACTGTGGTTGTTGTTGTTGTTGTTGTCTTAGACTGGTCTTTTAGTCCTAGAAAACACAGTGAAACATATCCTTTAGAATGTTGGGACTTGCATGATGTGAGACGTAAACCTTTTACAGCAGACTCCATGAAAACCTTGTTTAGAGATGTCCCGTCTGAAGTGATCTCGGAATTTCTGAAAGAGATCAACATTTTTTTTCATCTGATCTTAGGTTTTTCGAAAGACAGTGTTTTGGTGTGTTGTTTTTTTTATTTAATGTTCCGGTGTGTTTTCAGAGGGTGCATTTGAAAGGGTTGTGTGAATCAGGTTGTTTCTTTGTGAATGACTTGTGAGATGACTTCAACGCAGTGACAGCCCAGATATGACCCTTTGCGGTCGACTGGGCTATAAGCAACATTATCGCTCCGTCTCTTAATCCTAGGGGAAAAAATATGGTTTGGAATTTGAACCTTTGACCTGCACGTCTACATAGTTGTGATATTAATTTCCTTCCTTTGATCTGCACGTCTACATAGTTGTGATGTTGATTTCCTTCCTTTGATCTGCACGTCTACATAGTTGTGATGTTGATTTCCTTCCTTTGATCTACACGTCTACATAGTTGTGATGTTGATTTCCTTCCTTTGATCTGCACGTATACATAGTTGTGATGTTAATTTCCTTCCTTTGATCTGCACGTGCACATAGTTGTGATGTTGATTTCCTTCCTTTGATCTGCACGTGCACATAGTTGTGATGTTGATTTCCTTCCTTTGATCTGCACGTGCACATAGTTGTGATGTTGATTTCCTTCCTTTGATCTGCACGTGCACATAGTTGTGATGTTAATTTCCTTCCTTTGATCTGCACGTGCACATAGTTGTGATGTTAATTTCCTTCCTTTGATCTGCACGTGCACATAGTTGTGATGTTGAGTTCCTTCCGTTGATCTGCACGTGCACATAGTTGTGATGTTGAGTTCCTTCCGTTGATCTGCACGTGCACATAGTTGTGATGTTAATTTCCTTCTTTGATCTGCACGTGCACATAGTTGTGATG
>CM031612.1:11191328-11223828 GCA_018398815.1 Conus ventricosus | reverse complement strand
CTGTTGGTGAAGATCGGTTGCATGTAACCAATTCATGTTCTGTTGGTGAAGATCGGTTGCATGTAACCAATTCATGTTCTGTTGGTGAAGATCGGCTGCATGTAACCAATTCATGTTCTGTTGGTGAAGATCGGTTGCATGTAACCAATTCATGTTCTGTTGGTGAAGATCGGTTGCATGTAACCAATTCATGTTCTGTTGGTGAAGATCGGTTGCATGTAACCAATTCATGTTCTGTTGGTGAAGATCGGTTGCATGTAACCAATTCATGTTCTGTTGGTGAAGATCGGTTGCATGTAACCAATTCATGTTCTGTTGGTGAAGATCGGTTGCATGTAACCAATTCATGTTCTGTTGGTGAAGATCGGTTGCATGTAACCAATTCATGTTCTGTTGGTGAAGATCGGTTGCATGTAACCAATTCATGTTCTGTTGGTGAAGATCGGTTGCATGTAACCAATTCATGTTCTGTTGGTGAAGATCGGTTGCATGTAACCAATTCATGTTCTGTTGGTGAAGATCGGTTGCATGTAACCAATTCATGTTCTGTTGGTGAAGATCGGCTGCATGTAACCAATTCATGTTCTGTTGGTGAAGATCGGTTGCATGTAACCAATTCATGTTCTGTTGGTGAAGATCGGTTGATGTAACCAATTCATGTTCTGTTGGTGATAGATCGGCTGCATGTAACCAATTCATGTTCTGTTGGTGAAGATCGGTTGCATGTAACCAATTCATGTTCTGTTGGTGAAGATCGGCTGCATGTAACCAATTCATGTTCTGTTGGTGAAGATCGGTTGCATGTAACCAATTCATGTTCTGTTGGTGAAGATCGGTTGCATGTAACCAATTCATGTTCTGTTGGTGAAGATCGGTTGCATGTAACCAATTCATGTTCTGTTGTGAAACATATCTAGGCCGAGCTTGAAATCTTACCTGATGTGTCTGACACTTTGGAAACGGATCTCCTGACACAGGGCTGGTCGGCACACAGCTTCAGCATGTCCTCTGTCTTCATCTTCAGGATTGAAAGTCTATTCACCTTTGACCCTTGTTCTAGGCAAAGACGTTTTATTGAGGTGAACATGGTTCAACAATCTAAACAAAAAATTGAAGTAAACATGTCGAAGACATCAAAGATGGGAAAGACGTTATTTATCTTGGCACACTCAGTGCATAATCAATTAAGCTGGATTGAGAGCCTTTTTTAGTTGTTGTTGTTGTTAAGACAATTAAATATTCTGAAAATCGAAGACAGACAAGGTTTTCCACAGTAGAGGGGTTTTTGTGGGGGGGGGGGGGGGGGGGGGGGTTTAAGCGATCATTATTTTGTGCATCCCATGTTAAAACTAAATTGATCTTATGTCAATTTCAAGTCACCACTCTATCCACTCTCGGAGGATAATATCTACTGCCTAATCAAGTTGCAGTCAATGATTACTGCATCTGCATTTATAACAAAGTACGCGTTAATGTTGTGCAAAATATTTATGTACTTTTTCCATTCAAAAACTTTCTAGAAGTTTCTTTACAGCTTTTTATACTTCTTCACCAATGCGACGGACAAAAAAAAACGGATCGGAAGGGAAAGCAAAGATGCACCATTGTTAAGTTCATCTTTCTTAAGTCATGCTCCTGATTATTCACGCACGCTGTGGTAGGCATTGCTCATAAAAGTTGTGAGATGTTACTGGAGCTTGTCCAGTTGATAGCATTCTGACAAAAGTTGCTTATTTTGAAGGCCAGGGTTGTCAATCGGTATCCCAAAACTGCTCACCTTTTCAGCTTTAGGTTGATAAAGACATGCTCTATGTATTTCTGGATACACTTAATAATACTCGGGGATGCACCAGGCATTTAACCTGTGCCTCGCATTGGGGTAAACAAGAAAGCCCTATTCTACGACACATGGTCCTGAGAGTACACACGTCTTAAAACGCTGTCAATGTGAACAGGTATAACTTAAGGAACTGAACAGGCTGATCTGTTATAAGGATGAAACTTTTTTTTGAAAAAGCAATTTATTTTGGTAAATCTCAGAGGCAGCAGTGTTGAATATTTGTGTAAAAATGCAGAGAGAGAGAGAGAGAGAGAGAGAGAGATGAGAGAGATGAGAGAGAGAGAAGAGAGAGAGAGAGAGAGAGAGAGACAAACTGAGTTGGTTCTTACTGGGATAAACAATCTTAGGCTAGCTGCCTGCCTTGTCATTTCTTGTCCACTTCCGGTCATGAGTGTTCTCCTATTGAAGATGACCTAAATGTGTGTGTAGAGATGAGCTTGTTCCTCCCTGGAAAGTCACACATGCGGTCACGCAATAACTGGACGCTACCACGGAACATATAACAAAGTTTTATTTTGAATTGACCATGGATTGTGTAAAACGTACATTGACTTGTGAGACTGATTGAGAGCAAGTGAAGTCATACTGGTCAAGAGAGATCAACACTAAGATTTATGCAATTGTTCTGTTGTATACAATTTGCACACTTTTATCTCCTGAAATAAGCATATGAGACAGCATCTAAACACACACAGCATACACCACAAGCAGGCTGGGCGAGCGCTGGCTGGCTTCTCGCGTGTGCAGCACCCTTTGGACAGATCTTGTCTTCTCGCCTATGTCGTGCGTGGTAGCCCTGTGGTTCGACTCGTTCTGGATTAAGGCTGATCATTGTTATCTTCTATGTCGTCCGTGGTAGCCCTGTGGTTCGACTCGTTCTGGATTAAGGCTGATCGTTGTTATTTGAAGAATGTTCACTCTTGGAGAGTTCAGTGTAAATAGGGTATTGGAGATCACGAGTACTTGATCGCAGGCGGAAATGTGGCATCATTTTACGGTGATGTTGGCAAAAAACTTCCCCATTTAAAACACTTCTGAAGAAATGTATAAGGTTATCATGAGAAGATAGTGACTCTGCCATGTTATAATGTATGATGTCTTCTTGCTTGTCAATATCATATATTACGTCATAGTATGGTTGGATTATCGTTGCATTGTATGTTACGAGAGTATCATTGTACAGACATGTAAGAGATATAGCTATTGCATAGGTAGTTGACATCACATACAATGTCTTTTGGGTATATGATGCTGTTACCACGTTAAGTTTTCTTTTTTAATGAGGGAGTGGGGCATATACATGTCCTTTGGGATACATGGTATTGTTCTTGCACTGTTCGAAGTTATATATGATGTTACCACATGACAGTTCACATTGATATCATCACTGTATTGCCTGATGTTATGCATATTATTACGATGTCGTTGCATTCTGAAAAGAAATCAATGATCACAAATCACTGTTACGATTTCGGGAGTTCTGTCAATGCCAACAGCTCCCTGGCCTTTTGGAAGTGCTGTGCTGGTCATTTCTCTTTCTGTCAGTGCCAACAGCTCCCTGGCCTTTTGGAAGTGCTGTGCTGGTCATTTCTCTTTCTGTCAGTGCCGTGCTGGTCATTTCTCTTTCTGTCAGTGCCGTGCTGGTCATTTCTCTTTCTGTCAGTGCTGTGCTGGTCATTTCTCTTTCTGTCAGTGCTGTGCTGGTCATTTAGCTTTCTGTCAGTGCTGTGCTGGTCATTTCTCTTTCTGTCAGTGCCAACAGCTCCCTGGCCTTTTGGAAGTGCTGTGCTGGTCATTTCTCTTTCTGTCAGTGCCGTGCTGGTCATTTCTCTTTCTGTCAGTGCCGTGCTGGTCATTTCTCTTTTTGTCAGTACCGTGCTGGTCATTTCTCTTTCTGTCAGTGCTGTGCTGGTCATTTCTCTTTCTGTCAGTGCCGTGCTGGTCATTTCTCTTTCTGTCAGTGCCAACAGCTCCCTGGACTTTTGGAAGTGCTGTGCTGGTCATTTGCTCTTTTCTGTTACTCTCTTTTACTTTTTTTGTTCATTTTTGCCTATCTTTACTGTCATTTACTCTTTTTCTGCCCATGTGGGCCGTTCTCAGTGAAACTTTTTTTGTCTGCGGCAGTCTGGCGACTAGGTGTTGACACTTGTACCAGCTGTCCAGGGCGGACGCCATTTGTTCATTCTGCACTATTTTACCCGTATGTTTGTTTGTTTGTTTGTTTTTTGTTTTGTTCTGTTGCATTCAAATGTTTTTCAGGGGGTTTCTTTTTACGCTTTTAACCCTTAGAATGAGAATCGAAACAGAATGGCTGGTGCTCTCTGTACGGCCTAGTCTTATCCAATCCACAGGAAGCAGTCGATATCGAGTCGTTATGACGCAAACCACCAGAGGAGACACTGCACTGCTGCTGAGTCACTTTGGTTATGTTACTGTTCAAATCCAGTATGTGCAGAACACCGGCTCTCCGGCCTCCGGAAGACGCCATTATATCTGTCCAACAACAGTCTCCGTGGCTTTGCCAATAGCCGGTGACCCCGACAGAGCCAAACCTAGGCCATGGACGTGGACAGTCAATCGAAACTGAGGTCACGACGATAACAGAACGGCCAAAGAATTTAAGACATTTTTTTAATGCTGATCAGTATGGATTATGAAGCTGATGCTATGGATTTCCATTCTGGTATGAGAGTGTGTGACAGGGCTGTAATCCACACTTACTTTCATAATATATGCTTGGGTCAACCAGGCCCGAGAGATACAGACACCTGCATTGGTGGTCAGGAAATTTGAGCCATACCCTCACAGACGCATCCATTAAGTGGATAAAACTCGATGTGTGGTCCCAGTCTCCCCAGCTGAGTCCGAAGCAAATTCAACATTGAGCAGGAGCCGGTCAGGACAGAAAAATCCCACAAAATGGCTGATTGGAATTGAACCCACGACCTCCCTCCTGGGAGTCTAAGATGCTAACCACTTTGCCATGGCCGCTGATATCATTCACTGTTTTTGTTCCTTGTTTCTATTTCAGTCAGGATGCAACGTTTTGTTTGCTTGTTTGTTTGTTGTTTTTTCAGAATGTGATCCTTTTTGTGATGGGACCTTTTTTTTTCATCGTATGAGTTTAACAGCCCTGAGAAGGCCCTGTGTAGTTAGCTGGTCTATAACAATAAAAACCTATACACCCTTGCACACCACTACCTTCCGTTACATAAAATACAATAATTCAATAAGTAAGATTTACATATACAATCAAATGGCCTCATTATAAATAACGTTATCTTTTCTATAATTGCGGAGTCCTGCTGCGAGTAATTTGTTGAAAGTGTTGTTCAGGGGCTACACATTCGCAGTTATATATCTGTGTTGTTTGGAATGGGCATATTTTGTTAGTTTAGGAGTAATGTTCTACAATACTAATCGTATTACGCTGATGTTACAGTAATAAGACGAGGTCCATGTCTTGCGGGTGATGTCATCATGTCTTTTGTTTTCCAGCGTTGTATATAATGTGATCCTGTTGGACAGAATGTAATTTGTGTTACATACGTTATCAATAATAATTTCCGTCATTACAGAAGTATTATATTATCATTGCACTTTCCAAGGTATTTGACGTGTTCACGTTCGTTTATGATGCGCCTATCAGGAGATTGGGCTGGACGTGTCTTGGTTGTTGCCATGTAATGATGTACGAATACGAAATTCTTTGAGTGTCTTCAAGCTCATAGTATTGATTCGTGTTTTTGATATTACGTGCTGTATTTCATTATGTCATCATTTCATAGGTACTGTGTCACCTTCTAGGGCCAGTTGTTCGACACTGCTGTGTTAGACATATTTGTCACCCTTTCTTTGTTCTTCTGCCACAAATACCGTGTTGTTTAGATCTAGACGTTGACTTTGTATACAATACCGTCTTTTGGCCGGTTTGACGTGAAAAACTAATAGATCTAGAAGTTGATTTTGTATACAATACCGTCTTTTGGCCGGTTTGACGTGAAAATTAATAGATCTAGATGTTGACTTTGTATACAATACCGTCTTTTGGCCGGTTTGACGTGGAAAAACTAACCGACCCCAGGCCATTGCCTCGTTTTGTGTGAACACTAATCTACTCCGGATCGTTACCCTGGTATATTCCGTACTTCACTCAGTTGTTGTTGTTGCTGTTGATGACTGTCCTGAGCATGTGTTTGTTAGAAACTACCGGCACATTCATGGTTACGTCACGGAAATATTGTGCTGCAATGAGGAGACTGATGATGATGATGATGATGATGATGAAACCAGTGTCGTTATCGGTACAATATCCTGTGTTTCTGTGTCTTAGTAGTACATTGACCATTGTGGTGAAATGATCCGCGTCACAGTATTACCCCCACACGCTTGTGTGGGTGTTTATATTTGCATTGTGTGTTTTGTGAACCAATGCGCGCATGACACATGTCAGTGAAAGGCAGGGGTGGAAAAAAAAAGGACGGGAGGGGGTAAAGGGGGGGGGGGGGGGGGGGCGGTAGGGTCGGATTCGTGCTTTCGACCTTTGATGTAGGCCTGAATTCATGGGTATGTGTGTTTGCGTGCATAGCTCAGAGCGAGTGTGTGTAGCTATATTTGAATATATGACTCTCTCTCTCTCTCTCTCGCGAACGTGCATGTGTGTGTCTGTGTGTGTTCGTGTGCGCCTGCTCCGGAGCGCACGCGCGCATGTGTGTGTGTGTGTGTGTGTGTGTGTGTGTGTGTGTGTGTGTGTGTGTGTGTGTGTGTGTGCGTGTGTGTTTGTGTGTGTGTGTGTGTGTGTGTGTTGTGTGTGTGTGTGTGACTGCATGGGGTTATGCATGCATGGGTTCATGTATGTTTGCGTATGTGACTGCACAACAGTGTTTGTGTGTGCACGTCTGTGCGGGCGTGTCAGTTTCTACCACTATGTATGCGCGCATATATTTGCTGTGCTGTCTTCTGTGCACAATTGCTTGTATGTGTGCGTGCGTGTGTCTGTGTGCTTGTGTGAGTGTGCGCGCCTGTGTGTGTGTGTATGTGTGCGCACATGTACGTGCCTCTGTGTGTATGTTTGTGTGAGTGCTCGCCTGTGTGTGTGTGTGTGTGTGTGTGTGTGTGTGTGTGTGTGTGTGTGTGTGTGTGTGTGTGTGCACGCGCGCATGCGTTTTATTCCTTCGGTCTGTTAGTAGTGTGTTTGTGTGAGTGCACGCCTCTGTGTGTGTGTGCGCGCACGCGCGCGCGTGCGTGTATGTGTGCGTTTTATTCCTCCGGTCTGTTAGTTGGTTATGTATTGATTCAACGCGGGTTGTCCAGTGATGGAGAGCAGCATAACAAAGTGAGCACAAACCTACTGCCCGTCAGTACGTGACATAGTCCAGTGGTGGAAAGCAGCATAACAAAGTGAGCACAAACCTACTACTGCCCGTCAGTACGTGACATAGTCCAGTGGTGGAAAGCAGCATAACAAAGTGAGCACAAACCTACTACTGCCCGTCAGTACGTGACATAGTCCAGTGATGGAAAGCAGCATAACAAAGTGAGCACAAACCTACTCTCCGTCAGTACGTGACATAGTCCAGTGATGGAAAGCAGCATAACAAAGTGAGCACAAACCTACTGCCCGTCAGTACGTGACATAGTCCAGTGATGGAGAGCAGCATAACAAAGTGAGCACAAACCTACTGCCCGTCAGTACGTGACATAGTCCAGTGATGGAAAGCAGCATAACAAAGTGAGCACAAACCTACTGCCCGTCAGTACGTGACATAGTCCAGTGATGGAGAGCAGCATAACAAAGTGAGCACAAACCTACTGCCCGTCAGTACGTGACATAGTCCAGTGATGGAAAGCAGCATAACAAAGTGAGCACAAACCTACTGCCCGTCAGTACGTGACATAGTCCAGTGATGGAGAGCAGCATAACAAAGTGAGCACAAACCTACTGCCCGTCAGTATGTGACATAGTCCAGTGATGGAAAGCAGCATAACAAAGTGAGCACAAACCTTCTGCCCGTCAGTATGTGACATAGTCCAGTGATGGAAAGCAGCATAACAAAGTGAGCACAAACCTACTGCCCGTCAGTACGGGACATAGTCCAGTGATGGAAAGCAGCATAACAAAGTGAGCACAAACCTACTGCCCATCAGTACGTGACATAGTCCAGTGATGGAATGCAGCATAACAAAGTGAGCACAAACCTACTGCCCGTCAGTACGTGACATAGTCCAGTGATGGAAAGCAGCATAACAAAGTGAGCACAAACCTACTGCCGTCAGTACGTGACATAGTCCAGTGATGGAAAGCAGCATAACAAAGTGAGCACAAACCTACTGCCCGTCAGTACGTGACAAAGTCCAGTGATGGAAAGCAGCATAACAAAGTGAGCACAAACCTACTGCCCGTCAGTACGGGACATAGTCCAGTGATGGAAAGCAGCATAACAAAGTGAGCACAAACCTTCTGCCCGTCAGTACGTGACATAGTCCAGTGATGGAAAGCAGCATAACAAAGTGAGCACAAACCTTCTGCCCGTCAGTACGGGACATAGTCCAGTGATGGAAACCAGCATAACAAAGTGAGCACAAACCTACTGCCCGTCAGTACGTGACATAGTCCAGTGATGGAAAGCAGCATAACAAAGTGAGCACAAACCTTCTGCCGTCAGTACGGGACATAGTCCAGTGATGGAAAGCAGCATAACAAAGTGAGCACAAACCTACTGCCCGTCAGTACGTGACATAGTCCAGTGATGGAAAGCAGCATAACAAAGTGAGCACAAACCTACTGTCCGTCAGTACGTGACATAGTCCAGTGATGGAATGCAGCATAACAAAGTGAGCACAAACCTACTGCCCGTCAGTACGTGACATAGTCCAGTGGTGGAATGCAGCATAACAAAGTGAGCACAAACCTACTGTCCGTCAGTACGTGACATAGTCCAGTGATGGAAAGCAGCATAACAAAGTGAGCACAAACCTACTACTGCCCGTCAGTACGTGACATAGTCCAGTGATGGAAAGCAGCATAACAAAGTGAGCACAAACCTACTGCCCGTCAGTACGTGACATAGTCCAGTGATGGAAAGCAGCATAACAAAGTGAGCACAAACCTACTGTCCGTCAGTACGTGACATAGTCCAGTGATGGAATGCAGCATAACAAAGTGAGCACAAACCTACTGTCCATCAGTACGTGACATAGTCCAGTGGTGGAATGCAGCATAACAAAGTGAGCACAAACCTACTGTCCGTCAGTACGTGACATAGTCCAGTGGTGGAATGCAGCATAACAAAGTGAGCACAAACCTACTGCCCGTCAGTACGTGACATAGTCCAGTGGTGGAGAGCAGCATAACAAAGTGAGCAGAAACCTACTGCCGTCAGTACGTGACATAGTCCAGTGATGGAAAGCAGCATAACAAAGTGAGCACAAACCTACTGCCCGTCAGTACGTGACATAGTCCAGTGGTGGAATGCAGCATAACAAAGTGAGCACAAACCTACTGCCCGTCAGTACGTGACATAGTCCAGTGATGGAAAGCAGCATAACAAAGTGAGCACAAACCTACTGCCCGTCAGTACGTGACATAGTCCAGTGGTGGAGAGCAGCATAACAAAGTGAGCAGAAACCTACTGCCCGTCAGTACGTGACATAGTCCAGTGATGGAAAGCAGCATAACAAAGTGAGCACAAACCTACTGCCCGTCAGTACGTGACATAGTCCAGTGGTGGAATGCAGCATAACAAAGTGAGCACAAACCTACTGCCCGTCAGTACGTGACATAGTCCAGTGATGGAAAGCAGCATAACAAAGTGAGCACAAACCTACTGCCCGTCAGTACGTGACATAGTCCAGTGATGGAAAGCAGCATAACAAAGTGAGCACAAACCTACTGCCCGTCAGTACGTGACATAGTCCAGTGATGGAAAGCAGCATAACAAAGTGAGCACAAACCTACTGCCCGTCAGTACGTGACATAGTCCAGTGATGGAAAGCAGCATAACAAAGTGAGCACAAACCTACTGCCCGTCAGTACGTGACATAGTCCAGTGATGGAAAGCAGCATAACAAAGTGAGCACAAACCTACTGCCCGTCAGTACGTGACATAGTCCAGTGATGGAAAGCAGCATAACAAAGTGAGCACAAACCTACTGCCCGTCAGTACGTGACATAGTCTAGTGGTGGAAAGCAGCATAACAAAGTGAGCACAAACCTACTGCCCGTCAGTACGTGACATAGTCCAGTGATGGAAAGCAGCATAACAAAGTGAGCACAAACCTTCTGTCCGTGAGTACGTGACATAGTCCAGTGGTGGAAAGCAGCATAACAAAGTGAGCACAAACCTACTGTCCCTCAGTACGGGACATAGTCCAGTGGTGGAAAGCAGCATAACAAAGTGAGCACAAACCTACTGTCCGTCAGTACGTGACATAGTCCAGTGGTGGAATGCAGCATAACAAAGTGAGCACAAACCTTCTGTCCGTCAGTGCGTGACATAGTCCAGTGGTGGAATGCAGCATAACAAAGTGAGCACAAACCTACTACTGCCCGTCAGTACGTGACAAAGTCCAGTGATGGAAAGCAGCATAACAAAGTGAGCACAAACCTACTGCCCGTCAGTACATGACATAGTCCAATGATGGAAAGCAGCATAACAAAGTGAGCACAAACCTTCTGTCCATCAGTACGTGACATAGTCCAATGATGGAAAGCAGCATAACAAAGTGAGCACAAATCTACTGCCCGTCAGTACGTGACATAGTCCAGTGATGGAAAGCAGCATAACAAAGTGAGCACAAACCTACTGCCCGTCAGTACGTGACATAGTCCAGTGATGGAAAGCAGCGTAACAAAGTGAGCACAAACCTACTGTCCGTCAGTACGTGACATAGTCCAGTGATGGAAAGCAGCGTAACAAAGTGAGCACAAACCTACTGTCCGTCAGTACGTGACATAGTCCAGTGATGGAAAGCAGCATAACAAAGTGAGCACAAACCTACTGTCCGTCAGTACGTGACACAGTCCAGTAATGGAGAGCAGCATAACAAAGTGAGCACAAACCTACTGTCCGTCAGTACGTGACATAGTCCAGTGATGGAGAGCAGCGTAACAAAGTGAGCACAAACCTACTGTCCGTCAGTACGTGACATAGTCCAGTGATGGAAAGCAGCATAACAAAGTGAGCACAAACCTACTGTCCGTCAGTACGTGACATAGTCCAGTGATGGAGAGCAGCATAACAAAGTGAGCACAAACCTACTACTGCCCGTCAGTACGTGACATAGTCCAGTGATAGAGAGCAGCATAACAAGTGAGCACAAACCTACTACTGCCCGTCAGTACGTGACATAGTCCAGTGATAGAGAGCAGCATAACAAAGTAAGCACAAACCTACTACTGCCCGTCAGTACGTGACATAGTCCAGTGATGGAAAGCAGCATAACAAAGTGAGCACAAACCTACTACTGCCCGTCAGTACGTGACATAGTCCAGTGATGGAAAGCAGCATAACAAAGTGAGCACAAGCCTACTGTCCGTCAGTACGTGACATAGTCCAGTGGTGGATAGCAGCATAACAAAGTGAGCACAAACCTACTGCCGGTCAGTACGTGACATAGTCCAGTGGTGGAAAGCAGCATAACAAAGTGAGCACAAACCTACTACTGCCCGTCAGTACGTGACATAGTCCAGTGGTGGAAAGCAGCATAACAAAGTGAGCACAAACTACTACTTCCCGTCAATACGTGACATAGTCCAGTGATGGAGAGCAGCATAACAAAGTGAGCACAAACCTACTGCCCGTCAGTACATAACATAGTCCAATGATGGAAAGCAGCATAACAAAGTGAGCACAAACCTACTGCCGTCAGTACGTGACATAGTCCAGTGATGGAAAGCAACATAACAAAGTGAGCACAAACCTACTGCCCGTCAGTACGTGACATAGTTCAGTGATGGAAAGCAGCATAACAAAGTGAGCACAAACCTACTGTCCGTCAGTACGTGACATAGTCCAGTGATGGAGAGCAGCATAACAAAGTGAGCACAAACCTACTGCCCGTCAGTACGTGACATAGTCCAGTGATGGAGAGCAGCATAACAAAGTGAGCACAAACCTACTGCCGGTCAGTACGTGACATAGTCCAGTGGTGGAAAGCAGCATAACAAAGTGAGCACAAACCTACTGTCCGTCAGTAGATTCTCTTCTCTTGCGGGGCTGAACACTTAGAGAGGCAGTCAGATCCACGGTAGAACACCGAGTGGACAGTCTTATACAATTTTCATCCCCATCCCCCTCCTCACCCCCCCCCCACCCCACCCCCACCCACCCCCTCCCCTGCCGTCCAGCACAGAAGTTGCCATTGTCACTGCCCATCTTACCGTGTTGTCCTTCAGGTGGTACGGTAAGGTGAGGTAATGTTGCTTATAGCCCAGCCGACCGCAAAGGGCCATGTCAGGGCTGTCACCGCGTTGAAGTCAACTCTCAAGTCATTCATTCACACAACTCTTTCAAATACATCTAAAAATCCACCCGAAATTCTATTAAAAATTTTTCCACCATAAAATCTCAGATCCGATGAAAAATGTTAATCTCTTTCAAGAACTCAAAGATCGCATCAGGTGGAACATCTCTGAACAAGATTTTCATGGAATCTGCTGTAAAATGTTTGTGTCTCACATCATGCAAGTCCCAACACTCTAAAAGTATATGTTTCATGGTGAGTGGTAGGCTACATGACATGGAATGCACCACGGAGCTTCATCACTCTTTAAAAGGTACGAATGAGTAAAATACGAATGGCCGGTGTGCAGCCGGCATAGAAGCGTTTCTTCTTTGCGACCACCAGAGGTGGATGGTACAATGAGGAGGTGGATACCCACCACTCGTCCATCTCCTTACACAAATTCTCTGCTAGGGATTTTACCCGGATCTTACCACCACCATCATCGCCCTCCTCCCGCCTCTTCCCTTCCCACCCCCACCCCTCATCACCTCATTTAATCTGCTGTTGATTCAAATGAAAAGGCTGGGACCACGCAGCCGAGTTTCAGCCACTTGGTGGAAGCGTCCCTAACGGTGGTGGCGTTAAAATTTCCTGACCAACACTGCAGGTGTCTGGGTCGCTCAGGCTTGGTTGACGCTGGAATGTTAGTTGGGTAAATAAAAAAAAGTATAGAATACATCCCTGCAATGTAGTCTCGACCACAATGGAACTCCCATTGTATCATCTTCATCATTCTCATCGATCATTATTGAGAAATGAAGAAGCCCTATTGTCATTTATGTTGAACGGCTGTGTGGTGACTTGAATTGGCTTATCCTCTCAACGTCCCGGTCTATGGCGATTTCTTTTCAAAGTCGCCGTCACCCCAAGGTCATGGGAACTGTCGTAGAACGGACGGGGAGACGTCCACGAGAAGGGGGGATAACTGAAACTAGTTCCACGACAAAGCATGTACTGTCGTCTGTAAGGCGACTTGGTGTGTCTAGGTGAGGATGTCCTGCGGTCTTTGGGAATCGCACAGGCACTGCTGAACACCACAAACATGACTCGGCGGCAGTGCAGTGCCTCCTCTGGCAGTGCTGTTCGGTCCTGTCGAGTTCTAGACGAGGCTACGATGGATGAGCTTGGCTTTGGATATACATAGGGGAGCTGGGGTTAGCAGCGAGCTCAAGGCTACGATGGATGAGCTTGGCTTTGGATATACATAGGGGAGCTGGGGTTGGCAGCGAGCTCAAGGCTACGATGGATGAGCTTGGCTTTGGATATACATAGAGGAGCTGGGGTTGGCAGCGAGCTCAAGGCTACGATGGATGAGCTTGGCTTTGGATATACATAGGGCAGCTGGGGTTGGCAGCGAGCTCAAGGCTACGATGGATGAGCTTGGCTTTGGATATACATAGGGCAGCTGGGGTTGGCAGCGAGCTCAAGGCTACGATAGATGAGCTTGGCTTTGGATATACATAGGGGAGCTGGGGTTGGCAGCGAGCTCAAGGCTACGATGAATGAGCTTGGCTTTGGATATACATAGGGCAGCTGGGGTTGGCAGCGAGCTCAAGGCTACGATGGGTGAGCTTGGCTTTGGATATACATAGGGCAGCTGGGGTTGGCAGCGAGCTCAAGGCTACGATGGATGAGCTTGGCTTTGGATATACATAGGGCAGCTGGGGTTGGCAGCGAGCTCAAGGCTCTGAAGGTGAGACAACAAAAATGAAAAGTGAACAAATATGTGTGTGTGCGCGTGCGGGCACACATGCATGCACGCATATGTGTATGACCGAGTGTATGTATGTGCGCGCATGCATGCATACATGTGACTCTTGAGTGTGTGTATGCATTTTTGAAATTCTGTCTTTTATCCATTAGAAACAATGTCGATCGAGGTCACAAGTGACAAATCACATCTTTTGTTTCCATTTATTTGTTTAGATTTATTTTTTTCCTTGTTTTGTCTCATTGTCTATGCTGACCTCAGGGATATTTCTCCCATCTCGCTCATTTCCCTCGGCGTAGACATATCCAGGTTGTTCTCTCTATCGCCAACACAGGCACCGGCAGACGGCAGGTATCAATCAATCAAGGTCACCATTGGAAACATGACCAGAGGAGGCACTGCACCTTGACTGGTGAGTTGATTGTAACGTGGTGACAGCCCTGATGTGGCCCTTTGCGGTCGGCTGGGCTATAAGCAACATTATCTTATCTTATCTTACCCTCGTCGAGTCACTTCACTGGTTAATTTTGGTTTGTTACTTTATTTTTTGTGTGTTTGTTTGTTTTCATCGTTGTTCTAATCTATATGCTACTGTCAATGCTTGCAAGAATTTGATCTGATTGTTTTCTTCTATTATCAAAGGGCATCCGCATAGGAGTTTGTCCATCTTTCTGAAAATCTATCTGATAAAGGTTTTTGTTGTTGTTTTTACATTAGCTGCAGTATTTAAGCATAGTAAACAGAAGTCTTACTCCTCCACAAATCTTTCCGTCTCTCCCATATACAGCAACATCCAAATTGTCCTGTTGACGCTCCAAAACTTGCAGTCCAAGAGAGCACTCTGGTCATCCAGGGGCAACCCACATGAGGAGACACGGCACTGCGCCAAGTCACCAGAAGTGTGTTTGGATGAAAATAGCTCACTGACTGCAACAGCCCAATGACCGACCCCATCAGATGTTAAGAACAGACTTAGATCGGATGTGTATTCTTTCAGTGAGGTCGACTCAGTCTTGAGAAAAGGGAACAGAAGGTGCCCGAAGAACACTCAGGTCTGTCATGGTATGTGATCGGTGGCTTGCAACTTTGGTATGGGCGTTATGGCCCGTGTTGTTCACAAATTCGCCGAGTTGTGTGTGCTGGGTTATAGTCCAACGGTGTGTGTTTTGTTGTTGTTGCTGTTTTCAGGTTATTCTCATGTATGTGGGTGAAGATTAAATATTAATATTGTGTTGATTCGTGGAATAAAGCAGTAACAAACAAGTTTTTGTTTAATCTCTGTGTGTGTGTGTGTGTGTGTGTGTGTGTGTGTGTGTGTGTGTGTGTGTGTGTGATTTCTTCACTTTAACATAGATCTATCCTCTTTGAGTGATAGTAAACTAAGTTATAAACAAACAAAAAATCACTAAAAGAAGATGGAACAACAATGCAACATGTAAAATAGAGACCATTTTTGTGTGTGCATGCATGTGTGTCTGTGTGTGTGAGATGTGTTTGTGCACATGCATATACATGTATTTACATGTGAGGAGTGTTCGTGTTTCTGCCCGCCAATGTGCATGTGTATATATGTGTGTGTGAGGATGTGGGTGTGCGCATATGTGTGTGTGTGTGTGTGTGTGTGTGTGTGAGAGAGAGAGAGAGAGAGAGAGAGAGAGAGAGAGAGAGAGAGAATGAATGCCTGTGTGACAGCATTCTATGATGTACATGTACATGCATGTCCATTCATTACTGGTTTTTCCCTGCAAGTCGCTTGCAAGTTCATCAATGATCTGGTGAAAATCAAACATATCCCAACGGACCCAAAGAATTTTCGCAAACAAGATGACATACCTTTGGTGTCCACGTCATGTTTGTCAAACAATCTTTCCTAAAATCTGAGACAACAGAACAAGTCATGCACATCATGATTCAAGATACAAGAAGAATTCATGAGTATTTACACAAGAAATGAATACAATATTTAAAATGTTTCTCCCATCAAAATATCTGACGGGGGCCGGAATAGCTCAGTTGGTAGAGCGCCATACTCTTAATCCAAGGGTTGTGGGTTCAAATCTCCGCCGGGCCGTTTCGGTACAGGGCGATTCTTCCCTTGGAGTTAACATTGGTTCCGACTCCATTTCCCATACAGTCCTTCGAATGAGACTCTAAACCGAGGTTCAGTGTGTGAATGCACGAATAACATCTTGCACACATGTAAAATCCCGTCACCAACTTTCGGAAGAGAAGGCCAGTTTTGGCCGTTGGTATGGATGACACGTTACACATAGCATGCGCCTTCCCCAAAGATGGAGTATGGCTGCCTTAATGGCGTGATAAAAAACGGTCATACACACAAAACTCCGCTGCCTTTGTTGGACAGATGGGATTAATACTTCCCTGTCTACATAGGGAGTGTCCGCAGGTGTATCAGCCTGCGTACACAGAAGAAAAAAATATCTGACATACGACTCAAATAGCTATATTGATGATAACACTTAGAAAAAAAATTGCCATGGTGCATTGACTAAGACAGATGAATGGGGGCTGGGAGAGTGGGGGGTAGAGCTCTGCTATTAGTTATATTGATTCAAAAAATGTGGAAGTGGTGAAATAGTTTGGGATTCTTGGTGCTGAGACAGAGAACGAGATGGGAGGACAACATCAGTGCATGGACTGGCCTGACACTGCCTGGGAGAACGAGATGGGAGGACAACATCAGTGCATGGACTGGCCTGACACTGCCTGGGAGAACGAGATGGGAGGACAACATCAGTGCATGGACTGGCCTCGCACTGCCTGGGAGAACGAGATGGGAGGACAACATCAGTGCATGGACTGGCCTCGCACTGCCTGGGAATACGAGATGGGAGGACAACATCAGTGCATGGACTGGCCTGACACTGCCTGGGAGAACGAGATGGGAGGACAACATCAGTGCATGGACTGGCCTCGCACTGCCTGGGAGAACGAGATGGGAGGACAACATCAGTGCATGGACTGGCCTCGCACTGCCTGGGAGAACGAGATGGGAGGACAACATCAGTGCATGGACTGGCCTGACACTGCCTGGGAGAACGAGATGGGAGGACAACATCAGTGCATGGACTGGCCTCGCACTGCCTGGGAGAACGAGATGGGAGGACAACATCAGTGCATGGACTGGCCTCGCACTGCCTGGGAGCATCCGAGAACTGGGAGGAGTGGAGAAAGTTGGCTGCAAAGTCTTCTGTGGGCGCTCCAATAGGCTTCAAGACTCCAGGATAGCCGATAGATGATCTTGTTGCTGATCAGATCTTTTCCACTATTGTTGATTGATTGATTGACTGACTGATTGGTTGACTGATCTTTAAACACGCATGGCGGGGTTGTTGTTCTTATTGTTATGTGTGGGTGTGTGCGCGCGCATGCACATGTATGTTGTATTTGATGTTCCCAAGTCATTTTCTGAACATTCATTTTCCACATTCAAAGGCGCACGCAGTCACACACACACACACACACACACACACACACACACACACACACATATATACATGTATGCACACGCATGCACACACACATATATACACACACGTTTGCGAGTGCGTACACAGAGGCTCGCGTACATGCGCTCGTTCAAATGTGCACACACATGCACATGTGTGTATGCACACATACACACCAACACGCGTGCGCACATACACACACACACACATGAACACACATGCGCAAACACATACGCCCACACACACACATACACTCATATATGTACACATACATATGCAGATATGTGTATATGCTCACACAAGCCCACAAATCATACACACACATGTACATGCACTTCTCCACACACACATATGCCTACACACACACTGACACACACACAGATGTGTGCGCACACATACGCACACAAGCATGCACACATGTGTACACACAAACGCTCATGCATATGCACACACGCACATCATGCACACACACACATGTGCTCGCAAACACACATGGGCCCGTGCCCACACATCCTTACATACATGTATACACTCACTACACACACATACAATGATAAAAAATGACACAACCTATGTTACATAGGTACTCGAGGTCTAACCAGCGTGTTGAGTTAATGCGTAGGTCAGACATGTGCTAAGTCGTAGCCACGAGACCCTCCTCTTAAATTCTCTCATCATAGTTACTAATTCATTTATCCATCAGCTGCTTCTGAAATTCTCTCATCATAGTTATTAATTCATTTATCCATCAGCTTTAAGTCATGCACAGTGTGGTCTCAAACCAAGCGGATGTGGTGTAGCCTATATGGACTAGTCCGCACGCAGTGACGCCTCCTTGATGAAACTGAAACCGAAACTTTAACACGCAAGGATGGAGAGTTTAGGCCAAGGCCTAGTCTTACAATCTGTCCTTGCCATGCATACATTAGTTCAACACATATCATTCATGCTGTTAATTTAACATAGCAACACTAATGTAACTCTCCGATGACAAGCAGACTGTTCATAATAGTAATAATGGCATGGTGGGTAGTCCATCAGAAGGAACTAAAACAAACAAAAGCAGAGGGAGAGAGAGGTGGGGGGCGGGTAGGGAGAGAGGATGGAAGGTGGGGGAGGTCGAGAGGGATAGGAGACAGCG
This sequence comes from Conus ventricosus, assembly GCA_018398815.1. Classification (NCBI taxonomy): domain Eukaryota; kingdom Metazoa; phylum Mollusca; class Gastropoda; order Neogastropoda; family Conidae; genus Conus; species Conus ventricosus. The sequence goes on along the minus strand of CM031612.1, from coordinate 11,205,160 downwards.
TGGGAACGGAGATAAGCGGTTTAATGGAGTAGGTTACAGGTTCAGACCATGTATTCAACGTATGGTTTGAAGAAGACTTTGCAAATGGACGTTAATGATTTTAATCGAATAATCAAATTATTGAGACACATAATTTTAATCAAATTTTTGAGACATAAAATGTTTATGGAAATGTTTCTTGAAAAGTTTTAACATATTCGTATTCTGTAGCCCGAGCGGAAGCAAGTTCCAGACATATAGTCCAATGTAAACTAGGCTTGTTTCGTACTGATCAACGCGTGGGTGGGGGAGAGTGTGCACTGGGCTCAAACAACCAGCCTGAAATCACAATTGAGTGTCATCCACTTAAAAAAGGCATTTATGGTAGTGTTGCTCAAACATTCTAATCAACCCTGCAGGTGTCTGTTATCTCCCCTGCAGGTGTCTGTTATCTCCCCTGCAGGTGTCTGTTATCTCCCCTGCAGGTGTCTGTTATCACCCCTGCAGGTGTCTGTTATCACCCCTGCAGGTGTCTGTTATCTCCCCTGCAGGTGTCTGTTATCACCCCTGCAGGTGTCTGTTATCTCCCAGTCCTGGCTGATACCAGGAATTGTTATGACAGGAAACAAGAGTTGTCCTGCCATGTAGTCTCTGGCCACAACTCCATAGCAAAATCTTCATCATCCTCATCCACAATTATCATAATTTTGTTTTTAATCTTGAACACAGTGGTCTTTCATGCCCAGCTCAGGTTGGTGACCTCAGGATTCCCTCGCTATATCCTAGCCCTTGGCTAGTGCATGTCAAAGTGTTTGTTGTCAGTAAGTTCAAAGGAGCTGTCCTGGATGGACATGGCAGCACCCTCCAGAGGTCTCTGCCTCTGCCACAGCGGAAGGTGGCTCAGACAGTTGTAGCCTGCATATGTTGGATCAGAACAGGCATCACTAAAGACTACCTAGGAGATTAAGTGGCAGTGCAGCGTCTCCTCTGGTGGGTTGCCTGATGATGATCTGATACTGCTTCCTCCCTGATGACTATGGTAGTGTGTTTGTGACACAAGGCATGTCTGTGTGGCTGTGAACAGGGAAATCAGAATGAGCAGCATGAGAGTGATGCATGTCTGTGTGGCTGTGAACAGGGAAATCAGAATGAGCAGCATGAGAGTGATGCATGTCTGTGTGGCTGTGAACAGGGAAATCAGAATGAGCAGCATGAGAGTAATGCATGTCTGTGTGACTGTGAACAGGGAAATCAGAATGAGCAGTATGAGAGTAATGCATGTCTGTGTGGCTGTGAACAGGGAAATCAGAATGAGCAGCATGAGAGTAATGCATGTCTGTGTGGCTGTGAACAGGGAAATCAGAATGAGCAGCATGAGAGTAATGCATGTCTGTGTGACTGTGAACAGGGAAATCAGAATGAGCAGCATGAGAGCGTTGCCACTCACTTAAGCATGAAAGATCAGCCCAAAAAAATCTACAATGATATGGACAAAAAATAATTAAATGAATACATTATTCAAATGAAGTATTTCTACCGTACATTCATTTACAAAAGTGTAGAAATACGATTTCAATAAAGCCCAAAATTTATTAACAGAATGAATTCACTCACACACACGCACACACACACACACACACACACACACACACACACCACACACACACATTCTGCAAACCGCAAAACAGTTCATCCTGTTCTTGCCAGTGCAGAAAGGAACGCAGAAAACCAACATGACGGCAGGAAGTAGAAAAACCACAGAACTCACATTTGGCAACAACACATTCTGCCTACCCCTCATTTCATTTCTATGTTTCCTCAGAACGGATTAAGCTTTAACCTTAAGAACACTTCTTTTTTTTTTTTTAACAATCCCATAAATGTGAATCAGTAACCACTAACTTTTATCAACAATGCTGACTGACATGACAACCTGCCCAATATCACAAGATTTACACCAGCAGCAAAATGTTGCACTTTAAAAAGACAGACAAAGAAATCAAAGGATATTAGAAACAAAGAAAGAAAATTCACAGGTAAGTAATACGCACCACAATTTGGCACACACACAAAAAACACCATTACAATTCACTAACAAAAGACAAAACGTAAAAAATTTGAAGCTCAAAACCGAGAGAGGCAAAACAAAGACAAAAAGATAACATGGACCTTCCTGACAGATTGATCCTCTATACAGGGTGTAGCCTGCAGAGCACAGACACTCTATACAGGGTGTAGCCTGCAGAGCACAGACAGACACTCTATACAGGGTGTTGCCTGCACAGCACAGATAGATACTCTATACAGGGTGTAGCCTGCAGAGCACAGATACTCTATACAGGGGTAGCCTGCACAGCACAGATAGACACTCTATACAGGGTGTAGCCTGCACAGCACAGATACTCTATACAGGGTGTAGCCTGCACAGCACAGATACTCTATACAGGGTGTAGCCTGCACAACACAGATACTCTATACAGGGTGTAGCCTGCAGTGTACAGACAGATACTCTATACAGGGTGTAGCCTGCACAGCGCAGATACTCTATACAGGGTGTAGCCTGCACAGTGCAGACACTCTATACAGGGTGTAGCCTGCACAGCGCAGACAGATAGTCTATACAGGGTGTAGTCTGCAGAGCACAGACAGATACTCTATACAGGGTGTAGCATGCACAGCACAGATACGCTATACAGGGTGTAGCCTGCAGAGCACAGACACTCTATACAGGGTGTAGCCTGCACAGCATAGATACTCTATACAGGGTGTAGCCTGCAGAGCACAGACAGATACTCTATACAGGGTGTAGCCTGCACAGCAGATACTCTATACAGGGTGTAGCCTGCACAGCAGATAGATACTCTATACAGGGTGTAGCCTGCAGAGCACAGACAGATACTCTATACAGGGTGTAGCCTGCACAGCACAGACAGATACTCTATATAGGGTGTAGCCTGCACAGCACAGATACTCTATACAGGGTGTAGCCTGCAGAGCACAGACAGACACTCTATACAGGTGTAGCCTGCAGAGTACAGACAGACACTCTATACTGGGTGTAGCCTGCAGAGCACAGACACTCTAATACGGGTTGTAGTCTGCAGAGCACAGACAGATACTCTATACAAGGTGTAGCCTGCAGACACAGACAGATACTCTATACAGGGTGTAGCCTGCAGAGCACAGACAGATACTCTATACAAGGTGTAGCCTGCAGAGTACAGACAGATACTCTATACAAGGTGTAGCCTGCAGAGCACAGACAGATACTCTTATACAGGGTGTAGCCTGCAGAGCACAGACAGATACTCTATACAAGGTGTAGCCTGCAGAGCACAGACACTCTATACAGGTTGTAGTCTGCAGAGCACAGACAGATGCTCTATACAGGGTGTATGCAATACATTGCCTTCAGTCCTGTCTTTGTTTCAGTTGCCCAACCCAAAAATTGTCAATGGTGTACTTTGTAATATAAAAAGGTGTTTTTTGGAGAAAATAAATACCATTTCCATTTTGAAGCAGTTTCAGTAAATACTTAATTCTAATATTTTATCATTTAGCACTTTTTGCATTGTTATAAACCGATACAGTTGAGCCATATTTACTAACAATGGTGCCGAGTACAAACGATAGAACGGACACGCATGTGCAGTCCCTATAAACAATACCCGATGGTAAGCGTCCACAGCTTCAGAGTTCAAGCAATGTCAGATGTAGCATACAACATGAAACTTTTGCTTGGCATATTTTTCATTTGAGAGGTGCATTTTGTATCCTATGTAAACTGGCGTACAAAATATGCCAAAACCGTATGGATGGGAGGTCTGCTGTTTATATCTCTCTCTCTCATCTCTCATCTCTCTCTCTCTCTCCTCATCTCTACTCTCTCTCTCTCTCCTTTCTCTTCCCTCTCTCTCTCTCCTCCTCTCATCTCTCTCCACTACTCATCTCTCTCCTCTCTACTCTTTTTCTGACAAGTGCTCCTCTACTTTTTTGGGCTCTTCTCTCTTAACCTTCTTTTCTTCCTCCTTCTTCTATTCATACACTTTCATTTCTTTCCGTGACTATGACTCTGGGATTCACCGCTGGAAAGATTTTTGCACGCGGGATCTTTTTTTTTTAATCCCACCATTTCGTAGTCATCTTCAGGATAACCACCTCTGAACACCATCACGAATGGAATATTGTTTGCATTGTTAAAACCTAATATGGCCCTTTCCATTCAGCATGCCTATAAACGATATGAATTGAATTGAATCATCTACTCTTCTTGGGAAGAATGGGATAAGATTGAACATCAAATAAGTTTGTCTTTTTTGTCTGTTGTTTTTGAATGCAAGCATTCCCTCACAGGACCTCATTCCCTCACAGGACCTCATTCCCTCACAGACCTCATTCCCTCACAGGACCTCATTCCCTCACAGGACCTCATTCCCTCACAGGACCTCTGATTTAAAGTCTCATACAAAGAACTTAGACGGTGTTGCAGTCTGCATAGATGTTGACCCCAAGAGAAAACCTTTCAACCCTGTTTTAACCCCCCACCAGATGTTGCTTTTCACTGTACAGTGTGGGTGTTTAACCCCCCCACCAGATGTTGCTTTTCACTGTACAGTGTGGGTGTTTAACCCCCACCAGATGTTGCTTTTCACTGTACAGTGTGGGTGTTTTAACCCCCCACCAGATGTTGCTTTTTCACTGTACAGTGTGGTGCTTAACCCCCACCAATGTTGCTTTTCACTGTACATGTGTGGTGTTTATCCCCCACCAGAATGTTGCTTTTCACTGTACAGTGTGGGTGTTTATCCCCCACCCAGATGTTGCTTTTCACTGTACAGTGTGGGTGTTTAACCCCCACCAGATGTTGCTTTTCACTGTACAGTGTGGGTGTTTATCCCCCACCAATGTTGCTTTTGACTGTACAGTGTGGTGTTTATCCCCCACCAGATGTTGCTTTTCACTGTACAGTGTTTATCCCCCACCAGATGTTGCTTTTCACTGTACAGTGTGGGTGTTTAACCCCCACCAGATGTTGCTTTCACTGTACATGTGGGTGTTTAACCCCCACCAGATGTTGCTTTTCACTGTACAGTGTGGGTGTTTAACCCCCACCAGATGTTGCTTTCACTGTACAGTGTGGGTGTTTAACCCCCACCAATGTTGCTTTTCACTGTACAGTGTGGGTGTTTAACCCCCACCAGATGTTGCTTTTCACTGTACAGTGTGGGTGTTTATCCCCCACCAGATGTTGCTTTTCACTGTACAGTGTGGGTGTTTAACCCCCACCAGATGTTGCTTTTGACTGTACAGTGTAGGTGTTTTAACCCCCACCAATATGGCCATTTGCAGATGGCTGGGCTAAAAGCAACAATGTCTATCATTATCTTATCTGTCCCCCCAGTGCCCATAGATTTACATTGGTTTTACTGTGTGCCTTCACTGCGTTTATTCAGATGTTGTGGGTCCTGGTGGACCATCACCTGTCAAAGCGTCCACAAGAGTTTCTACTTCAACAGATAATGCACATCCAACTGGACCCATTGCACATCCAACTGGACCCATCCCCAATGCTCTGCAATAGCCAGTTAGTAACTTACCGCTCCTTACAATAAGGGTCCACAAAAAACGCATTTTCATCTCAAAATTCAAATGACACAACCAATTATCTTTTTCCCCCTTTTAATGCACAGATACCTAAATTGACTAACAATGAATCAATTTTATTTTGAAAGGTATGTGAAATTTCGTCAGAACAATTCTATGGGTTCCAGAGATATGAAAAAGACTTTTTCTCTGTGTGTCTGGGCACGCTGTGGACCCAGGAAGCATGGTGAAGGTAAGTGATATTTGAACACGAACACTTGGATCAAGAGAACACTGGTTGGTCCACTGGACCCAGTGATCCCACAGGAAGGACGATATGTGTACACAAAGTAAGGTGTTGAGACCCAAGATAAAAACATAAAGAGGCGCCAAGTGAGTAAAGCCTTGAATAAGGAGAATAGACACACCCTGGAATAAAGCATTCATGAATGCACGAGAACAGACACACCCTGGGAATAAAGCATTCATGAATGCAGGAGAAATAGACACCCGCCCGGGAATAAAGCATTCATGAATGCACGAGAACAGACACACCCTGGGAATAAAGCATTCATGAATGCAGGAGAATAGACAACGCCCTGGGAATAAAGCATTCATGCATGCAGGAGAATAGACACGCCCTGGGAATAAAGCATTCATGAATGCAGGAGAATAGACACGCCCTGGGAATAAAGCATTCATGAATGCAGGAGAATAGACACCCCTGGGAATAAAGCATTCATGCATGCAGGAGAATAGACAAAGCCCTGGGAATAAAGCATTCATGCATGCAGGAGAGGGGAACAAACTTTTCATGTGTGCAAGGCTGGAATAAGCTTGCAGGATTTGTGTCCCCTTGCTAATAGCTGTTTTCATCAGGCTTTTTCTACAGCGCTGAGCAAAGAAATTGTTATGTTTTAAAATAAAACATAAGCTGAAAGAACATCTCTTTTCTCTCCCCTCTCTCTCTCTCTCTCCTCTCTCTCTCTCTCTCTCTCCTCTCTCTCTCTCTCTCTCTCCACATGCATAGCCACTCTGGTAACCTATCAAGTCTTGCCCCAAGAACCTGTGTCTGTGTTTACCATCATGGCTTCTTGGAAATATGACACAGAATTTCATTATTACAGATGTGTGTGTTTTGACGCAGACGACCCTTTGGAGCCCCGAGTTTTCCCACAGAACACCAGCTGCAGATTTCATGTTTTCTCACACTGTTCAGGCACATTCCAGGCCCCTTCCTCCTCCAGCACGTCATGTTTCTCACACTGTTCAGGCACATTCCAGGCCCCTTCCTCCTGATTTCATGTTTTCTCACACTGTTCAGGCACATTCCAGGCCCCTTCCTCCTCCAGCACGTCATGTTTTCTCACACTGTTCAGGCACATTCCAGGCCCCTTCCTCCTCCAGCACGTCATGTTTTCTCACACTGTTCAGGGACATTCCAGGCCCCTTCCTCCTCCAGCACGTCATGTTTTCTCACACTGTTCAGGGACATTCCAGGCCCCTTCCTCCTCCAGCACATTTCCCTCTCCAAGCTGGACTGGTAGACTGGTCAGCCTGAACAGAAGGCGTGAACTTTGCACAGCATGTACTATGTACACGATGTTAGCAGCGATCCCAGCAGACAAACTCTTCAACAGCAGATGAACTGTTACACCATTAACATGTTACTACACAAATTAAAAATGTTGATTCCATATGTATACCATCAATGCATCGATTCCTATTTTTACACAGTCTGATCTCTATAATGTCATGCTTTAAGAACAACAAAAAATAAAAATAACAACTCGGTTATCTGGGTAGGTTTCAAAGGGAGATGACTGCAGGCGACACTGGAACATTGCAAAAGCAGAATCACTGGGCCCTCAAACAAAGGATCGGACAAATTACAAACCAACCACAAAGCGTTTCCACCTGGGCCCTCAAACAAAGATCAGACAAATGACAAACCAACCACAAAGCGTTTCCACCTGGCCCTCAAACAAAGGATCAGACAAATGACAAACCAACCACAAAGCGTTTCCACCTGGGCCCTCAAACAAAGGATCAGACAAATGACAAACCAACCACAAAGCGTTTCCACCTGGGCCCTCAAACAAAGGATCAGACAAATGACAAACCAACCACAAAGCGTTTCCACCTGGGCCCTCAAACAAAGGATCAGACAAATGACAAACCAACCACAAAGCGTTTCCACCTGGGCCCTCAAACAAAGGATCAGACAAATTACAAACCAACCACAAAGCGTTTCCACCTGGGCCATAGCTGCCCACCCCCCTCCATAACTTCCAGGGACAACCTTGCCCAAAACCAGTATTCTGAAAAAATTCCAGGACACTTATTTTACACGGACGTTTTACACACAGCCCGAATCACAGCTAAATCGAACTTTTCTGAAGATGCAGAATTCGTGAAAAACGATGTCTCTTCAAATTAGCCTTCTCATTGTCTCGTATCTTACTGTTCTTCTTGTGTTTGTCCGTAGCCACATGTCGTTTTATATCATCTCCGCCTCCTGAACCTATCGCTACATCACAAGAGCAGATACCACAGAAAGCGAACGTGTCGAGTTTACCTTGACTCATGAACGGCCATGTCTCCTTATATTTGGGGATAAAAAGTTGCTGTCTCTTCTCTTTTTTGGGTTTAGAAGGCCCAGGTAGCGATTCCGCGGCACGTTTCGACGCCATTTTGCAACCAGGAAGGAACAGGTTACGACTTCGCGCATGCGTAGTGCAGGAGTTTGTCGAAGCCAAGATGTTGTCTGCTACTGTTATGTTCGTTTGTCTTTCGTGTTTTACTCTGTGTATTGTTGGCTATAAAGTCTGTTTTAGAGAAATGGATGGAAAAATAGTGGTTTTGGTCTTCACAGCAAAGATGCTTTGAATGTTTTCAGCGCAAAAAGGCATGATCGATGCCAAAATTTGATTTCCCGGGACACACTATCAAAAACAGTATTCCCGGACAGGTGCCGACTTTTTACCAAAACCCGGACGAAATACGGGTACTCCGGGACAGTGGGCAGCTATGCTGGGCCCTCAAACAAAGGATCAGACAAATCACAAAACAACCACAACGCGTTTCCACCTCTCGGTTCTCTTCAGGCAGGACCTATAACATTCAAAACAATGAAAACAAAGGATGAACAAAGCGTTTCCACCTCTCGGTTCTCTTCAGGCAGGACCTATAACATTCAAAACAATGAAAACAAAGGATGAACAAAGCGTTTCCACCTCTCGGTTCTCTTCAGGCAGGACCTATAACATTCAAAACAATGAAAACAAAGGATGAACAGACAGTCACTTATCTCTTCGATTGAAGAGACTTTGTTTTCATTGTCTTGAATGCTCTTTGCCCTGCCTGAAGAAGACCCAACGGGTCGAAACCTGTTGTGTTTGTTTTGTCGTTTGTTTGTTCCTTTGATGGCCCAGTCATTCTGGTTTTTGCTCAGATGATCTAAATGAAGGCCTCCAGCGTTCTGGTGTCTGTACATTTTTGTATTACCACATCTTACAGCTCCTAAGCATCTGAAAGGCATACTGAAAAATCAATGCTTTTCTCCCATTTGAAGTTCACTGTTGCTGGCGGAAGAACACCAGTTGCAGAAAGCATAAAACTATATACGATCATGATGGCTGACCAGGCCCCAACTGAAACATTCACTCTGCGACAGGCCTTTCTGAGTCGCTATCCCCCTGCGCAGTTCGTCAGCCAAGTCGCCACGACCGATCTGCACCAAGGCTTTGGCCAGCATTCGCAGACTGACAGGACCACGCTCTTGCTTCCATCGGGCCAAGATGCGATAGTTGATCTCATGCTGGCCGTCTGCCCGGTAGTCCAGGCGAATCTGCTGCAGCAAGGAGTCAGACAGGCCCAGGTGTTGCCCCAGCTTGTAACAGTCCTCCGTCAGCCCCGCACTGATTACGTCCAGGTGTCGGATTGCTGGTTCCTCTGAGCTTTCTGAGGGCAACAGGATTATGATGATTAATGAGTAAGACTGCTTATATAGCACCTATCCTCAGTTACAGACCAAGCTCTAAACTCTTTATACAATCCACCTCTTCTTTACACAACAGGCTGCCTACCTGGGTAGAGCCAGCTGAAGAGCTGCCTCTGGCACTACATTTAATCGTTTCCTGCGTCACTCAGGCTGTCAGTCACTCGGTTCTTAATTCTTTTTCTTTTCATTCTTTCAGTGCATGCTGTGTGAATGTGTGTCATCCATACCAACGACCAAACTGGCTCTCTCAATGGAAAGTTGGTGATGGGATTTTTTTACACAAGATGTTATGCATGAGTTCACACATGGAACCTCAGTTTATAGTCTCGAATGACTCTCTGGAATGGACTCGGCACCAGTGCGAACTCCTAGGGGAAAAATCCCCCTGCATTGAAACGACCCAGCAGAGATTCAAACCCACAACCCCAGGATGACCACAATGAAGGGTCCAAAGATCTTCCGACAGCTATTCTGTCCCTAATGACAACAATTTCTCCCATCGTAGTTCACTAACAAGATCCCAGCTGTATAGAGCTCATGCAAGACGAAAATCCACAGAATACTGATAATAAACATTGGATTTGATAGAATACATGACTTTTCCAGAATTCTGTGTTTTCTTAGTTCATTCCTCACAATGTCTCTCAACCGAGAATTAAAGCAAACATGGCACAAAGTTTTTTCTAAAAACTGAAAAGACCACAAAACATGCTGTAAAGGAGCCTGAAATCTTACAGTGCCAATGTAAAACACAATCATCAATCATACAGTGCCAATGTAAAACACAATCATCAATCATTTTTTTCAGTACCTCCACACAATTTGCTGTACAGGAACGCATAAAAATGCTGTCCATTCATTACTGCAATCACAGAAAATCTTCTTTTTTTTCACGACAATACCAAATCTGAACACCCCTAAAACTAATCATTTCTGCAACAATGGAGTCTCCAGAAATGACCCACTGTATAAAGCTGCTGACATTGACCAAAACCTCGCTGATGGTTCATATGTTACACTATCTTTTTCACAACCAAAGCATGACTCCTCCCTATTTTGACCAGCAGCCACTCACCTCAGATTGCTTTCCTTCAAACACTGAGGTAATTTGATACGATTCACACCAGCCATCAGGTCTAAATGTTTTTTTTTATTCTTTACGTCATTGTCAAAGATTTTAAGCAATTTGCTCATTTGTAAACTCTAGCTTTCTTTTTTTCTCTATGTAAATCATGTCACTACTTCCTTTCCTCGGATAGTTTCCACAAATATCATCAACATATAGTGAGCAGCAGCTGGTCTGTACTGAACAGTTTAACATCACAAATATCATCAACATATAGTGAGCAGCAGCTGGTCTGTACTGAACAGTTTAACATCACAAATATCATCAACATATAGTGAGCAGCAGCTGGTCTGTACTGAACAGTTTAACATCACAAATATCATCAACATATAGTGAGCAGCAGCTGGTCTGTACTGAACAGTTTAACATCACAAATCTCATCAACAAAAAGTGAGCAGCAGCTGGTCTGGACTGAACAGTTTAACATCACAAATCTCACAATGTCATCCTGGTTACAGTGCCAGTGGAAAAAATCTGTTTGTTGCCGATTTTCAAATATTAACTTCCCCTCCTACAGACACATCAGACTGTCCTTAATGTAAAAATCTACAATGTGTTGTGTTACTCATTATCATTAATTAACAATGAGACTGTCATTAATGTAAACATCTACAATGTGTTGTGTTACTCATTATCATTAATTAACAATGAGACTGTCATTAATGTAAAAATCTACAATGTGTTGTGTTTACTCATTATCATTAATTCACAGTGAGACTGTCATTAATGTAAAAATCTACAATGTGTTGTGTTTCTCATTATCATTAATTAACAATGAGACTGTCATTAATGTAAACATCTACAATGTGTTGTGTTACTCATTAGTCTCACTATGATCACATGATCTTAACTCACCCAGAACAATGTTTATATGGGGTCCCCCATCCCCCCACCTTTTTGTGTGTGTGTGTGTGTGTGTGTGTGTGTGTGTGTGTGTGTGTGTGTGTGTGTGTGTGTGTGTGTGTGTGTGCATGCAACACATGATACCCCCCTGTTTTTCATTGATCACTGCTACCTTCTCTCAACAAACATTAGCATATTGATGCCAACACATTATTTCACCTGTTGCAATGAACATCATCCCACAGCATTGTTCACTTTTTCAAACAACACCATTTATATGAACCTCCCACCCCCACCCTCCACCCCATAGTGGATGAAAGAATATGAGCTCTCCTTCTCTTGCCCCCCTTCCCTCCCCCCCCCCCCCCACACAAACACATTACCCCTTCCTTACCCCCCCCCCCCCATTTCCCCCCCCCTTTTTTTTTCCACCTCAACCCCCCCCCCCCCCCCCCCCCCAATCATACCCTATCACCCATTTATCTTCCATCCCCTTCCCTCCCCAACATTACCCACACACCTTCAGAACTACCCATGCATAACTACCACTACCTCTTTCATCACCCAACGAAAAATCGTCTATTTTATTCACCTTTTTTTTTTCCTCAGTCCTCCCCCCCCCCTTTTTTTTTTCCTCAGTTCCCCCCCCCCCCCCTTTTTTTTTTTCCTTACCATTATTATCAATCCACCATTACCACTACCGTCACAAAGATATCACACAATCCCAATAAACTAGACACACAACCCTATCATATCACACACACACACCTCCCCCAACACAACCCCCCCCCCCCCCCCTCCTTTTCCTCTCCCATAATCCCCCATGTCATTTCCGCCTACCGGCTATTCTCCCCACCACATGGACAACAGATGAGTCATTTTTCGTTCTTTTTTTCGTTTTTCATTCTTTGTTTGTACTGTCCCAAATGTTAAATGTGATTTATTATTTTTTCGCCTGAAGAAGACCCAAGTGGTTGAAATGCATCGTGTCTTGTCATGTGCTTTGTTTGTCAATGTCATTGGCGGTAAGAAACAAACTCTATTTCTAAATTCATTGTCATTAATTAACAATGAGACTGTCATTAATGTAAACATCTACAATGTGTTGTGTTACTCATTATCATTAATTAACAATGACACTGTCATTAATGTAAACATCTACAATGTGTTGTGTTACTCATTATCATTAATTAACAATGAGACTGTCATTAATGTAAACATCTACAATGTGTTGTGTTACTCATTATCATTAACTAACAGTGTGCCTTCAGTCGCTGCATCCACTGAAAGAGGGCAGCAGGATTTCCTTCCCCTGCAGCCTCATCACTGTAAGCATGCAGACTGCAGAATGTGCGTCCACTGCCGCTTGCAGGCAGGAACATGAAAATAACTCCTACTCTTTCCTTGATCAGGTGTTGGGGAAATAACTTCTATATTTTGTTGCAAAGTGAGTTGACTGTAGGGGAAATTGAAACAAACTTTAAAAGTTATTTAAAATAACTCTGCAAGTTAACATGGACAAACAAATTACAAGACAAAACACGACGCGTTTAGACCTCTTAGGTCTTCTTCAGGCAAGAGAAACAACACCGAGGACAACGAAAACGAAGAACGAGCAATCACTTCTTTTCTCAAATTCGGTGCAAGATTCATTGATTCAACACTCGTCTTGCGACAAACTTCCCTGCTTTTACTTGCACTGTCAAATTTTGTTTGATTCCAGTCACAATGGCAACCTGATAATGCATTGCTATCATGTGGCAACTGTTAAAGTGGAAACAAGTAGAGCTGTTTGATTTGCCACTTTCTTGGTTTAATTTCATGCATTGCTATCATGTGGTAACTGATGATGTGGAAACAAGTAGGTTTAATTTCATGCATTGCTATCATGTGGTAACTGATGATGTGGAAACAAGTAGGTTTAATTTCATGCATTGCTATCATGTGGTAACTGATGATGTGGAAACAAGTAGGTTTAATTTCATGCATTGCTATCATGTGGTAACTGATGATGTGGAAACAAGTAGGTTTAATTTCATGCATTGCTATCATGTGGTAACTGATGATGTGGAAACAAGTAGGTTTAATTTCATGCATTGCTATCATGTGGTAACTGTTAAAGTGGAAACAAGTAGAACTTTCTTGATCTTTTCATTGCTTGGTTCATCCCAACCTACAAATACCTGATCTTTTCATTGCTTGGTTCATCCCAACCTACAAATACCTGATCTTTTCATTGCTTGGTTCATCCCAACCTACAAATACCTGATCTTTTCATTGCTTGGTTCATCCCAACCT
>CM031612.1:11183828-11186328 GCA_018398815.1 Conus ventricosus | reverse complement strand
GAGTTCATTCACAAAGAGTACAGCCGATAGGGCAGCCTGTTATGCTGAACACAGGCACGGGTACAGCAACTTTCTGAGTTCATTCACAAAGAGTACAGCCGATAGGGCAGCCTGTTATGCTGAACACAGGCACGGGTACAGCAACTTTCTGAGTTCATTCACAAAGAGTACAGCCGATAGGGCAGCCTGTTATGCTGAACACAGGCACGGGTACAGCAACTTTCTGAGTTCATTCACAAAGAGTACAGCCGATAGGGCAGCCTGTTATGCTGAACACAGGCACGGGTACAGCAACTTTCTGAGTTCATTCACAAAGAGTACAGCCGATAGGGCAGCCTGTTATGCTGAACACAGGCACGGGTACAGCAACTTTCTGAGTTCATTCACAAAGAGTACAGCCGATAGGGCAGCCTGTTATGCTGAACACAGGCACGGTACAGCAACTTTCTGAGTTCATTCACAAAGAGTACAGCCGATAGGGCAGCCTGTTATGCTGAACACAGGCACGGGTACAGCAACTTTCTGAGTTCATTCACAAAGAGTACAGCCGATAGGGCAGCCTGTTATGCTGAACACAGGCACGGGTACAGCAACTTTCTGAGTTCATTCACAAAGAGTACAGCCGATAGGGCAGCCTGTTATGCTGAACACAGGCACGGGTACAGCAACTTTCTGAGTTCATTCACAAAGAGTACAGCCGATAGGGCAGCCTGTTGTGCTGAACACAGGCACGGGTACAGCAACTTTCTGAGTTCATTCACAAAGAGTACAGCCGATAGGGCAGCCTGTTATGCTGAACACAGGCACGGGTACAGCAACTTTCTGAGTTCATTCACAGGAGAAAGGACAGCCAGACGCCAATCATCGTCCAGAAACTACAGGAAAGGCTACAGAGTGAAGCTTCCAGAAACTACAGGAAAGGCTACAGAGTGAAGCTTCCAGAAACTACAGGAAAGGCTACAGAGTGAAGCTTCCAGAAACTACAGGAAAGGTTACAGAGTGAAGCTTCCAGAAACTACAGGAAAGGCTACAGAGTGAAGCTTCCAGAAACTACAGGAAAGGCTACAGAGTGAAGCATCCAGAAACTACAGGAAAGGCTACAGAGTGAAGCTTCCAGAAACTACAGGAAAGGCTACAGAGTGAAGCATCCAGAAACTACAGGAAAGGCTACAGAGTGAAGCTTCCAGAAACTACAGGAAAGGCTACACAGTGAAGCATCCAGAAACTACAGGCAAGGCTACAGAGTGAAGCTTCCAGAAACTACAGGAAAGGCTACAGAGTGAAGCATCCAGAAACTACAGGAAAGGCTACAGAGTGAAGCTTCCAGAAACTACAGGAAAGGCTACAGAGTGAAGCTTCCAGAAACTACAGGAAAGGCTACAGAGTGAAGCTTCCAGAAACTACAGGAAAGGCTACAGAGTGAAGCATCCAGAAACTACAGGAAAGGCTACAAAGTGAAGCTTCCAGAAACTACAGGAAAGGCTACAGAGTGAAGCTTCCAGAAACTACAGGAAAGGCTACAGAGTGAAGCATCCAGAAACTACAGGAAAGGCTACAGAGTGAAGCTTCCAGAAACTACAGGAAAGGCTACAGAGTGAAGCTTCCAGAAACTACAGGAAAGGCTACAGAGTGAAGCTTCCAGAAACTACAGGAAAGGCTACAGAGTGAAGCTTCCAGAAACTACAGGAAAGGCTACAGAGTGAAGCTTCCAGAAACTACAGGAAGGGCTACAGAGTGAAGCTTCCAGAAACTACAGGAAAGGCTACAGAGTGAAGCTTCCAGAAACTACAGGAAAGGCTACAGAGTGAAGCTTTCAGAATGTCAACAGTCAAGGGTGAATTCCCCCCTCCCCCCCTCCCCCCCCCCCCCCCCCCCCCCCCCCCCCCCCCCCCCAGTTCACTATATATAAACAAATCTTAAATAAATGTTAGCGAACCGCCCAGGGAACGTGGACAAACGAGTCACAAGACAAAACACAACGCGTTTCGACCTCTTAGGTCTTCCTCGGGTGATACATAAACGAATAAAACAACGAAAATTCACTTAGCTTTGATCGCTTCAGATCACTTAGGGTTCAGCGCAAGGGTTGTGTATGTGTGTATGTCTGAACATTGTGTATGTGTGTATGTCTGAACATAGTATATGTCTGAACATAGTGTATGTCTGAACATAGTGTATGTCTGAACATAGTGTATGTCTGAACATAGTGTATGTGTGTGTATGTCTGAACATAGTGTATGTGTGTGTATGTCTGAACATAGTGTATGTGTGTATGTCTGAACATAGTGTATGTGTGTATGTCTGAACATAGTGTATGTGTGTATGTCTGAACATAGTGTATGTCTGAACATAGTGTATGTGTGTATGTCTGAACATAGTGTATGTCTGAACATAGTGTATGTCTGAACATAGTGTATGTGTGTATGTCTGAACATAGTGTATGTGTGTGTATGTCTGAACATAGTGTATGTGTGTATGTCTGAACATAGTGTATGTCTGA
>CM031612.1:11076328-11178828 GCA_018398815.1 Conus ventricosus | reverse complement strand
TCAAAAGCAAGACAGAGGCAAGAGATGGGTGCATTACTTTTTTTTTTTTAAATTTTTAAAAAAGGCATTCTTCCAAGTCCAAACTGACACAAGCGATGAACAACATGAAAATAGATGTTCTCAAGATAAATTCAATAACTGTCAACATGTGTGAATCTGTCTCCTCCCAGACATTTCAGCATTAAAAAAAAAAGACTGAAACCAACTTCTGATAGCACCATGTTTACATTTCTGTTTGAGAATTCCAAGAATCTAAATGAGATCCCTTCACAAATTTGAATTTTACAAAATTATCTAGTGTTTTTCATGGAGTTGTTGTAATCTAAAGAGGACAGTTGGAGAAGCTGAGAAAATACAGAAAGGGATGGAGACAGGGGGGGAAGAGGGTGAGTGGAAGAGACAATTCAGACAATGACCAACAGTGTCTTGACAGAATGCCACACATGCATGTTTGCAATCTAAAAGGACTAGAAAAGTTAGGATAAATAACATCATTTTCTTTCACATGCACGCACACGCGCGCATGCACACACACACACACACACACACACACACACACACACACACACACACACGCACACACGCACACCACACACACACACACACTGAATCATTTGATACTAAGCATTAGTGTGAAAAACAATAGTAACCAAAACATGGTCAGACTCTGCCAGTGTATCTAAGAACATAAGATGGCCTCTGCTGCAGTCCAGACTTACTGACTCCATGTCCCATGCGTTTCACTTGATCACCGGTAAAAACACCTCCTCCAATCCAGCAACGCCTTTCAGGGTTTGATCAATATAATTATCTGAAACAACCAACCAACCTTTCAGGGTTTGATCAATATCATTATCTGAAACAACCAACCAACCTTTCAGGATTTGACCAATATAATTATCTGAAACAACCTACCAACCTTTCAGGGTTTGACCAATATAATTATCTGAAACAAACAACCTTTCAGAGTTTGATCAATATAATTATCTGAAACAACCAACCAATCTTTCAGGGTTTGATCAATATAATTATCTGAAACAACCAACCAACCTTTCAGGGTTTGACCAATATAATTACCTGAAACAAACAACCAACCTTTCAGGGTTTGACCAATATAATTATCTGAAACAACCAACCAACCCAAACAGTAAACATACTGTCAACTTTCTTTCTCATCCTGTAGTGAACTGGGCGGAATATCATCTCTCCCGTGGTGACATTCACAAAAGACACGATGGTATTAAGGCATGACTCACTTTTTCATAACTCTGGAGGGGGGGGGGGGGGGGGGGGGGGGGGGGGGGAGTGAAGAGTAAAAGGGAGAAAGGACGGGAGGGGGGGGGGAGCAGAGCAGAAGGAGTGAGGGGAAGGGGGAGAGAAATCTTCTTCATTGCAACATGCTTTTTGCGTAATTACAACATATTCTGCTTTATTACAACATGCTATTCTGTGCGTTATTACAATATGCTATTCTGTGCTCTGTCACAACATGCTATTCTGTGCTTTATTACAACATGCTATTCTGTGCTTTATCACAATGTGCTATTCTGTGCTTTATCCAATGTGCTTTCTGTGCTTTATCACAACATGCTATTCTTTGCTCTATCACAACATGCTATCCTGTGCTTTATCACAACATGCTCTTCGATGCTTTATTACAGTGTGCTATTCTGCTCTTTATCACAACATGCTATTCTGTGCTTTATCACAACGTCTTATTCTGTGCTTTATTGCAATGTGCTGTTCTGTGCTTTATCACAATATGCTATTCTGTGCTTTATTACAACATGTTATTCTGTGCTTTATCACAACATACTATTCTGTGCTTTATCACAACATGCTATTCTGTGCTCTATCACAACATGCTATTCTGTGCTCTATCACAACATGCTATTCTGTGCTCTATCACAATATGCTATTCTGTGCTCTATCACAACATGCTATTCTGTGCTCTATCACAACGCGCTATTCAGTGCTTTATCACAATGCTATTCTGTTTTATTACAACATGCTATCTGCTTCATTGCAACAAGCTAAATTCTGCTTTGTTATTCTCTTTCACGAAAAATGCTGTCTGCTTCATAACACCACGCCATTGGTGTGGTCAATACATAATAATAATAATAATAATAATAATGTATAATACTTATATAGCGCATTTCTTGTTGTACAACTCAATGCGCTTACATCCACCATTTGCACTTATTCATACAATATTCATGCACACAGCAAAAAGAAAATACACAATTGCAGACGCACCTACATGCATAAACTGCCTCACCAAACTAGTTGTGGAGAAATTTAGGAGAGATCTAGTCATCTACAGAAGAGAATAGGCCTTTTTGAAGAGGTAAGTTTTGAGCTGAGATTTAAAAGAAGAAAGAGTAGGCTGATTACGAAGGTCTTCAGGGAGGGAGTTCCAAATAGAAGGTGCTCTAAAACTGAAGGCTCTTTCGCCAACAGATTTCAGAGAACGCTTAGGGATTTTCAAAAGTTTTTGTGAAGAAGAGCGAAGGGTACGAGAGCTTTGGTAGGTGCAGAGAGAAGAAGACAGATAGTGAGGAAGAGATTCATTGAAGTGGCGGAAAGCAAGAACTGCCAGTTTAAATTGCCACCGATACTGTATGGGAAGCCAGTGCAGTTCGATCAGCATGGGAGTGATGTGCTCACACCTCCTCCTCTTCAAAACAAGTCGTGCAGCGCTATTTTGGACTCTCTGCAGCCGAGCAATCTGTTCTGTGGGAAGCCCAGCATAAACAGAGTTGCAGTAGTCCAATCTTGACATCACCATGGCACAGACTAGCCTGACAGCTACTTCCCTGGATATAAAGCGTCGGATGGAAGCAATACGTCTCAGCTCTAAAAAGGATGAGCGACAGACTACAGATATTTGATTCTGCATGGTCAGACACTGATCAATGGTAACACCAAGGTATTTGACAGACTTATTGAAAGGTAATTCAGTACCATCAACAACCATTGACTCTGACTCAACGAGTTTGAGGCAGGAGGAGGTTCCAACGGGCATGACTTCAGTCTTTTCACAATTTAATTTAAGCTTATTACTTGTCATCCACTCCTGCACACTGCTGATACACCGAGACACCCAGATTGAACAGAAACAAACTCATCAGGTGTGCCACTCTTAGAAAGTTCAGTGTCATCAGCATACTTGTGAAAATCACAATCATGGTCCGAGGTAACATCCGACAAGGGCTGTGAGTACAATGTAAACAACACATGACATCTGCTTGATTACCACTTTCCATCTGTTTAAATACACCATGCTATTGGCTTCATTATAACATGCTATTTGCTTTCTCTTTCATGCCCAAATTCTCAACAACAACAAAAATACACAATGTACTGTACAGTATTCAATATTAAAATCATCTTCAGTCATATGTACAGCTGACAGAAGAACATTCCATGCATAGCCAACAAGACTCGTCAATATAAATCTAATTTTCTAAGGAATCTTCTCTTCTCAAAAAGAACCTATGAAATAATGGTTTACTACACCTGTATCTACTTGTATATGTTTTGATTATAATATCAAACAATTTACACAGTTCTTCCCTTCTGAAAACTTTGAGTCATCAACATTTCTCAAAATTGTGACGACCGGCTCCACTACAGACAAGTTTCATGGATGCAGATGCATCCCTCTGAGAGGGTAAAATTGCTTGGCCAACGTAACAAGGCCGGCATCTCTAAAGTCTGTCTGATGGTGCAGTACTTCTTACAAGAAGCATAAGGAACTAGGTGGGGGATGATAATTTCTTGGCCTACCTATGAAAGATTTGAGCCACATTGAAGATATCGGGCACTTGATTGCATGTGCTCTTTGGAGTTTGACATGTCAAATTTGGAACGTGTTGCTGTATCAGTTATGATGTTACTGGCCTTCCAGTGATCAACACCACTTCATTTTCCAAAATGGAGAACATTCAGTATTGGGAAGCGATTCAATATTTGGATAGAAAAAAAATTGAGCACCAATCGAATTAATGAGGATATGATTAAAAACTTATAAAAAAGATAACCTTTTATATGCTGCTGTGAAGAAATGGATGGCTGCCTTTGTCAGAGGAAGACAGAGCCATATGCAGCTGTGAAGAAATGGATGGCTGCCTTTGTCAGAGGAAGACAGAGCCATGTGCAGCTGTGAAGAAATGGATGGCAGCTGTGAAGAAATGGATGGCTGCCTGTCAGAGGAAGACAGAGCCATGTGCAGCTGTGAAGAAATGGATGGCTGCCTTTGTCTGAGGAAGACAGAGCCATATGCAGCTGTGAAGAAATGGATGGCAGCTGTGAAGAAATGGATGGCAGCTGTGAAGAAATGGATGGCTGCCTGTGTCAGAGGAAGACAGAGCCTGGAAGAGGAACCTTGTCCTGGGAGTCGCTGAGCAACAGTATGAGGCTTGTATTGTCCCTGTCAGGAAACTTGTGATGGCTGACAGGCCACTGTCCATCAGAGACATGGCATCAAGCCGTGGCATATCACTCTCTGTGGTACATGAAATCCTGACCAATGGTTTGGCCATGAGGAACATGGCGGCAAGGTGGGGCCCAAAACTTTTAACAGAAGAATAAAAATGTTTAAAAAATCGCCTGACTGATCATGTCCCCAACAACTTACATCTTTTTCAAGCAGATTCCGCTTTGTCACCACTGAAGGGCTTGGGAAGAATCGTGACAAAAAAAAGAAACCAATAAGCCAGTGTTTGGAATGACCCGGTAAGGCAGAGTGTGTGTGTGTGATTGTGCAAGCGCTTAAGGACATAAGCCAACTTCTTCAAAGTGTAGGGTAAACACTTTATTGGTGTCAGGAGTGGGAAATACTTAAGGACTTTTAATTAGTACAACCCCAGTTGTAATGTTCAACAAAAGGAAACAGGCATTGTTAATAGCATTGGGTGTTGGTTGTGTTTTACTTTGTCAGAGGAAGACAGAGCCATATGCAGCTGTGAAGAAAAGTGTCCATTTTACAGGTGCTAATTGCACTCAACACTAGCACTTACCAGCTGCTCCATTGAGAAAAGGGGGAAAGATTTATTTGGTAGACCCCAGGGCTGAATATAAACACAGCCTCTGGCCTGAACAGCACAGCTTGGATGATCAGGGAAAGGAAAGGGGAAATTACATCATCCATGATGATCTCCGTTCTGTGTGACACACACAGTGACAAGCTGCTTGCACTGATTGATTTTGGAACACAGCAGGGGGCCATGTAATGGGAGACTCTATAGAGCCAAAAATGGGCCAATGCATTGGGGGATAAACAAAGAATGTACTCTATTACCCACACAGATGTCCATGGACGATTTTAAGACCTTGCTTCACTCGGGGGCAAGCAAGAGCAAACATCAACCCACTGAACCCAGTGATGCCAGTTCCTTGTTCGCCAAGCTGCCACCAGTTCCTACTCATCCACCAAATTTTGTGGACAACCTGACTGAGTTGGAAGTAGGCTCTCCTGGGTCTGCCGAAGAGCTGGAACCCCCAACCCTCTGAAAAGGTGAGAAAGCAATCACCAAGAAGGAGCAGGTCTTTCAGACTTGACTACTCAGATCGAGGGCATGGACGAAGAATGCATAGGTCTACAGCATTATCAAGGTCAGCTTCTAGCAGACAGCATTGTCGCAGATTTGGGTCACAGTCTCTGTCATTGGAATATAAGCAAGGTCTGAAGCAATTGAATCCCAAAGCAATGTCACCTTTTAGGTCACAGGTAAGACACACCTTGATGGGGACTTTAGACCTAAACATTACAGGCATGTTTCCTCCCACTCAAGTAGGTCCAGGTCACCAGCACTAACTACCACAGGCGTCAAGATTTTGCTGGAGATCATGACCACGATAACAGAGATGAGGAGAAGCACCTGTATAGTGGCAGGAGGCATGACAGACAATGACAGACCCTGTCAAGGTCTCCCTCCCCCTCAAGAGTGACTTGGAGCAGGCACTAAAGGTCTAGGTCATACAGAACCAGACATTACTGCCATGACCACCATTACTGCACTGGGAGTGAGTCAAAATTATATTCTGACTCCTCAGACAGCAGCAGGGAAAAGAGCCTCGTTTTCATTCAACGCCTACCTTGCGCTGAACAGATCAAAGCTAAGTAACAAACTCTTTCATTTTCATTGTCCTATCTGTTTGTGTCTTGCCTGAAGAAGACCTAAGAGGTCAAAACGCGTCATGTTTTGTCTTGTGACTCGTTTGTCTACGTTTCTCTTGGCGGTTCGCTAACATTTATTTAAGATTTGTTTAGATTTCCGCCTGCAGTCATCAAACTTTGTAACTACAATTATAGAACAGCCTCAACTGGTCTGAGAATGAGATTCAGGATTACCTGGGATGGTGCTTGGATGGAAAAGCCATCAAGATCGGCAGTTAGTGCCCTAATCACCAGATAATGAAGAAGTTGGAAGCATGTTTCAGGGCCAGAGAACTGATTGACACATTAAAGTTAAAATTCCAGCAAGCCAGCCAAAACCCAGGGGAGTTGTATGGCGCCTAGGCAGGTGCATCCATCAATATGGTCCAAGGCAGTGTGAGCCTCTGGAAATACTCTATCACATAGGTTTGGTGATTCAATGCCAAAAGTACTTCACAGGTCCCAGGTGGATAGCATTCCTCAGGTACATTCAGGCTCAAGCCCTGCTGCTGGGATCCAGCATGCCAGAATTTCTTGCAAGCACACATCTCGACATCGCCAAAGATCCAGGAAGGCAAAGGCCAGATCCACATGCCAGGGAACACCAAAGAGGGTCAGGAAGTGTTTGGTTCCTGGCTGTGTGGAGGCAAACAGATATCCCAAAGTTCATGCCTTCATTCGTCATCTGCCCGGCATATTTGATGAAAGGCTGCCACCTTCATCAGAGCTTGTTTTGCAGGGTCGGACACAGGCACTAAAACAGGCAATGACATGGCTACTGGGACCTTGTGGAAACTGGGATAAGCTGGTGGAATTCATCAACAGACAGCACTGCACCAGCTTGGGCAAAGCTTGGGCAATAGTCATCAGCAGCTGCCAGAAGGAGGCCATGAAGGCTTTCAGCCAGCATGTGGGAGAGTCGGTTCCAGAAACATTTCACCTGAAATCTGTGCCAGCTCTCATTCACTAGAAGGATGACAGGTGTTGATGGACTGTATGAGCCCAGAGAAGCAGAAATGCTGACAGAAGAAGTAGCAGTGGACATGGAATTCCCTAAGCTTGTGATGTAAGTGTCAGAGACTGTGAGAGTGAGCAGGAGAAAAGCTCGCTCTGAACTGTGGCTGTTGCCAAATGATGAGTAGACCCCAAAGCAAAAACGTAGCTGGCGTCGATTGCTAAAGTGTTGCAGGCAGCCTGCTCAGGCAAGGCCAGACCAGCTGCTGAGGGTCACCTCGATAACTGTTTGCTGACAAACCCAAATTTGGAATGTCACACTGAGCAGGGCTTCCATACCGATACAACACATCAGGTTGAGGACAGGAAGTTTGTTCCATCTCATTCCCAAGGATGCCCATTGTGACAGAGGTTGAGGTGAATAGGGAGTCCGTTTTTCAGTCACCCCTGGGGACACAGGGCATGATGGAATTTGAGATGGATGGGAGGCACACTTCTGCCACTTCCAACCCAAGGGATCAGCCCTGCAATTCTCTTCCACCACCTGAGTGATTTCCCTAAATGGTTGAGCCTGTTGCCTGTGCCCTCCAAGGGGCTTCCCACTTTACAAGATGTTTGACTTATGTCAGATGACCTAGGCAAGTTGACACCAAAAGCCAAGTGTCTTCCCAGGGCTGTGCCCCAAGGATTAAGCCACAAGGAGCGAGAGCATTTTTCCTGTGAGAAGAAAAGTCTGACTTTTGGCTGTAGGAAGGTATCAAAGACTAGCAACCTGGAGACATGACTTCAGTTGGAGCATCTGTGTCTGTACTTGTTACCGACAGACTTGAACTCTCAACTACAAGTGAGGTGAAAGGCTTCCCTTCTCACAGCACCCACTGGGTGAAAAGCTTTCATCATAAAATCTGCGGGAGTGTAGTGATGCTCGGATGTTGTGTACACACATGAGCTCAGCAGATGTGCGCCTCGCTTGAGAAATGTTCAGTGACAGTCAGGTAAACAAGCAGACGAACTTCAGCAGTACAATATGTGGGCTTGAAGTGGGCGGACCAGCTAACTTATTGTAAGTTTAGGAGCTATGTCGTGCTGGCAGTGACGCTAGTGACAGACCAGTGTTTGGGCCTCCAGTTCTTAGGAGACAGTTAGTCTTAGCACTGCAACAGGACAGGACAGCTGTAGACGGTTATGGAGGCACAGACTGTACCACTACTACTACCTCTGGGCCCATAAACTCAAATAGGGTAACAGATCCTGGCTGGGACTTAGTAGTTTGTGCCATTAAAGGGCTTGGGAAGAATCCTGACAACAACAACAACAAAAAGCCACTGAGGACTCTCTGCTGCCACGCTCTCCACGAGTTTCTTTCTACTGATGCATGGGTAAACCATTGACTTCCGGGAATAGGCCGGAGGACGTCCGGGAAAGACCGGAGGACACTGGGAAAGACCAGAACCAAGGGCTCTGTGGGCTGGCTCCCCACTTTGCCTTAAACATATGGCTACTAAACATAAAAGGAAAAGATGCTCCCAGGATTCACCGAAAGGGGGAGAGAATGATGAATCCATCGGTGCTCAACCAATCACGACTGCAAATCCCAAACGGACTATGAACATGGACCAAATGGAATATCCATGTGTCTGTGGAAAGCGTTTCGCTACCACCCGTGGCATGAAGATCCACAGGACAAAGATGGGATGTGTGAAGACTCATCTGAATGAGCAGCAGCGCACTGCATCAGCAGATAAGACGTCGGAAGACCAAGGCCAGGATTTAAACCACAGTGCCAAGGACATCCACGCTGTTGGTTCGGATGAGGAATTTGCACAGGCCCTCGATGCCAGGCGCCTGAAACTCAACCTGCCACGAGCAAACGAAACTGAAGATTGGGAGAAACTGGATGCAAAAATCGTCCAAAGACTCGATGCACTGATAGGGAAAAGCACCCTGGAACACAAACTAGCCACATATGGGGACATTGTGTATGCCACATGTAGAGACGCCTATGGAGTAAAACTACCCAAAGAGAAAACACCTCCAAAGAAATCCAGACGCCAAGAAAAGATGGACAACATCAGAGTCCAAAAGAACAACCTCAAGAAGCAAATGAAGACCACACTGCCAGCTGAAAAACAAGGCTTGGAAAAACTGTGGGAAAACCTGAAAGAAAAACACAGCGCCCTCAGCAAAGCGGAATCTGCGAGGAAGAGGAAGAGCAAAAAGAAGAAGACACAAGAGCGCTTCTTCAGAGACCCCTTCCAGTTTGCCAGAACACTGTTTGAGCAGCCAAAATCTGGGACCCTAAGTGTGGACAAAGGAGTTCTTGAGCAGCATCTGAGGAAAACATACTCTGACTCACAGAGCAAAGCACCACTCGACATTCAAGGTCTGGTGTGGCCAACCAACCCTGAGGAACAGTTCAATGGCAAGCCTCCAACGTTGGCGGAAATCAAGAAGGTGGTCGACAAAGCCAGAGCCAAATCATCACCAGGGCCAAACGGAATACCTTACCAGCTTTACAAGAAATGTCCCAAGGTGCTGGAGTGGCTCCACAGGCTGCTGCGATCGGCTTGGAGAAACCAGAAGATCAGCGGCCAGTGGATGACGGCAGATGGTGTGTACATCCCCAAAGAGCAAAACTCAAGTGACATCAGCCAGTTCAGGCCAATATCACTACTGAACGTCGAAGGGAAAATCTTCTTCTCTGTCATGGCAGCAAGGCTGACCAAGTACCTGATGGAAAACAAGTACTTGGATGTGTCAGTCCAGAAAGGTGGCATCCCAGGCGTGGCTGGCTGTGTAGAACACGCCACAATGATCTGGGACGCAATCCAAAAAGCAAAAAACAGAAAAGAGAGACCTGGACGTAGTGTGGCTTGATCTGGCAAACGCATATGGATCTGTGCCCCATGAGATGATACAGTTGGCTCTTGAGATGTACCATGTGCCAAAGAACATCCGCGACATGCTCAAGAAGTACTTCAATGGCTTCTCAATGCGGTTCTCTACCAAGGAGTACACAACTGATTGGATCAACTTGGAAGTGGGCATTGCAATGGGCTGTGCAATTTCCCCGATACTGTTCGTGCTGGCAATGGAACTCATCTTGAAAGCAGCAACAAACAACGCGAGACAAACAGACCTTGGCGATGGATACAAGATGCCTCCTCTCAAGGCCTTCATGGATGACACTACAGTGATTTCATCCAGAGAAGACGAGACACGTCATGTGCTGGAGAGGCTGGACGACATAGTTGCCTCATCCAGAATGAAGTTCAAGCCAAAGAAATCACGGAGTCTCTCACTGAGGAAAGGAAAAGTGGCCGAATCTGTGGTCTTCAGTGTTGCCAACCAGGCCATTCCAACAGTCACAGAAGAACCAGTCAAGAGCCTTGGAAGATGGTATGATGATACGCTGAAAGACACACAAAGAGCAAAAGAAACCAAGCAGATGGCGGAAGAAGGCTTGGAGACCATTGACCAGTGTGGGCTCCCTGGCAAATACAAGGTCTGGTGTCTGCAGTTCATGCTGATACCAAAGCTCCTATGGCCTCTGATGATATACGACATCTGCACCAGCACAGTGGGGCAATGGAAGCCAAAATCAACAAGTTCACAAGGAAATGGCTTGGTGTCCCACCCTGTCTGACTGACATCGCGCTGTACTGTCGCCAAGCAAAGCTCAAACTACCACTGAAATCCATCCTGGAGGAATACAAAGCAGGGAAGATCAGACTTCAAAGCATGCTGGAGGACTCAGGAGACAAGGTGGTAGAAGCAATCAAGCCCCAGCTGAAGACAGGCAGAAAATGGAAAGTTCAAGAGGCGATGGATTCTGCAAAAGAAAGTCTCAAGATCAGAGAAATAACAGGACACACACAGACCAACAGACAAGGACTGGGGGTGACCAAAACTGAATGGTGGTCAAAGGCCAAGGAAAAGCCAAAAGAGACATGATGATTCAGGAGATGAGAAAAGAAGAAGACCAAAAAAGACTCCAAAAAGCAGTCCAGCAGAGCCAGCAAGGGCAATGGACAACGTGGGAGAATGCACTCCAAAGAAGTCTAACTTGGAATGACATTTGGCACATGGCCCCTCTCAGGATCAGCTTCATTCTCAGATCTGCATATGACCTTCTGCCCTCAAATGCAAACCTGGTGAAGTGGGGGAAAACAGACGATCCTGCATGCCCCCTCTGCCATGAAAAACAGTGGAGCATGTTCTAAGCTCATGTAAAGTAGCCCTGGCTCAAGGAAGGTACACATGGAGGCACAACCAAGTGCTCAAAGAGATTGTACAAGTAGTCTGGGCTAGTACCAACACCAAAAAGGGAGAATCAGGACTCCAAAAGCACCCGCAACATTCTTCACGGCAGGAGGCAGCAAATCATGGCCAAGAACAACAGTGCCACTCGAAACATGCAGGCAGAGTCTGCTGGATGGGGCAGATGACTGGGAGTGCACTGCAGACCTCCCAGAATGGAAGAGTCACCCAGAGATCATCAGCAAGAGTGGCATGAGACCAGACATAGTAGTCCACTCTAAGTCAACCAAGCAGCTGATCATGATCGAGCTCACGGTGCCATATGAGAACAGAATGGAGGCAGCTCAAATCTACAAGACTGAAAAGTATGCTGATCTGGCAAACAGCGTGAGGAGAGAAGGCTATCAGGTCAAAGTCCTCACTGCAGAAATTGGAGCTAGGGGATTTGTAGGAACGTCTGCATACAGCCTCACGAAACAGCTCTCAGTTGCAGGGAAGGAAAAAACCAGAGCCCTGAAAGCAATGGCAGAAGCGGCAGAGAGGTGTTCAAGCTGGATCTGGTCAAGGAGGAACAAAAGTGAACTTCATAAGGCTTAATTTCCCTACAAATATCAGGTGTCCCTGTGGCTCAGTGGTTAAAGCGCGAGTCATTAAGTAGAAAATGAGCATGTCCAGAGGGTCATGGGTTCGAATCCCAGCCATGGCTCGTCCCAAGATGGGGGAAAAAAAGGGGCAGCAGAGGGACACCCGGAGTCATGAACCGGGTGTGGCCCAACCTCCCTAGAGTGTCAGGAGATAAGGGCCGAAACACTTGCTTGAAGGGGGCTTCTCTTCTGAGGACTCTCTGCTGCCACGCTCTCCACGAGTTTCTTTCTACTAAGGTAGAGTGTGTGTGTGTGTGTGAATGTGCAAGTACTTAAAAGTATATAAACGAACTTCTCCAAAGTGTGGGTAAACACTTCAATGCTGTCGTAACCATCTACAACTGTTCTGTCACAGTGCTTGGGTAAAACTGTCTCCATAAATTGGAGGACCTAGCACTGGTTTGTCGCTAGTGTCACTGTCAGTACGACGTAGCTCCTGAACTATTAGTTAGGCGGTCCGCCCTCTTTGAGACCATGTGTTGTACTGACAGAGTTTGTCTGCTTGTATACTTGACACTGACAGTTGGTGAACAGTCCTCACGCGAGGTGCACTTCGCTGAGCTCGCCTGTGTGCACAGCATCAGTGTGTCACTACACTACTAACCAATATAAACTGGAATTAAAGATATAAGATAGGAAAGCGTCACAAAACCCAGAGTTTATTACTGAGGGCCTGTCATAGTACAGTCAATCATAAACTAAAAGACGGGGCTTTTAAAATCATGACGGCTAATTTAATCCCTAGTTTCCGGATTCCTGTCATCACCATGGGCGAAAGAGCGTTTGCAGTATTTTCTGTAAGGAAACTGATTTTGATTATCACCGAAAAGGAGCTTTTAAGCGGGAAGGGATCTAATATGATATTTGTCCTATGGTATAAAGTTTTGCACAATCTGATCGACATCTGTTCCCTGCTAAACTTACCAGGTTGTGTATCAACATGAAGAACCTTGCAGGAACCGAATCAAGTTTCGGTTTTCAATACTTCAAGAAGGTCCGAGTCTACAGTTACGAATCAAACCCCAAACGCTGTTTATTTTCTATAACACTCAAGGGTACATGTGACATCTCTCAGAAAGTCAACCCATATTAAAACAAATTTGTTGCACAATTCAGCCCTAAAGACATACTGTATCTGAATTTGAGACAGCCCCAATCTTTTGTTTGCTTTATGTGCAAGCTTAATAATCTCCATGATTCCCCATTTTTACCTGTCGTCTCCAAGGCTTTTCACCCAAAAGTCCCTGTGCCCAAACATTGAAAAACAAGGAGTCCTAAAATGAAGATTACTTACTATTTTTATTTACATATAGCACTGAACATATTCAATAGACCCAAATACAAGGACAAAGTCTTCTTTTTACATAAAAAAAAAATCCATTTGAACTGCATTGTTACTACTTGACCTCTACTGTAACCCCGATCTCTGACCAGAAAAGTCACATTAAGCTCTCCGGTGTCGAATCAAAAATGTTCTTCTCCGAACACGGACCGTTCGTGGACTACGGGATGAGATAAATAATGTTTACGATGACTTCGCGTTAATCAAACTTTTGTCTTAATCAACGATAGTAATTTTTGAATAGTAATTTTTGTTGGTATAAATGTAGATATGTAGATAAAGGCAGAGCTAAACTAACTGATATTCCAATGGAACAACTAGTATTGAATAAAAGTAGCACCAGGAGTGGCGGTCAATGTTATACCATACCTGCATTAAATATTGACAGCCACTTACATTCATTTTATCCTAGTTCTGTACGGCTGTGGAACTCACTGCCGGGTGCCATCAAGATTGCCACAAATGCAGTCTCATTTAAAAAGCAAATTGATACGACAGTCTTGAGATCTGCATATTGATGATTTTCTATTTTAACTTCCCCAGATATTTTATGGTTACCTGGGCCTGAATTTGGCCATTGCTTTTAACTTGAATATCTAGTGCGACCCCTTGTTGCCAAATTTGCTCCAGGGGCCAACAGACTGAGTCGCACTATTTTATGTTATTTTATTTTACTTTTTAACATGCGCGCTGGTGACCTACTCCTTTTTGAGTGAAGCAGTATTTTAAGAAGAAGAAGATATGCCCTCATTCGACCTTTTTTTTAGCGAGCGCACTCTCTCTCTCTCTCTCTCTCTCTCTCTCTCTCTCTCTCTCTCTCTCTCTCTCTCTCTCTCTCTCTCTCTCTCTCTCGCTCTCTCTCTCTCTCACTGACAAGCACACACTCTCGCTGTCAGAGCTATGACATATCTATGTATCTCGATCGGCTACATGTGGAACCAATCAAGACCAACAAAAAATTAGATTTTACCCCCACGTCTTTCTTCATAATTGTCATTGCTGTATATGCGCTTGCAGCGTTCATCTGTCTTATCATCAATACTGACGAGACTGAAATATCTCGTGTGCATACAGCGTGTCTGCATTTTGTGTGTGTAGTGTGTGTGTGTGTGTGTGTGTGTGTGGCTATGGTGGAAGTCACACCGTTTTTGGTGGAGAAGTTACTATTATTATGAGAGAAGTCTAATTTGAGGAGTGCAATATAAGGTTCCCTGCGTGTTTGGTGTGGTCTCCTAATAATTTTCAATCGCATAGTTGTTGTTATTGTTGTTGTTGTTTTTCGGAAAAAAAATCCGATTGTAAGCTCTTTGAATTTAAAGTTAATCTAACACCCTGCAGGGTATTTAGACTCCCGAGTCCCTCTAGATAGCCATTCTGATGGTCTTGGACAATGACAGCGGTTGAGTTTGTGGGCGAAGTCGTTCTGTCAGACTTGTGTTTGAGTCTTGCTGTTTGTTGGGTAGGTGGGTGGAAGTGTGGTGGGGAATCGTGATTTCTGTTTGTGTTCCCTCCTTTGCGTCCAAAACTGCCTTTTCCACACACACACACACACACACACAAATACCCAGCTCGTGACAGGGTGTGTGTGTGTGTGTTTTCACGGCTGAAATGAATGACACAGTGCTATTGTATTATTTAACCGCACGCTCTTTATGCCACGAAAAATATCTCTGGTCATATTTTGTGCATGCTTTTGAGAAACGACTCGACTGTTATTACATGCGTCAACTACTGTCGCTCGTTTTCGCGTCACTTTTTGCAGTCAAGTTGAACTTGAACAGCCCACATCAACAAGCCGATGATTCTGATGCACTTACTGAAACAAAGGGTCTCCAGTTCCTACATGGCCAAAGGGAGGCAAGGGGACACATGTATGGAGGAGGGGGTGGGGGGCTGGAGGTATACAATCTCGTGAGAAGAAATGCTGCATACAGAGTATATGGTGCTGCTGACCAGCGTAACACTAGGTGCAGAACAGCCACAGGCATAGCCTTGTTTCACGCCTGCACCACATCATCAAGATGTCCTGAGTGCATTGTGGATATAAGGTCAACTGTTCTCGAGGTCCGAAGCCTTCACGTCGTCAATATTTTGGTGACAGCGAAATGCCCCATGATCAGTCACATGAGATATAATAAGTTTATGTTGACACCGGTTTTGTTCTACATAAAAGCTGGATCAGTTTCATATAATGCCTTTTCCGCCTGAAATCTAGCTTCACAAAATGCCTAATATATTTTAGTTCTTCTAGATCAGGATGCAATGATATCAAGACATCATAAAGACTATGACTGATTTGTTCTTCGAGTCCAATTTACCTCGTAGGATCTGAACAGAGTGCAAACACAAATTACTGCTAGAAATGGAATAATAATTTCCATTGGTTCAAAATATCCAATGAAGAGCGATGGCCTACTATGACCGTTCTGAGGCGTGTTGTTCCAATGCATTCACGTGTTGATTGCAAACTAGAAGAGCCTTAGAGTAATACGACAAAATATGTTTGTGGCAAAATCTATAGCAGTTGACCACAAAGATTTGATTCACGATGTTGCATATGATTTCCATGGTCGTCACATGGCAACATGTTCCAGTGACCAAACTGTGAAGGTGACAGGGGGGATTGTTATGACTTTGCTGGGAGAGACGGGGCGAAGGGGAAACATTTGACACCTTGTCACAGTGCGTGAAAATCGTACCACAAAAGATGACGCCATCACTTTGCCCAAATTTCCCTTTGAAATGTAAAGTCAGTGGCTTCAAAGCTTGTTTCTGTAATAAATCTGACATTCAAAAACGAGTGGCCATTAAATCCCCATTGCATCGACTGATAATGTTTTTAATTCATTTATGTTCAGACAACAAGATAGGCCTACCTATCATTTTGATAAATGCCATCGGTGAGAACAGTTAGGCCTATATAGACATCCCTTATAAAAGGGAAGGTGAGCCATTCCGTGCAAATGCATTGTTTTAAGGAGTGTTGCTATTCATGACACTTCGAAGATTCCATGAAGACCTTGTTCAGAGATGTTCCATCGGAGTACTTTGTTGTTGTTTTTTTAATGAGATGAGAAATCATTATTAACTTGAGGACAAATGGCTTTACAATCTGGAATAAATGTGTTGTAAGCTTTGGATTTTGATTTTCAAAATGGACGATACTGGTTTGAACATGCTCTCAGTCCAGATGTGGCCATCGCTGTCAGCTGAATTACAAAAAAACAAACAAAAAAAAAATCAGCATGATTCTTTTTCTTCTGAATCATTTTATCACAGATTATTTTCAGTTTGCATTTGCTGACAACATTGTGAGCTGCCACTGTTAAGATAAATTTGTCAACATTTTATGTGTATTTTCTGCCCTGCCGTCTCCTACCAGAGCTGAGTTTGCTGTGGGCTCAGTTAGGAAGACTGGGATCATACAGTTGAGTTTCATCCACTTAATAATGGATGTATCTCAGAGTGTTGATCAAATTTCCTGACCAACACAGCAGGTATCTGTATCTCTCTGGCCTGGTTGACACTGGGATATAGTATGAAAGTATGCGTAAAGACTAAAGTACAGCCCGGTCATGCAGTCTCAGACCAGAATGGACATCTGTAGCATCATCTTCATCATGCTTATCCTCATCATCATTTTTAAAAAAAAGTGTGAGGTTCTGTGGCCCTTTATGCCTTGCTGTCATGATGACCTCACTTCAATTGCCTCTCCATGTATATGGCCTTGGTTTAATTCTGCCAGGGTCACCAGTATCAGCAAATTCATGGGCACTGTGATCGGGCGGACATGGTGGCACCCTTCAGAGGGAGAGCTCTCTCACCCAGCTCTGTGATGAAGCTATTATTGTTGAGGGGGGTTTAGTAGGTGGTGTTCTGTGTATGTTGGATCAAAGTAGGCATCACTGAACAGCACTGAAATGACTCGTCATCAGTGCAGTGTCTCCTCTGGTGGGTTGCCTCATGATGACTTGACTTTGACTGCTTCCTGTAGATTGCTCGTGCTGTGGCTATGGACAAAGAGAATGGACATGAGCAGCATGGGTGCAGTTCCACTGAGGTAGTACAAACATTGGGACAGCAAAAGGAAAAAAAAGAATTATATGCAGACACTTGCAGAAGGTGACCATTGTTCACCTCTTCTTCCATTGATGACCTTCGATCGAAAACCGATCATTACTGTCATACTTGGGGTGCACAGCGTTAAGAAAAAGAGAGAACGGAGTTTGAAGTTGGACAGTAAGGAGGGTTTGGTGGGGGTTGTGGTATGGCGGGGGGATGGAGGGGGGGGGGGGGGGGGGCTGCAGGAGTGGATTGTACCAGCTATCAGGGGGAAAGAGGACATATGGGCTGGAGTGGGGCCTTGGGGGGCATTTGGGGATAAGAGGCCTTGAGGACATGTTCAGACCTCCACCTAATGAAATGCGGACACCGTAATGGTCTCCAACACAACACCAGGCTTCGCTGACCCAACTCGACAACAAGGCTGGGCAGGGGTTGGGAGGGTTTGGGGTGGTGGGAGGGGGGGCAGGGGAGAGGTGGGTGGTGTAGGTGAGTTAGGCAAGCCTTGACACCTCCTATTGAAGGTGTCAAGCGTGGGGGACAAGGCAACTTCCGGAGGGAGTTTATTCCAGTCGCTGATGGTCCTTGGGAAGAAGCTAGAATATCTATAGTCCAGCTTGTCCTGTATTCTTTGGTACTGCAGATAATGTTGGTTTCGCAGCTTTGTTTATTGTTAGCGTTTTCTCTTTGAGACTGGGACAGCTGACTTGGGCTTGGCCATGCACAACCTTGTAGAACATGGAGAGTCGAGCATTGTGGTGACGAGTAGCCAAAGAGGACCAGTTGAGCTGCTGCAACATGTTCCCAACACTGGAGGTGTTGCGGTAGCGGTGTTGGATGAAGCGTGCTGCCCTGCGTTGAACTGTCTCAATGTTATCAATGTGGCAGCATTGGTGCAGGTCCTAGATGGATGATGCATATTCAACAAGAGGGCAAATTAAGGCTTTATAAGCGAGCTCCTTTGGAATAAAATGTCAAATGTCGTCTGTACTTTCCATAATGAAAGATGTAAGCAAAGAATCCTGGGTCAGGTGACTCAGAAATTCTTTTGATTCAGTGTGCTGCATTATCTCAATGACAGTGTCCATGATATAGTCTGATATCATGCTATGCAGATGACACACAGATTATTGGCTGGCAGATAGAACTAGGAAGGAAAGGGTTAATTTCATCTGATTTTATATATATGTGTACAGGTGTGGGAGCAGCAAGAGGATGGAACATGGCACTGTACAGCAAGCTGGAAGGTAATTAATATAATATCAGTGTTAGTGGTATCAGTTGTCAAAGTACCAACACACACAGTCATTGTGTATGCATGTATTCAGCTCATATGGTAAAACACATTGATTCATGATGAAGGAAATAGTTTGACTTTTTGTTTGAACATTTTTTTAGAATGGTGTCCAACTTAATATTGATCACGCAGTATGCAAAGATAGAACACAGAATGGTGTTTGTCATATAACCTTGTAATAATGGAACTGAATCAGTAACATTTTGATAGTTTTATGTTAGTGCTGCAGATAGCTTTCACGTGAAGTTGAATTAAGATTCTCTGTGTCTGTTGTCAAGGGGTATTTTCAGTAGACATAATGCAACTTTTACTACAGCATACTAGTGTGGCATGAGGACTAACACTAGTAACACAAACAGCAATGGCTTGATTGATTTATGTAAACTACTTAGAATAGATATGTATAAATCATCAAATATCAATTATGCAAATGGTAAATGAACTGAATCATGTAATTTATGAAACAGTTCAGTGTCAAATGACTGTCGTGTTAGACTTGGCCAGAATTTGAATACCTTTTTTTTTAATTTCATGCAGTCTGATGTGTGAACAAACAAAAAGGAAACAAAACCAACAAAAACTGTGTACATTTCAGTTGGCAGAATATTTTATTTTAACATACATGTTAACTGTCAATGTTATTGAAGTTATACTGTAGCAGGACTGGCCACCATTAATTAATAACATGTTAACCAACATCATTGTTTAAGACTCCATATCTCAGTTGCTGCAGCCAGTTATCTTGGACTTCATGTATTATGAATGACAAAGTCATTTAGTTTTGTATTAGATCGGTTTAATTCACTCCAGTTCATAACTCCTTGTGGTTTGGATGTAAATGAGTCGTATGAAATACACAGAGGATAAGATTATAGCATCTTGTAATCCATGTATTCAATCATTCTTAAGTGATTTAAGCTTGTAAATTTTATAAAGATACAAGAACTGCTGCCAAATAGCATCACTTATAGATAAATGTTTAGTATCACAGTGATGTCATGCATTTTGTGAGACCCGGCAACATAGGTTGCCAGTACCATTAATACTCTGAATTTTTAAAGCTATCTTTTGTGTAAAGAGTAAAGTATGATGATTGATATGTATATTTATATATTATCTCCAAAATCAAGCTAGTCAAAATTGTGATCAATTTAATGGGTTACAATACATGTGTTGTCAACAACATTAATTAGCTTGTAAGCTTAAATGTGGTTTTAACCAAACTTTGGCAAACCTGAGAAGAAATTCAGTCCACTTAGTGCCTGGAAAAGTGAAGCGGACAGGATAGTAGTGGTTATATTTGATTTTGAAACTTCAAAATTACCAGGTTTTGACTTTTATTGCTGGTAGTCCTCCTTTAGTTTACATTTTTTGTAGTTACAATAATTAAAGAGGAGTGTGTTCATAAATGCATGTGTGTACATACACTGAGTATTTGCTGCACTGACACTGTTACAAAAATTTTAAAAACCTTGAGATTCACGTCGATGAACTGCAGGGGATTAACTCTTTCAGACGCACAGTGGATCAGTGTGGAGAGTGTCATGGGCTCACCCAGAGTTTGGCCAAGTGTTGGCCACCTGTTCCTTTGACCGCACGGCCGCTGTGTGGGAGAAGGAAGCCGGCCAGAACCACTGGCTCAAACGCACCAGCCTGGTGGACAGCCGCACGTCTGTGACAGATGTCAAATTTGCACCAAAGCACTTAGGGTTGCAGCTGGTAAAAATAATTTTATTGATTCTTATGCATAATTTATCAGATTGTCTTCCTGTGATTGTTTCCAACCAGTACTTGGTAATTTGATATAGATTTATTTGATTTCTAGTAAATAATGACTCGTCAGGCAGGAAGCCGACACACACGGAAGGTTTTCCTCATGTTTATACGTAACAGCATAAACCTTTCATATCTGATTTCAGTGTTGACTATGTTAAGTAGGAAATCAACACAGATGCTAGCTGTCCCAGTTATTGCAGTCATCTTGCCTGGTATGGGCATGTACTTCGCAATGACTTCTTGACCAAGATCATCCTGCAGTATATAGTGGAGAATGGAAGTTCCACAGGAAGTACAAAAGAAGTCTGTGTGAACAGCGGAAAGAACAGGACTTGAACTGTGTTGTCTGTCACTCAGCACAGAAGACGGTACTTTCTTTTCTGCCATGTATCTATCATGGTTCCCATACAACCCACTGTCGTTTGACAATAATGATTTTAATAACGATAATAATTATTATTATGATAGATTTGTGTCAACATGGAGAATCCATTTTGAAGATGTATTCAGCAGTCAGGAATGGGTGTATTTAAAAAACAAAAAAGAGGACACAATTTTTTAACGAAATGGCTAGACTAGTCTCTGCGGCTTCTTGAAAACCATTCTGACATGAGAGTCTGTAGATTGTGTGAGCTTTTTTTTCTTTGTCTCCATCCCCTGTCCAATGAGGAGGCCAGATATCTCTATAAATTGCACCCCTTCCACTGGAAACAGTTCCAGTCTCAAATTCTGTGGCCAATCATGCCCTGCTGTCATGGTGATCTCTGTTTTTATTTCCTTTCTGCATCTATGTCCTTGGCAAGTTCACGTCGTGTCATGGTGATCTCCGTTTTTATTTCCTCTCCGTGTCTATGCCCTTGGCAAGTTCACATTGTGTCATGGTGATCTCCGTTTTTATTTCCTCTCTGTGTCTATGCCCTTGGCAAGTTCACATTGTGTCATGGTGATCTCTGTGTTTATTTCCTCTCTGTGTCTATGCCCTTGGCAAGTTCACGTCGTGTCATGGTGACCTCCGTTTTTATTTCCTCTCTGTGTCTATGCCCTTGGCAAGTTCACGTTGTGTCATGGTCTCAAGTAACAGTATATTCATAGGGAATGTCTCTGGAGGGATGTGTCGGGTGTCTGCCAGGTGAGGACGCTCACTCACGTTGTCTCCATGACTTGGCAATTATTGTTGTCATTAGGGGTCTTAGTGAGTGATGTCCTACATATGTTGGATCAGAACAGGCGCCACTGAACACCACCAAAGTGACTCGGCAGCAGTGCAGTGTCTCCTCTGGCGGGTTGCCTCATAGTGACTCTCCATTGGCTGCTCCGTGTGATTTGGTGATGCTGGGGCTGCAAAGAGAGGAGATGAGACAGCAAAGAAAAAGATGTGTCCTAGCATTAGCACAAATCGCTTACATTTCTGTCACTCTGTTTGCCCCTTTTCTTCACCGTTGTCCTCTTTCTTTCTGCATTTAAAAAAAAAATTTTTACTTACTACTCTTGTCTTGGTCCAGAAAGTCTTCAGACTTATTCTTAGTCTTATCCCAGTGTATATTACAAGACATAGCAGCTTTCTGCTTTGATATAGGTAGTGAGACTTTGAACGCTTTCCAGAATGATAATGGCTGTCAGGTCCCACAGTGTCTGTTTGCCTGTAGGGCTTCTTTGATGTGTTTTTTGGTGGCACAGTGATGTTTTTGATCAATTTATGTGCTTTTTTGTTGTTGTTGTTAGCTGGAGGTCAGGAATCAAGCGGTGTGGCTGACACCATCAGCAGGTCACTGTTATGTGCCCTCAGTATGTCAGTTAGTGGCCCCTTACACCATGAACTGATTGATGTCAGTGCATCTACATGTATATTTTTAGTATCTTTTTTTTTTTTGACAAGGCTTTCTGTTCTAGGGGCACTTTCACTACATACAGCTCCCCCTGCCTCTTTGGGATCAGGGCCAGTAACTGCCTCTTTTCCGTCTGTCTCTATGACTGCACTTTGTTGTTTTTTTTGTCTTTTTTTACCCTCCTGGTTTTGTGAATCATTCTTCTGTCTTTTTTTCTAGAAACCCTGATCAACTTTTTTGGGGGTCTATTCTGGAATTAGGGAGAGTCTGCCTGTCAGGCTTTTTTTTTCAACATATTTCTTTTGGCAGTTCAATGTTTTATTAAATTTTAGCAGTTCAATGTTTTATTCATTTTTATTTTTTTAATGTCTGGAAGAAAAATGTAGTGGAGTACCTGACGCTTTCAGCACACCCCAGTTACATCTGCTGTAACAGTGTAAGGGTGTCGATGGAAGCTGGCTTGTCATGATTTGCTTGAGAGAACTGTAATATGCCGCTTTTGGCTCACCCGCTCTCAACCGGCCTTGGCCGGTATCGATCGGGCGAATCCAAAAGCGGCATATTACAGTTCTCTACTAAGCATGTCTTCCACTGAAAGCTAGTGTACACACACGCACACATGCACACACACGAGTGCGCTGAAGTAAAACCATACCTCCCCGCTTGCCGCGCAGGGAATTCAATGACTTTCAAAAAGCCTATTGAAATTGAAAGAAACTCTTATCACAGCAATCACACATACTCAGTAGACTTGATTCTACTGGGCATGCGTTTCGGGCGGTTGACTCTAATGCCGGCATTTCTACCTGCAAAGCGCGGCAGCACCTGCAAAGCTCAGCGGCAAACTAGGCCAAGTGATCATATGTGATCACTTGACCTAGTTGATTGAGGTTGCGAGCGGGACACAACCTGTTTAGTCACAAAGCAAGAAGTGGCCCTAGTAGTTCCCCTTCTTGTTTGTTTGTTGGTGTTTGTCCTACCCCACGCATGCACACCCCCACCCCCACCCCCACCCCACGCACGCACGTCCCCCCACCCCCACCCCTGGACTGTCTATTGTGTGTTTGTTTGTTGTTTGTTTGTGTTTGTTGTTTGTTTGTGTTTGTTGTTTGTTGGTGTTTGTGTGTTTGTCCTACCCCACGCATGCACACCCCCCACCCCACCCACCCCCACCCCACGCATGCACACTCAAGTCATCCACAAGTTCTTACTTAAGTCATCCACAAGTTCTTACTCAAGTCATCCTCAAGTAGTCCTCAAGTCATCCACAAGTTCTTACTCAAGTCATCCTCAAGTCATCCACAAGTTCTTACTCAAGTCATCCTCAAGTAGTCCTCAAGTCATCCTCAAGTCATCCCCCCAAGTCACCTCAAGTTCTTACCCAAGTTAACCTAAGATTCATAACTAAGCCATCCTCTAAGTACAACCAAGTTCTTATTTAAGTTATCTTATAATTGTCAAAAAAAAAAACCAAGACAGTCTATGTTTTTATCTTAAATAGTAGATGTCTAATATAGTACACACACGCCTCAAAAAACGCGTCATCGTTGAGGATGTCTTGCTCAGCGTCCTCTGCGCGAAATCGGTCAGCATAGATCTTAATGAAGTTCTTACATCCTAAGCAACCGCATTGATTACAATTCTGGTCTATGGAAATGTCTTTTATAGACTCCATGTCTTTATTTATTGACACCATCATTTTATAATACGCCATTATCTATTTTTATCAAAAAAATTTAAAATTAAGTTCTTAAAATATTATTGCATTTGAAATGGATCAAAATTATCTTTTATTGGCGGTGCTGGCGTGCTGTTGTGTTCGTCTGTGGTATTTAGTGGTAGAGATTGTTTGGACTTTGGTTCTTGTTGCCATTGTTTATATATTTTATAACTGTAATAACCACCCCCAGCAGCAGCAGCAATGACGCCAAAAATGGCAACAGTTTTAACTTCAATATTCCATGAAGACTTTGGTGCCCTTGAATCGCATGGAGTTTTTATAGCTGGCATTGAATCAACTTGTTCTGGCGTTGGCGGTTTATTATGAGTTATATTCTGTAACATTAATTTTTTTTGTCTGTTCCACTCTGCTAATTTTTTTCCTGCTTTAACACGCCCAGGATGCTTTTCACTGGTCTCCACCTGATTCAGTGTTTTCTGCTGATTTTCTGGCTTGGTTACTTTCTCCACCTGATTCAGTGTTTTCTGGTTCTGCTGATTTTCTGGCTCGGTCATTTTGAAGGGAAATAAAATCTATATGATTAAAAGTAATTAATCCCATGATTAACGGCGATAACAATGTTCCAAATCTGTAGTATAAATCACATCCTAGAGACTCTAATGACTTTGTTAAAACTGGATCTTGCGTTAAATCATACGTAAGATCTTGTTCAGAATCAATGGGAGCAAATCTACTGACTAGTTTAGTGTACAAACTAAGAACCGTTTGCCCGACACTTTTCACCATTCTCGACCCCAACTGCGCTTCATACCTGTTATGATACTTTAAAATGTCTTGCGGCGACATCTGTTGAATCTGTTCTATGCTGAATTCAGTTCCGAGGAACTGTTTTGTTTTCCCACATGCTGCCAAAGAATACAGCCTTTCCTTTTTGGGCATAATAGCTTGGTCATCAACCTGGTCATTTGTAATCATAAGTTCAGGAAGGTTTAGGCTGCCCTGTAGCTGTAGTAGATCATCGCTGTTCATGTTTTTATTAATTATAATTATTTTATTTTTTAAAAATGAGCACCGAAAAAACTATTACCAACCTTGTATACCATTCTGCTGTTATTGGAGGTCTAAGTGTAGGATACACGATGCTTGGTAAAAGCCTGTTAAAAATAAAGCCGGCAGATCTTGGCAAGCTAGGCTTTGAGGATTCAGCAAAACTGATTGCTGTTATTGCAGCTTCGTTTGCTACGAAAGATTTTCTAGTTAAGCAAGGAATAATTCCTGACAGTATCAATATGTAAAAATAAAAAATACATTTATAAAAAATGGCTTCACTCGTAATGATGATAGGCGGTGCAGTAGTGAATGCGCTTGCTTTTAGCGGAAGTAATTACGCATTTAGTAAACTACGGGATGACGGCGAGAGAAAAAGACATAACAAAAAGACATAACAAAGCTATGGAGCAACTAGCCGCAGCACAAGATCGCTATGAAAAGCAGAGAATTATTTTATTAATAACACACTGAAAAAACAGGGACATGCAGCTTACACATTTAAAGATGTTGATCAAGCAATAAAAGAGTATTATCTTGTAACAGGCAAGCCAATCGAAACATTGCCCCCACCAAAATTCAGCGACTTTATCAACCATCAGAAAAACA
Organism: Conus ventricosus; assembly: GCA_018398815.1. NCBI lineage: Eukaryota > Metazoa > Mollusca > Gastropoda > Neogastropoda > Conidae > Conus > Conus ventricosus. The sequence continues at coordinate 11,153,167 of CM031612.1, read as the reverse complement.
AAAGATGCAAGAAATCGCGTTTATTGTTGTTGGTATGACTGTCGTGTATTTTGTTGCGCATAATATTGGCTGAATAAAAAATGAACAAAATCTATTATTCGCCAAAAGGATATTGGAAGGGAATCACGGCAATAAAAAAGCTAAGCCAAGCAGCTGGAGTCAGTGAACAAACAGCAAAGGAATGGTTATCTAAACAAGCAATCTGGCAAATTTATCTACCTGCACCTAGACGAATACAGAGACCACACTTTGTGAACACAACTCCAAACGACACCCATCAAATGGATCTTCTATATTTACCCTCTGATACGATTAGACGAAAAAGATTTAAGTACGCACTTACAGTCATTGACATAGCTTCAAGATACAAAGATGCAGAACCATTAACACAAAAGAGTGCTTCTGCTGTTGCTGTCGCCATACAACTGATATACCAACGAGGTCCGCTAACTTATCCCCGCATGATTCAAGTTGATGATGGAAAAGAATTTAAAGGCCAAGTGAATCAATTATTGTTGAAACATAGAGTTACCATTAAAAGAGGCATTCCAGGAGTTCACAGATCACAGGCTTTAGTTGAAAACTTTAACAAACAGTTAGCTGAAAGACTTTTTTCCTACCAGTATCACAGAGAGCTGATTGACAATTCTCGCAACACAGAATGGGTTAGAAGACTGCCCTCAGTTTTGCGCGCAATGAATAATGAAGAATTTAAAGGGCTAAAACCAGTACAAGCAATCAAAAGAAAAACAATAAATGTTGCTGAAGGAGACGTCAGTTCATCCGGCAAACTATTACCATTTGGTTTGAAAGTAAGGTACCTTTATTTACCGGGAGAAGCAGAAGGGACACTCGCATCAGGGCAACAGATCCAGTTTGGAGTGTTGATCCATATGAAATAAAAGAATTGTAAAAATGAATCCGCCCGTGTATTATTTACGAGAAACTGACACAACAAAACAACCAGCTCCTCAAAGATCTTTTGTGAAAGAAGAACTGCAAATAATCCCACCAGACACAGTTCCGCTTTAATTAATTTACGTAAATATATTGAGTTTAAAAGAAGCTCAGAATGAAGCACAGAACGAAACAAGAATGGTAAAGGAAGAGACCTTGGAAATGATACGGAATCATTTCATGCGTGTAATGCTATTAGGGGAACATTTTCGAAGATTAATCAATGCATGCTAAACCATCCAGATCACCTACAACTCAAACCCCCAAATTGGGAAAAAGAATATCTTGAAATAATAAAAAAAATTCGAACGCATCAAGCAAACATGAGAAAAGATTTAAATGAATTGGATGAAGCTATGATTGATCTTATAATAAAAGTTGATGAAAAATATAAACCCGAAGAATGTATACAATTATGCCGTCCTCCAGTGCCCGATTGCATATGAAAACTCTGGATTAACAAATACTCGTTTTGTGTTTGTTCTATCTAATGACTTCTTTGTTACAACCGTTGTGTTGATCTCATGTAGATTAGATCGCAGTTTTACGTTGTCATGATGAAAAGTCTTATTGCCAAACAATGCTTCTTTGTAGTTGTCATGTGATATGTTTGACTGCACAACACTGCGAGATATTCCCTTTGCTTTCTTAATGGTTTTCTCCTGGCTCGAAATACTGTACATTTTCGATCTTAAACCAACATACTCCTTGATCACCTTTCCAGATAATTCATCCTTCATCTTTCCTAAAACCTTTTGTTAGTAATTGAATGCAAAGGCGAATCTTTAGGATAATCGGACGTGTCGTACCATCCACTCGCTTCTTTAGCTACTTCTAATTCCATGTCTTTATAGATGTCTTCAGTAGGGATATCTATAACAAAACTGTCTGTATCTGTGTAAAGTACTCTGGACTCCGGATACAAGGGCTTAAAGTAGTCGTAAAGAAAATTCTAACATCAAAAGCTTTGATAATTCTAAAACGGTAAACCCAATAAATACAGGCTTGTCTAATTTGACTTTCTTTTTTTTTTCATCATTATGCCAAAAAGCTGATCATGAAATCTTCTAAATTCCTGATAATTAGGTTTTGAAGTCAGCTTAATTGCTTCGTTCTCTTTGGTGACCAATCTAACATCTTTGCGCTTGTGCGGATTCTCCATAGCCCTTTCCAAAACAGCTGTTGTTCATCAGCTTGAAAAAGTCTTTTTCTGAAGCATCTGTGGATTTAGTTCTGAGATCATGTTCTTCATGATGTATGGTTTCATGAACTGTTCTTGATCGAAAGCAATTATACGATGAACAGCTGTCAACTTTAAACCATGTCTTAAATAAAATTGTAGAAGTCTGTAATGACAGACATAATTTTTTTTGCCTCGAAGATTGGCACAAGTTTAGCGGCTCTCTTGGATTCGTCTTTAGACTTTCTCTGCCGCTAATGGATAGTCATTATGCAGGTCATGGAGTTCATGAGGATATTCTAAGTCAACTTCTAGAATAAGACCTCTTTACGATCAGCTGTAAGAGTATGCAGATGTTCTACAAATTCTTGAAGTTTTTAATACCACCAGTGTACATTTTAAAGTTGCGTAAGGGAAGCGATTGCGCCATACCCCAAACCCCATACAGATTGTTTGCGTCTAAATACATGAGATAGTTAGACCTTTTACTCGATTCATAGTCGTCCAAGTATTTGTGGTTTGCTTTACAGTAATGGTGCGACGCCATACTAATTCCTCCACGCAATCCGTTTTCAATCATCTGAAGCATTGGTAGGTCAGACAATAAATCAATCTGTACTCCAGTAAACTTTAAGAAAGCATCCCAACTCATCCCGGGTGCAGAAATGTAATGCGCGTGATCCAGGCTAAAAATGTTTAATGCAGGTCTTTCTGAAATTTTTTCAAAAACGTCCGCCAACAAACATACATCTGCCATCAAGTATGAGTCATGATAGTCTCCCATCGTTTTACACTCTAACTTCTGCCACGCATCTTGAGCATGCTGGTAATCAGAATCACTGATGTCCTTTCCTCTAAGACTAGAAAAGAACGCGCCTTTAGGGGGAAAAGTGTGTCTTCGTCAAACCTTTCCCAACTGTTCATGTATTCATAAGGGTAAACGCCCTTTCTAACAAGAGTTGGGTCAAAATATTCTTCCGTTATTGGACAGACTTTAAGGACATAGCCAGCGACTCTAATGAACCCATCATGTGCTGCATAGAGTCATAAAAAGACATGTTATTTAAAGTGAAACACATGTACTTTTCTGATGACTGTGCAATGCATGCTACCCTGAAGGAGTCGGTTACTGCTTTCATTAAAAGGGTGGGAGTCGTAACCTCGCAAGTTGTGAAAGAATATAGGCAGCTTCCATGTCTTTGGTTCAAACTTAGTTGAAGATTGCATTTGTTATGCGCCGCTCCTCTGAACTTTCCACTAATGTGATCATGGTCTCTTACTTTTGGATTTGTTGCTTCTTCACTGAGTTCTAAACCACAAATCCAACAATGTGTGGCTGAGTCATACTGTTCTTGGTCTTCAGGTGTCATTATGATTTCAGATAAATTCAGATTATTAGAACAGTCATTACGCACTTGCTGCATGCGTTTTAAAAAGTATTCTGCAGCATTTGGTCCTCTGTATAATTCTGGCTTTGAATGAACGCCATCCGCCCTGACATAACGAAGGCAAATGAACAAATCTGGTGATTACTCATTAAGACTTTTTTTTTCGAAGTTTTTGTGGCGCTGGCCCTTCATAAGGAACAATGAGTGATTCGAAGTCTGCGAAACTACGTATGGAGAATTTTGCAGTCGTTTCCAGTTCTTAAAACTAACTTTACTGCCTTCTGGGGGCGTAATTAGTTCTGTATTACAGTCAACTGGGTCGATACAATGTTTCTTATGTTCGCTTGCGGCTTGAGCAGATGGAATTCTTGTTAAACATTTCTGCAGAATTCTTGTTTATGGTAATGCTTTGAAGTATGCCGCAATAATCTACTCATTGTTCGTATCAATGTGTAATGCGGTACCCCCGCTGGTGAAAACATCAGTAGTAAGTCAACATGATTTTTGTCTGGATCACCTTTTGTTGGGCTGTTCTTGGACACTTTAATGGGTAGTAGATTTGTTTCCTCATCCCATGTGTATACATTAACAGTTATTGGTTTGTTTTGTTCTTCAAACTGATCAATGGAATCCACGCTAACAGAAAGGATATTTCCACTAAAGTTAAGATCATTGATGTAAGGGTGATAGTTAGACACTCCTCTGCGTTTTTGGGGATATAATGCAGCCTTGCGAGAACACACCACATAAAACAATTGTTTGTCTGAATAATTCTTTATGTTTAGAACTGCTTTTTTTGCAACTAATGCTGGAGGCAGTGGAATGTAAGACTTGCCAACAATCGGCGCATACTTAGACTGTTTTAATCTGATCTCTAGGACTTCGCCCTCTGACCAACCAGAGCCTCTCATTTTGGCTTCTTCGGCGGCCACATCAAACTGTGTAAGCATTGGTCTGCCCAACCAGGCGTTAAGTCATTTTTTACAAAGATAACCTGTTGTTTAGTTGAGACCCAGACTTCTAGATTTTCTTCATTTATTGTTATATAGTCGATTAAAACAGCTAACATTACTTTAACTGGTGGGTCTATTGTTAGTTTACCCGGAACTTGAGAAATAGAAATGCACAACACTTGCCTGTACGTTTGCTGGATTAATGACTTCTAAATCAATATCATTAGTGCTCTTGATAAATCTTCTTGCATTGCTTCAAAAAATTCGTCTGGACCTTCATATAACTATCCATGTTGAGTTTTTTTTTCTAACTCAAAATATTTATTTAAATCAAAAAAATAATTAATCAATATCGATGGTCTTTTTGTGCTTGGACTCATAAACTAAAGTATAAACACCCTTTGGCGTTGTTAATGTGAGCTGTTTAGAACAGAGTTTAATGTTTCGTTTACTTTTTTTAAGCATTCCTTTTTTATCTGCTCGGGGTCTGGCTGTTGAGAAAAAGTTGTCCTCGCCTTTCTTTGAAGATCAAACTTTTGTCTTTTGTAGTCATCAAAATCGCCTGTAAACGACTAAATTCTTCATCCGTGATGTTGAGTCAGCTAGTGCTTTATTTAAATCAGCTTAAAGGAACAAGCTTAGCTGTTATTAGTTGAACCATAGCTGTGTGCTTTTGGAGTTTAGTTTTTAATTTTTTGCTAGCTGCACCTACGGCTAATGAACACACGCCGAGAGCTAAAGACAAACCACATAGAGGTATAGCTAACGGTGCACCAAAAACCTGTTGCTAAGAGACCAACACTCGTTCCTGCTGATAGAGCGCTTATAGTCGATGCCCCAGTATTAACATAGGTAACAGCATTAAAGGCAGCAGAATACCTTCGTTTGGTTTTGCTGTATTTTGAAAGGTCCTGCTCTAGTACTTGCTGCATTTGTGTAATGTTTGTTAATCTGAAAGTTTTTATGCTAGGGTTTTTCTACTATCCCTTCGTTTGACGACTCTGTAGGTACTTTCGGATAATGCTGAACAGACATGCTTTTTAAAATAAAAAAATAATTTAGTAATGTATATTTTCTAATCTGTTATCTTGAATATTTAGCTGCGCATCGTATATTAAAAACAAATACATAACGTGTATTTGTTTTTAATATACGATGCGCAGCTAAATATTGTTTATCGACCTCTTTTTCTTTATCAATTTGAATGTTTATTATGTCTCTGACAGTTCCTCCCCGCTTCCATGTAACTGATTATCCTCCGTTGACCTTAGGTCAGTCCATAAACCGTATTTCGTTGTTAAATAATGATCAAGTCTAACGCTGTGAAGATGTAGATCTTTAGACACAAGGTCAACTGTTGGATTTCTACACCTCCCGCCTCCAAACAGTTTTCTTATTTCATCAAAATGCTGATAAGGTTTAAGCCCGCTAGCGTAGATTTGGTTAGGACTACCCTCAATTGTACATTGCACTTTTGTTATTTTAGGATTAACAAAATTTTCAGTTTGTCTTTCGAATGGTCCTTCATCTTCGCACAGCAATAAAATACCTTTAAGCGATCTTGCTGTGGCACTAAAACTAAAATTCCATATAGTGTCCCGCCCTGCTTTTAGATATTTAGAATGAAGAATCACTCTTTCATAATATATTGCTAATTTTGACTGATATTGTTGCTCAATTAGCCTTGCTAAATTAGGGTTGCTAACAACGTCAAACTCTAACGAGATGTCAGAAATGCTGTACTTTGCTTCGGGTCTGTTGATCTAATAACACGTTTGTAGTCATTAAAAGTTATTCATATGACAATCTGTCTTTTAATGCTCCTTGAAAGTATGGGCATGCGCTTTTAACAACTCAAAATCTAGGGTATGAAAAAGCGATTTTCATACGCATAACTTACAGCTACAAACCTTTTGCCGTCTTTAGCATCTGCGGCGCCTATTCTATGTTTTAGTGCTTCTTCATTTTCGATTCCTTGAAACGCAAGATCAGCTCTTTCGCTCGCGGTTAGCCATAGATCAGAATAGGTTAAAAATATGTCTGCATTGTGTAAAGAAAATATTTCTTGCCCCTCAAGTTTTATAGAAATTTTCTTAACGATTGCCCGCCCCAGATTCTGGACAACTGTCCTGTTTGGGTCTGTTTTGATGTGAGTTCTATTTTGAAAGTAAGACGCGCAAGCCTGGCACAATCACTTCATCTGCTCCTAGGTCTGGAAATTTGACAGTAAAATTTGATCTGAATCAATAGTAGATGGATTATTTGGAACAGTAATATTCCGCTTATTTCCCTTCACGCCAAAGGCTCTTTCAGTCTTCTATGCGGTCAAGAATCGAGCCATATGTTTGTGACATTTTTATAAAACAAAATAAAAAGTTTATTATTAAAGAAACATGGCAGGCATTGAAGGTGAAGAAGATTATGATGTTTTTGATCCTGGAGACGACATGAGTGAAATGACTCCTTTGATACAGCATCGCTCAACGACCTCATTGCGGCGTGAATTAACAGAAAGTACGGTCGGGAGCATTTTACAAAAGTTTAGGCTTAGAACCCCCCAATTTATAGACCCTAATGATTTTGAAGTAAAAGATGATGGCCATTTGTTTGTAAGAAGCGACCAAGGGCAACGCGTTCAGCTTACAACTAAACGAGACCCATTAAAGTTTTATTTCCATAGGTACAATTAGACAAAGACTCCCTGCGAGCGTACAAAATCGCCTTGGCATTGCTAAACCAAAATTAGATAGGGATGCAGTTGCTAAACTTCAAAACATACAACAAGAACTCCCAACAGATAGCCAAATACAAAACATGGAACTTCAAGATTTAAGTCAAACAGCAGACAAAGTAATGCAAGCAGAAACCAGTTTTTCAGAAGAAACAGCATTAAAAAACTATACACACCCCCCGCTACCCATGCGGAAATAGCGGCCCTTGATCATGCTTTGAGAAGCATCAGAGGCGAATTAACAAACAATTTAGCAAAACTAGGTGAACTAGATGAGCATATAAAAAGAGAAAAAGAAAAATCGTTGAGGCTGATGACGCCAACTTAGGCATGATATTAAAGAAAAATAACCCAAAGACTAAAAGATCTTGAACAAGAGAGATCAGCAAGACTAGAAGCGTTGTCTACTAACCGAGAACAATTGCGAACTCAAGTGAGCAGAATAAGAGAAACTATCCAAAGAATTTTTTTATGAAGACACAACACTAGCAGAAAGAATAAGAACACTGTTTAGAGAGCAAGGGGTCACATTAGTAAGCGTTAACGGCCTTAGATTTGCAATAAGTACACTGGTGATGGCTATTACAGGCGGCGGTGGTCAAGGGCCGGTATCATGGGTAAAAAAAAAGCTTGATCATCTTGCGGATTTATTAAAAAAATTAGCCGGTAAAGCTATAGACTCTTTACCAGGTATATTAGGGGGTGTCGTTAGCTGGATTTTGTCTACTGCAGGCAAAGTAGTTGGCTTTATGACTGAGCACTTATGGACATTAGTTCTCTTAATAGTTGGGTTAATATTTAGTAAAATAAAGACCAAGTAATCCCAGGCCAGTTAATCCAAGAACAAGTGCTGTCTTTTCATATTCATGTCATTATTTTTTTTGACTTCTTCAACGGCCTTCGGCTTTGGGGCCTCGGATTGGATGACTTATTCTTGGGTGTTTGTTTACTGCTTGCAATATTACTGGCTCAGAATTTATTTCGTTTTTTCCGACCTTCTGTTCATTGCCTGCCACAAGGATTTCATTATTGATAGTTTATTATTGTTCCTATCTGGGGTCTGAGGTCAGAAGGTAGCATATATAAACCAGTGCCAACAGCAAAGTCTACTTTCGATCTTGCGTATTGTAAAACATTTTGGTATCTTTTAATACTTGAAGGTAAATCAACTGTAGAATTAATGGCGTCCTCTAAATTTGCTAAGTATTGTTTTTGTGCATCAAAACCAGTAGAAGGATCAGTTATGCTCGATCTCATTTGTGCTTGCGAACCTAGCAAAACACCAAACGTAAGTACGAATAGAGTCGTTTATTCGTTCTATTCCTGCTTTAGTTAGGCCCTTAGAAGTGTCTAAGATAAATGTTGTCCATGCTGATTTATGCTCTTGCTCTATGGACCCTAGTGAACAGCTGTGCCTGAAGAGAAAGATGTGTAAGGAGGATTCCAGTCATACTTATACTTTCTGTGCACGCCCCAAAAATAAGGGGGGCCTAGACCATGATTAAGATCCAACTTTTGTCTAAAGTCTGTCTTGGCCTTAATATTGAATTCGTTACAGATCCTTTCAAAAGCCTTCATGTCTATTCTGTTGCTGAATGGATTAAACGGTTTGTCATTTGGTAATGGTGCTTGCAGTTCAGTCAAAATACGTCTGAAGGTGTAATAAAAATGAAATCTGTACACTGACCTCACCAAAGGATTAGGGTGATTTAAATGATCAGCATACGACACTCCACACCCAGTTGATGCGCAAAACACAGCAAAGTTTAACTGGTTCTGATAAAACTGCATCGGATGACTGAACCATACTTTCGGGGTGCGGTCGTTTTTAATAGGAGGGTTAAGATATTTGGCCAATGGGGTACTCACCTTACTTGAAAGGCGTCAGACTGAGTCCCCAGAAATGTCAAGAGTATCAGTTGTTATATTTTTAAGATTGTAGTGCGGCCCAACAGAATATTTGCATTAGTATATTGAATGCGCTCATTTTTAATTTGTTTTAAAAAAAATTTTTTAACAATAACAACTCAAGACCGTCCTTCGTTTTTAGAACATGCTATTGATAACAATTGCGGAACCAGAATGGTTGCACTTCATGAAATTTTTTACAAAGTTGTATGGTTTAATATAAGTGAATCAAAGAAGAATAATAAGATTAAAAAATATGGCGGGGGAAGAAACTTAATTAGCCAGTTAACAATACCTGATGGTTATTACGGGTTTGGGTCACTAAAAGAAGCATTGAGTAACTTTGACATTACTCTCAAACTTAACAATGCAAATCTGAAAACAATTAACATTCAAACCTGAAGAAGCAAATTACTTTTTTGATAAAGAGCTAGCTAAAATGTTAGGCTTTGGAGCTAACACTCAGGACACTCAAAGATTTATTGTTACACCAGACAAAACTACTTATGAGGGGGAAAGTCCGCTCGACTTGCATTTCATTTTATTACTCTATGTTCATTTGGATGAGCTGAGCACTGATGAAAACTTATATGATGGAAGGCCCTCAACTGTTTTAAGAGCTCTTCCATCAGGGAAAGCTGCATATTGCGATTATGAAATTATACAATTCCCTAATTTACAGTTTAAAAGATTAGTTTGTGGGGGGGTTGGATCATTTAATATAAAAATCAAAGACAAAGCAGGAAAAGTTGTGAAATGTGATAACCTGCACATTGTTTTGGAAATAAAATAATTAGTTGTTCTAAAAAATAATGTCGCGTGGGCCAGATGAATCAGGAGTTGCATTAGCGCCTGTGAGGTGTATAACTTTAGAATTAAAAGACCTTGCAGACGTTACAGACTTTGAACAGAATGGTGAGATAGGCGCTTTGTATGGTTTTGAGTACACTAAAGATGGTGATTATAAACGCAAAGAGGTTGGCGACAGCAAAAGGTTTCCTAAACTAGAACAACTACGCAATGTAGAAGCAAATAATGTTGGCCAGTAAAGAATATAAAATAGTTCGAAAACCTGACCTTAAATGGCACTTAGAACCATATTTAGAATGGGAAATAAAATTTGAATTCATAAGCCCATTTACAGTTTTTAGCCGTCAAAAAAGTTTCAGAAAAGCATTCAACTCTGGCCCTTTACATGTAAGTCTTATGCCAGACGACAATAGCCGGAAAGAAATTGAAATAACACCGTATGGGAAAAAACAGTACATCCTCCACAGAAGAGAAACGGTTTTAAAGGACGCTTCTACAAAATTACAGTTCTTTCCAAGCAGAAAATTAGGAGACACGTTCACAATGATATTTGAAATTTCTGTCTTTAAAGATAAGGAAAGGGATGGGGTTGTGGGCGTTAGTGACGTCCTTATAAAAGGAATTAATATTAGCTGGCAAAACTTAGACGTTAAACGTCTTAACGTTACCATCGTCGTTCTTCACAATGGTGAGGATATTAAGGTTATAACAACAAGCAACAAAATCAGCGTTGACTTAAATAGAAACAATCTTACAGAACTGAATTGGATTAATCTTACGCATTTAGGCCTTATAGGGTTTTTATTATACTGAACAAGTTTTAACAGAGAGCATGATAAAAAATAATAACTGGATTAGATTAAATTCTGTTATAAAACTATGGAGCAGTTAAACTTTATGACAAAAACTCCTCATTGTTCATTGATTGTGGACAAACTGGTTGTGGAAAAACAATATTTGTCCTCGACCTATTAACAAACAGTTTATCGCTATAATTTTGATTATATTGTAATTTTCTGTCCGACGCTTAAATGGAACAAAGCATATCATGATAGAAGGTTTATATGGACAGATGATGACATATATTTAGTTCATCCTAGCAATAAACTGAGTGAGTGTTTAGAACAGTTTTATAAACTGTTTGAAGGAACGCAAACACTATTTATATAGATGACTGTTCAGCAGAAAGAGACATAGTTAAAAAGAGAAACACTTTGTCAAAACTGCTTTCAGTGGAAGACATGCTGGGATAAGTGTGTGGATTTTATGTCAGAAATATAAACTCCGTTTTAAAAGACTTTAGAGAACAGTTAAAGACTGTAGTTTTATTTCACATGAAAGACAGAGACTCATTTGATGAATGTTTGCGCGAAAATGATGTTATTGAAAATGATCAGGAAAAACATAGGGTTAAGCAAAAACTGAAATCTAAAAAGTTTTGTAAATTAGTATTAAAAACGGACAACCCTACACAGTATGTCTGTTTGTAGGGTCGTTATTTTTTGGTTATTGAAGTCTTGCTTATCAGAGAACTATAATATGCCGCTTTTGGAGTCGGCCGCTCGGAACCGGCCAAGGCCGGGGAGAGCGGGTGAGCCAAAAGCGGCATATTATAGTTCTCTGCTTGTGATGTTTTTCAGGATAGGATTATCGTTTTGTTTGTTGTAATAACCTGTTCAGGATTTCACATTCTTTTCCTGAGGAGTTTGACAGCCCTGAAAAGGCTATATGTGTTTGGCTGGACAATGATGATGAGAAAAAAAGGGAAATACAAACAGTTTTGAAATTACTGACGCTCTTTGCTGAATATGATTACCCAGTGTTCGGTTGTTTCGGTACAGTACTTTTTTTTTTCTGACTGTAATGAAATCATTCCTTTGTATCCACAGGCCACCTCTTCGGCTGATGGCATCATACGCATCTATGAGGCGGTGGACGTGATGAACCTCAGCAACTGGTCCCTGCAGCATGAGTTCAACTGCCGCATCAGCTGCAGCTGCATGACCTGGAACCCCTCCAGGTAGGTAGCTCAGATGTCACAATGCATGACCTGGAACCCCTCCAGGTAGGTAGCTCAGATGTCACAATGCATGACTTGGAACCCCTCCAGGTAGGTAGCTCAGATGTCACAATGCATGACCTGGAACCCCTCCAGGTAGGTAGCTCAGATGTCACAATGCATGACCTGGAACCCCTCCAGGTAGGTAGCTCAGATGTCACAATGCATGACTTGGAACCCCTCCAGGTAGGTAGCTCAGATGTCACAATGCATGACTTGGAACCCCTCCAGGTAGGTAGCTCAGATGTCACAATGCATGACCTGGAACCCCTCCAGGTAGGTAGCTCAGATGTCACAATGCATGACCTGGAACCCCTCCAGGTAGGTAGCTCAGATGTCACAATGCATGACCTGGAACCCCTCCAGGTAGGTTGCTCAGATGTCACAATGCATGACCTGGAACCCCTCCAGGTAGGTAGCTCAGATGTCACAATGCATGACCTGGAACCCCTCCAGGTAGGTAGCTCAGATGTCACAATGCATGACTTGGAACCCCTCCAGGTAGGTAGCTCAGATGTCACAATGCATGACCTGGAACCCCTCCAGGTAGGTAGCTCAGATGTCACAATGCATGACCTGGAACCCCTCCAGGTAGGTAGCTCAGATGTCACAATGCATGACTTGGAACCCCTCCAGGTAGGTAGCTCAGATGTCACAATGCATGACTTGGAACCCCTCCAGGTAGGTAGCTCAGATGTCACAATGCATGACCTGGAACCCCTCCAGGTAGGTAGCTCAGATGTCACAATGCATGACCTGGAACCCCTCCAGGTAGGTAGCTCAGATGTCACAATGCATGACCTGGAACCCCTCCAGGTAGGTAGCTCAGATGTCAATGCATGACCTGGAACCCCTCCAGGTAGGTAGCTCAGATGTCACAGTGCATGACCTGGAACCCCTCCAGGTAGGTAGCTCAGACTTTCACAACGCCAGTTGATTTTCAGCTTCACAGTTAGCTTGATTTTTTTTTCAATCACCAGCATCAAGCAAACAGTGTGAAGCATACTGGCATGCTTTTTATATATATGTGGATGGGCGAGGGATGGAAGGAGACAGCATCCTGTGATGAATCATTCGCTGTGTGCACATTTTAACTCGGAACCAATGGCATTGTGAAGCACAACTGCAGATACAGTGTAGTCTTATAACAGTGCACTGTCTTTAAACGTCGGAAAGAGGTTGAGTCAAAAGAAAATGGAAAGCCTGGATGCAACATGCATAATTCTTTCTATTTTCAAAGAATAGTGAGATAAGATATAACAATCCATAATAAAAAGAAAAGAAAATGTCTGGACACATTTACAGCAACAGCTTGGGGAGTATTGTCCTGTTCAAGGCATAATGTTTGCTCTTTGTTGTTCCATGACTGACAGTGCTGAGATTTATTGTTTTACCAGCACTTGGTACATGAAAAAAACTGTGCCAAATCAATTGTGTATATGGTTCCAGTCTAGAAATTAATTTGTGAGCAGCAGAGAGCTCACACTTGACCAGGTTCCGCCACAGACTGGGTCATGTGAAACACAGCATACAGGCACTTGCCCAGGAAACCTGACCACCCATGAATTGACACAGATCAGCAACAGGTACTGTCACTCAAACACTGATCCTATGTACCGAGTTGCCCTTGATGTGCTCTGCTTTTGGCTTCAGTGTGCACTCACCAAGCTTTCACACCCAGACATGTTTCTAGTTATTGTGTACAGTTGATTGTGCCACTGTGTGTTCAATCAAAAGGGTTGGGCTGACTGAAAAATTGTTAGGCTGCTTTCCCTTTCCATGTAAGGATCCCCAATGGGTTCGTTTGTCAGGCAGGGTAAATGTCAATCATGACTGATCAGTTCAGAGAGGTAGAACAAGGCTGGGTGACTGTTATCAGCCATGCATACCAAAAGGCCTCTGCATGACTTGCTGTTGATAGTTCCATGTACTCAACAACGTTGGCTCTTAGATTGCAACAGAATGGATGTGTGTGTGTGTGTGTGTGTGTGTGGTGTGTGTGTGTGTGTGTGTGTGTGTGTGTGTGTGTGTGTGTGATTTGCTAGAAATTGAAGTGTTGTGTTTTACACAGTTATTTTTATTTTTATTTTACTCTTAATACTAGTTTTATTTTTTTCAGAAATATTAACATGAATATGCCATGTAAGTTAGTATTATTTTCATAACCTTGCATACATGTAATGTGCAATGTGCGCTTCTGTCCATGTGCCCATTTTCAGATATCTTCATAGGTACTTAGGTGGGCATGAATTTTTACTTGTGGAACATCATGCAAACCAAAATGTACATGGTCATGCTGATTATGTGTTTAGCTTTTATTAGTTAGAAGTATACTGTTTGTTCAGGAGGGGGGAAAAAATGTGACAGTTTCCTATCTCTCTTTTCTCTCACCCCACATCCACCTTTTCCACAAAAAAGCCAAGGTGGTCGCAGTTGTTTTTGACAGTGATATAGGAGACTGTTACAGTTTGAATGTGTGATGGTTGTAAATGGACATTTTTGCTCGATTCTCATTGTAGTTTTGCATTTTTGTTTGTAAAAGGGCACATGTTTCTTGTTGGGACTGTCATTGTTGTATTTACAAACTACAGCAAGCAATGTGTGCCAATACACGTTTTTGGTATTTTGTACTCCATTTTAGATAGATAGACAGATAAAGCGTACATTTGATGCACTGCATTCCAGAAAAATACATCAGATCAAAATATGATTTTGTGCATTTACAGTTAACATGCCAGCCGGTTTGCCTTTGCTTTTTGAGTTGACATTTTCGCAGTAAATGTTGTCATATTAAAATGTCATGCCAGAACAATTACTGTATTGATATATGATTCTAATTAAGCTCAAGTGGAAGTCAGTTTAGAAGAGAAATCTTGAGTGTGAAATAAAAATGCTTTTCAGCGAAGAACCTTTGGAGAACAAAGTTTCCAGAACACTCAAGTGTTAGGTTTTTTCCCTCCCATAATCTGGTGAGAAGTATTCCACAAGCAAATTTCTGGATATCCTGCCTAGAATCAGGGAGTTGGTTGATATAAGAGGAGCAACTCTTACCCATAAGGTGAAGACAGTCTAGAAGAGTTCTCTTTTTAGAATATGTGCTCCCCCAGTGTGTTTGTGTATGTTGCATGAATTAAATTTTGATTTTGATTTTGCTGTCTATTTTGTGCATCCTATATGAAAATGGCAAATCATGATATCACAGTCAATGTACAAAGATGGGTAAGCATGCAGGCTTTCAGCAGCAAAGAAAAGGATTCATGTCTTTTATCTATGACTGAGTCGACGGATTATATCAAAGATAACAGATTGTTATGGAAAGAGAAAGCGCAGGAGAGAGGCTGCTCCTCTCGTGTTCTGGTGATGTTCTTGTCAGTCGTCTGTCTCCCTGTACAAGATATCTGACAGAGTAAATATGGGAAATATTGTGGCTGTGCGGTTGGTTGCAGAGTCCATCCACCAATGATAGCCATGGGCAGCGATGACTCCAACCCTTCCAGTGGACACAAGGTCGGGATTTATGAGTACAGTGAAGTCAACAGGTAGGAAGGTGTGATGTCATGACGTCAGGAAGGTTGACCATGAGACAGATTTCCTTTCTGACCACAGTGAAAGATAGCATGGTACTGTCTTCTTCCCAACATTTTATGAGATCACAGAGAGTGAAATGATTACAAGTTTTAAGGATTATCCAGAAGTGTCCAAGGAATACATACATCAGAACTTTTCCACTAGACAAACTTCAGTAATAGACTGAAATCACCTTTCTTGTGATGGTATGTGTTTGCCATGTGACATACACACAGACAGCCTTTCTTGTCATAGGTGTTTGCCATGTGATATTCACACAGACAACCTTTCTTGTCATGGTATGTGTGATATACACACAGACAACCTTTCTTGTCATAGGTGTTTGCCATGTGATATACACACAGACAACCTTTCTTGTCATGGTTTGTGTTTGCCATGTGATATACACACAGACAACCTTTCTTGTCATAGGTGTTTGCCATGTGATATACACACAGACAACCTTTCTTGTCATAGGTGTTTGCCATGTGATATACACACAGACAACCTTTCTTGTCATGGTTTGTGTTTGCCATGTGATATACACACAGACAACCTTTCTTGTCATAGGTGTTTGCCATGTGATATACACACAGACAACCTTTCTTGTCACGGTATGTGTTTGCCATGTGATATACACACAGACAACCTTTCTTGTCATGGTATGTGTTTGCCATGTGATATACACACAGACAACCTTTCTTGTCATAGGTGTTTGCCATGTGATATACACACAGACAACCTTTCTTGTCATAGGTGTTTGCCATGTGATATACACACAGACAACCTTTCTTGTCATGGTATGTGTTTGCCATTTGATATTCACACAGACAACCTTTCTTGTCATAGGTGTTTGCTATGTGATATACACACAGACAACCTTTCTTGTCATAGGTGTTTGCCATGTGATATGCACACAGACAACCTTTCTTGTCATGGTTTGTGTTTGCCATTTGATATTCACACAGACAACCTTTCTTGTCATAGGTGTTTGCCATGTGATATACACACAGACAACCTTTCTTGTCATAGGTGTTTGCCATGTGATATGCACACAGACAACCTTTCTTGTCATGGTTTGTGTTTGCCATGTGATATACACACAGACAACCTTTCTTGTCATAGGTGTTTGCCATGTGATATACACACAGACAACCTTTCTTGTCACGGTATGTGTTTGCCATGTGATATACACACAGACAACCTTTCTTGTCATGGTTTGTGTTTGCCATGTGATATACACACAGACAACCTTTCTTGTCATAGGTGTTTGCCATGTGATATACACACAGACAACCTTTCTTGTCATAGGTGTTTGCCATGTGATATTCACAGACAACCTTTCTTGTCACGGTATGTGTTTGCCATGTGATATACACACAGACAACCTTTCTTGTCATGGTATGTGTTTGCCATGTGATATACACACAGACAACCTTTCTTGTCATAGGTGTTTGCCATGTGATATACACACAGACAACCTTTCTTGTCATAGGTGTTTGCCATGTGATATACACACAGACAACCTTTCTTGTCATGGTATGTGTTTGCCATTTGATATTCACACAGACAACCTTTCTTGTCATAGGTGTTTGCTATGTGATATACACACAGACAACCTTTCTTGTCATAGGTGTTTGCCATGTGATATACACACAGACAACCTTACTTGTCATGGTTTGTGTTTGCCATGTGATATACACACAGACAACCTTTCTTGTCATAGGTGTTTGCCATGTGATATGCACACAGACAACCTTTCTTGTCATGGTTTGTGTTTGCCATGTGATATACACACAGACAACCTTTCTTGTCATAGGTGTTTGCCATGTGATATACACGCAGACAACTTTTTTGTCATGGTCATGGGTGAAATTTTTCCGTCTATGGATGGAAATCTGTCAAAATGACTTTCAGTGTTGACGGAACTTCCGTCAATTTAAAAAAAAAGAAAATCATGATTTATTGGTTCCAATTTTGTGTTCGATCCAAGCTTTCGATCTCTTACAGGAAGTAGCTGTTTCTGTATTTCCGGCGTCTTCACAGGCTAACATTGGCGCGTTTGGCTAACAATGAAAGTTTGCACGGTGCTCCGGAAATTAAGCAGTCATGGTTTTTTTGAAAGGAGATCCAGTAGCATGCGTCGAGGGCCAAATTAGAAACAAATGGAGATGGCAGTGGCTAAACGAAACTGATGACGACGGCAATGAATGTCGCAAGTGGTGCAAGAAAATGAATGTGGCCGGCACGTGTTTCTGTATCGTTTGCTCAAAAACGATCAGTTACGGAGCGAACAGAAAAAGAAACTTCGAAGGGTGAGAAAAATTTCCATTTCTGAGTTTTTATATTCTGGTTTGTTTCTACACTTTTAGACTTTAACTTTCCTCAGCTTGTACAATAAACCATAAATATTATTTTTATCCATTTAAATGAATTGATGGAACATAAAGTCTAACAGTAACTGACAAAAGCATGTTACAGTTAAGCTTTTTACTGCAGAAATCATGTTACAATTAAACGTTTTCTGGTGCAGGAGAGCCAGTGAAATTGGCCTAAAAAATTTTAAAATTCAATTTCGCCTGGGAGGCTTTGCCCCCTGCTGGACTCCCCAACGGGGCGCTGCCCCTGTACCCCGCCGGGGCCTAGGTGGCCCCTGGACCCCCGAGTCAAGTTTTGTAGGCTTCACCCATGCATGGTATGTGTTTACCATGTGATATACACACAGACAACTGCCCTTGCAGAAAATGGAGCAAAGTGGAGTCATTAGCGACCATCACTGACCCTGTCCATGACATTTACTTTGCACCCAACGTGGGACGCTCCTACCACCTCCTGGCCATTGCATCCAAAGAACTGAGTATCGTCTCTCTCAAACCGCTTAGGTGAGTACACATGATTGTCTTCTTTCATTTTTCTCCCTTCGCTTTTTTCCCTTTGACCATGTCACAGTTTGCGTTGATAACAAGGGCAGGTCAGTTTGTTTGTTTGTGAAGGAAAGGGACATGGCTTTCCAAAGTTCTAAGGTAATGTTAGGTTGTCTGAACCCATGGCTGAAGAGCGGACATTCTGACATCAGGGAGGAGGTAACCAGGTAATGTTAGGTTGTCTGAACCCATGGCTGAAGAGCGGACATTCTGACATCAGGGAGGAGGTAACCAGGTAATGTTAGGTTGTCTGAACCCATGGCTGAAGAGCGGACATTCTGACATCAGGGAGGAGGTAACCAGGTAATGTTAGGTTGTCTGAACCCATGGCTGAAGAGCGGACATTCTGACATCAGGGAGGAGGTAACCAGGTAATGTTAGGTTGTCTGAACCCATGGCTGAAGAGCGGACATTCTGACATCAGGGAGGAGGTAACCAGGTAATGTTAGGTTGTCTGAACCCATGGCTGAAGAGCGGACATTCTGACATCAGGGAGGAGGTAACCAGGTAATGTTAGGTTGTCTGAACCCATGGCTGAAGAGCAGACATTCTGACATCAGGGAGGAGGTAACCAGGTAATGTTAGGTTGTCTGAACCCATGGCTGAAGAGCGGACAGGTTGTCTGAACCCATGGCTGAAGAGCGGACAGGTTGTCTGAACCCATGGCTGAAGAGCGGACAGGTTGTCTGAACCCATGGCTGAAGAGCGGACAGGTTGTCTGAACCCATGGCTGAAGAGCGGACAGGTTGTCTGAACCCATGGCTGAAGAGCGGACATTCTGACATCAGGGAGGAGGTAACCAGGTAATGTTAGGTTGTCTGAACCCATGGCTGAAGAGCGGACATTCTGACATCAGGGAGGAGGTAACCAGAAACTTCCTCTTGAAAGATCATACCCCAAATGTTGTACATTTAATGAAAAATCTTAAAATTCAGAGTGTTAGAAAATGACGGTTTTATGTCATTTTTGGAATGGAATGATAAAGTGTTGGACAGTAGAACCAAAATGATAGTCTGTGAATACAAGTAATTATGTGCCATGAAACAAACTTTCTGTTTTGAGCCCTGCATGTATCGGTGTAAACGGTTCTCACCTGCGCTGCTTCCATACAAGCCAAACTCCCCTGCACATTCCCCGGCTCCCAAATTTGGACTTCAGAAAGTAAGCAGTCATGCAGCTGACAAAGATGGACCTGCATTAACCACAAGGTGGAAACGCAACACAACAGAAGGGAGGGGGTGTGTTTTCATGGCATTGGATGTTGTTTACATAAATTCATTTCATTTTTCTTTGCTGCATATGTGATCTTTGTACAAAATTGTAGATACATTTTTATATGGACAGTATACTGAGGCTTGTTTTTTCCTCAAGCGATCTAAATCATTCACAGGAAGGATCCATCAGCGGGAAGCTCTTCTACCAGCAAGTTTGAGATCCGTCTGCTGGGCATGTATGACAGCCACAACTCGCAGGTGTGGCGGGTCAGCTGGAATGTCACCGGCACCATCCTGGTGTCGTCCGGCGCTGATGGCTGTGTGCGCATCTGGAAAGGTGAGGGGGTGGGGAAGAGCCCACTCTGGGGCTTTCAGGAACAGGGATACTTCCATGATTTGGGGGGTGGGGAGGAATCACTTGAGGAAAATGGGTATAAGTCACACAGCTGTGAACCACTCTAAAAATATGAAAGTTCTAACTGAGCCATGTTTAGGGATGTTATTGGTTATTCCATGCACATGCAAAGTGTAACGTGCAAAATTTGAATGCTGGCGTTGTTATTTCATCCGCTGACATGAAAAAAAAAAAAACCTGAAATTTTCCAAGCGATTTCAGCCCAGAATAACACTCATAAAATTGTAAAGACAGAGAAAAGGTGGATCCATACATGCTATGGCTGTGATCAGTCCAGGGAATTCCAAAAGATGCTGTTGTTTGCCTGTTTGTGGCAGCCTGGTATCGTTTTCTGTGAAACTCAGGACTGTCCAAAAGATGCTGTTGTTTGCCTGTTTGTGCCAGCCTGGTGTCGTTTTCTCTGAAACTCAGGACTGTCCAAAAGATGCTGTTGTTTGCCTGTTTGTGGCAGCCTGGTGTCGTTTTCTCTGAAACTCAGGACTGTCCAAAAGATGCTGTTGTTTGCCTGTTTGTGGCAGCCTGGTGTCGTTTTCTCTGAAACTCATGACTGTCCAAAAGATGCTGTTGTTTGCCTGTTTGTGGCAGCCTGGTGTCGTTTTCTCTGAAACTCAGGACTGTCCAAAAGATGCTGTTGTTTGCCTGTTTGTGGCAGCCTGGTGTCGTTTTCTCTGAAACTCAGGACTGTCCAAAAGATGCTGTTGTTTGCCTGTTTGTGGCAGCCTGGTGTCGTTTTCCTCTGAAACTCAGGACTGTCCAAAAGATGCTGTTGTTTGCCTGTTTGTGGCAGCCTGGTGTCGTTTTCTCTGAAACTCAGGACTGTCCAAAAGATGCTGTTGTTTGCCTGTTTGTGGCAGCCTGGTGTCGTTTTCTCTGAAACCCATGACTGCTCTGCGACTTCTCTGTGGGCTTTCATCAATATGATTTTCATACAAACCGACTGCTGTCTTGTACAAAACTTGAAATTGTTATAAAGTCACAACCAGTAAATGACATTTGAATACAGTTTTCTGCATTTTTTTTCCCAGTGATTTCAGTAGCACACTCTGGGTGTAAATCTTTAATTTGTGTGAAAATTCTGTTATACTTGGTTTTCCTTTTCCCTATCACATATAATTAAACCCCAAGTATTTTTACACATTTACTGGTTTTGTGTTGTCAGGTTGTTTTGTTTTTTTTTTGCTTGTTTTTTTTTGTTCCACCCCCCCTCCGCTAGATTGGCAGTTTGTACAGGTTTGCTCCTCCTTCTCTCCCAAACCAACACATGCAAAGTGATCAAGCACAGCGAAAACTCTGCTGTCTTTTCGTAGTGTTGATCATTTCTGCTAGTCTCACTTCAGGATCAGAATGCGTTATGTGCATGTTGTCATTTGTTGGTTCCATTCATTTGATGGTTCAGCAACATCATTTTCATTCTCTCACCAACAATAATAGTTGTTTTATTCAAGTTAGGTCACGCACGACAAGTTCAAACTTTGTAGTAACATATTCAGAAAATTGTTCCTGTTCTTCTCTCTTATCTCCAATGGGAGTCACCAGAGCATCACACTGACGTCAGCGTGCCAGGTTCCTCCTTTTCTGTAGATTGTATGCAAAGGTTCAAGTCCTCTGTCTCCCTCCCTTTACAGTCCCCAGGAGGACTGTTTTAGCAAGTCCAGAGGGTCTTGTCAAATGGCCAAACCAACGCAGTTTTCTTTTAGCAAGTCCAGAG
The DNA here is from genome assembly GCA_018398815.1 of Conus ventricosus. NCBI lineage: Eukaryota > Metazoa > Mollusca > Gastropoda > Neogastropoda > Conidae > Conus > Conus ventricosus. The sequence continues at coordinate 11,131,353 of CM031612.1, read as the reverse complement.
GGTCTTGTCAAATGGCCAAACCAACGCAGTTTTCTTTTAGCAAGTCCAGAGGGTCTTGTCAAAATTCCAAACCAACGCAGTTTTCTTTTAGCAAGTCCAGAGGGTCTTTTCAAAATTCCAAACCAACGCAGTTTTCTTTTAGCAAGTCAGAGGGTCTTGTCAAAATTCCAAACCAACGCAGTTTTGTTTTAGCAAATCCAGAGGGTCTTGTCAAAATTCCAAACCAACGCAGTTTTCTTTTAGCAAGTCCCAGAGGGTCTTGTCAAATGGCCAAACCAACGCAGTTTTCTTTTAGCAAGTCCCAGAGGGTCTTATCAAATGGCAAAACTAACTCCGTTTTATTTTAACAAGTCCAGAGGATCTTGTCAAATGGCCATACCAATGCAGTTCTCTCCCTGGAGGACTGTTTTAGCAAGTTCAGAGGGTCTTGGCAAATGGCCAAACCAATGCAGTTTTCTTTGAGCAAGTCCAGAGGATCTTGTCAGATGGCCAAACCAACAGAGTTTTCTTTTCATCACTGGTGTCAGTGGAACTTCATTTGTTCTAAAGTCCTGCCTGATGGCTTGATGGGCTTGTTGATCAGTGATGTGATGGGTTTACCTGATGTTGAGCATGTCGTGGTTACAACGCATTTCCATGGCCACCAGAGCTACTGACGTAGTCCATGTCTTGCATGCCTCATGGTGCATGGTGACACAGCATGATGCATGGTGACGCTGCATGGCGACAGCATGAGGACACAGCATGGTGACAGCATGGTGCATGGTGATGCTGCATGGCGACGGTGCATGGTGAGACTGCATGGCGACAGCATGGTGCATGGTGACCGCATAGTGCATGGTGATGCTGCATGGCGACCGCATGGTGATGGTGCATGGCTACAGCATGGTGCATGGTGAGACTGCATGGCTACAGCATGGTGCATGGTGACGCTGCATGGCGACAGCATGGTGCATGGTGACGCTGCATGGCGACAGCATGGTGCATGGTGACGCAGCATGGTGCATGGTGACGCTGCATGGCCACAGTATGGTGACACAGCATGGTGCATGGTGACGCTGCATGGCGACAGCATGGTGCATGGTGACGCAGCATGGTGCATGGTGACGCTGCATGGCCACAGCATGGTGACACAGCATGGTGCAGAGCTTAATCTAGAGAGCGGGATTGGTACAATCCCCCGAAAATCTGTTCCTTCCCGCAATTATCGAGTCTTAACGCGGGCAGACTCCCGCACATTTGCAGAACTGCCCGCCCTGTTGACTGATCGTTGCGGGCGCTCGTTTGTCGTCTGCTTGAAAAACTGAAACTAGGACTGAGCAGGAGTGAACGATTTCATGATATTTCATTGGCTGTTAGTGTAAATCAACCAATCGGCGGCGTTCATCTCCTCTTCTCGATCACCGACGAGAAGTTGCGAGAGTTTAAGGCGCCATATTGGATATTTTCCAAAATGAAGCGTGCACCCACCCTATTCGACTTCGACTTTCATGGAGGAAAAGTGAAAAAAAAAAAAGATTCTCTGCCATGCGAGGGTGGAGAAGATCATGAAGAAACCACGACTACATCCAAAAGCTCGGAGAAGCAGCCCGAAATTAGTGCCAGTGCAAGGGAACACTGGTTTCAAGACGATTGGCTGAAGAAGTGGCCCTGGATACCTAAGCTGAAGACCGGTGTGATGCGATGTGAATTGTGTTTGAAACACAAGAAACAAAACGTATTTACGTCGCCCCAAGGTGGTTGTTTAATCTAGATGATTTGATCAAGGTGTGTTGAAGTCTGTGTACAAAGGTGGAGGAGGTATGTAACGTGGGTTGTAGGGGGGGGGGGGGGGGGGGGGGGGGAGTGCCCCCTTTTTTTTATATGAGGGGGGGACTGCCCCCCTTTTTCAAAAATCCTAGATTAAGCTCTGATGGTGCATGGTGACACAGCATGGTGCATGATGACACAGCATGATGCATGGTGACACAACATGGTGCATGGTGACACAGCATGATGCATGGTGACACAGCATGATGCATGGTGACACAGCATGGTGACATTGCTTGGTGCATGGTGACACAGCATGGTGCATGGTGACACAGCATGGTGCATGGTGACACTGCATGACGACAGCATGGTGACACTGCATGGTGACACAGCATGGTGCATGGCAACACAGCATGGTGCATGGTGACATTGCATGGTGATGCTGCATGGTGACACAGCATGCACGGCACACGAGGCCCCGCCGTTTCCTTCCCGCTTAGTGTCAGCGAGACTGTCATTTGACTTGCCCGCAGCTAAAATAAGCGGCCAGCTATTAACCAATGAGCGTGAACGCGCGAACGTCCCACCGGCTGCAGTAGTGGTGAAGAAGGGGAGACGCTATCGCCATAGCTGTGCATGGTGTTCTTTGTGGCGAATTTGTGCAAAACGTGCGAATTTCGGTGTGTTTTGGATACTGCAGTTCATCATCTTCGTTTGTTTCAGTGTTCATATAGTCTTAGCTCTGTAAAGAAGTAGACAGGATATCACTTTTTGTCCAAATCTTCAAAACGCCATCGCCGTCAGTGTGAGCAACTGGAAAACGTGGCCTTCTTGAAGATAAGTAAAATTCGTGCATTTTGGGGTTTGTTGACAATATCAAAACTTAAATTCAGGTCTTTTTGGGGATGTTGTCCGCTCTTACAATTGTCCACTGGAAAGTTTTTAGTTTCAAGTACTAAGTTATCTAAGTCATTTACTAGTTACAGGCCGGTGGACGGCTGTACGTGGGGTGTAAAACCGTCTTTGTTCCCAGCTCAGTAAGCCCTCCGTGTCTGACGTCACTGTCTGTGTGTTCATTTAACACGCTGTGCATGCTCCCTACAAGCTGACAACAGGCCACGTGCTGTTTCTCTCTCTCTCTCTCTCTCTCTCCTCTCTCCTCTCTCTCTCTCTCTCTCTCTCCTCTCTCTCTCTCTCTCTCTGTGTCTCTCTCTCTCTGTCTCTGTATCTCCTCTCTCTCTCTCTCTCTCCTCCCCTCTCTCTCTCTCTCTCTCTCTCTCCTCTCCTCTCTCCTCTCTCTCTCTCTCTGCATGCTTCGGACTTCTAATGTCATTGCAGGAATCATCAATTTTCCCCATTGTTTTCTTCACTTAAGAACTCGGCGGCTTTTCCCGTATTAATTTCCTCACAACTTCTGTCCCCCACCTCTGTGCTTTGACTTACTGATTTATTCTTTTCCCCGTTTGCAGTGTGTGTAGGGGTGCGCGCGTGCATGCGCACGTGCGGTCGTGTGTACGCGCGTGCGTGCGTGAGTGCGAGCGAGCGAGTGTGCGTGCGTGCGTGCGTGCGTGTGTGTGTGTGTGTGTGTGTGTGTGTGTGTGTGTGTGTGTGTGTGTGTGTGTGTGAGAGAGAGAGAGAGAGAGAGAGAGTGAGTTGGGCGTCAGTGACTAATTGTGTGTACTGCACTCTGTCTTTTCAGATAAGTTAATGAATGTGCATGTAAGTGTACATTGCCGTCCTTGGTGTTTAGTTGTCTTTCTGTCTTTGTGTGTGTGTGTGTGTGTGTGTGTGTGTGTGTGTGTGTGTGTGTGTGTGTGTGTGTGTGTGTCTTTCACCAGATAACTGCACGCCCATTGTAGTCATCATGAATGCGCAGCTGCATATGCTTTATGCATTATCTCAGGTGCCAACTTACACAGTCATCATGTTTCGTGTTCTCTATGTTGTATATAGTCTAGTGTCAGTTCTGTTTGTCCGTGCGACGATGTCATTGAACGAGATGTGTGAAAGTTTTTTTTTTTTTTTTTTTTTTTTTTTTTTTTTTTTTTTAAATGACTGGTGAGTTGATTTTAACGTGGTGACAGCCCTGATGTGGCCCTCTGCGGTCGGCTGGGCTATAAGCAACATTATCTTATCTTATCTGTTTGTCCGTGTCCATTAGCTTTTAAAGCTTTTTTGTTATTTAATTTGTTTTCTTTGTTGGTTTGGATGGTTGGGTTGGCTGACTGGTTGTTGTTGTCCTTGTTGTTGCTTTACTGTATGAAAATCGCAGCTTTTGGCTTGGTATGTCAGTAAGTCCAAGTTTGTTCTCTTCTTTGCAACTGAGCCCTGTGTTATTCATTCATTGCACTGCACCCATATAGACTGCTTTCTTTTAAGAGTAAAGACCGTTTTTTTTTTTGCATGTTACATTTACTTTACCGTAGACATAACTCAGGTTTAATGCCCCACCCCCACCCCACCCCACCCCGCCCTCACTGCTCCTCCATAAGTCGAGTACTTGCTGGCTGGCAACCAACGCGACAATTTCCAAATCAGTTCACAGGAAAGTGATAAAGAGAATCAGTCTGGAGACTTCTTAGTTGTTTGCATACAAAGGAAAACAGCAATACTGTATTATCATCTTCCATGTAACGGGACAGTCCGTGACAAGTAACATGCAGAGCTGAGTTTTAACAATGATGGATACCTGCGATATGGACTACGCTGCACAACTGTGAGTACAAAATTTCTCTGTCTTCCTCTGTCCTGTCTTGCATTCCCCCCCCCCCCCTCCCCCCCCTTCCCCCCCCCCCCCCCCCCCCCCCCCCCTTCTTTCCCCTCTAGAGCTCTTTCTTTCGCCCCGTCTCGCGTTGCTTTGATTCTCTATCTCACTCTTTCTCTCTCCCTCCCACACACATGCTCATGTGAGTGTGTGTGTGTGTGTTTGTGTGTGTAAAAACTCAGCATGTTACAAACGTAGCGTAAAAAAGCATGAAACATGCACACCAAAATCTGTTCATGTTTATGTGGAAATTAAGCATGTTACAATCACAGCAAAAACAAATGCATGAAACACGCAAACCAAAATCTGTTCATGTTTATGTGGAAATTAAGCATGTTACACTCACAGCAAAAAAAAAAAAGCATGAAACACGCAAAACAAATTGTGTTGACTAGTTCTGTGTGTTTACGTCTGCGTCTGGTGAATGGGCTTGACAACGTTTTGAGGACAGCAAACAGTGAGCGTAAGTATTACCGTAAGTATTAAATCTCTCTCTCTCTCTCTCTCTCTCATCGCTCTCTCTCTCTCTCTCTCTCTCTCCTCTCTCTCTCTCTCCTCTCTCTCTCTCTCTCTCTCACACCACACACACACACACACACTCTCCTCTCTCTCTCTCTCTCTCTCTCTCTCTCTCTCTCCTCTCTCTCTCTCTCTCTCTCTCTCTCTCCGTGTGTGTGTGTGTGTGTGTGTGTGTGTGTGTGTGTGTGTGAGTTTTCCGGCGGAAAACTCACACACGCAGACAGACACACGAGCGCGTTCAACACCAACACTAGAAAACACGCGCACAGTTGTAAGTGGATTTTGTTAATCAGTCCGAGGAAAAGATGTGTCTTTAAGGAGGTTTTGTGTGTTGTTGTTGTCTTCAATTTAACGTCTTTCCACATAAAGTGATATTAGACGGTGTGTGTGTGTATGTGTGTATGTGTGTGTGTGTGTGTGTGTGTGTGTGTTTCTTTTGCCCTATATCTGTCTCTCTCTTTGTCTGTCTGTCTCTCTCTCTGTGTCTCTTCTCTCTCTCTCTCTCTCTCTCTCTCTCTCTCTCTCTCTCTCTCTCTCTCTCTCTCTCTCGCCTTGTCGGTCCAGCAGTACGGTAATTGTAATGTTGTTTATAGCCAAGCCGACCGCAAAGGGCCATATCGCGGCTGACACAGCAGTGCAAGTGGCTCTGGCAAAGAACACATTCCGATCGGCCCACAGCGTGTACCTCGCGCGCTGTAGGCCTACACAGTGATGCTGCCGTCCCGCGAGAAGCTGTGAAGGAATGCGCGGGCGGGATGGGATGGGGGTGGTGAGAGGTGTGGATGGAGGTTGGGCGCTGGTTAAAAATAGGCGGGCCTCCCTAGCCGGCCGAGTTGTTATAACTGCGTGCGCCGTGCATGGCGACAGCATGGTGCATGGTGACATTCCATGGTGCAAGGTGACACAGCATGGTGCATAGTGACATTGCATGGTGATGCTGCATGGTGACACAGCATGGCGACAGCATGGTGCATGGTGACATTCCATGGTGCAAGGTGACACAGCATGATGACACTGCACGCTGCATGGTGACACAGCATGGCGACAGCATGGTGCATGGTGACACTGCAATGTGACACAGCATGGTGCATGGTGACACTGCATGGTGACACAGCATGGTGACATTGCATGGTGCAAGGTGACACAGCATGGTGACAGCATTGTGCATGGTGGCACAGCATGGTGCATGGTGACACAGCATGGTGCATGGTGACACAGCATGATGACACAGCATGGTGCATGATGACACAGCATGGTGCATGGTGACACAGCATGGTGCATGGTGACACAGCATGGTGCATGATGACACAGCATGGTGCATGGTGACACAGCTAGTCATGGTTTGCCTTGGATCTGCACTGCATGAGCTGTGTGCATTTTACCGTCACACAGCATCTGCTTTACTTGGTCATCTGTGAACAGACTGTGTACATGAGTATCCCACCAGTTTGGCATCAAGCAACATGAAAAAAAAACATTTATTGATCATGACCCCCAAAAGGCAACCCATGGAAAATGGATGCCAGACTTTTCCAGTCATCTTGCCATGCATACATGCACACTCACACACTCTCTCTCTCTCTTTCTCTCTCTCTCTCTCTCTCTCTCTCTCTCTCTCTCTCTCTCTCTCTCTCTCTCTCTCATGCTCACACAGACGCTCTCAAACACACACACACATACGCATACACACACACACACACTTGCATGCATGCATGCACATATAAACACACACACACACACACACACACACTTGCATGCATGCATGCACATATAAACACACATGCACACACACACACACACATACATAGGCATGTATGCAACAGAAAACAATATCCTTCGCCACAAGACTGTATCTGTTTGCAGGGTGATTGGATTGCCATCCTGCTTTTCTGTATACACTGTAGATTGAGATTTGTTTTTCTCTCTTTAAACTCCTTTCTCTTCTATTCAATTTTTGTTGTTGTCAAGCTTGATGTTTCTGGGTTGGAAAAAAAAAAAGATGAAAGGAAGCCAGCGTGCTAGGACAAACACGCTGTTGTGTGCATTTGAAGACGGCACTGATCAGACTTTGCTTGTTTGTTTGTTTGTTTGTTTCTACACAGCAAATTACCTAGGCAACTGGAGCTGTATCTCCGTCCTGAAAGGGGATGGCACTCCAGGTGAAGGTCATCTGGCTGTCGCACAGAACGCCGTTTCCATGGCTTTGCCTTCCAATGGCGTAGCCGCTGGTGACAGCAGCAGCAACGACGTCAAGTTCTTCAAGGGCAAAGTGATCTCTGAGGCATCCCAAGTTGTGTGGCACTAGACGTGTCCGATTGTGCACAGTGTGGTAACAGTGCAAGTGTGGTAACAGTGCAAGTGTTGTAACGGTGAAAGTGTTGTAACGGTGCAAGTGTTGCAACAGTGCAAGTGTTGAAACGGTAATGGTGCAAGTGTTGCAACACTGCGAATGATGCAACGGTGCAAGTGTTGTAACGGTGCAAGTGTAACAGTGCAAGTGTTGTAACAGTGCAAGTGTTGTACTGGTGCAAGTGGTGTAACGGTGCAAGCCTTGCTGTCTGTCTTGGCTGGGTTGGCAAAGCAGAAAGTATTGTCTGTGAGTGCATGCGAGCGCAGTGTGAGTTGATGGTTGATGAATTATGATGGAGAAACTGTGTGATCTTCCATGTTGTCGCATGTTAAAGTTGACGACACGTGTTCGTGTTGAGTGATCAGAATGGTGTCACGGTGTTGTGGGCTGTTAAATCATGGTGCACTTGTGTGTGGAAGAGCCTTCATGGTTGGGCATTGTTATTAGCATGATCAGGAAATAACTCAGTTCATGTTTTCTCTTGTTTTGTGGTGAACAAGGCAGGCACAAGGTACAAAAAAAAAAAATCATGAATAGAAGAACCAAGTTTATTGTGAATTTCTTGTTCCCCCTTTTGGGGATGAATTGCATATGCTTACTTGTCTTTTGCCTGGAGGTTTCCTTTTGCTTCCAGTTAGCAAGATGTGTGTGTAGTAGAATACATGTGTCAGTATTAAAATGTACATGAGCGCTTCACCAGGGAAGAACAGAAGCAAGAACAAATCGGAATATGTTGCCATAGCAAGCATAATAGAGTACAGCCCTGTCATATAATGAGACAGCTGTCTCCTTCATTCCCAGCTACCATGATGACATCATCTTCAAAATCCCCTCTGGTGAGCTAACATGACTCGGTCTGGTTTGATGACACTTGCTGTGATCACTGTGGAGGTTAGTTTGCAGTGTGCGGTCTGTGTTGGATCAGAACAGACAGTGCTGAAGACCGGCAGAGTGAGGCGGTGTGCAGTCTGTGTTGGATCAGAACAGACAGTGCTGAAGACCGGCAGAGTGAGGCGGTGTGCAGTCTGTGTTTGATCAGAACAGACAGTGCTGAAGACCGGCAGAGTGAGGCGGTGTGCAGTCTGTGTTGGATCAGAACAGACAGTGCTGAAGACCGGCAGAGTGAGGCGGTGTGCAGTCTGTGTTTGATCAGAACAGACAGTGCTGAAGACCGGCAGAGTGAGGCGGTGTGCAGTCTGTGTTGGATCAGAACAGACAGTGCTGAAGACCGGCAGAGTGAGGCGGTGTGCAGTCTGTGTTGGATCAGAACAGACAGTGCTGAAGACCGGCAGAGTGAGGCGGTGTGCAGTCTGTGTTGGATCAGAACAGACAGTGCTGAAGACCGGCAGAGTGAGGCGGTGTGCAGTCTGTGTTGGATCAGAACAGACAGTGCTGAAGACCGGCAGAGTGAGGCGGTGTGCAGTCTGTGTTGGATCAGAACAGACAGTGCTGAAGACCGGCAGAGTGAGGCGGTGTGCAGTCTGTGTTGGATCAGAACAGACAGTGCTGAAGACCGGCAGAGTGAGGCGGTGTGCAGTCTGTGTTGGATCAGAACAGACAGTGCTGAAGACCGGCAGAGTGAGGCGGTGTGCAGTCTGTGTTGGATCAGAACAGACAGTGCTGAAGACCGGCAGAGTGAGGCGACAGCAGTGCTGTGCCTCCTCTGGTAGGTGACCTCAGATTACCTTACACACAGCATGAAGGTGAAATGGCACAGGTGTGGGGAGTCATAGGTGACCTTGGATTACCTTACACAGCATGAAGGTGAAATGGCACTGGGTGTGGGGAGTCATAGGTGACCTCGGATTACCTTACACAGCATGAAGGTGAAATGGCACAGGTGTGGGGAGTCATAGGTGACCTCGGATTACCTTACACAGCATGAAGGTGAAATGGCACAGGTGTGGGGAGTCATAGGTGACCTCGGATTACCTTACACAGCATGAAGGTGAAATGGCACAGGTGTGGGAGTCATAGGTGACCTCGGATTACCTTACACAGCATGAAGGTGAAATGGCACTGGGTGTGGGGAGTCATAGGTGACCTTGGATTACCTTACACAGCATGAAGGTGAAATGGCACAGGTGTGGGGAGTCATAGGTGACCTTGGATTACCTTACACAGCATGAAGGTGAAATGGCACAGGTGTGGGGAGTCATAGGTGACCTCGGATTACCTTACACAGCATGAAGGTGAATGGCACTGGGTGTGGGGAGTCATAGGTGACCTCGGATTACCTTACACAGCATGAAGGTGAAATGGCACAGGTGTGGGGAGTCATAGGTGACCTCGGATTACCTTACACAGCATGAAGGTGAAATGGCACTGGGTGTGGGGAGTCATAGGTCAGAATAAGTGGTCTGTGAGCAGTGCCGCTGAGAGTCAGAGGGCGCTGAACAGGAGTCTACCAACCAATATGGAGGTAAACATCCACATCACACACATCCACCATCCAACCTGTTGTTGTGATGGTTAACACTGCGCACTTAAAAACTGGGAGGTTGTAGGTTCAAGTCCTATCAGGGGGTTTATTGGTGTGATTTTTCAGCCCCTGCTCACTTCTTCCCAGAGTTTAGAGCACCGACTGCTTGAATTGGAAGAAGGGAACCACATAGTCCGTATTCATCCTCCTAATGGATATGTCTTTGGGAGTGTTGTTCAGGTTTCCTAACCAGCATGCAGATATCCATCTCTTGAGGCCAGGATTTCTGGTTTATGGAAGAAAGCTTGAGCACAGTCCTGCCTCCGCCCAGAATGGAACCCAAAGCATTTTCTTCAACTTCATTGATCATCAAGTAACTTTCAAATTCTCTGCCCCTTTATGCTCTTCTGTCATGATGACCTGTGTTTGAATTTTCTATGTCCATGTCTGTGGTGAGTGTATCGGATTTCATTGTCAGCAGGTACATGTGGGGCAGTCATATGATTTGGTGCACTGCTCCAGTCCCATCTCTCGTAGGATGCACACATGGGGCGACTCTACCACTCCAGGGCTTAACAATCAGAGCTACAGTTCTTGGTTTTGATCATAGGGCATTACTGGAAATACGCCGCTGGTGTTGCCTATCCCAAGCCAAGCCTTTGCAGCAGACAACTTCAAGCCATGTTGGTAAGATCGGCAGTGAACCCTCCCGACAGACCATCCATGTCACGCACGACATCCTCCCTCAAATGAACGTCCTCTGTGTGTGTGTGTGTGTGTTTTCTGGAATAGATTTGTGTCCATTTTGAGTAGATCGCCCCCCAGCTATGATCCTTCCCATTGGAGACCCCTCTTCCCATTGGAGACCCCATCTTTGTAGGATTGCTGGAGGTTGTTAAAGAGACGTTCCTCTGTGTCTATTCTGTCAGGCTATGTTTCTGATGGTGTATGAATCCTTCATGGTGCTGTTGTGAGAGATATGAAGAATGGTGTTTGTTGTTATTTTGCTTTTGTGCCAATGTTCTGAGTTATGTTAACTTCAGTCAGGGTTGTCCATGTTCTTTTTGGATGCATGGTTGGTATGGCCATAAGGCATTAGGAGATGCTCTTCATCCTTTTTTTCTTTCTGTTGAGGTAAATCCATAAAACATTTGGCCATTTACCTCTTGTATTCTCTGACATACGAAATAAAAACCATATCAATGTCTTGTCTTCAAAGGCTTTTGTATACAGTCAGAGCAGCTCCGAAAGTGTTCAAGCGTGGGTTATGAGTAAACAAGAGTCCTCCCCTCTCTACCCATCTCTCCCTCCCCCAAAATTTTGAATGAACACCAAATCACTATAAATACAGAATCACATGACAGCGGTTGTGTGGTTTGGTTGTCGTCAAACTTTTGGTCAAATGAAGAGGTAAAGTGCCTCATGTTCACAGTCAGTCTTATCTGATCGTGGTGGTTAAGATATCTTTTTATTTCTGGTTAAGATATCTTTTATTTCTAAACTACTGAATTGTAATGTCCACTGTTTTCCTTTTTATATGGTTCCACCATCTGCCCTTTGAGAGTGACTATATTTCATTTCATACGAATTATTGGGAAGGATGGGACGCATTTTGAGCCAGTAGCTTTAGTCTCATGGGCGCCATTTGAAAGTATTTCAAACCTATCCACAAAAGTTTTATTTTCACATTCATGGAGTGTAACTGGTAGAAACAATGCATGATTGTAGCCCAATGACTGCTTAATTGATGTCATCAGTGTGGACATTATGGACTTGATCAACATTCATAAAGACAGACTTTTCTTGTCAAGATGTGGTGGGGTTGTGTGAATGCTCAGATTATTTGCAGAACCTTCAGAGTCCATGCAAGTGACAACAATGGTCAGTCATGAGAACTTCTACACTCAGACAGACATGCACATGAATTAGATCTGTGATTTCTGGACAAATTTTTGTGTGACTAAATAGAAAAAAATGTTTAAAAGCCAGTTTCCACATGTTATCTTGTTTGGTACACGCAACTTTGGGGTTAAAAAAAACTTGGTAAAAAAAAGATGAGCAGTTAGTAATGGTGTGGATCTCTTCCCCCCCCCCCCCCCCCCTGTGTTGAATCGGTTTTCACAGCTTTATTTTTCCGCCCCGTGCGAGACACTTGGTGAAAGGGCAAACAAACAAGGCTTACACATTTCTGACCCAACATTTTTGTTGTTGTAGTCCGAGCAGAGGCATGTATCAAACTTGTGTACTAGTTAACTAGGGAAAATTAAATACCCAGAAAGTGATGACGTCGTTTTTGCACAATTGTATGTGTGTTGTCATTGTTTGAATATCGCCTGTTCACTTGTGTACAAGCTTTCATGCCGTATCTACAGGAAAATAAACCTAGTCTAGTTTGATATTAAAAGAATTGTCAGGAATTCGTAGGATTCAGTCATCTCAAGAGCACAGATATATTACATTTTTCATGACAACCACTAATTATCAAACTAACAGCCCCACTTGTAATGGCCGCTCAGCAATGCCAAACACATTGTTGCCAGAACCGGGTTTACACAGATGACATTCAGTTCGCAGAGTACAGCACGGTTAGCTTGTTGGTGGGGAGCGGCCTGCAGAAAACACCCCTTTCCCTGACCTGCATTCACGGCTTGGCCTCTGCAGCTGCAGGGAAGCTGTAAACTCCCCTGCCGCTCAAAACTAAGTAGCTTGCTCTGAACAGCCGTGCTTTATCTTTTTTTTTTCTTTAATTAACTTTGACTTCATTAATTGACTGGAAGGGGTGCTACCCTCTGTTTCTTCATTCAGTAAACCTGATCATGTATGCAACTGTATCACATGTTGGCCCTGTGAAGATGTGCAAAAAGTCATATATGCCCATGATAGCCATGTATCCATATCAGAAGTTCCTATGTCCACTTGTGAGCTTTCATCATGAACATGACTGGGATGCGTAAGTCATTTGCAAATCCAGAGCCAACAAGTTGCACCACCTACAAAGAGGGAAAGAAAAAAAAACGTTTTCATTTTCTTATGCATTGCTGGCCTGTGGCTATGATAGGCAATAATAATTTTCATGCCATGCTCAATCTTCAAGGCTGGGGATATTCTGGCTCTCTTTGTATTTTCACCCTGAACCAAGACATGGATGCTCTTTGATATCCATGTGTTTGTTTGTGTAGAGAGATTATGTTTCATCAAGGTGGTGTCACTGCATGCGAATTAGTCCATATATGCTACCCTCATCTGCTGATTGGAGACCACGCTGTGCACATTTAAAGCTGATGGATAAATGAATTAATGAAACAAAGAAATAAATTATATAAAGACAGTGTCTTCCACTTAAATGGTGGCACAATTCAAACCACAATAATAATTAAAAAAAGTTGTGGCTATAATGGAAGCTAGCAATGTCAGATGGAGTCTTCAGTCTACCCTGTAATAACTGTAATGGACGGAACATGGATCAATGTGAACATCAGAATAAAAAGACACAAAAGTGAATGTCTACTTTCTTTATTCTTATGATGTGGCAAACAATAACAACAAATGAATCATTTCCTCCCTTTCTCTAAAGGGAAAATTAACACACACATGCATAAGGATGTACATGCATGCCCATACTCGCGCATTTCGTCTTTCAGGAACACTGAACGATGTGATCTCATTTTCACTCCAACTTTGTGTTCCCGCTTTCGCACTCAATGTTATGGAGATGTATCAAAACAACTGTGATCAATCACTTTTTCACACAACCATCCACAGACACTTAGCAATTGAATTGGCAGGGTGGAGGAGAAGGGCATGCGTGGGAGATGGGAGGATAGCTCCAAGGAAACAAATGTATCACAAAAACTAAAAAATACACAAGCTTTTTACAACCATGTACAGTTATTACTCAGGCTCAGTTTGGTTATAAGGTGATGGTACACTGCATATCTGCAAACAGAATAATCAATTCTTCACACAAATATACCAATATTGCTATAAATGATAGTCACCAGACAGTACTTTATCGATGCAGGTGCTTTCTTTTTGGGTGGTATGTGCCTGCATGCAATTTTTTTTTTTCAGGGGAAAACAAAGATTATCACAACAATCAGCAGGGTAGGTGTAAAAATGTAATTCAACATGTGTTACAACTTTGAAATTCGATTCAGTGCACTTGTGTCAAGTGCTGGGTCATGTGTTACAGTAGGATTTTGTAACGTTTCAGCTGAACATATAAACACATTTGCAAACTTCACTTTAATTAACTACTGAATAAACATGTATTTCATATAAAATGCTTCGAAGGGAAGATGTCTACAGAATTTTTGTAGAATTGAATCAGATCTAAACTGAAAGCAGCTGATAAAATCATTTAATGTATAATTGATACACGATTCAAATCAACTTCAGTGTATTAGTGGACACTGAATGATATTTCTGTTGAATTCTTGGTCATTAAATCTGGAGTTTTTAGCAGGTGGAGGATTTTCTTTCTTCTTTTTTTTTTCTTTACCTTTATAGGAAAAGAACATGCCAAAACATGTCAGACTATGTTCTTTGATATAAAAGTGGCTCAAAAATGCATATGTGACAATTTGAACCTTCCAAGGACTTAAAGATGTACATAAATGTTTTTTTAACCCTTTGCCCCTTGGACCGTCTGAGTGCTTACTAGTATCAAAATCTTAAGGGAAGGTAAGTAACTCCGTAAATTGGATGTACTGATGTTAAATTTAAAAAAATAAGAAAAAATACAAACCTTGGTCATAAATATGTTTTATTTGCTCCAAAATTAAGTTAACATTTTGAAGTAAAATTCCACATGCATCAAAGCTTATATCTTTGTTGATAAAATAGTGTAAAAAAATTATGCTAAGTTCAACACTACTGACCAAACTGCATGAAACGCCATCGTAATCGGCATAGTTAATGTTAAGATTTTCGCCGAGATCGCCTCCATCAGCCACCAAAATCGACATCGGACTCCTCTTCTTTCACTATTTCTTCTAATCTAAAGCCAGTAAATAGCTCCTCATCACTGTCACTGCCACCAAAAATGTTCGCCAACATCTCCACAGTTTCATCGTCCATCTTGCCGAAGCGAAAATCTCAATCACAAACTTGCTCTCAACTTCAAAAAAATCACTGCGACCGAAGTCCTCCATGAAAAAACGCACTATTTGGACTGGAAGGAAGTTGGAAACCGGAACTACGTCACTGTATAACGCCGCAAAGCATTGTGGGAAAAATTCGTCTGCTAGGGGCAGCCAAACGGTATCGGTGTATTTCGGGCCACAGCGGGCGTTACAAGGATACGAAAGGCATCGCGTTTCGGGCCACAGTGGGCGATCCAAGGGGCAGAGGGTTAACAACAGCTATTTGTATTTTTCAATTTTTATGTGAAAAATGGAAATACGAAATAAAGCAATGTACAATTCAAGGCAAAAAATACATGTATGGATTGAAAAGTATACAGGATAAGTAACACCAGCTTGTTCTCTCGTAAAACAAAAAAATTTGTCTTAAGCCCACCAGTTTTATTCCTTTAAAAAAAATGAGAAGGTAAAAAGAAGAGCAAGTATCTAAAAAAAAGAAAAGACAAGAAAAATTTGGTTATACATTCAACAGACCAACTGAACAATCCAGATAACAGAATGGCATTGGCTGATGAAACAAAATGAGGGGTTTGAAATAAGATTACCCAATTCTGAATTTTCATCAGGTCTAAATTAGATTCTGCAGCAATGCATTTATTACAACATTGCTGGTCTGGTGGTGGGTTTTGTGTGTGTTTGTTTTTCCATTCCCTTTTTTTTTTTTTTTTTTTGATTAAACTAACGTTGGCCATGCCAGATAACACTGAACTTACACACTGTTGAGAAACGTCAGTTTAGTACATGCTTTGCTCACATGCTTTTCCCTCATTTCCTCTCTTCAAGTGCCTTGGTTATCAATGAGAGAATTACGTCATGTTATGTACGATCTAAGCCACCTGACCTTACTTCTGCAAAACAAAGCTGATTTGGTTGTGGTGTGTGTGTGGCCCCACCCCTTCTTAACATCTGAAAATTTAGTTTCTTGATATCATGACACCATAGTCTTTATTTCTTTATGATAAAAGATAAAAATGATTTATCACTTAACACAAAACTAAAATGGAATCTCATTAACACTTTCAAAAAAAAATCCTTAAAAATTGGATCTGAGAAAATCCCAATCCTAATGCAAAGAAATGACAATTTCTTGCAGGGACAGGTCTTGTCTGGGAGGGTATTTATATGGAGGGTTCACCACATTATTGCAAAATTGACAGGCACTTTCAGTCCTCTTCAGACCTTCCTCAGACATATTTTTCCTAGCACAATCCAGTTTTTCCAGTTTTTTGTATGGCCTCTTCAGTCAGTTTTGTCTTTTACCCTCCTCCTCTTCCACTGTTAAGAAGACCCAATCTTTCACTTGTGTTAGCCAGTACTCTGCGCCATTGTTAAGAAGACCCAATCTTTCACTTGTGTTAGCCAGTACTCTGCGCCATTGTTAAGAAGACCCAATCTTTCACTTGTGTTAGCCAGTACTCTGCGCCATTGTTAAGAAGACCCAATCTTTCACTTGTGTTAGCCAGTACTCTGCGCCATTGTTAAGAAGACCCAATCTTTCACTTGTGTTAGCCAGTACTCTGCGCCATTGTTAAGAAGACCCAATCTTTCACTTGTGTTAGCCAGTACTCTGCGCCATTGTTAAGAAGACCCAATCTTTCACTTGTGTTAGCCAGTACTCTGCGCCATTGTTAAGAAGACCCAATCTTTCACTTGTGTTAGCCAGTACTCTGCGCCATTGTTAAGAAGACCCAATCTTTCACTTGTGTTAGCCAGTACTCTGCGCCATTGTTAAGAAGACCCAATCTTTCACTTGTGTTAGCCAGTACTCTGCGCCATTGTTAAGAAGACCCAATCTTTCACTTGTGTTAGCCAGTACTCTGCGCCATTGTTAAGAAGACCCAATCTTTCACTTGTGTTAGCCAGTACTCTGCGCCATTGTTAAGAAGACCCAATCTTTCACTTGTGTTAGCCAGTACTCTGCGCCATTGTTAAGAAGACCCAATCTTTCACTTGTGTTAGCCAGTACTCTGCGCCATTGTTAAGAAGACCCAATCTTTCACTTGTGTTAGCCAGTACTCTTTGCCATTTCATTTCATACCATAATCAAAAGACAGCAATGAAAGAAAATTTTTCATATAGAGGAACACTGATTTGAATTTGCTTTTAAAAATGTGGACTCTCTTGAACACCTTTGGCATATGCTAGCAGTTGTCTTTCCATCACTTTGCCACTGCCACTAGATCAACAGTATGAGCTGTGCACAGTAGCGAGGGATGCATGCTGTAATGTGTTCTAATGATTCCAAACCAATACTTAATATCCATTCAGGTCCAAGTGTTTTTCCAAGTCATTTGTTTCTCAGCTGAAAATATCACCGACTTAATTTTCTTTCAGAACGCTCACAACAACCCTTTAAGTCACAAAAAAAAAAGAAACTCAAAGCATCTGTTCAAAAACATATGCGCATATAAAACCATGTGAATTAACCAGTCCACATCATCTATGGCAACAACAGGCAAAAACACGCATGCAAACCTTCCTCGATTGTCTCCGAGGGTCAATTTGGCATCACCTGGTGGAATATTTTGTCTTGCTATAAACATGTCAATGTATCTCTATATCATTTTGCGGTGGTAATTTTATAAGCATTGGCTGTCAAATTCTCTGCCTCTCTTTCAAAGTCTGTTTTCTTTAATTTATTGTTCATCTTACATTATTGTAATCCTCATTTTTTTCTTCCTTTGCCACCCACTCACCTGTCTTTGTCCAGGAAAGTCCTTTTCTCTCGTTACACTACTTACAGCCTAGCAAACCTGCTTTTATGTTATGATCCAACATCTCACTACCAAAAAAGTGTTAACAATGTTCAGAGTGGACTACAGCCATCCATTCCACAAGCTCAATTTGCCCACATTACTTTTTGTGTATATTTTTAGTTAAATGTCACCCAATATGAATCTTTAAAAAAAAAAAAAAGTTTTTCACCTGGAGGTGTAAAAATCCAGTGGAATGGCCAACACCCTCAGCAAGGCTTAGCTTTGTCCACATTGACCCTTTTGGCAACAGCTGTTTTGGAATGCAACATTTTCAAGCAGCAGCCATTTTGCCTGTAAATGCATCCTCTCTGAGGCACATTCTGTCTTACCTTTGGGTAAAATAAATTCTTTTTTTTTAAAAAACTTTTAAGGTTAACAAAGGACTGAAATGCTACTTTCAAATCAACAATGGATCAAAGTGCTTCCATAAAATCAACGACGGAACAAAGTGATTTTGGTCATCCAATGCCGTCTCTTGGGCTGGTACATGAGAAACTGTGTGACATAGTGCAATACTGGTGATGAAACGGATAAGGATGTGAACTGTAATAAAGTTATTCATTCCTGTATATATTTTGTGTTTGTTGCTTCCTTGTGACAGCCCTTAAAAGGCTCCAGTATGGTCAGCTGGATTGTAACAACGGTGAAACTTTCAGTAAGCTGGACATGATAGACGAACTCATGGTCTTTTCATGTCTCTTGATTTTAACAAACCCAAAAATCATGGATATTATAGGTGATGGTGAACATCAACTGCATTCAACCTGTTGCTTGAGTAAAATACTTTCAACCTTTTCTTGTTAAAGCTTTTTTCTTTCAATTCTTTTTGACGATTATTCATTTGGCAACAACTAATGTCAAGCCCAAGAGAAAACGGATTTCAACAGAAAGCCTGAAAGTTGACTCAAACCTGATGAATTAATAAGAGCACCCAGAAAAATAGTAAATACCTCCCTTTTTTGGCAGGAAGTGGGGGTGGGGGAGGGTGGGAGGGCAAGGATTAGCAGGAGAAGGGTAGTGGGAGGCTATGGGAGGGGAGCATATATTTGTAAACTGGGAAAAAATTCATTTCCATAGTTGTTTTCCACACTTCTGATCCTGTCAAACTTGGTTGTGCAGTTTGTGAGAAACTGCTGTATCCCAACATACACACACATACACACACAAGATAACTGCCCCTGTCTGTGGACAAAACCCCACTTTTTGTTTTTTCTGGTTAGGAGTCTGAAAAAGGCAGCACCCAAACGATGACCACAGATGCTATTGGTGGATATTCTTTCTTTGTGGTGAATGTGTGTGCATAAGCGAGTAAGAGACAGGTAGGCAGAACCAAAAATGGATTATGTGTTTGTAACAAGTCGTACAAAGTCTCAAAACTCGATCTTGTTGTAAAGAGTAAAGTAATCAACTTTCAAACTGAAGTTCACAAACTCTGTTGTGATATCTGGATGTATTGTTTGCAACATTTCTGCCCTAAGGTCTGTCTATATGAACTGAGCTTCCTCTCTCTCCAAACACCTTGAAAGACATAAATATCAGTAAGCCAGCAGCTCCCTGTCAGCACTGTGTATGACTTTCTTGCTGTTAATTATGCTATCGCATACACATAGGAAAACAACCAGCTTCGATATGAAAAAAAAAAATGAAAAAGAAATCTGTCAAACACAGACTCTTAATAAGCTTCATGGTGTTGAGTGCTCTTTTTTTTTCTCCATACAACTGTGACTTGATCTTTCCAATGGGGGCCAAAGTTGCTGGTTCTGTATTGCACAACAGGTATGAAAAGAAATTTAAGGTAATATGAGTGATTCTGAAATTTTCGGTTCACAAGAATCTATAAATGTTAGTAATCACTGTTTACAAAGTTTTATACATACTGATGGTCTCAAATTCACCCGTATCAACCTTAAACACCTTTTCCAAACCATCGCAGAATTCATAGCCAGTGACTTTGGCCCCATTCATGAGAACTAGTAACGACTGGGTTCCTAGCCTAAGCAATTGGCCAGTATGCAGAGAAGATTATAGCCATATTAGCAGGTTTGTAATCAAAGACATAAAATTTACAAACTTCTGGACACTAGACACAAATGGACTAAATTTCCAAACTTAATATGCACTAAGGTGTACTTATGAGTAACACTTACAACAGACACTTGTGTTTAACTGAAGACTAGGGGCTATCTGCTTCAATCGATCAATCAAAGCAAATTTGCTCATCACGATGCTTCTACTGCTAGAGGCCAATGTCCTAAATGCCCCCATGTCTAAAAATTCCAGTAGTTAGTCTTTGATTCCAAGCCAGAAAACTGCATTCACTTGCAACAAAGTTTCTTCTCGTTCTTGGATGGGACATCATCAAATTTACAAAATGTTAACAAACCCAATCAGCTTTTACTGACTTTCAAGAGTATCTCAGTTCCCCCGGGACTTAATGTCCTTAGGAACCCTGTTACAGTTTAAAATCTTTTATACGCTGGTATTGTTACAGTTCAGTCATCATGCGATGACTCTCTCTCTCTCTCTCTCTCTCACCATACTTGTGTAAGTGTCTTTGCTTGTGATCTTTCCCTATGTAAGTGTCTTTGCTTGTGATCCTTCCCTGAAATATCAGATTCAACACGTATCATCAGAGTGTCATTTCACAAACCTCTGGACATAATCAAAGAGATTTGTCTATGTGTTCCCAGTCAAACTTGTTTCTTTCCAGTATGATTTTGCATACCTGCAGATTTTTGCATGCCTGCAGATGAATTGTGGTTTCTGCTGTAAGTGTAAGTACAGTAAAATTACATACAAGCAACCTATGTAAGCTTTACATTGTATAATCTGCTGAGCAATTTTTCTGTTTGTACACATGAAACAAACCCCAAAAAATTTAATGGTGCATTTTCTACTTGGTAAAGAAGACATGATCATCATAAACAGAAAGATCCAATTTTTACAAATAACAAGATGGGGAAATTCATGTATTTTTATCTATCTCACACTTACCTGTCCAAACAAATGCCTTTTTCTTACTAGGCATGGAATGTCACCATAATTTTAGGATCTTTATAAAATAATTGGGATAACAAGGGGGCTAACCCTGCCTCCTATACTAGCCAGATCTGCCAGTGATCATTCTTTGATGCATGCGTCTTAATCCAACTGTGAGCAGACAGTTCAGGTTTCTTCTGTTCCTCTGGCAGGGAACATAACTACTTTTGCTCTTGCCATTTTTTTTTTTTTTTTTTACTGTACTCAGGTCTATCAGCCAAGTTCTGGAAGTCCCTGTAAAGACATACACGCCTATCTGCCACCAAGCGGAGCAATCAACTTCATTTCTCCAGTGTCTGACCCCATAGCTTTCACATTAGATGCTCTAGCAATCTCTCAGAAAGGAATTCTGAACAAAAATTGCCATGGAAAAGAGCCAAATAATCCTTCTGTCCACTGAAGTGGTCTAAAAGTTGGATCAACCTTCTTCAGTTCTGGTCAGCCTTCTGGTAAGGATATCTATTCCCCTTCCTGCAAGACTGTGCTTGATGTCCCTGCCCAGATCTAGGAAGCAGTAAGCAGATCCTGCATCCCTCTCCCTCTCTCCACACAGCTACACATCAGGCAATTCCTCTCTATACAGAGACACTTCTGTCCTTTTGTGTGGAAAAGGTCATGGCCGTTCAATTGCAATCTATTCTGGAGGTGTATGACAAGTGGAGTAGTTTTTCTATGAGGTGCAAACACACTGGACTTTCTCCAGTGGGTGTCAAGATTGAAGATGTGGGGTTTTCCAGGAAGATCTCCATGAAAACAGCAGGAAGCTTATGTTCTATCAAAAGGATCAAATCTACCATTGCTAATACCTTCAGGCTAATATGGAGTAACATTGGTATCAACCATGTCACTTCCTAAGCTGGAGTCATACTTCAAATCAGGATCTGTAGAAATCCCCAAAAGGAGTCTGCTTCCAATTTTAAAGTATCTGGCCACTGGGGGTCTTCAAGCTCTAGTCGACCGCTCTGTAGAGAACCTAACCTTAAAGACTTTTTTTTTTCTGTCTCTGGCTTTGCCTGCGTATAAGTGAGGTTCAAGCCTTCTCCACAGACCCACAGCTCCTGACGTGGCACGATGATGGCTCAGTCACCTCTCCACATGCCTCTCTCCTAGCCAAGATCTGCAGTCCTGGTCAACAGTCACAGACGATAACATTGCCTCCACCGGCCTCTTCATCATCTAAATGTTCATGTGATGGAAGATGGGTCACAATAAGTGTCCTGTTGGAGCTCTGAAAATTTACCTTCTGAGGGCAGAGTAGGGCTTTTGAAGCATCCTCTTGTGGCGTCACCTGAGAAACGCATGTTAACCCCCAGACAGTAAGCTTTTAGATCAGCCAGTTGTACCGCCAGGCTTATGTCCATGGCTAGAAACTGCTTCCCCTAAAATCAGATATACAGGCGCACAAGATGTGTCCGCTGTGCCTCTGTTCAGCGCCCTCTGGAGGAGCGTTATCACCCACACTGCCATGCAGCAGACTGTAAGTCTCTAGTGCCTTTTTGGAGACTTTATCTCAAGAAGATGGAAAAAAATCTCACATCCCTTCACTGCACTGGTGACATTGCAGAAGCTCAGACAGCAACAAAACCCCTTTGATTCTCTCATTTGTCCCGAGTACTGTGATTGCTCAGGTAGCAACATATCTCTTCACCAACTTTTTGCCATTTTAAGGGGCAATGTGTTGCTCTGACACTCAGTAACAGTGACACACCTTGTCTTAATGTCTAAATTGCTATGGGGGTGTTGTGGTTGCTTTCAGCAATGCACTCATCCTGTTTCTTACTTTTGGGGTCTCGCTCTTTTCATTATCTTGTGTAAATTTGTTCTTTGATGCATCTTGACTAACTAGTGCTCATCTGTACCTTCCCTGCTCGATTATGAGTAACTAATAAGGGTACAGCAGGACAGAGCTGATCTGCAGTGTATTGTGAAGGAGGGTGGGGATTAACCCATTCACCACTGGTGTGGTAGGAAGGCCTTGCGTTAGAACCCTTCCATGGTATTTGGAGATGGTGTTTAGGCTTTGAGAACAGTGATAAGACATTCTCATATGGATCATTGCCTCACCTGTTTGAGGTGAATGAATTTCCCACCTCTTTTTCATTATTCTGGCATTTGTTTGGACGGGTAGGTATGAGAAAAAAGAATTTTTCTACAAAAGGTAACTTTACGAAATACCTGTCCCAATACTAGGATGCCCCCCCCCCCCCCCCCCCCCCCCCCCCACCTCCCCCACCCCCACACACTTTCTTGGGGGGAAGCAGAAAGTCAACTGTCTCCTCACGATCGAATCTTTCTAATTTAGGAGGCATGATTAACTCCTTTGTTCTCCTTTGTTTAACTTTAATGAGGATCCTGAAAATGGAAATGTTCCAAGCAATGTGAGGATAAGACATTAGTTTGGACAAGCAGGTACTTCATAAAACTACTTTCATCTGATAATTTGCTTTTTCCCTGTGTTGTGTGATTTCAGCTACACTATTTGTGACTGCAAGTTACCTGGTAATGTCAAATGTACATTTGATCTTGAATGTCTTTCATATCTGGCACTTAGTCACCACATTAAACAAAACGGGATCAGTTTCACATTTGTTATAGAGATAAAATAATCATGTTAAGAAGATATATATATATAAAAGGCTAATTTCATTGCATTAAATCTATGGAAATCCAATAAATACAGAAAATACACATGCAATAATGTACATTCAGCCGGCTATCAATTTTTGTTTTTAAATAACTGCTAAGTAATTCATTCTTGAGACATCTGGGGAAAAAAAAGTAGAAATAAACCAGCAGATTTCAGACAAACTTCAGCTTCCAAATAGCCTATATTCTCACAAATCCTGAATCGCGTTCACACAAATACAGTCGAACAACGACCCAAGATGAAACATCACAATCAGGATTCAGGCAGCGGTATCTTGCAAGAGTTCTCGTCAGACAATAAAATCACAAATTTTTTCCAATGCAAACTATGCTACAAACCAACCAATGAAATCACCTCGGCTGGGGTTATCCATACCTTTGCATTAAAATGGTGATACGAGTGCAACTCTCAAAACCAAATTCTTCAACTCAACTTAACATCTTAAACTTACGAATGTGGTTCTGAATAATATACAATGTTAAATGGCATAAATAATACACACATTTCAATGATAATCACTCTTGGTTTAGATTATGTTGCAAACAACACTATTCAAAGACATGAAATGGAAACCAATCAAACCAACATGAACTGATACACACTGATCCCCTTATGGACACTTAAATTTCTTTCTTCCATGCTTTCAGACAAATTTACGTATCCCTCCCAGGTAGGCACACCCAACAGAAACTGCCATACATTAATTTTCCTTTCAAGAAACAGCAATCGCACTTAATCACCCTTCACACTCATCATTTCCATTAAAGGCTTTGAAAAAATAAACTATAAGCATGTTCTCTCTTGTTTAAGCAATACAAACAAAACAGCCCGTTCTTTTCCTGATGAAAGAAAAATCAACCGGCTGGATGGAGTGGAGCTTGGCATAGGTTTTAAAACAACAGAGCAAGAGACAGGTTTATCTGTGTGTGTGTGTGTGTGTGTGTGTGTGTGTGTGTGTGTGTGTTCTGGTAACTCATTCTTACAAATTATGTTTTCAAAAATAATTACAAGTTCACAGCTTTTGATCTTTCTTATGCACTGTTAAATTCAGTCCCTGTGCGTTTTTCTCAGTCTTGACTCACAATTTCACTTTCTGAACATTCTTCCACATCACTGCAGACTTGTAGTAAACACCAACTTTGGCTAATCCAAGTACACAACTCGCAGAATGATCCACTGTGGCCTCCTTTCATCACTTCAGTCTTCGTAGATCCTTTGAAATCAGCTTTTCAAAATATATGCATCACTTCCTAGCTTTCACCAACTCGTCCTCTGCAAATATCCATTGGAACTTGTTGTTTAGAATGTACACCACCTCACAGCTTCCATCTACTTGTTCATTGAAATCAGGTGTAAAAAAAAAAAAAAAATTACACTTTTTAGTCTTTTCTAGATGCAGAAGTCCTTTAAAATTTTCAGGAACAGAAAATGTACAAGCAGTCTCTCTCTACAATCTGAATGACATTGATTATGTACATTCTCTCTCCCTCTCTCTCTTTCTCACACACACACACACACACACACACACACACACACACACCGACTTGCGCAAACTCATTTACTCATGCATAGGCACATACATGCATATGCACAAAATTCACATACACACAGACTCACACAAACATGCGCTCTCATACACACACAGGCAACCCACATAGCTGTCTACGCGTGAGGAAGCAATCTGACTGACTGCACACGTGGGTACGGTATGCTTGTGCGTGGATGGGTGGAGACGACCAGGGTCACCTGTCGGTCTGACTTGCAGTGACAGGAAGAGTCTCTGTGAGACACAGACATATGGACTCGAGAAGCAGAGGTGCATCACATCAAGAGAAAATCCTGGTCACGACACCAACCAGGCAGGCATCACAGTAGCTCATATTGGCGAAGGTGCATTCGCTGAATAATGTCACGACAGTCATTGAACACTCGCCGGATGTTCTCAGTGTCCACAGCACAGGTAAAGTGAGGGTAGCAATAGTGGCGCCCGTCTCCGCTTGCAGTGCTGATTCTCTGTAAATATCATAAAACATAAAACACATACCGTTTTACAATGCAAGGTATTGGTTTGTACTATACTGTATTTTGTTTACTTACAACTGCCGTGTTAGAGTTACAACACAGCTCCTCCTCCATAAGAATCAAATTGCTCCCCCAAGGGGAAATACATCACCTCAATCCTTGCTCTAAGCTCTTGATCTTGTATTAATATTCTTTCTTGGAAGGATCATAATTCAAAGCTGGTATGCAAGGATCAGATTTCTTAGGATTCTTCTTGTAACCAATCAAAATTTTAATCTTCCTGGAAAAAAAAAATGCATCTGAAATAACAGACCGGTTTTATAACATTCCTTACATAAATAGAAATTTCTGCAACAAATTCTGCGCTAGCCAAGTTATAACCAGCCCACATTAAAGCATTCCTAGGTGAATGTTGAATGAGAAAGACATAAACTGTATAAACTTGTCTATAAACCACCAAACTGCATAAATTGGCAATATGGAATTATATATGTACAAACTTGGAACAGATGGGATTAAAATTTCTGATTATACGTTTTCAGGCAAATTGTACCCGATTGTTATAGCCCAATGGCCAATGGGGTAGATGTGTGTAGGACAACAAGCCATAAATGGTGGGCTAACCTCTCTACTTCCTCTGCTCTAAGTTCCTTGAACTAACTCAGGAACCCATTTACATCTAGCTGGACAGAAAAGGATTTCAAACCATTGGAAATACAACTCTACTGGTGAAAGGACTCTCAACCATCAGCTCCACAAAGACTCTAATCAGCTGACTTAAGGCCTTTCTGTATCATGAACTAAACCACACTGCAATGATTCGTAAGGAAAACATCACACCAACTTTTACTGACAAACCCTCCCTGAGCCTAAATGGCTATTGTCTCGGGAATACATGCACTGCCTGAAGATGACAGGATACAAACATCCAAGTTATACCTTCCATCTGAGATCAGTGTTCAATATTTTAAAGCACTTGGGATATCAGAGGTCCCTACCATGTTAGTGTGTAAAGGAAAGGCTATGAAGCTGCCTATAATATAATAAGCATCTACAAATGTATAAGCTATGAACTAGCTATGAAGCTGCCTGTAATATTATAAGCATCTACAAATGTATAAGCCATGTACTATCAAAATTTTCTTTTTCTGATCAGGAGGAAAAAAGACCATAGTTAAATGAGCAGAATGATGACTGGACGGCTAAAACTCAACAAGAGGAGTGTGCGAACTGAAAATATTTCAGTTTCCATATATAACCCTTACACTATATGTAAAAGTAGACCAAGGCTATAAAGACAGCGCTCTTATCATCTGAACATGTTTCAATACAGATATATCATTCTTGTTTTTGTTCGGAAATGCAGATGAAATTACATATAAAATGACAACCTAAATACATAATTTTTGTTTGGAAAGGAAAACAGAGATCATATGTGAAGTAGTAGTTTAACTATATCATTTTTACATCTGATTAGAAAAGAAGATTGAGATTCTATATAAAGTAGTAGTCTGAAATCTTGAAACTAGGACACTTCCAAAACAGATTGTGAAGCAAACTGAGGCAATGGGAAAACTTGAACTGGTGTAGGTTCATACTGATCATAACCTGATCTGCTTTTCTAATCCTATTCTTTGTTAGTTTCTTCTGGATGAGAAATGTAAATGCTAATTCCTTCAGTCATTCCAGTTGATCTGGCTTTTGGATTAAAAAGATGGCGGTAGAGGTGGAGGTTGATCTATCAGTCAAAAACAAGCTCATGTGGTGTGTACCTGAGGTAGATGAGAGTGGTGTGTGTGTGTAGGGACTGGGGTGGGGGGGGGGGGGGGGGGGGGGTAGGGCTGGCGGAGAGGAAGGTGGGGGGGAAGCGGTCAGTTTTGTTTCAGTAACATTATGGAAAATTTGTTAACCCAAAAATATGTACATTTTTTACTAGAAACTATAAAAAAAAATGTGAACGAATGAATTTCACTTCTTGAGAACCATTCCACATGACAGGAAAACAAAGATGGCTGCCGATCACATGACATGTCTCAGCCATTGAAATTATTCAATTTGAACACAAGAACCATAATTTGAAACATCTTGAAACATCTGCAATAAAAATGGTTTACTAAATTCATTCTAATCCCCTCCCTTCCCCCCAGTAATATATTTTCTTTTGTTGAATTGTCCCCTTCATCCCTCCCCCCTTCCAAAACTTCCTTCCCATCTTATATGCTACCCTCTTCCTGTTTCTCTCCTCTGTCCTCCATCAGCAAATGTTGCCTATAAATGTGTTACAGGCCTGGTTACGGTTATTTCCCACAGACCAACTTCCAGTTCCACAACCTTTTTTTCATTATTGTTGCATTACAAATGCAACTGTCTTGTGCAACTGTCATTCGCTCTTGACCCACCCAGTATAAGAATGAGTCACCATGCCAAATTTAGAGATCAGATAAATATTGTGGATTTGTGTTATGGGCACAGACAGACAGACTATGCTTTTCACACCAGATAAATACAAAAGCAACACACCAAGAATTCATCCCTGATGTAGTACTTGGCTCCGACAACTTCAGGATCTTCCCCAGGTTCCACGGTGGCTGAAACAAGCATCAATCATTCACGAATGAAAATGTGATACACCCGCTACATTAACTCATCTCTCTCACAACACTTCATTAGATGCTTTAACCACATACCTTTCTTTTTCTTTTTTAAACTGCTAATGAGTTCAGACAGAAGTACAGCTGCAAAGATTTTTTTATCCGAATTTAAATCCCAACACTCACACAATATAAAAATACACACTATCATGTACACTACAAATTCATTATTTGCGTAACAGAGCATAAAATGGAACACTGAATGGATTAAAGAAATCAGGTGCAACATTTGGTCAAACTGGTCTTTCTCTAGCTGACTGACAAAGACTACACCAAAAATCAACTTGCTTTTGCTTTGTTTTTTTTTCTTGTCACACAGGTTAAGCTGTTTACACTGAATTCTACCACGGCCTACACACCAAAAATCATGGGCATTTTATCTTTCAAATACTAGGAAAAGTTTTTCAGTAGGATCTTCAAAAGCAACAGAGTTAAAGAAAAACAGTTTTCATAACGACTGTTAAAACCTGTGAACAAACTTTGTATTCTGCATGACAAAAACATGTTTTCACATGACCAGAACTTGACAAGGGCAAAGTTATCATGGCTCATATGCGTTGGAACGACTACAGAATTACAATGGTTTCAGTCTGATACTGACCAAAAAAATCTTGTTTGGTTAGTTTCTGGTGTTGCATCCGGTATCCACCAAATGGATGTGTCTCTGAAAGTGTTGCTCAAACTTCCTGACCAACACTGCATGTGTCTGTTTCCCCTGACACCTGGCTTTACTCTGCAAGCCTGCTTGACAAATGGATATATTCTGAAAGCCTGCTTAACACCTGGATATACTCTGAAAACCTACTTAACACCTGAATATGAAAGGAGGTGTAAAGTGCAGCCCTGTCATGTTGTCCCAAGTTGTGTGGGAATAGTTTAATACGCTTTATCAACATATGTCTAAAAGTGTTGTCATAATTTCCAAACCAGTAATGCAGTTGTCTTGTCTTGCTGATGCCTTCATATTTATGAAGGAAGAATAAAGTACAGCCACAAAAGGAAAAAACTGAAAGAAGAGCTTGAGAACATGTCTTCAGAGAAGCTCCCCACTCCCATCTGTTCCATAGGGCAAATATTTCAACCCTGAACTCCTTACATTCTAAAGAATATTGGCTGCATCAAGATCATGACTCCTACTCCTAGATGCCATTCTGCTGTCAGATGTATTTTCAGTGCTTCTGGATTCAAACCCACACCTCCTTGATACCTGGGGGTTTCGAGGAGTTGTCTTTTGACAAATCTCTTACCCACCTAGCTATCAAACATCTGTTTTAAGTTGGGACACCCGTCCTACCCTGCAATATTTAAGCTTTGTAATGTTTCACTTTTGTTGTTCCTCAGCCAGATCCAGCTGGAACACTTTTTGCTACATCTGCCATTGTTTTTCGGGGTCTGATCCTCTTCTCAGCAGGAACAGAGAGCTGTTTCATGAGATCATACATTGTTTATAGACCAGTTTACTCTTAAACTGGTATTGTACTTTTCCAACAAAAATGAGCATAGTTTATACAAAGAACATGTACATATACCAGCCTCTGTGGTGAAGTGGTTGGAATGGGTTTGATTCCCATCAGTCATGTGGGATTTTTCCACCCCAACTGGCTCCTACCTACAGTTGAGTTTGCTACAGGCTCACTTGGGAAGACTGGGACCACACAGTCAAGTTTCATCCACCAAATGGATGTGTCACTGAGAGCGTTGCTCAAATTTCCTTACCAACACTGCATGTGTCTGTATCTTTTGGGTCTCGTTGACGCCAGGATATATTATGAAAGTAAACACAAAATACAGCCCTGTCATGCAGTCTCAGACCCGAATGGAAATCCAGAGCATCATCTTCGTCATCCTCATTCTCACTGATCAGCATTAAAAAAGATTTTTTTTTTAAAGAAAGTGTACACATCATCCAAATTTTTGTAAATGCAAGGGAGGGGACGGAGATGTTTTAATGCATCGATTTTTTTTTCTCCTGCAATTCTTGTTTTCGTAAACAGGGTCAAGAAGGAAACCTGATCTTGCAGTAGCTATGATAAAAATAGGTTCTTCCAAACACAAATTACTTTCAAACTGATGCGTCAGGATACTTTGGTACGATTTCTAGCACACACACCTCCATACCCCCCCCCCCCCCCCCCCCCCATCCATCCCATATTTCAGGGCATATTTTGAAGAAGTGGTCACAGCCAGACTCCATTTTGTACTTAGAAGCAAGCAAGAGTCGCATGACCGAAGCCCCATGGACAAAACCAAATCTAAGCAGTTAGGACCTTTATGCGGTCTCTCATGATAGGCAAATAACCAAAAGGAAACAAAAAAACTAAAAGAAAATAACATACTGCACACACATACACACACGATTACACATACACACATACTTTCATTTCATTAATTTTTTTTTTCACAACAACAAAAATCGGTTGTTTCATCAGCAGTCTCTGTAATGAAAGAACAACTTCCTTTATTGTGATCACAAATACTGTCACTTTGTGCACTTCATTTCTTGTTGTCTATAACCAACCCCACCACCACAGGTGTGCATATGACACTTTGTGCACTTCGTTTCTTGTTGTCTATAACCAACCCCACCACCACAGGTGTGCATATGACACTTTGTGCACTTCATTTCTTGTTGTCTATAACCAACCCCACCACCACAGGTGTGCATATGACACATCACTATTCTGGGCTGTCGCACCGTCAAAATAAAATACAGGCACATTTGCAGTGTACATGTTCAAAAAACAGTAATAGAACCATGAATACCATAGTTCAGTTCTTTTTAACAAAGGGAAAATGTAACAATATGCCATTCCTGGCTTGTTCACTTTCCAAAACAGATTGAAAACCACTGATCAAAACTACCCACTTTTATATCCTTTTCAGCTTACTCAAATCTCCAACAGTTGACAATTATGCCCTCCTATGCAAGATTCATAACAAGAAAAATGCCTGAACAAATCATGTTCACCTACATGTTTGCCAGCTACTGAACTGATCTGATTAATGCATGCAGAAGCACCGCATTATACCATAATGACTGCAGGCTGCACTGCATTGAAAACAGAATCACGGAAACCTTGACTTAAAAAAATGAATATGATATGAGACTTGGGGATGAAACTTTTCATGATTTTTTTTTCTCAATGAAGTCCTTTTCTTCAGCGTTCTCTTTTCCTGCCTCTGAAAATTAGGTGGTTTTTCTCTGAAATCCTCAGATCCAGGGATAGTTCTCCAGCCTGTACTCTGCAAGGTTAATTTCTGCTCAAGAACTTCATCTCTATATTGAAACATTTGGGGGGGGGGGGGGGGGGGGGGGGGGGGGGGGCACACCTTTTCTCAATTCAAGCAAGTTTGTATAAAACATAATGTTTGACCCATGATCGACATGATCCATCTCGATCTGATGAGCTAATTAACAGACTGAGAATGCTTCTTTGATGCCATTTGCAGGCAAAGTGTTCAGTGTTATTTCCAGATCAAAGGTCATGGTTGCCTGGGCCAGTGTGGGATCTATGGGTCGCAACATTTGAAACTGACAGGTCATAAAGGTCACCCTTAGTGGGTAGGGTGATGACACACAATCTGTTACCAGGTTAAAATGCTCCTCTTCAACCATGAGGTTGTAACAGTTTATGTAGCAAGGCTTCTTTTTTCTCTGCTTTTTACAATGGTCGTTTGAAACAAAATGCAGTTTGACATGATTGTACTGAATCTCATACAACAGAGGTTACTGACTTAATTTCTTTTTCATTAAACTCTGCCTTTATGACAGATTGTTGTTACTCACCGTCTGGGGGAACCTGATAGCGTGCATACTCTGGAAAGTAATCTTCTAACTTTGACTTGCCCGCCTTCACTTTCTCTGCCAACAGGTCTTGCTTGTTCAGAAATAATATCACTGATATCGTCCGCAACCACCTGTAATAATACAGACACACTTTAGATTTGCTTAAATGAAATAGCATACTTTTCTCTGTGTGTGTGTGTGTGTGTGTGTGTGTGTGTGTGTGTGTGTGTGTGTGTGTGTGTGTGTGTGTTTGAGTTCCGTTTTCTTTTTTTCTTCTTCTAAGAATTGGAACAAAATGTTGGGATATAGGGACAGCCTGTCGACCACATTATATTCACCAGCAGTTACGCTGATATTGTATCAGTATCACTGCCTATCATTCAAGGTACATTCTAAACACTATTTGTATCTCACAAGCTATAATAGCTATAATCATACTTCCCTAAATAATAGGATATCAGGTTTGCAGGGTTGTTTTTTTTAATGATTTATCATATTATCATACCATTTTGTTGTAGTCAAAAATACACACAATCATCGTGTGACTGAAGGAAACTGAAATATTCAGCATCAGTTAAAATGACGTAAAAGTAGCAATGACACAAATAGGAATGTTACTACTAATTTATGTTATACTTACAAATTAAAAAAAAAAGTTATTAGAGACAGATAATGTTGCTTACTGCCCAGCCGACCACAAAGGGCCATATCAGGGCTGTCACTGCACTGGAATCAACTCTCAAGTCATATCATTGAATAAAAAAATAAATAAATAAATAAATAAAGTAATTTTGTTTTTGTCCACACAACACATCAAAATACACCCTCCAAAAACACACCAGAAATTTAGTTTAAAATTTTTCTTCCGTAAAAATCTTCGATAATAAATGTTGATCTCTTTCAGAAATTCAAAGATCACATCAGGTAGGATATTGCTGAAGGTTTCCATGGAGTCATGCTGTAAATTGTTTATGTCTCACATTAAGCAAGTACCAACATTCTAAAAGAACATGTTTCACTGTGAGTGGTACATGACATGGACACCACAGAGCTTCTTCACCTTTTAAAAGATAATAATGCAAGTAAAACAAGTGGCCTGTGTGCAAATTGCACAAGACTTTTTCACATCCTCCAAAAGGAGACCCTGGGTGATGCACCCACACTACCCCAAAGTGGATTATGGCCATTGAAGTCACCCAACAACAAACAAGGGCGAGGAAATTCCTCGATAAGACTGACAAGGTCTTGACGACTAACTGAGACAGAAGGTGGTAAATATAATGAGCAAACAGTGATGGTTTTATGGAGAGTGACTCTCCCAGCTACAGCCTGGATAGATAATGTTGCTTATAGCCCAGCCGACCGCAAAGGGCCACATCAGGGCTGCTACAGCCTGGAGAGGGGAGTGAAAGCAACAGGGCTAAATAACAAAGCTTTGTGGATAAGTAAGGCAACGCCAACCATTAATCCCGAAGTGGAAGGCTGTGTAGGTTTAGAAAGAATACTGAAGCCAGAAAGAGTGATGGTCTTCTGGCTTTGAATTTTCTCTTCCTGAAGAGCTACTACTTGAGGCTTAAGAGTACGACACAGAAGCTGTAGCTACTCAAAGTCTGGGTTGAAACCACAGATATTTCAATGGAACTCAGGCATTCATGGTGCACAGGACAACAGGAGAGAAATAAGTTCATCCACAAGTTGTCTACAATTTACAGGAGCGAATTTGTTTTGAAGAGCGACAGGCTTGTTTGGTTAACTAGACCCACTGGCAGGCTTGCCTGCAGGCAGAGACACTTAGGTTCAGGAGATGGTGGAGGTCATTTTTTACATTTCATCTTGACCGGTTGAGGCGGAGCACTGTTTTTTTGTTTTGTTTTTATTCTGCCTACTTGGTATGGAACATAATTACATTATCACAATCCTCAACAATAACAATGATGACAACAAAACTGGGGAGTGCAGGAAGCTTACCACCCCTCCAGTACCAGTTAGACCAACAGACTGTTCAAGTTAATCCAACAGAGTGATTTCCCTTAGTGAGTTCATATTATGAATCATCTTGAACAATAATTCACTTTTCACACCTATTTCCACTAAGCAGGGAGGCCAGAGGGTGTCTCAGTGTTTCAACACATACTGTAAACGACATTTAGCTGTAAAATTCCCTTTTCTCATCCTTGCTGTCCAAACAAATAACAGAATACTGAAAAGGATGATTATAAGCACACTCATCTGGAGAGGGTCGCAATGAGCCCATACAAGAATGTTTCTGCACAGTTCTTCAAGCCCTGAACTTGGTGCACAGCTTTACATTTCCGTCCTTATTGAGACACTTAGTGAAAGGGCAAACAAACAAGGCTTTACACATTTGTAATCCAATATTTTGTTGCTGTAGTCTGAGCAGAGGCATGTATCAAACTTGTGTACGACTTAACTATGGAAAATTAACTTCCCAGAAAGTGATGACGTCATTTTTGCACAATATTGTGTTTGTTGTCATTGTTCTAATATTGCCTGACCACTTGCGTACAAGCTTTCATGCGGCATCTATGTTATCTACAAGAAAATAAACCCAGTCGAGTTTGGTATTAAAAGAATTGTTGGGAATTCGCCAATTCAGTCATCTCAATAGTGCAGATATATTACATTTTCATGACAATAACTAATTATCAAACCTACAGCCCCATTTGTAATGGCCGCTCAACCTTGCCGAACGCATTGCTGCCAGACCAGCTATGCACAGATGACATTCAGTTGGCCGAATACAGTGTGGTTAGCTGGCTGGTGGGGAGCGGCCTGCAGAAAACACCCCTTTCCCTCACCTGCATTCACAGCTTGGTCTCTGCAGCTGTAAACTCCCCTGCGACTCAAAACTAAGTAACTTGCTCTGAACAGCCGTGGGTGTTAAAGGTCACTAAATATGCTGACCTCTCTCCACACTCAGAGCCGATACTGAACCAGTATAGCTAACTACGAGAACCAGGTGTCTCTCCGACCAAAACTGGAGGGACATCATGAAGGCTTAACTCAAGTTGTACGATTCAAATAGATCATTTAGAGCAAAAGATGCTTGTCCCGTGAGCGTGGGCTTGATGGGACTAACAGCAACCTGAAGGGTAGATGTCTGACTGTATCTAAAGCAAAAGGGAAATGAAGGACGATGAAAGAGACTCCATAGTGCACAACAGCAGAGCCAAATGCTAGAGAGAGACGCGATAAAGCACAACTTATGGACATTTACAGATAAAATTCTGAGAAAGAAGCTTTTTCAAACAAAATGAAAGCCAGCCTAAAAAGCTCTTGTGAGGATCCAAGAGTGGCTAAAAAATTATGACTGCATTCCAAAGAACAGTGGGGGGGGGGGGGGGGGGGGCATGCTCCTTCACAAGGAAAAAGAGACTATTGAACTGTGTCTGAATATGGCGCATTAAAATGAACTCATTAAGGGCAATCTATAGTCTGGCCCAACAGACTACAGAGGCATGATTAGGTTCCTGCTGACCAAGTTTTGATTTTTTGAGGATCCTGATAATATCTGATGTTCCACACCAGGTTGGGATCAAGGTAATTGTCTGGACAGGTAAGTCCAAGGCCAAAAAAAATCCATTCTGCCCAGCTTTCAAATCCCTGAATGCTGTTTTATATCGGTATCTCTCCCGCATCCCTCCTGTCGTAATTATGTGAACATGAACAAGAACATCCAATGATTCTCTTCAAATCAAAGGAGATACAACATAGTCAAAACTGCTACATTAAACACAAGCACACACACACACACACACACACACACACACACACACACACACACACACACACACACACACACACACGCACACACACAAAGGCACATTTTAGTCAGAAGTCTCGCCTGAACTGATCGCAATGAGTTCAACGCACCTATTGGTCCAAATGCTCTTGAACAGCTCAAGGGACTCCCGCAGTCTGTTTTGACTGGCATCTTCTCGTAACACTAAGTTGTAGCCACTACAGGCCGTAACAAAGATGATAGCCGTTACATCATTGAAACACTGAATCCATTTCCTCGCTCATCACGCTGGCCACCAACATCAAACATGCTGCAAGACACAACAGGGTAGAATATCCCTCATTTAAGAATGAAAGATGTACAGTCATGTATATGGTCATTTGTAAGTGTGTTCATGACTTTTGTAACTGTGTTTCATGATTATTACCTATGCAATTATGGTGATATAAAATGAATATTTATCTCTCTCTTTCTCTCTCCCACAAAACACACACACACACACACACACACACACACACACACACACACACACACACGTAAAAGATAAAGAGGAAAGAATGAACAGGATGCATGCTTGATCAACCTGTGGCACAATCTTCTTAAGTTCGACCTGAAAACGGGGGGGAAAACAAAAAATTTCAAAAATCCTGGTACCCTTTAAAAGGTGAGCTGAAGTAAAAACATCCTTTTCAATCATCCCTTACATCAGCATTGAATTTGAAGCCCAGCTTACAAAGGCTTTCCAAAACTTTTGTTACAGTACACTTGATAAAATCACACAACTCCTCCCAAACAAATCCAGCATATCCTTACTTGCACCAGATACAGAAAGATGTTTGTAAGCTCTGATTATTCTGAAAGAAACACACACACACACACACACACACACACACACACACACACACACACACACACTCACTCACACAAAGGACAGAAAGAGAAACATACAAACATGCACTTCTCCAAATATTGTACCAATTCGCAAATCACAGACTTCTAAACAAAAACACAAAACAAATTGCAATTTGATGCTATCCAGAAGAGGGCCATCTTACTGGGCACAGAAACTTTGACAATGACCCATGTCCACTCATATACTTTAGTCTGTCAGTCCTTTGGCTTTGAAACATACATCTGGTTTGTCCTATTGCTTGCAGGCAACCACAACAAGGAAGTCTGACACACTAAAAAAGGAAACCCAACAACCAACAAACTTTAAAAGCTCCGTATATAAACATTCATTCACACTATGCGTTGATTATGGTAAGGGTGAGCCCATGACCACATGACTTGTGAAGAAAGGTGAAATTCGCGAAGTCCAAAAATTTTCAGAGTATTATAAATGTAATAAACTGTAAAATATGCACATCTGTAATGAATCAGAATCTCTGTATGAATGAAAATCCACTTTACAAACTACACAAACTCAAGGTACATTTGTTCAATTTTGCTTTCAATCAGTTTTTCTCATAGCCTGAATCTAAATGAACTAAGCTTTTATGTAAATGTATCAAGACAAAAAAAAGTCAGTCCACAATATTGCCTATTATCATGACTTTAAAATGGTGATTAAATGAAATTATAAACCGAAAAATGTATTCTGTGCGGCAGCGTGCGTGTTGTGTGTTTGCGTTACATGACGGAAGACACAAACCCAAAGTATTCACAAAAATCAGATGTACTCTTTTCTTCTCTCTCTCCTCTTACAACACACACACAACACACACACACACCACACACACACACACAGCACACACACATACACACACACACCTCTTTCTCAATTAAATATATTACATGCATTACATCTAAAACCCTCAACTCACTCAAATGAAAGACAAAATATACTTCTTTTTCTCAGACTGTAAACACAAATCTTTCAAGACAAAGAAGTTCAAAACGTTATTTAATTTACACTGACGTTTTCCAGTTTATAATCTTTAAGTCTTTGACTGATAAAACTTTAACATATCAAACCCCTTATATTTCAATATTTCTGAGCATTACCTCAAAAGAGAAAAACACACACACACACAACGACATATTTGTTGGGATAAAGGTTTGTCCACTCTTTACAAAAAAATAAATAATTACTTGACAATTGACTTTAACAACATGAATTTGATTTCAAATATGCCTGAAGTTAGTACACGACATCGCAGTATATCCTGTTCTGTTTGGACTGTAGTCACTCTGCTTCACTAGGTCACGTCGTCCTAAAAAGCTGAAAACAAACCAATGACAGTCATACAATACACTTAAAGCAAACACTCAATATATCAATCGTTTATACAAGCCCACCAAGGTCATGTTTTCATCCATATTGGTTTGGTTGGTTTTCTTTATCCACCTGTTAGCAAGATGGTCCATGGACAACATTTTGGTCGAAGTTCATGGAATGATGGCGTGAACTTGGATCAAAGGATGGACACCCCAATTTGTTTAAATATTCAGATGAACATGCACATTTTGAAGACACTGTTTACAACTTCATAATTATCTTCTTTTTTTTTTCCTTGGAAAATGACATCAATGTGAAAAATTTGGTTATTTTCCCCGGAATGTTTAAAGTACAGGGGAAGTAATTCTTCAGTTCAAACCAATTATCAATTTCCACAGCGGAAAAATAATTTTGCTTTCATTCATGAAATGACTTGCTTGCAATAATAATTTTTCCAAAAATGATTACAAT
The DNA here is from genome assembly GCA_018398815.1 of Conus ventricosus. Taxonomy (NCBI): domain Eukaryota; kingdom Metazoa; phylum Mollusca; class Gastropoda; order Neogastropoda; family Conidae; genus Conus; species Conus ventricosus. The sequence continues at coordinate 11,093,048 of CM031612.1, read as the reverse complement.
AAAATATTTGTTAAAAATTTTTAAAAAGCTAACACACCAACCCTATTTTTTCTTCCATGTAACAGTGAACACACCATTTGTTTAATTGTCTGGGTGTTTTTTTTTTGTTTGTTTTTGTTCTTTTTTTATCTAACATTTGGGTGCAAATCCAGAGCAAAGGGCACATCCAGGATCCATGTATCATATAAAAAATTTGCACGAGTCTGCCCGCTCCCAAGTGCCTTTTCAGTTAAAAAGGATTCTCGCCAAAGCCTCTCTAAAAAGTATTCTTCATCAAAATAACTGCCTTTCTGTACAAAAGTCACGATAAGAAAATCTTATATTTGAAATTTGTGCACTATCAGATGGAGGCACCTCTCTGCAACTGTGAAAATGCCTCGAAGCATCTGTCTGTATAAAGAGGAGTCTTTACAGGGAGGTGAACTGCTGACATGCGTGCAAACAATCTGGGTATGCACATGCACAAAAAAACAACACACCCCAACATCATAACATACACACATACGTGGTGGGAGTCTCTCAGTGTAGATCATAAATCCAGTATTCAAAAAAGAATAGATTCATAAGATTTGTCCATGTTCAACTGCACATGCCTGGAAGCACCCGTCAATATTTCTAGCTGTTACTTATAACACATACCTTTCTAAATTTAGCAAGGTAGCAGATAAAAGGAAAGGATATGATTAATTCTAAACAAGGCAATGACGAATTCTAAACAAGGTATCTTATTTATTCGCAAGTTAATAAATGAACTGGAGGTTTTTTTTTTTATACTTCTTACAAATGCTTATTCCCCGTCCATGCATACACCACAAACAAATGTGTGCGTGCACGCAAACGCACACACACACACATACACACACACAGAGTACCTTCCAAAAGAGAGACAGACAATTAAAATTCAATTCATATTGCTTAAGAGCCCAGCTGATCAAGACAGGCCATGTCAGGGCTGTTGTCTCATCAAAGTCAATTCTTTACCCACTTGTTTTGTGTTTTTTTAAAGAAGGAAAGGAAACTAACACAGACACTAGCAAATCAACCAGTTTTTTAAACATGCATAACTTGCTTAAAAACATTTCCTTCATTAAATTTTAGATCAGATAAAAAAAATATGTCTCTTTCAAGAACTCAAAAATCCTATCTGGTAGAACATCTCGGAACTAGTTTTTTATGGAGTCTGCTGTAAAGCATCATGCGTGATGCCCTGTGCAAGTTTCAACAACCTATAAGAACATGTTTTAGTTTTTACTGTCAATAGTACATGACATGGAATGTACCACAGACCCTCTCCACCTTTCAAATGATACAAACAGAAGTCAAGAGTGGCCTGTGTGTAATTATCAAAACTGTTTCTTAATGGACGTCAATGGCAGCTGGTAAAAACTGTTGAAGGCTTAGACAAACGTGAAAAAGTTTGTCATCCATCTGTTATCCATCTGCATGTTGCTTTCCTCTTGCCAGAAGTCTTTTACACATATGTCTGAACATCGGATTTCAGATCTGCGTAAGGGACAGATAATCTGCAACAACAACAACAAAAAATTATCTAATTTGTTCTCCCATCCTCTGTGCCAACTCAGTGGTACTGCACCTATGCTGCTCATTCTGATCCCCCGACCGAAGCCACAGTCCAGCCAGACCCGCCACAGCCCCAGCACTGGCAATCCACAGGAAGCAGTCAATGTCAAGTCGTCATGAAGCAACGCACCAAGAGACACTGCTCTGCTGCTGAGTCACTTCAGTGGTGTTCAGTAGTGCCTGTTCTGATCCAGCATATGCAGGACACAATCAACTAACCCTAACCCCCTAAAGATGACAATCACTGCTTAGTCACAGAGCCGTGAGAGTGAGCTCTGCCTCCGGAGTTCACCACCACTAACATCCAACAACAGTACCATCAATTTGCCGATAGCGTTGATGCCAACAGAACCATACTAAGGTCAAAGATATGGACAGACAAATCAAAACCCAGTCACCATGACAGCAAGTCATGAAGGGACACAAAATTTCAGATTTTTTTCCATGCTGGTCGATGAGGATGAGATAATGGAGACAGGGCGTACTCTTCACTAACTTTCACAAGATATCCCGGTATCAACCAGGCCCAAAGAGACACCTGCAATGTTGGTCAGGAAATCTGAGCAATAATCTCAGATATACGCATCTATTATGTGGATGAAACTCAACTGTGTGGTCCCTGTCTACCAAGCAGAGCCCATAGCAAGCTCAACTTTGGGTAGGAGCCAGTCAATCTGCAAAATTCTTTACTTATGGCAGTCTTGGTGAGTTGATCATCCATCTCATTACATCAAATATCAAATGACCATACATCCAAACAAGAAAACTATGTTATAACATCAGATTTCACAGAAATATACCCTTAAACAAAATTCATGACTGTGGGTGCTTGACATTACAGTCAGTGTTTGGCCTACGAAGCAGAAAGGGTAAAGAGAAAATGAAGAAAGTATACTTAATTAGCAGGTCATACAAAAGGCAGTACCATGGCTGTGAGTTCGGGCAGTGTAGATGGACCTGCTAAGGAAAGTGTTTTGCACATTGCTAAAGGGAGCTGTTGACATAACTAAGCACCAGAAACAATTCCCTAATCAGAGTTGGAAACCATGAGGAAACATTTTTTTAAAGGGATGGAAATGAAAATTCATCTAAACTGTCTTGTAAGTAAAAGCCTTTGCAGCTAAACAAGATCACAGCAGACCTCTGGACTGAAGAGAGTCCATGGTGGATTGCTCCCAGAACGCCAAAAAGAGAGTCTAAATAAGGCAGAAATGATAATTGCAGACCTTGGTTGATATACAGGAATTCATTGATCAGACAGATAATCAACAAGGTTCCAGCTATTTGAAAATTGTCAATTTCTGAAATAAACTCAAAATTTATGTGACTTGTAATCGGTTCAGTTGTGTATCAGTGGTTTTGCTCCCCCCCCCCCCCCCCCCCCCTCCCCCTTTGCACCCTTTTTCCCTCTTTCTTCTGAACAAGAATATCAGAGAAAGCCTTAGGCAGAGGGAATATGGGGGAATGCCCAACCCCGGGTCTTTGGCCAGGATTTTGAGGCAGGTCCACGCAGGGTTATAAACCGACCCTTTTTGGAAGGCAATGTCTCTGGGGATGCCACCTGACACCATAAGTCTCAGCATAACACCAAGCAGAATAAAAGGAAAGAGAATGTGTGGAAAGAGAAGTGTGGGGACATGAGGTTGAACGCAATGTTGGAAGCGTCTTAACAGGCTGTTTCTGGAAAAAGTCAAAGATGAGGAAAAGACCCAGTGGGAAAAATGCTGAACAGCATCTAGACACCTTGAATGCATTCTCCCCGTAGGATGGAAACACCCTGGAAGGAGGGACCTCTTAATCAGTGGAATGGTGGTAATACAGACAGCTGATTAAAAACTCCTAATGGAACTGACAATTTGTGTGCTGCCTCTTCCAACCAACCGCAGATTCCTGAGTCATGAGCTTGCTCCTGGTTAATGTAGCATAGGTACAATAATGAAAGCCAAGGAAGGATACAAAGGTGAAAAACAAAATGGGAGAGATCAACTGTAATCTGAGTGAGAATAATGACAGCTCAGTTCTGAACCGCCAAGCTGCAAATACAAAGGGCTAATGAAGCCACAAATGAAGACAAAACAACATCTTGCTAGTAAAAGTAAGAGACAGGTGAGCATAAACCTTAATGTTGTGAGCACTTAGGCAAAAGTTTGGCAATAAGCTGGTGGGCAACCAGAAATTACCTCCCACTGTCTGCTAGAGATGGAGGACAATGAGACCTGTACCTCTACTGCATTAGCCATTGAACTGAACATGTGGCCAAACAGAGCTGAGAAACTGCCACAGCTTGCAAGACTGACCTTAGTTTAGCAAATGATGCCAATTTCATTATCAAAAAAATCCCTCAGCATTAAGTTCTAAACAGCAGAATACAATACAAGGTTTTGTTTCTAAACATGACGCACCTTTTTTTTCTTCTTGTCAAGTTCCTGACCAGAAACATCATTCAATTTCACAAGACCATTTCTGTCTGCTATCCTTTGACCTGTGAGATTAATCATGATCACTGAAAAAAATATGGCAATGTTAAAGTTTGGTATGGATCACTCGATCAGTGATCACACCACAGACTTGATCAGCTGGTTCTGCCTATAGTATGAATGTCACTATGCTGAAAAGACCACCAGAACCAACACAAATTTTTCTCGTCTAAATGCATGAATGCTAGATCAGAATTCATAACTCCATCATACACACATGAGAGAAATACAGACAGGGAGTGACAGAGAAGGCAGACGGAGGACAGAAGATAAAGGAGGGCTTGGTAACACACACTACTGATAGTACCACCACTGTACTCAAGCTATTGGCTGTTTGATTCAAGAAAAAAGGTGCAATGGGACAGAAAAAAGCAAGGAGCAGCTTTTAGATTTCAGCTAGTTCTATCAAAATCCAACCAGTGACCAGTAATGGCATTTGCTTTCTTTCTGTATTTACCCTTTGTAAAACACTACTTTACCAATCACAGCTGGTTCTTTGATTATCTAAGAATATAAACATAAATCACTCTAAAAAGGTGTTAGTGAGTTGCACTTGAAAGTGTGTCGATCACTATATAGTATATACAGAATGGTTTTAATAATCCTAATTTTACATTTTCTAATCTCCTGACCTGTTTTTGCAATAAGAAACTGATGAAAGGCAGTGTGATAAGTGAGAGACTGGAAATCAAGACAACACAAACGAACAGAAGTACAGTCATGGGCACAAAATACTTACTACTGAGCGCAGTCTATGAGTTGGTATTCATTTGCTCTCTCATAGCACTGCTTTACTCCTTTGTCCTGCCACAAAATTTCCGTGTGCTCATAGAATTCCTGAAAGAAAAGATGAAATAATTTTGAATTCCACAACAAGAACAAATGCTAAGCTAATTCAACTTATGATTTCTGATCAAAATGGGTTTATCCTAAAACTAGTTTACAATGGGTTCACACAGAATTACTGTATGATCAAACACACTAGTTCCACAACACAAAAAAGATCATCCTGTTTTATGTAAGTTTTATTATTGTAGCCAAGCACACACAGTGCCTTATATACCATAATAACTTATCCACTGTATCTTTCATACATTAACGATATAACATAACTCATCCACTATCATCCTTACTTTTGGTTCTGATTTTTCAACTGAAACTGGCTATGTCATTTCAATCATCTTATAACAGTACTTAACTTATGCATGAAAACGACAAAAAAGCAGAAAAGCACACAAAACAAAGTGTGAAATAACGCAGATTTAATGCACGACACAAAACAGGACAAGAAATTTTCGGCAATATGCCTTCCTCAGCGACACAAAATACAGATATAAACATGCACAATACTCCCCTTGTGAAGCCAAAGTGGTGAATGAAGTAGACAGAGGACAGTGGAAGAGAGGGTGAGTAGAGTTCGATGAATAGGGCACGAGGAAAGAGGGTAGAGTAAAGTGAGGAGGAGGAAAAAGAGAGAGAAGAAGAGAGGAGGGGGGGAGGGGAGAAAGAGAGGGGAGAGACACAGAGAGCGAATGGAAGTAGAGGAAGAGTGGAGAATGAGAGAGAGAAGAGGAGGGGAAGGAGAGTGAGTGGAGGGAGAGGGTGTGATGGTATGTAGTGGGTGTGTTGCATATGAATGAAAGAAAGCACAATAAATAAGATACAACATACTCGAAAAAGCATTTTAAATGACAAGGGGAGGGGGGGGGGAGAGAGAAGGGGGTCAGCCGCCTAAAGCACCCGACCCAAGTCTGACCCAAGGGTAGGTTGCCCTACCCAAGCACCAAGGGGTGAGAGGGAAAACGGGAGAACCCTGAGAAAAAACCCACTAGCCAGACGCAGCTAAGAGCTGCAAGGCTCACACCCCCCCCCCCCCCCCCCCCCCCCCCCCCCCCCCCCCCACCACACGAAAAAAAAAAAAAAAAAAAAAAAAAAACAACCCTGGCCCGCGGGCAAAACCACACACACACACACACACACAAGTGCGCGCGTGCGCACGAACAACCACGCACGCACACATGCACACGCCAATAAGCGCACACACTGGGGGGGGGTTGTAATGGGGAATAAATGGGTAAATGTACAAACAAGGCATACATTAAGACATCTGGGTGTAGCATAGGGAAGTAGGTGGTGCTATGGTGGCGCAACAGAAAAAAGGGGGCAAAAATAAGAGCATTAATGCAAAAGATAGATGGATATGCAGTCATGATGAGAGGCGCTAACAACACTCCCAATGACCACCAAAAAAAAAAATAATAAATAAAAATAAAAATAAAAAAAAAATTAAAAAATAATAATAAAAAATTATACATATATATACACACACATGTATAAATACATACATATATGTATATATACAGAGTAGGTTAGCTCCCCAGTCTCCTGTCTTTTTGTTTTTTTCTATTTTCTTTTATTTTATTTATTCATTATTTTTCTTCTCACTTACTTTTGTATCTATCCCTCTCCTTCCTACCTTCCTTTGCCCCCTCCTCTCTCTCTCTCTCTCTCTCCCCCCCTCCTTTTTTTTTTTTTCCTTTCACCCCCCCTTTTTTTTCTACCCCCCTACCCCCCTCCCCCTTTCCCTTCTTCTCCCTCACCTCCTCTGTCCTTGTTTCCTTTTCTGTCGTCCTCTTAAGGGCTCCTTCCCCCTTTCGTTCCTTCCTTTACTTTCCCTCTTACTTCCTTTCTCTCTACTTTTGACCTATTCTCCTCTCTCACCCCCCCCCCTCCTCCCCCTGCCCTCCCTCATACTTCCACCCTTCCTTTAGGCCCTTCTTTTTGTCCTCTATGTCTTTCCTTCTTTCCCCCCTGCCCTCCCCTTTCCCCTCCCTCCCCCTCCTTTTTCTTCCCCTTTTTTTTATCTATCTGTATATATACATATATGTATGTATTTATATATATGTGTGTGTGTATATATGTATAGATAATTTTTTATTATTAATTTTTTTTTTTTTTTTTTTTTTTTTTTTGGGTGGTCATTGGAGTGTTGTTAGCGCCTTTCATCATGACCGCATGTCCATCTATCTTTTGCGTTAATGCTCTTACTTTTGCCCCCTTTTTTCTGTTGCGCCACCATAGCACCACCTACTTCCCTATGCTACACCCAGATGTCTTAATGTATGCCCTGTTTGTACATTTACCCATTTATTCCCCATTGCAACCCCCCCCCCCCCCCCCCCCCCCCCAGTGTGTGCGCTTATTGGCGTGTGCATGTGTGGTTGTTCGTGCGCACGCGTGCACTTGTGTGTGTGTGTGTGTGTGTGTGTGTGGTGTGTGTGTGTGTGTGTGGTTTTGCCCGCGGGCCAGGGTTGTTGTTGTTGTTGTTGTTGTTGTTGTTGTTTTCGTGTGTGTGGGGGGGTGAGCCTTGCAGCTCTTAGCTGCGTCTGGCTAGTGGGTTTTTTCTCGGGGTTCTCCCGTTTTCCCTCTCACCCCTTGGTGCTTGGGGTAGGGCAACCTACCCTTGGGTCAGACTTGGGTCGGGTGCTTTAGGCGGCTGACCCCCTCTCTCTCCCCCCCCCCCCCCCCTCCCTCCCCTTGTCATTTAAAATGCTTTTTCGAGTATATTGTATCTTATTTACTGTGCTTTCTTTCATTCATATGCAACACACCCACTACATACCATCACACCCTCCCCCTCCACTCACTCTCCTTCCCCTCCTCTCTCTCATTCTCCACTCTTCCTCTACTTCCATTCTCTCTCTGTGTCTCTCCCCTCTCTTTCTCCCCTCCCCCCCCCCCCCCCTCTCTCCTCTCTCTCTCTCTTTTTCCTCCTCACTTTTACTCTACCCTCTTTCCTCGTGCCCTATTCATCGAACTCTACTCACCCTCTCTTCCACTGTCCCTCTGTCTACTTCATTCACCACTTTGGCTTCACAAGGGAGTATTGTGCATGTTTATATCTGTATTTTGTGTCGCTGAGGAAGGCATATTGCCGAAAATTTCTTGTCCTGTTTGTGTCGTGCATTAAATCTGCGTTATTTCACACTTTGTTTTGTGTGCTCTTCTGCTTTTTTGTCGTGTTCCAGTAACGCCGCAGTTTTGTTTCATTTGCCGTTATGCATGAAAACACAGCCTATTACTATTAGACATTAGAATGTTGGTAAACGTGAATTCTGAAACTGGAGAGAAATCTACAAAACTGATCACAGAAAATGTTTGTATTGCTGAAACAGTAACAATGTGAAAATTCTGAGAGCTTGGTTTCAAACAGAGATTATGAAGAGGAAACAAACTGTTTAGAGCGTGGCTGTGTTGAGGCTAAGACATTCCCAGGGCTGAACAAACCTGAATTTTATTCAGAAGCCAGCTGAGCTAGTGGATCCAAAATTCCACATGCCCACAAAAACCTGTGGTCTGAAATATATCGCCACAATTTTTTCTCCCTTTCTTTTCTTTTCAACACAAAACAAACATTGAAACTGAAAGCAAACTGCATTCAACAGACTAGCAAGATTGTGGAAACAGTTTCATATTTTCATGCTGAAAAAATGACTTAAGTCCCAGTGACAAATGTTACAATAATGTAGCACCTCAGCTTGCAGCTGATGGGATGACACTTGTCTAGAGGTTACAATGTATCTAAGAATAACAGTGTCTGTAGAGCTAGCAGGATTATCCTGTCTTGTGCAGCTAGTGAGAAAGACAACTTAACAGCCATTTCTGATTAAAACAAAAGTTCTAAGACAATGGAGTCCTGCATCCTCCCCAGTTCTTCACTCTAGCTTTCAAAAACAATTTTAAGATTATTTTTTAAAAACCACTTTAATACAACCACCAAAAAAAATCAATACAAAGCTAATGGCAAATAGACAGTGGAATGTGTGATGTCAACTCGGACAGCCTCAGTACCAAGTCTCCAGATTGCAACAAAAAAGCTGACCGGTTATAAATTCCAGAGGGGGAAATGGAAAGACCTAGTCCAAAGACAGGAGAACAGGCCACGAGACAAGAAAAACAAAGGACAACGGAAAAGAAACAGGAAAAAAGTTAGGGAGGCAGTCAAGCAGATGAGGAAATCATAACCACAGACTTTCCAGAAACAAAGGATATGGATTAAATACAGTTTGTAATCAAAGAGCTCCTGCAGGGGAGTTATCAAAAACTCTATTTTATTTACTTACAGTTACACTAGTAACATTCTTTACTAAATGAAACATCAACTTATAACTTGTGTTAAGTCTGATCTCTATGATCTGTATGACATTTCCCTGTTTCCTATTCTTAAATGCCATGTTCACAAGGACACATCAACACTGGATTCCTTTACAAAGGAGCATTCTGATGAGTTATGAACTTGTCTTCTTATGTCCGAGTGTCAAATTTCGAACCATTCATTTTCTCACTATGCCAGTCACTGTATCAAGTTTGATGAACCTAACCCTTGGATATAAGATCAATCTGAATGCCAAATTTGCTGAAGAATGAACACATCTGAATTCCAGCAGTATAATACATAAAAAATATGCAACACACACTTGTGGATAGACATAAGTGCAGACAGTGTAACTTTTACAATCCATTTGAAAAAGACGATGCAAGGAGACTAACGGAAAGTTCAATTTTGTTCAAGTTTGTGTTAAATCAGTAACTGAAAGATCATGCAATGCAAGCAGCAGTATTCTAATGCCAGAATTATACTTACTTCAATGTAAGAAAAAAATTTAGATAGACAGACAAGTAGATATGGGCAAAGAGCTGTAAACTGTGATGCACATGAAAATATGGTAAACTAATGGTGGAGTAATGTGCCAGACTGTAATTCTTCTGGGTTCCTGCTCTTTATTTCTCATCAGTTATGTATTGAAAATGTTCTACAAATATAAGTTGTTTAAATTATATTACCTGCCCAAGCAAATTGAGCCAGTTGAACATAACTTCCCAACATTTCCTCCAGTAGCTGGGAGGGTAGGAAGAATCCAAAAGTTTGCGCAAGTAAGTGTCTCTAAAAACTTGCTTTTCAAGATGAAAAGGCATTAAATGGATTTAGTTTCCAGTTCCATCAGAAAGTACAAGATGATAAAAGAATACACATAATCAAAACTTTATGCACGACCAGCTGGGACGGCTGACCCGGCTGGGAGGTTGTGGGTTCAAATCCCATCAGAGTCATGTGGGTTTTTCTGCCCCAACCGGCTCCTACCCAGAGTTGAGTTTGCTGCGGACTCAATTGGGAAGACTGGGACCACACAGTCGAGTTTCATCCACTTAATGGATGCGTTTCTGAGAGTGTTGCTCAAATTTCCTGACCAACATTGCAGGTGCCTGTATCTCTCGGGCCTGGTTGACGCCGGGATATATTATGAAAGGAAGCGTAGAGTACAGCCCTGTCATGTAGTCTCAGACCGAAATGGAAATCCGTAGCATCATCTTAATCATCCTCATTCTCATCGATCAGCATAAAAAAAATAATTAAAAAGAGTCTCAGATTCTGCGGCCCTTCATGCCCTGCTCTCATGGTGACCTCAATTTCGATGTACTCTCCACGTCTGTGGCCTTGGTTTGGTTCCATCGGGATCACCGGCATCGGCGAGTCCATGGGGGCTGTCGCTGGACGGACGTTGTGGAGCCCTCCGGGGGAGAGCACACTCACGCCGGCTCCGCGACTAAGCAATTATTGTTGTTAGTAGGGGGCTTAGTAGGTGGTGTCCTGCGTATGTTAGATCAGAACAGGCGCCACTGAACACCACCGAAGTGACTCAGCAGCAGTGCAGTGTCTCCTCTGGTGGGTTGCCTCTTGACGACTTGACATTGACTCCTCCCTGTGGATTGCCGGTGGCGGGGCTGCGGCGGGGCCGACTGGGCTGTGGCTGTGGACGGGGTGTCGGGATGAGCAGCATGGGTCACTGCCTCTGAGGTGGTGCAGAGGATGGGACAGCAAAAAAACAACAACAACAACAACAACAACAACAACAGCAACAACAACCTTATGCACTTTCTTCTCTGTCTCCCTTGTATTTTCTTTGTGTGTGTGTTGTGAGTGCGTGTGTGTGCGTGTGTGTTGGAGGGAGGGGGGGTTCTGGAAGAGAAATTTGCAACTAAGGAAAAGAAAATCCAAGATCATAAGTCATAGACTGGTGTGCTGCTGAGTGAGCAACCCCCATCCCATCAGGCAATCCCAGTCCAAAAGAAATGTCTCTCAATGAAAATGTGCCCAAGATGAAGCTGGGATTTGCATCCAGATGCTCTGACAATGTCAGCAACACCACATTAGAGCGCTGTGCAAGTAGATAGCACCTATTATTGATGAGCCAAAACATCAACCTTCAGGGGATTTTTTTTTCTATCCAAATGCCTGATCATTCTACAGACCCTGACAGCTTGATTAAAGTTCCAAGGCTACACAGGAAAGTTGAGGTCTGATGACCTGACTGACTGTTCCAAATAACCTTCTAGTGCTCTAGCCCTCCAATCCTCCTCCAACTGTACCTTCTTCCCCTATTTCAATTGACTGCACTCCTGACTCGACAGAGACAAGAAAAGGTCAGTGTCAAGGGCTACTTATCAGCTTAGCTATTCTTGACTGGGTAAGACATGTAGACAAGAAGACCAAGTCATCGAGATTCCAACATAAAAGACACAGATCCTGAGAAAACATGAACAGCACTGACTCAAACACACTCACGTGACACCGAGGCCAGAGTCAACAAGAAACAAGTCTGTCGGGTTACATTCTCTGTAGAACAGGGAAAGGGTTCAAATTCATAAGAGGCCAGACACATTCTACTTCTAGCACAAGGAGAGTCCACTTAAAACTATAGAGCTGACATGTCCTAAGCAAAAAGTTGGGAACAGGCTCATTCAGGAAGGGGTCATTGTAATATCATCAGTGGAAAGTCTTGGAATGGCAAATCTGAAACACTCAACAACTAACAGCTAACCCTCAAGATGAAAATCCTGTAAGAAATGTTCAATATCCTAAATTTCTGTATTCTCTGGGGTAAGACCAGACCCCTTGCACCAGTTGGAGAAAATTTTCCATCTGTTCTCCTGTTACTTCAAAGTGGACAGCTTCTGGCCAACTATGATTATTTTTCCCCCATGCAGAAAGGTCAGAATCTCCTGTCTTGCCATATGGTACTACTGCAGAAAAGACTGACTTTAATTAAAAGCAGCACCAGATCTTGTGTCTCTTCCATGATATAAGTTGCATCATCAGGTTCTCTCCCTGGGGATGATGAACTGGAATTTCTGCCAATAAGATTAATTGGGGTTTTGACCCAGGATTTTGATAACTTCAGAGTACAAACCAAATGACAATGAACTTATCCCTGTTAATCTTGTTCAGTTCTATGGGATGACAAAAGAGGGAGGAAAGGCATTTAAGCAAGCATTTCTTCTCAACTGATCAAGAGAGTTTTCATACACAAACCTTTTGATCTAGGATATAAGATAAAAACATTATAAGCTGTTTGCTCTATCTTGTAGGAAAAGATCTACTTGATTTTGAGATGTTCCTCTGACCTGAAAGATCACTTAAAACACAGATCTGTTGACAAATCCCTTCAGTAGGAAACATTTGATTGTACCTGGAAAGAGAATCCGCCTGGACATTTAATTGTCCTGGAATGTCTATGACCTGAAGAAAAATCTGGAGGGAACTGCACAGGCTGTTCATGGAAGCGACCCACACAATATTCCAGATCAAAAGGCTATGCCAGTCTTAATCATTCACTTGTGTGTGCATGTGTCAAGCACAGGGTACATTCTTGCTTGGAATACACTTTTCTTCTTGTCTGTTACGTGTTGTGTCTGCGTTTGTGCTAGGCAAATTGGTGCCAAAAGCAGCATTTGTTTGGAGTTATAGGCATGCAAAGTGCTGCTTCACCTTGGGAGCAAAATTTATCCTGCTTGATTGTTATTTACTGTTCACCGTCTCCCCACCCGTTTCCCCCCCCCCCCCCCCTTCCCCCAGCTCACTGAACACTTCTTTTAAAACCTAATGAATTTGATAATCAGCTTAGAAAACAAACATGATAAAAGGGAACAATTCACATGCTAATGGAGTGGCTATCAGCAAACTTTTCATTAAGAACATGATACCAGTTCAAACAGAACGCCTTCTTGATTCAACTACCTTTCTATCTAGGCCACAAACGGCAATTTACTGCATTCTGAGGCGATTTTTTTTTTTTTAACCTTTTCCTCCTTTTTTCCCCCCTTACTTCAGGTAAAGGTCAAAGTGAAATGGCAAGAACAGTGGTAAATGTCAGAAATCTTTCCGATGGCTCTTTTACTATTTAAAGGCTTTCCTGATGACTTCTGCAGGAAAAAATAGGCTGCCTCCTCCTGCGCTCCACAGTACAATTAAAAGGTTAAAACTTCTATCTCTCTCTGTTTTCTCCGTCTCTGGCTGGCTGGCTGTCTATCTGTCTGTGTCTCTCTCGATCCACATATCTATTCATCTGAGTACGTTCAGTTAACATATCAAAAGGCTACAAACCTGAATGATGTTCTCATGCTCATACTACATTATGCTCTTCATCGCAATTATTCTGATTTTAATTTCAAAAGCATCCAACAGAAAAACCCGGAATGCCAAATCAGTGAGTCTGTGTTGATACATTACAAAAAAAAAAGGTGAGAGACTAATGAGGCCTTACAGCTGTTTGGGGGTGTTCTTCATTTATTTACCATTTTTTTTCTGTTAACTGTAAGGGCAAACTGTGTGACAGAAAAAATGAAAGCATTCAGCAGTTCTAAGCCATTATCTTTGCAGTCAGTGGCAATGCAGACTGGTGTTGAAACAATTACAACAGCCATGCACAATGCCAACTGAATGAATCGATGTGGTGACTGGAGTCACCGCCCAAAGCTATCTATTTCAGTATTTGCAATCTATATCAGAGGCTGCTGCCTGCACTCAAACTCGGTCGTCTGTTGGTGGTACAAGTGAATAAGATAGGTTATATGTGGTTCAAGCACAAATGGTGTCCACAGCTAAAATCTGTACACCGTCTTGATTCTTAATGAACTCAAGTCATCTATTGGTGGTACAAATAGATAAGACAGGTTCTGTGTAAATCAAGCACAAGTGGTGTCCATGGCTAAAACTGGTACTCTGTCTTGATACTGATGTATGAGAAGAGTGATTCAAAGCACAAATGATGTCCACAGCTTAAATCAGTAAACTGTCGTCACTCTGATGTATGGAATAAGGCTCATTCAAGACTCACATTTCATATTTCAAGCACTAACATGCATTTTGAAAGAAATCAATATTCTTCCTTGTACAACTGAGTTGGTGAACAGGCATGATCTAATCTTTTAGTGAGCAGGTCACCACTAAGCAAGCTGACAATTTTCTGGCGACTTGAAAATACTTTTTTTTTTCAAATCAACCAAAATGCCACTATATGCAGAGCTTCGTATCGCCCAAAATTAACACTCTTTTTTTTTTCTTTCTCTCTTTGTTTTGCTTTGTTTTGAGGAGGGTGAAGGTGGAGGGGGGAGGGGGATGTGTACAAAGAAACCCCTAAAAGGCATGAGGCTATATTCTTGTATACTTAGTAGGGAACAAAATAATAAATTCGCAAGGGCCCTTTTTTTTTTTTTTTTGCAGTGTTAAAAAACCTGCGCACTACTATACACTACCACTACCAGTCAAAATTCTAGCATAGCAAAAAGAACTGATCTGAAATCTTGTTATAACTATGTGTATGTGTGGAAATTCTTGATGAGACAGTGCATTTATAATGATTTTCAGAATGAAACTCTCTGTCTTCCTGTGTTAAACTGTTATCTTAACTGAAACTGAGACAGTTGGCCTACTGCCGTGTATTGATGATGGCCTTTTTTATTTTTTTATTTCTTGACATTAGAGCACTCCTTGGTATATGTCATTTCCCCCCCTGTATCTTTATTTTTTCTTTTGGAGGGAAGATATGGGTGGCAAAAAAAAGCACCCTTTTACTGATGATCATAATAGCTTTGTTGTGGAACCAACATGAGTGACCATCTGCTCTGGTAGGGAGTACCACATCTGTCTCACAACTGCATGCCCATTGAATTTATTCATTAAACACCAACAACTTTGACATGAACTACTATGGGAAGAGGAACTCCAAACTGGGGTCACCACAAGATCTTGGTATGAAGGACCAGGATATTCTAAAACCTTTGTTTTTAAACAGAGACCAATGAGGAAGTGGACGATGCTATGGAGTTCCATTCTCATCTGAGACTACATCATGAGAAGGCTGTACATTTGAGACTACTTCATGTAGTCTCAGGGCTCTACATTACCCTTCCTCACATAATCCTGGTGTCAACCTTGCCCATGAGATATAGAATACCTGAGATGTGTTTAGGAAATACAAGCAACACTCTCAGCGACATATCAGCCAAAAGAATGAAACTCAACTCTGTGGCTCCAATCTTCTCATTTGAGCCCATACTCAACTCAGACATAATACCTCTGATGGGATTCAAATCCCAACTTCCCATCCCTAACTTTAATGCCTGCAACACAGCAGCTGGTTTGTTAGATCTTTTCTGTTTATCTTGTGCACAATATACTCTACTTCCTTTTTGAAAGACTAATACATTTTACCTCTCTTTCACTTCAAATGACTAAGTGGGGTTTTTTTTGCTCCTCTTTCCAAAGAAAATGACATAAACTGGTCATCGTTTTTTAGTGCTAGAAAAATAATGTGTAATACTAATAGAAATCAAGCAAAATGTGAATTTAATCTTTTGATGCAATAACATCCCTATCTTATGTGCTAAAATGATGGAAAAACTTATATTTCCAGCCCATGCAAAGACGATACTATAGTTGCTCACCGACTTACTAAAATACTCTTGACCATGCCTGCAGTTCAGAATGGCACTGAACTGCTCACCAGCCGATCTTAAATCAATCACAATCCCAGTTAAACATATTCTGTGTTTTCAAATGCTATGATCTACAAAAGAAATGAGATTACGTTCTGGTGGTTACTGAGAAATCCAACGATCTGAGAATTCAAGGGTGCAAGAGAATGGGCCACTTTCCTCTCATTTCATTTGATGGATTTGTGCTTCTGAGACTGATAACCTGCTTGGCCACAAATCATGCTCAGGTGAACGGACAATGGTTTGTTTGAGATGCTATACATAGTATCAGCAAAACCTTATCAAACAGTATACATTTAGGTCAGACTCACAGCATATTAGCTCTCCTGTTCTGAAAGATCTTGCCAGTTTCGAACAACACACATAGGAAACATGGTTAATAATTATTGAATTAAGTGGTAAAGTTGGATTAAAATGGATAGAGAACATGTACAAATCTATTTAGATGCATATAAGTGAAAATAAAATGAATATCAGTCTGCACCTTGAACCTTTGGCTTTTGCTGTTCTGATGAAAAATGTGTTAATCACCATGTTCCAACACCCATCCTGGAGCACACAAAAAAATGTTAGCAGTCTGCAATCTGGATAAAAATGGTTTGAAGAAATGAGAAGGTATACGTGACGAAGAAAAATTTGAAGAAACTGGTCAAGATGCGGAACCCATGTTCTAACAAGCTGTGGTGCAATTTGCGGCCTATGAGTGGGAGGCAGCAGGTTCAAGTCTTATCACAGGCATTTATTTGAGGGTTTTTTCAGCCTTGGTTGGCTTCTACCCTGGCCTGAGTATGCCAAAGGCTCAATAGGGAAGATCAGAATCATACAGT
>CM031612.1:11048828-11071328 GCA_018398815.1 Conus ventricosus | reverse complement strand
ACTTTTAAAATAAGATCTAAACACGCAAAGCAGTTTTCTAAAGATGAACCACATTCACACATTAAAAATGAAAGGAGTTAATCCGAGTTACAAAGCATAAATTATGCACAAAGTTTGCATCTTCAGAAGGCCTGGTCATGGTAAGAGAGTGTGTGTGTGTGAAACTCTATTGCATAATTCAATCTTTAATTATAGTTTGTAATAGAGATAGAGAAAGAGAGAGGTGGGGCTGTGCATGTGCATGTGTGTGTGTGTGTGTGTGCACGCGCGCTGGCACGCGCTCAAACACACACACATGCGCTTATCCTTCAAGTGTCTCAGACTCAGAGCGTGTGTGTGATATTTCATTTAGCAATCTTCTTTAGTTATATGTCAAGAACTATTACTGCATATAACCAAAACTAAAAGCTGACAAAAACAAAAAACAAAAACTAGCCCTTGATATCATCGACTTAAGCACTTAAAACGAGAATATTAAAGAGAAATGGAGAACGACAATTTATTCAGAAATTAGCAAGCTGATCCTAATATCTGATCCATGTTTTAAAAAATGTATACATACACTGACCACATTCTTAATCCAACAGTTACTGATATAGGTAAAAAGATAATTGAGTTTGCAGAAACAGTAGCAGTCTAGTAAAAACTAGACTGCTACTGTTTCTGCAAACTCAATTATCTTTTTTCTGCAATTTACAAATCATTTCACATGCTTTGTTGCCTTGCTCCCATTTACAAAGACCTGAGTGTGAGTCACTGTGACTGTGACACTGTTGACCTAGTATGAGGAATAATCATGACTTAAGCATATTCTGGAATCAGCCATCAATCAATGAATAAATCGATGTCGGACGTGTTGGTTCTGTCATTTCTCTTTTTTATTGCCAAATAATCCTGAAGTAAAATGATGCAATAAATGTTTAGTCTGTGCAGGTGCTATGCTGTACACATGTGTGGCAATGTACACGTTCTGTTCACGATTTCCGGATTGCCAAATTCCCCAAAACTTGCTCCAGTGGTAACCACACGAATGTCTAAGGACAAACGAAATATTGCTGTTGATCTAAAAAATCAAATTGTTTACAACTGTGAACCGATACAATTTACTGAAGGCCAGATCACTTTTGTTGGGGGGTAATTTTATTTACTTTTGCTCAGGCAGTCACAAATTGCACCTTTTGGTGGACGCTTGGTAACTGGATTCAATAACTCAGTTCCGCCATCTTGAAAAACAGAACGAATCGAAAGGGTGGCAGGGTTACTTGAAAGAACTCGTCTATCACCAAAATGGCGTCACGGATGTTTCTCTTTATGTCTTCTATTTTCATTTTTCTTTCCCTGAAAAATAATGCAAATATTTACTATATATCAACAAATTCAGAGTTCGATCAAGGACAACGAAAACAAACAAATCGCACGACAAACAAGCCCACCCCCCGCACTGCATTTGAACGCAGTCACGCATGCATAATACATCTCTCCTGTTCCAAATCCAACCGTTGGTCATAGTGACCAGCAAAAAATCACAAAAACATCATAAATTTTACGCAAATACTCACTCTGCGCCAAATCCGTTAACGTGCAATATCTTCATTTGCTTCACGATTGTTGACTTTCCGGATTCTCCAGCACCTTTTAGAATAAAAACAGAATGGAAGCTCATTAGGCAAGCAATATTAGAATAATCTCTAGTCTAATGGCTGAGCAGAGAAATAGGTCTCAAGACCGAAGACATCTTCGCGGAACAAGTTTACGCTGAAGTAAAAACACTACTAACCCAACAGCAGGAGACGATGTGTTGCTTTATACAACTGTTTATCCTTCTGCAGCTGCTTTTCGATGCGTTTGTTTGCTTCTTTCCGCATTCTATCATCCTCATCTTCCTTCTTTCGAAAGCACCCCATGCTGTCCAGAATAGTAGCTATTTTAGCCAGTTTGGAAGGTCTCCGACACACCAACGCAGCAACTGGTAATCCTCAGGAAGAAAAGACAGCATTTGCCCACACCACTAGAGCCAGGGCTATAGGGCACAAACCGGCCGCCCCAGCACTGAATCACTTCGACTACACATGAAAGAGTTCACACTTTGTGCCGACATTCACACACAACACATCAATGCATTTGACAGCCCTGGGTGGGGTTATCGGCTGCTCAAGGCATGTTGGGACATCGATGTCATGAAAGCGTGACGTTTTCCTCATTTTTCAATTACGTTAGTGTTTTGCGGGTATGTCTCTGAAAACGAAAGCAAAAGTTTTCAAAATATCAGTGAGACGTGGCGACTGCTTCTGTTTGTTTGTTTATCTGTTTATGTTTTTTTTGGTGTGTGTGCGCGCGCGCGCGCGCACGCTTTTTCTATGCTGTTTGTTTAGTTTTTATTTCACAGTTATTAACTTTAACGTTTTAAAGCAATACGAGTCGCAAATGTAAATTTCGCCAACACATATTATCATAAAGTAGCCTATGCTCACTGGGTTCTTTCCAACGTTATTTTTTTTGCTCACAGAAGTAGAGAACGGTATTATGCCGCTTTTGGCTCACCCACTCTAAACCGGCCTTGGCGGTCTCGTCCGGGCGAATCCAAAGCGGCATAATACGTTCTCTACTAAGCATGACTTTAATAACCAAAAAAAAATAACGACCCTACAAACATACATACTGTGTAGGGTTATCTGTTTTCAATACTAATTTACTAAACTTTTTAGATTTTAGTTTTTGCTTAATCCTGTGTTTTTCCTGATCGTTTTCAATAACATCATTTTCGCGCAAACATTCATCAAATGAGTCTCTGTCTTTCATGTGAAATAAAACTACAGTCTTTAACTGTTCTCTAAAGTCTTTTAAAACTGAGTTATATTTTTGACATAAAATCCACACACTTATTCCAGCATGTCTTCCACTGAAAGCCAGTTTCGACAAAGCGTTCTTTTTTAACTATGTCTCTTTCTGCCGAACAGTCATCTATAATAAATAGTGTCTGCGTTCCTTCAAACAAATTTATTAAAGTGTTCTAAACACTCACTCAGTTTATTGCTAGATAAAACTAAATATATGTTATCGTCTGTCCATATAAACCTTCTATCATGATATGCTTTGTTCCATTTAAGCTTTTGGACAGAAAATCACAATATGATCAAAATTATAGCGATAAACTGTTTGTAATAGGTCAAGGATAAATATTGTTTTTCCACAACCAGTCTGCCCACAAATTAATGAACAATGAGGGGTTTTTGTCAAAAAGTTTAACTGCTCCATAGTTTTATAACAGAATTTAATTAATCCAGTTATTGTTTTTATCATGCTCTCTGTCAAAACTTGTTCAGTATAATAAAACCCTACAAGGCCTAAATGTGTAAGATTAATCCAATTCAGTTCTGTAAGATTGTTTCTATTTAAGTCAACAGTGATTTTGTTGCTTGTTGTTATAACCTTAATATCCTCACCATTGTGAAGAACGACGTTTGGTAACGTTAAGACGTTTAACGACTAAGTTTTGCCAGCTAATTAGAATTCCTTTTAAAAGGACGTCACTGACGCCCACAACCCCATCCCTCCCCTCATCTTTAAAGACAGAAATTTCAAATATCATTGTGAACGTGTCTCCTAATTTTTGCTTGGAAAGAACTGTAATTTTGTAGAAGCTTCCTTTAAAACCGTTTCTCTTCTGTGGAGGATGTACTGTTTTTTCCCATACGGCGTTATTTCAATCTCTTTCCGACTATTGTCGTCCGGCATAAGACTTACATGTAAAGGGCCAGAGTTGAATGCTTTTCTGAAACTTTTTTTGACGGCTAAAAAAATGTAAATGGGCTTATGAATTCAAATTTTATTTCCCATTCTAAATATGGTTCTAAGTGCATTTGAGGTCAGGTTTTCGAACTATTTTATATTTCATACTGGCCAACATTATTTGCTTCTAGATTGCGCAGTTGTTTAGTTTAGGAAACTTTTTTTTTGTCGCCAACCTCTTTGCGTTTATAATCACCATCTTTAGTATACTCAAAACCATACAAAGGCCTATTTCACCGTTCTGTTCAAAGTCCGCAACGTCTGCAAGGTCTTTTAATTCTAAAGTTATAAAACCCCACAGGCGCTAATGCAACTCCTGATTCTTCTGGCCCACGCGACATGTTTTAGAACAACTAATTATTTTATTTTCTAAAACAATGTGTAGGTTATCGCATTTACAACTTTCCCCGTTTTGTCTTTGATTTTTATATTAAATGATCCAAACCCTCCCACAAACTAATCTTTTTAAACTGAAGAAAAGAAACACCGAAAGTGCTGGGGAGGACCCAGAGAAGCACCGTCTTCACCTGCCTTTAGAGCAGTCCTGTACCACCCTTGGAGGCCTGCGCTGTGTTGACGATGGGTACAGGCAAATTAGGGAATTGTATAATTTCATAATCGCAAATATGCAGCTTTCCCTGACGGAAGAGCTCTTTTAAAAAAGTTGAGGGCCTTCCATCATATAAGTTTTCATCAGTGCTCAGCTCATCTAAATGAAAAATAGAGTAATGAATGTAATGCAAGATTGAGCGGATTTTCCCCCTCAAAAGTAGTTTTGTCTGGTGTAACACTAAACCATGAGCGTCCTGACTGCCAGTTGCAAAGCCTAACATTTTAGCTAGCTCTTTATCAAATAAGTATTTTGCTTCTTAGGTTTGAATGTTATATTGTTTTTAGATTTGCATTGTTAAGTTTGAGAGTAATGTCGAAGTTACCCATTGCTTCTTTTAGTGAGCAAAACCCGTAATAACCATCAGGTATTGTTAACAGGCTAATTAAGTTTCTTCCGCCATATTTTTAATCTTATTATTCTTTTTGGTTTTGCTTATATTAAACCATACAACTTTGTAAAAAATTTCATGGAGCGCGACCGTTCTTTGGTTCCGCAAATCGTTATTAATAGCTGTTCTAAAAACGAAGGGCGGACTTTTCATAAAATTACTACTAACTCCACAGCAGGAGACGATTGTTTGCTTTATTAACAACTGTATATCCGTCTGCAGCTGCTTTTCGATGGCAGTTTGTTTGCTTCTATCCGCATTCTAATCATCCTCATCTTCCTTCTTTCGAAAGCACCCCATGCTGTCCAGAATAGTAGCTAGTTTAGGCCATTTGGAAGGTCTCCGCCACCCAACGCAGCAACGGTAATCCTCAAGGAAGAAAAGACAGCATTTGCCCACTATCACACCAACAAGAGCCATGGCTATAGGGCACAAACCGGCCCCCGCCCCAGCACTGAATCAACTTCGACTACACAAGAAAGAGTCACACTTTGTGCCGACATTCCACACACAACACATCAATGCATTTGAACAGCCCTGGGTGGGGTTATCGGCTGCTCAAGGCATTTGGGACATCGATGTCCATGAAAGTCGTGACGTTTCCCTCATTTTTCCAATTACGTTATGTTTTTGCGGGTATGGCCTGCTGATAACGAAAGCAAAAGTTATCAAAATATCAGTGAGACGGGCGACTGCTTCTGTTTTTTGTTTAGCTGTTTATGTTTTTTTTTGGGGAGTGTGCCGCGCCGCGCGCTGCACGCTTTTATCTCTGCATGTTTGTTTAGTTTATTATTTCACAGATTATTAACTTTAAACGTTTTAAAAGCAATACGAGTCCCAAATGTAAATTTCCGCCAACACATATTATCATAAAGTAGCCTATGCTCACTGGTTCTTTCCAACGTTAATTTTTGCTCACAGAAGTAGAGAACGGTATTAAATGCCGCTTTTTTGGCTCACCCACTCTCAACCGGCGGCCTTGGCCCGGTCACGGGTCCGGGCGAATCCAAAAGCGCATAATAACGTTCTCTACTAAGCATGACTTTAATAACCAAAAAAAAATAACGACCCTACAAACATACATACGTGTATGGTTATCTGTTTAATCAATACAAATTTACTAAACTTTTTAGATTTTAGTTTTTCGTTGCTTAATCCTGTGTTTTTTTCCTGATCGTTTCAAGAACATCATTTCCGCGCGCAAAACATTCATCAAATGAGGTCCTGTCTTTCATGTGGAAATACAACACAGTCTTTAACTGTTCTTCTCTAAAGTCTTTTAAAACTGAGTTATATTTTTGACATAAAATCCACACACTTATTCCAGCAGTCTTCCACTGAAAGCCAGTTTTCGACAAAGCGTTTCTTTTTTTTAACTATGACTCTTTCTGCCGAACAGTCCACTATAATAAATAGTGACTGCTTCCGTTCAAAGCAATTTATTAAAGTGATTTTCAAACACTCACTCCAGTTTTATTGCTAGATCCAACTAAATATATTTTATCGTCTGTCCATATAAACCTTCTATCATGAAAGGACTTGTTCCATTTAAGCGTTGGACAGAAAATCACAATATGATCAAAATTATAGCGATAACTGTTTGTAATAGGTTCAAGGGAATAAATATTGTTTTTTCCACAACCATTCTGGCCCACAAATTTACTGAATAAAACAATAGGGTTTTTGTCATAAAGTTTAACTGCTCCATAGTTTTTATAACAGAATTTAAACAAATCCAGTTATTGTTATTATCATGCACTCTGTCAAAACTTGTTCATATAATAAAACCCTACAAGGCCTAAATGTGTAAGATTAATCCAATTCAGTCTGTAAGATTGTAACTATTTAATCAACAGTGATTTTTGTTTGCTTGTTGTTATAACCTTAAATATCCTCACCATTGTGAAGAACGACGAGGGTAAACGTTACAACCGTTTAACGACGAAGTTTTGCCAGCTAATTAGAATTTCCTTATTAAAAAGGACGTCACTGACGCCCACAACCCCATCCCTCCCCTCATCTTTAAACAGAAATTTTCAAATATCAATTGTGAACGTGTCTCCTAATTTTCAGCTTGGAAAAACCGAATATTTGTAGAAGCGTCCTTTAAAACCGTTTCTCTACTGTGGAGGATGTACTGTTATTTTTTCTCCATTCGGCGGTATTTTCAATCTCTTTCCGCCTATTGTCGTCCGGCATAAACTTACATTAAAGGGCCAAGTTGAAAGCATTTCTGAAACTTTTTTGACGGCTAAAAAAATGTAAATGCTTAATGAATCAAATTTTATTTTCCCATTCTAAATATGGTTCTAAGTGCCATATGAGTCAGGTTTTCGAACTATATTATATTCATACTGGGCCAACATTATTTGCTTCTCGATTGCGCAGTTGTTCTAGTTTAGGAACTTGTTTGTTGATCCGCCAACCTCTTTTGCGTTTATCATCACCATCTTTAGTATACGCAAAACCATACAAAGCGCCTAATTTCACCATTTCAGTTCAAAGACCGCAACGTCTGGCAATGTCTTTTAATTCTAAAGTTATACACCTCACAGGCGCTAATGCAACTCCTGATTCTTCTGGTCCCACAGCGACATGTTTTTAGAACAACTAATTATTTATTTCTAAAACAAGGTTTAGGTTATCGCATTTTACAACTTTCCCCGTTTTGTCTTTGATTTTTATATTCAAATGATTCCAACCCCCCACAAACTAACTCTTAAACGAAAAAAAGAAACACACCCGAAAGTGCTGGGGAGGACCCAGAGAAGCACCTTCTTCACCTGCCATTAAAGAGCAGTCCTGTACCACCCTTGGAGGCCTGCGCTGTGTTGACATGGTACAGCAAATTAGGGAATTGTATAATTTCATAATCGCAATATGCAGCTTTCCCTGACGGAAGAGCTCTTAAAACAGGTGAAGGGCCTTCCATCATATACGTTTTCATCAGTGCTCAGCTAATCTAAATGAAGCATAGAGTAATGATGTAAAGGCAAGATTGAGCGGATTTTCCCCCCTCAAAAGTAGTTTTGTCTGGTGTAATCACTAAAACCATGAGCGTCCTGACGCCAGTTGCAAAGCCTAACACCTCTTAGCTAGCGCTATTATCCAATAAGTATTTTGCTTCTTCAGGTTTGAAATGTTAATATTGGTTTTTTAGATATGCATTGTTAATTTGAGAGTATGTCTAAGTACCCATTGCTTCTTTTAGTGAGCCAAAACCCGTAATAACCATCAGGTATTGTTAACAGGCAAAATTAAGATTCTTCCGCCATAATTCTAAATCTTATTATTCTTTTGGTTTTGCTATATTAACCATACAACTTTGTAAAAAAATTCATGGAGCGCGAACCGTCTGGTTCCGCAATCGTTATTAATACAGGTTCTAAAAACGAAAGGCGGTCTATGGGTTGTTTATGTTACAGAACATTTTTTATAAAAAAACAAAATAAAAAAGAGTGCATTCAAATATACAAATGCAAAATATACTGTTGGGCCACACTACAATCTTAAAAATATAGACAATCCGATACCCTTGACATTTCTGAAACCCAAGACTGACACTTTTCATAAAAAGGATGAGTTACTACCCATTGGACAACTATCTTAACCCCCCCCTAATTAAAAAAGCATACACAGCGAAAGTCGTGGTTCAGTCATCCGATGCAGTTTTACAGAACCAGTTAAACTTTGCAGTGTTTTTGGTGCATCAACTGGGTGTGGAAGTATCTATGCTGACACTTAAAGTTACTCCTGACCTTTGGTGAGGTCAGTGTACAGATTTCATTTTATATTACTCCTTCAATACGTATTTTGACGAACAGCAAGCGCCATTAACCGAATGACAAACAGTTTAAAAAATCCATTCAGCAACGAATAAAATGAAGGCTTTAGAAAGGAACTGTAACGAATTCACTATTAATCGGTCAAGATCAGACTTTAGACAAAAGTTGGATTCTTAATCATGGTCTAGGCACCCCTAATATTTGGGGCTGCAACAGAAAGTATAACTAAGACTGGCAATCCTCCTTACACATCTTTCTCTTCAGGCACACTGTTCACCTCGTGTCCATAGAGCAAGAGCATAAAACAGCATGGACGACATTTATCTAGACTCTCTAAGGGGCCTAACTAAAGCAGGAATAAACCGATAAACGACTCTATTCGTACTTACGTTTGGTGTTTGCTAGCTCGCAAGCACAAACGAGATCGAGCCATACCTGATCCTTGTCTACTGCTTTGACGCACAAAACAATAACTAGCGAATTAAGAGGACGCCATTCATTCTACAGTTGATTTACCTACAAGTATTAAAAGATACCAACATGTTTTAACAATACGCAAGATCGAAAGTAGACATTGCTGTTGATCACTGGTTTATAATATATGCATGCCCTTCTGAACCTCCAGACTCCAGATCGGAACAATAATAAACTACAACAATGAAATCCTTTTGGGCAGGCAATGAACAGAAGGTCGGAAAAAACGAAATAAAATTCTGAGCCAGTAATATTGCAAAGGCAGTAAACCAACACCCAAGAATAAGTCATCCCAACCCCCGAAACCCAAGGCCCAAAGCCCGAAGGTAGTTGAAGAAGTCAAAAAAAATAATAATGACCATGGAATATGAAAAGACACGCGCTTGTTTTTGATTAACTGTCCTAGGAATTTACTCCTTCTTATGTTACTAAAAAGTAACCCAACCTATTAAGAGAACAAATGCCCATAGGTGCTCGGCCATAAAGCCAACTACTTTGGCCTTGTCAGTAGACAAAAGGCCACTAACGACACCCCCCAAATATACCAGGTAAAGAGTCTATAGGCTTTACCAGCTAAATTTTTTTTAAATAAGCCCGCAAATGAATCAAGCTGTTTTTTTACCCATGGATTTATCAGGTGGAGGCGAAGGCGATGGAGGCACAGACCCAGCACCACCACCACCCGAATAGCCATCACCAATGTACATATTGCAAATTCCTAAAGGCCGTTATAACGCTTACTAATGTGACTCCTTGCTCTCTAAACAGTGTTCTTATTCTTTCTGCTAGTGTTTGTGTCTTCATATAAAATTCTTATGGATAGTTTTCTCTTATTCTGCTCACTTGAGTTCGAATTGTTCTCGGTTAGTAGACACCACTTCTCGTCTTGCAGATCTCTCTTTTTCAAGATCTTTTAAGTCTTTGGTTATTCTTTCTTTAATATCACGCCCTAAGTTGGCGTCATCAGCCTCAACGAGTTTTCTTTTTCCTCTTTTTATATCTCCCATCTATTTCACGCCAGTTTTGCTAAATTGTTTGTTAATTCGCCTCTGAGCTTCACAAAGCATGATCAATAGGCCGCTATTTCTTGCTTGTGGGTAGGCGGGGAATCATAATTGTTTTTAACGCAGTTTTCTTCGAAAACTGTTTCTTCTGCTTGCATTACTTTGTCCGCTGTTTGACTTAAATCATGAAGATTCCATGTTATTGTAATTTGGTTTCTGTTTTAGGAGTTCAGTAGGCGTGTTTTGGGAAGTTTAGGCAACTGCCTCCCTTTTTAATTTTTGGTTTAACAATGCCAAGTCGACTTCGATCGCTCACACAGACCTTTGTCTAAATTATGTTTTCATGCCTACAAACTTTGATGGTCTCGTAAGTTGTAAGCTAACAAGTTGTCCTTGGTCGTTTTTTTGTCACATACAAAGGGTCATGTCTTTTACTGTTTCAAAATCCTCAGGGTATATATTTCGGGGAGGTTCTTGTCTAAACTTTGGTATAAAGATCTGACCTTACTTTCTTTTAATATTATACCGACTTGTTGGTAATGGTACTTCCCGATTTTCTGACTAATTCATCATGCTATGATAGCCCCGAGCGAAGCTGCTTCCACAAGGGGAATCACTCATTGTCGTCTCCAGGATCCGAAACATCATAATCTTCATCTTCATCCTGCCATGTTTCTTAATAATAAACTTTTTTATTTTGTTTTATAAAAAATGTCCACAAACATAAATTGGCTTGATTCTTTACCCGCCTAGAAGACTGAAAGAGTTCCCTTTGGCGTGAAGGTAAATAAGCGGAATATTACTGTTCCAAAATAATCCATCACTAATTGAGCGGACAAATTCTTACTGTGAAATTTCTTTCCCAGACTAGGAGCGGATGAATGAATGGTCCAGGCACTGGCGACGTCTTACTTTCAAAATAGAACTCCGCTTCAAACAACAGACCCAAACAGACGGTTGTAAAGAATTATCGGGGTTCTGGGGCGGGCAATCGATAAGAAAAATTTCCTAATAAAACTTGAGGGGCAAAGAAATATTATCTTTACAATAATGCAGACATATTTCTAACCTATTTTGATCTATGGCTAACCGCGAATAGAAAGGGATGATCTGCGTTTCAAGGAATCGAAAATGAAGAAGCTCTAAAACATAGAATAGGCGCCGCAGATGCTAAAGACGGCAAAAGTTGTAGCCGTAGTTATGCGTATGAAAATCGCTTTTTTATACCCTTAGATTTTTGTAGTTGTTAAAAGCGCAATGCCCCAAAACTTTCAAGAGCGTTTTTAAAAGCGACAATTGTCATATGAAACTAACTTTTAATGAATACAAACGTGTTTATTATATCTACAGACAAACCGAAGCAAAGTACAGCAATTCTGACATCTCAGTTAGAGTTGACGTTTGTAGCAACCCTGACCCTTAGGGCGAGGATTGATAGACAACAATATCAGTCAAAATTAGCAATATATTACGAAAGAGTGATTCACATTCTAAATATCCTATAAGCAAGGCAGACACTATATGGGAATTTAGATTTATTGCCCCAGCAAGATGGCTTAAAGGAATTTTAATGACCGTGTGAAAAATGAAGAACCAATCAAAAGAGCAAATGAAAATTATGTTAATCCTAAAATAACAAAAGTG
Organism: Conus ventricosus; assembly: GCA_018398815.1. Lineage (NCBI taxonomy): Eukaryota > Metazoa > Mollusca > Gastropoda > Neogastropoda > Conidae > Conus > Conus ventricosus. Next base: position 11,059,631 of record CM031612.1, on the reverse strand, counting down.
CAATGTACAATTTGAGGGTTAGTCCTAACCACAATCTACGCTAGCGGGCTTAAACCTTATCAGCATTTTGACGAAATAAGAAAATTGTTTGGAGGCGGGAGGTGTAGAAATCCAAACTGTATACCGTGTGTCTAAAGATCTGCATCTTAACAGTGATAGACTTGAATCATATTTAACAACGAAATAACGTTTTAAGGATTGACCCTAAGGTCAACGGAGGATAATAAGTTACATGGAACGGAGAACTGTTAGAGACATAATAAACAATTCAAATTGATAAAGAAAAGAAGCCGATAAAACACTTAATGAGTATTTGTTTATTAATATATATGCCTCAGCTAAATATTAGCAAGATAACAGATTAGAAAAAAATTAATAACATTACTAAATTATTTTTTTTATTTTAAAAAAGCATGTCTATTCAGCAATTATATTCCGAAAGTACCATACAGAGTCCGTCAAACAAAGGGATAGTAGAAAACCGCGTAGCTAAAAACTTTTCAGATTAACAAACATTACACAAATCAGTTAAGTACTTAGAGCAGGACCTTTCACAAATACAGCAAAACCCAACACGAAGGTATTCTGCTGCCGTTAATGCATGTTACCTATGTTAATACTGAGCATCGACTATAAGGTGCTCTATCAGCAGGAACGAGTGTTGGTCTCATATCAACAGGCGTAGGCCACCCGCACTTTACCTCTAGGCGGTTTGTCTTTAGCTCTTGGCCTGAGCTCAAATACTGTAGGTGCTGCTAGCAAAAAAATAAAAAACTAAACTCCAAAAGCACACACTATGGTTCAACCTAATAACAGCTAAACATAGTTCCTTTATCTGATAATAAATAAACGCGCAAGCTGACTCAAAACATCACGATGAAAATTTAATCGTTTACAGGCCGATTTTGATGACTAGCAAAAGACAAAAGTTAGATCTTCACAAGAAAGCGAGGAACAAGTTTTTACTCAACGCCAGACCCCGAGCAGATAAAAAAGGAATGCTTAAAAAAAAGGAAACGAAACATTAAACTCTGTTCTAAACAGCTTCACAATAAAACAACCCAAGGTGTTTATACTTTATTTATGAGTCGAAGGCACAAAAAGAACCGTTATATTGATTAATATTTTTTTTTTTTTTAATTTAAATAAATAATTTAGAGTTAGAAAAGAAAACTCAACATGGATAAATGATATGAAGGACCCAGACGAATTTATTGAAGCAATAGCAAGAAAATTATATTTCAAGAGCACTAAATAGATATTGATCTAGAAGTCAGGTAATCCAGCAAACGTACAGGCAAGAGTGCACATGCTCATTTCTCAATTCCAAGTAAACTAACAATAGACCCCCAGTTAAAGTAATGTATAGATCTGTTTTAATCGACTATAATAACAATAAAAATGAAGAAAATCTAGAAGTCTGGGTCACAACTAAACACAGGTTATTCCTTTGTAATAATGACTTAAACACCCGTTTGGGCAGACCAACTGCTTACACAGTTTGATGATAGCCGCCGAAGAATCGAAGATGAGAGGCACGGTTGTCGGAGGGCGAAGTCTTAGAGATCAGATTAAAACCGGCTAAGAACGGCACCGATTGTAAGGCAGGTCTTACATTTCTAACTACCCTCCATCATTGTAGCGAAAAAGCAGTTTTTAAAACATAAAGAATTCAGACAACAAATGTTTTTATGTGGAGTGTTTCATTGGCCAGGCTGCATTACTCCGGCAAAAACGCAGAGAGAGTGCCTAACTATCACCCTTAACATCAAAGAAACTTTAACTTTAGACTTATGAATATCCTTTCTGTTAGCGTGATTCCATTGAATCATTTGAAGAACAAAACAAACCATAAACTGTTAATGTAAACACATGGGATGAAGAAACAAATACTACTACCCATTAAAGAGTCCAAGAACACCCAACAATAGTGATCCAGAACAAAATCATGTTACTTACACTGATGTTTTCAACCAGCGGGGTACCGCATTACACATTGATACAACAATGATTAGATTAATGCGGCATACTTCAAAGCATTAACCATAAACAAGAATTCTGCAGAAAATGTTTAACAAGAAATTCCATCGCTCACGCCGCAAGCGAACATAAGAAACATGTCTCAGGCCCTGTGACTGTAATACAAACTAATTACTCCCCCAAAGGCAGTAAAGTTAGTTTTAAGAACTGGAAACGCTGCAAAATTCTCCATACGTAGTTTACAGGCAGACTTCGGAATCACTCATTGTTCCTTATGAAGGGCCGGCGCCACAAAAACTTCGAAAAAAACAGTCCTTAATGTGTACTCATCAGATTTGTTCATTGCCTTCATTATTGTCAGGTCGGATGGCGCTCATTCAACACCAGAATTAAAACAGAGGACCAAATGCTGCAGAAAACTTCATAAAACGCATGCAGCAAAGTGCGCAATGACTGGTTCTCATAATCATGAATTTATCTGAAATCAAATGACCCTGAAGACCAAGAACATATGACTCAGCCACACCTTGTTGGATTTTGTGTTTTAGAACACTGAGGAAAACAAATCCACAGTAAGAACCAAGATCACATTAGTGGAAGGTTTAAGGAGCAGCGCATAACAAATGCAATCTTCAACTAAATTGGAACCAAAGACATGGAAGCTGCCTATATTCTTTCGATATCTTGCGAGGTAATGATCTCATCTTATAATGAATAGCATAAACCGACTCCATTCAGGGTGTCATGCATTGCAAAGTCATCAGAAAAGTACATGTGGTTTTTCACTTTAAATAACAGTCTTTTTATGACTCTATGCACACATGATGGGTTCATTAGAGGCGTCTCTGGCAAAGTCCCTTAAAGTCCTGCCCAATAAACAAAAATATTTTTGACCCAACACTCGTTAGAAAAGGGCGTATTTTTAAATTCCTTATGAGTACATGAACATTGGGAAAGGTTTTACGAAGACAACACTTCCTCCTAAAGGCGCGTTCTTTTCCTAGTCTTAGAGGAAAGAAATCATGATTCTGATTACCCCAGCTTGCTCAAGATGCGTGGCAGAAGTTAGAGTTAAAACATGGGAGACTATCAATGACCCTACTTGATGCAGATGAATGTTTGTTGGTGGACGTCTTTGAAATTATAGAAAGTCCTGCATGAAACATTACAGCCTGGACCTGCGCATTACATTTCTGCGCCTGGGATGAGTTGGGACGCTTTCTGTAAAGTTTACCCCTGAGTACAGATTGATTCTTTTTGTTGTCAAGATTTACCAATGCTTCAGATGATAGAAACGGATTTGCGCGGAAGGAATTATATGGCGTCGCTACCATTACTGAAAAAGGCAAACAACCAAATACTTGGACGACTATGATCCGAGTAAAAGGACAAACTATCTCATGTATTTTTAGATGCACACAATCTGTATGGATGGGCAATGGCGCCAATCACTTCCATTACGCAACTACTTTAAAATGTACACTGGGTGGTATTAAAAACATTTCAAGAATTTGTAGAAGCATCTGCAACTCCTTTCAGCTGATCTAAAAGAGGTCTAATTCTAGAAGTTGATTTTAGAATATCCTCATGAACTCCATGACCCTGCATAATGACTATCCCCATAAGCAAGGTCAGAAATCCTAAAGATGAATCCAAGAGAACCCCTAAACTTGTGCCTAAACTTCGGGTCAAAAAAATTATGTCTGTCATTACAGACTTCTACAAATTTTATTTAAGACATGTTGACGTTGACAGCTGATCATCGTATAATTGCATTTGATCAAGAACAGTTTCATGAAACCATACATCAAGAAGAACACTGATCCAGAACTAAATCCACAGATGCTTCAGAAAAAGACTTTTTTCAAGCTATGGACCAACACTTTTTGGAAAAGACTATGGAGCACCACCGCACAAGCGTAAGATGTTAGATTGGTCACCAAGAAAACGAAGCAATTAAGCTGACATCAAAACCTAATTATTCAGTCTTCAAAGATTTCATGATCAGCTTTTTGGCATAATGATGAAAAAAAAAAATCAAATTGGACAAACCTGTATTTATTGGTGTTACTGTTTTTGAATTATCAAAGCTTTTGATGTAAGAATTTTTTATGACTACTTTAAAAACCCCTGAATCCAGAGGTCCAAAGTACTTTACACAGATACCGACAGATTTTGTTATAGATAGCCCTACTGAAGACGTCTATAAAGACCTGGAATTAGAAGTAGCTAAAGAATGCGAGTGGATTGTATGACACATCCAGTAATCCTAAAGATTCGCCTTATTACAGTCAAATACTAAACAAAAAGGATTTAGGAAAGATGAAGGATGTATTATCTGGAAAGGTGATCAAGGAGTTTGTGGGGTTAATTCGAAAATGTACAGTTTTCGAGCCAGAGAAAACCATTAAAAAGCAAAGGGATATCTCGCAGTGGTGTGCATCAAACATATCCGCATGGACAACTATAAAGAAAAATCAAAAAAAACTTTTTGTTTGACAATAAGCTTTTCATCAAGACCCCGAAAAACTGCGAATCTAATCTACATGAGATCAACACAAATGTTGTACAAAGAAGTCATTAGATAGAGACAAACACAAAACGGGTAATTGTTAATCCCAGAGTTTTCTTATGCATAGGGCACTGGAGGACCGCATATACAGGGGGATTTAATATTTTTCATCAACTTTATCTATAAGAGCATATAGCTTCCTCCATTCATTAAATCAATTTCTCATGTTTGCTTTATGCGTTCGAATTTTTTTTATTATTTCAAGATATTCTTTTTCCCATATTGGGGTTTAGTTGTAGGTGATCTGGATGATTTAGAATGCCTTGATTAATCTTCCTAAATATCCCTCTATAGCATTACACGTATGAAATGATTCCGTATCATTTCCAAGTCTCTTCTTACCATTCTTGTTTCATTCTGCGCTTCTTCTGAGCCTCCATTTTACACTCAAATATATTTAACGTAAATTTAATTAAACGGCGGAACTGTGTCAGGATGGATTATTTGCAGTTCATACTTTCACAAAAATCTTGAGGAGCTGGATCTTTTGTTGTTCAGTTTCCTCGTAAATAATACACGGGCGGATTCAATTATTTACAATTCTTTTAATTTCATATGGATCAACACTCCAAACTGGATCTGTTGCCCTGATGCGCGATTGTCCCCTTCTGTCTTCCCCCAGGTACAATAAATGTACCTTACTTTCAAGCCAAATGGTAATAGTTTTGCTGGGTGTACTGGAGTCTTCCAGCAACATTTATTGTTTTCTTTTGATAGCATGGACAGTTTTATAACCCTTTAAATTCTTCATATTCATTGCGCGTAGAACTGAGGGCAGATCATCTAACCCATTTCTGTGTTAACGAGAATTGTCAATCAGCTCTCTGTGCGTACTGGTAGGAAAAAAGTCTTTCGGCTAACTGTTTTTTGTAAAGTTTGTCCAACTAAAGCCTGTGATCTGAGAACCCTGGAATTCCTCTTTTCATGGTAACTCTATGTTTTAACAAAAAGTGGAATTCACTTGCCCTTTAAATTCTTTTTCCATCATCGACTTGAATCATCGAGGATAAGTTAAAGGGCCTCGTTGATAATCAGTTGTATGGCACCAGCAACAGCATAAAGCAACTCTTTTGTGTAATGGTTTCCCCGCATCTTTGATCTTGAAGCTATGTCAATGAACTGTGAGTGCGTACTTTAAATCTTTTTTTTCGTCTAATCGTATCATAGGGTAAATATAGAAGATCCATTTGATGGGTGTCGTTTGGAGTTGTATTGACAACAGTGAGGTCTCTGTATTCCAAGGTGGCAGGTAAAAAATTTGCCAAATCGCTTGGTTTAGATAACCAATCCTTTGTCGTATGTTCACTGACTCTCAGCTGCTTGCTAGCTTTTTAATTGCTGTTGAATTTCCCTTCCAATATCCTTTGGCAATAATAGATTTTGTTCATTTTTTATTCAGGACCAATATTATGTCAACAAAATACACAAACGGTCATACCAAAGACAATAAACCCGATTTCTTGCATCTTTTGTTTTTCTGATGGTTGATAAAAGTCACTGAATTTTGTTGGGGCAATGTCTCGATTGTGTTTGCCCGTTACAAGATAAAATTCTTTTATTTGCTTGATCAACATCTTTAAATGTGTAAGCTGGCATGCCCCTGTTTTTTCAGGTGTTATTAATAAAACTAACTGCTCAAATCTCTGCATTTCATAGTGAATCTTGTGCAGCTGCTAGTTGCTCCATAGCTCTTTGTTATGTCTTTTTCCTCTCGCCGTCGTCCCATAGATTACTAAACGCGACCTACTTCCGCTAAAAGAAGCGCATTCACTAACACAGGCGCCTCCTATCATCATTACGAGTGAAGCCAATTTTTATAAAAGTATATTTTTATTTACATATTTATACTGTCTGAATTATTCCTTGCTTAACTAGAAAAATCTTTCCGTAGCGAATGAAGCTGCAATGAAGCAATTAGCTATTGCGAATCCTCAATCTAGTTTGAGCCAAGATCCGGGCTGGATTAATTCTTAAACAAAGCCTTTTAACCAAAGCATTGTGTATCCTATACTTAGACCTCCAATAACAGCAGAATGTAATACAAGGTTGGCGACATCTTTTTTTTTCCCCTGGTGCTCATTTTAAAAAATAAAATAATTCTATATAGTAATAAAACATGAACAGCGACGATCTGCAAACATTCCTATGCGAACATGTGGATTACAAATGAACAAGTTGATGACCAAGCTATTCTGCCCACAAAGGAAAGACTGTATACTTTGGGCAGCATGTGGAAACCCAAAACAGTTTTCCTCGAACTGAATTCAGCATAGAACAGAATATCAACAGATGTCGGCCACAAGACATTATGGGTAAAAGTTTCATAACAGGTATGAAGCGCAACTTGGATCAAGAAGGTGAAAAGCGTCGGCAAACGGTTCTTGATTTGTGATACACTACCTAATAGTCAAGTAGATTTGCCCCCATTGTATTCTGAACAATATCATACGTATGATTTAAACGGCAGGACCAGTTTTTACCAAAGTCATAGAAGTCTCTAGGGTTGTGAGTTAAACTACAGATTTTGAACATTGATAATCGCCTTAATCATAGAGGATAATTACTTTTAAATCATATAGATTTTATTTCCTCTTCAAAAGGAAACGAGCCAGAAAATCAGCAGAATCAGAAACACTGAATCAGGTGAAAGTGGTCACTAAAACACCTCATCGCCTGGACGCATTGCGGCAGGAAAAAATTCCTGAGTGGAACAAACAAAAAAATACAGTTACAACAGGGGGGGGGGGCAGAATGAAAACATAACAACACCCGCCAACGCCAACCGTTAATATCCAATGCCCAGCCTCCAGAACAAGAGGCAAGTTAATTCAAAGCAACCAAAGTCTTCATGAATATTGAACTAAACAGTTGTCATTTTTGGCGCCATTTGCTGCTGCTGGGGGCAGTTATTACGTTATAAAATATATTATACCACTGGCGGCAAAAACAAAAGCATTCCAAACAAAATCTGAAACCACTAAGATACAGAAAAAGACAACATGCACGCCAAAACCGCCAATAACAAAAGATAATTTGATCAATTTCAAATGCAATAATATTTTAAAAACTTAAATTTAAATTTTTGATATAAAACAATGGCGGATTATTATTGTTTTAAATGAAGAAGTCACTAATAAAGACATGGATCTATAAAAGACATTTCCATAGACAGAATGTAATCAATGTCGGCTTGCTTAGGAATTAGAACTTCCATTAAGATACTATGCTGACCGATTTCGCGCAGAGGAACGCTGAGGCAAGACATCCACGCCGATTACGCGATTTTTGAGGCGTGTGTGTATATCTATATTATACATCTACTATTTAAGATAAAAACATAGATTGTATTTTTTTTTATTCTATAAGAGAACTTGAATAAGAATCTTATTGTACTTAGAGATGACTTAGTTATGATCCATAGTTGACTTGAGAAAGAACTTGAGGATGACTTGATCAATAACTTAATAAGGAACTGAGGTGACTTAATTAAGGAACTTAATTAAGAACTAAAATTAAGAACTTGGGGTGACTTGATTAAAAACTTAATTACGGACTTGGGGTAACTTATTATCACGAACTTAATTAAGACTTGAGGCGTTTCTTATGGTGGGGTGACTGGGGTGACTTAGGGTGAAGGCGTCAAGTGTTTCAAAGTGGAAAGGTTGCCTAAAAGTATGGAATTACTAGGACCACTTCATAGGTGCGACTTAGATTAAAGAACTTAATTAAGGACTTAGGGTGACTAGAGGGCAAAGATGTCAAGTATTCAAAGCACGCAACAGTGGGAGGATGCGTGCATTTGTGTGAGGGCGTGAGAAGGGGATGGAGTGTGTGTGTGTGTGTACACAAGCATTAATATCGTTATTGTAACGGGCCCACTTGGTGCAAGACGGGGGGCGCATGCGTTTTTGTGATATCATTGCTCTTTTTATGGTCGCAAGTCAAAGCAGCCCCCAGGTGCATTATAACAAAAGCCAGATTTAATAAAACAAGACAATTTAGTTATAAAGTAGCACAACCCGGCGGGCCGCCTAAAGCAGGCTAAAAGTTTGTAGCCGGTGTTTGGCGGAGCGTTGCGGGGTAGAGGTGAAGAAGCAGCCAGGGCAACCACAACAGCAAAAAAGATCATTACATGGATAATAAATTTTGGCATCAGGCTAGCGTTCACGCGTAGAACGGTCTTATAATTTAGTAACTGACGTCTGAAACTTGCCAGGTCTATACAATGTGCATATTGATTCTATCCATCCCGTCTTATGAACCAAAAAAGTCATACAGAGTAAGAAAGTTGGCAGGCAGGCTACTAGCGTTCTCACGCGGTGAACGGTCGTATATTTTAGTACTGACGTCACAGAACATAGCAAGTCTATAACTATGTGTCATAATGAGTTCCTCCAGGCCGTCACGCATGAACGGTTCTATTTACTGAGGGACATGATTGAGAGGCACGCTTTATATGCATGGATCTTGTTTCCCGAAGCTGCGCATATTTTAGCACTTGCAGCATGGCTTTGTGAATTCATATTAGCTGCCAACAAATGGAAACGAAAGGAAGGCCTCCAGCAAAAAACCCTGTGTAATCCATAAAAGAACACTTGCATACGGCACGTAATGTTCGTGCGTGACACGAATAACCGGTTTTTTCTTTCAACCAAAACCAGCCCATGTTTCCTTCGATCTCCTCATCTATTCCTTTCATTTTCCTGCCATTGTGTTTACACACAATCAAGAAGTTTTACCAAACTGAATCGCAAATTAACAAGGACTGTGCTCTTGCCTCCTCAAATTTCTCATCCCTTTTGTAGTCCTTTCTACAATTTTACAGCTTCATTTTGTTGTTTCGTCCAGAAAATAACTGCTCCGGCATAAGCTTCTCTGGAAATAGCTGATTGAATGTCACCTGATTTGCCAATAAGATAGACATGAACTACTTGTGGCGTTGAAAGATCTGTTCTCCTATTTTATTGTCTCCCTTTCTTTTTTCTTATTAACAATTGGCTCAAGGCTATCTTTAAGGCTTCCTTGGCAAATCTCGCGGGTCCTTCCCTTTAAATCTTTTCAAATTATTTCTGTCATTTTTTTAAAGTAGTCTTGATTCTCTATTGTTAGCAAAATAAAGTCATTTCGTCCTCTGTCCACAATTCCGTTGGTGTTGTGCGGTGGTAACGGGAGATTTTGATGCTTGTATGAAAATAGCACTTGATCTCCTGACCGTAGAATTAAATTTGATGGCTGTGAATTGAGAAATCCTAATAGAGTTTGATGAGCAACTTGCGATTCCAGAAGTTCTCTCTCTCTAATTCTGATGAAATGAGCTGTCGTTGAGACAAGATAATACTTCGTTTAAGCAAAATCTTTACCAGCGAAACACTTCACTCACAGAAAAACACGTCCTTTCACCACAGCACACGACAACACCAAATGGACGAGATAACTTAAGGCCCGTTGTCCAACAACACTAAGTGCTGGTCGATTGACGTCTATTATTCAAATCACATAGAATAAAACATGAACATATGATAGGTGAATGAAAGAAAACAGTCTATAAACTGTTTTACCCCAGGCGGGAATGACTTGAGACAAAACCTTTCCCCAACCACTTAATAAAAATCTCGCAAATATCAGAACTGAAGGCAATAAGAATCTGATCCTATTCATAACTAACTGCTGACTGGCTATTAACAAAACCAAACGGTGGGCATGAGTGGAGACACAGCTTTGCTCTGAATGCCTTCTATTGACATCTCTGGGGAGTGCCGCGCTTCACGCATGCCTTTAAAAAACAGCCTGCAAAATCCAATTCTCTCTCACCTGCAGTGAGAATGTGTGGATTATTAGTCAAAAAAAATAACTCGGTTTTAAAGACATTTAGGAGATCATTTTAATTTCACCTGAAAGACAGAGAACTCATTTGATGAGAAAGTTTGCGTGAAAATGAAGTTATTGAGAAACGATCACGAAAAACACAGGATAAGCAATAAACTAAAATCTGTGACAGTTTAATAAATTAGTATTGAAAACGACAAACCCAACCAGTATGTCTGTTTGTAGATAACGTTATTTTTTTGGTTATAGAAGTCATGCCTTAGATAAGAGCACGTATTAGCCGGCGCTTTTTGAATTTCCCCGGGACGAGATCCGCCAAGGCGGTATGATAGTGGTGAGAGCCAAAAGCGCATAATTACCGTTCACTGAAGTTGTTATTGTCATTGATAAGAAACTCACAGAGAGACAACCCTTATCTAACTTTG
>CM031612.1:11028497-11048728 GCA_018398815.1 Conus ventricosus | reverse complement strand
CGTCACCAGGATACCCACTCCTCCCTCCTTTCTTTCTCTCATCTCTCTCTCTCTCCTCGCAAATGTAAATTACCGCCGTGTACAACGAAATGAATAACAGGAGTCGTGCTACCTTATAGGACCTTTTGAAAGAACAAGGCTATGAAGAAGAATCAAGATCCTAAGAAACGCAATAAACTCTCAGAAGCTGCAGGGAAAAAACTAAATACATATTCCGCGAGTTATTAACTTCCAAACCAAAAATCCAAAACTGGTCTGGCAGCAATTAAACCAGCTTAACAACAACAGTTTCTTCTTCCAACTCAACTGTTATCAAAGTATTTTCTGCTGAACAACTAACACTCACTTCTCTACCATTCCAGATACAGTTGTTACTACTGGTCATTCAGAGCTAATGAACTTAAAAGAACTCCATCTAATTTTCACGACAAACAAATCACTGTCTGAACAAAACAATCCACTCAATAAAACTGTGGCACAGGTTGAATCAGTACCTACATCCTGCTCAAACAGTCAGGAAGCACTACGGTGGGACCTAGATGGCATAGATGGCAAAATTCTGAAACTCTTAGGCTCCCATTATAACTGCCACTTTACCGTATATCTTTAATCTGTGCTTAGATAAAATTATTTCCTAATGCGCGTCCGCAAAAAAGCAAAATGTCTACCCATATCAAAAATCTGGTGAAAGTACTGATCCTTCAAACTACAGACCAATATCAATCTTATCTATCCTTTCCAAACCTACTAGAAAAGCATTTTAAATAAACACATCCTTCACCCCTTCAACAAGTACATTTGCTCCATGCCCGACAGTCTGGTTTCAGACCGAAAACATACCTGCCATTCTGCATTAATCAATCTTGAGATGTGTGGCTTAATAATATTAATAACCAACAGAATATTGTGGTGTCTTATTCGATTGATTTTAAAAAAGCATTCGATGTCATTGACCACACTCACCCTTATTTTCGAAAAACTTGGAGATTAAACGGTCCTTTCAAAATCCTTCCCAAAACTTCCAAAAATCATACATCACCAAACGACAACAATGCGTCATTTCGGGGACGGCGTACTCTTCTATAACAACTCTTAAGTATGGCGTTCCAGCAAGGCTCCATTTAGGCCCGTTACTCTTCTCAATCCTCATCTACAATTAATGACCTACCCAACATAGTGAGATCTACATGCGACCTCTTTGGCAGATGACACCACAATATCACAACACCAGCCATAATGATCCTTCCAGTCTTTCAAAACATATTTCAAGAGATAACCAACGAACCTTGTAAAATGGACCTACTAAATCAAAATGTCACTTCACCCTCAAAAAAAAAACTCATGTACATCAACTATGCAAAAAAGACAAAAAGCACACCAATGATTTCCCTCCTATAACACCTCAATACTGTACTTGTGGAACAAGTCACTCATCAATAAAGTATTAGGACAACTAATTGACAATAACCCAGCTGGCATACCACACATAACGTTACTATGCAAAAAGCTCTCCCAGAAAGTCTATCAGCTCATCCAAAATCAAACACTTTCTGACCTTCAACTCACGCAAACTTTTTTCCATGCTCATATTCCATTCTCGACATGATGATTATGCTACGACTATATTGGATTCTGCAAGTGGCAAACACACTAAAACCATTGTTCAGCCTACATAAACGCGAGCGCGTCACACTATTCCTTCTGAAGAAACTTATGCCACGACAGCTCTGATTATAAACCATCTTCACATTCTTGTCTTGCCATTCCCAGAGACCAAATACAACAAAGGGCTAATTGATGACACAAGATTCTGACCGGGAAGCTCCAACAACTATAATGGAGACGATGACTCAAAAGTCTCGTCGAGAAACTCCCACAAGACTCCAGAATCCCAATCCGCCAGAATTTACGCTATTGAAATATCACGCCTAACGACACGGGAACCACCTTTTGGAGAAACTCCCCTTCCAGAATACAATCAAACAAATCCATTGTCCCACAACTTTCAAAAACACTTACCTTACACATCTTCTGCGGTAAAAAATAATTTTAAAAAAACCATAAATAAAAATAAAATAAAAAAACCAAAAGTAATACAAAGTAATCTCAAAAGGCATAAATCAAGGCCCTTTTTCATGTACTTTAACCAATTTGACTTTTCTAAACTTATTTTTTCTTCTTCTTTTTTCATGCTATCAAGTACTTAATATATATACTAAATCTGTGTGTGTGTGTGTGTGTGTTGTGAGGTGGTGTGTTGTGTGTGTGTGTGTGTTGTGTGTGTATGTGTGCATATGGATATAACTTATGAAAAATTGATATATGTTGTCCCCTTTTTTTCACTCCTCTCTCCCTCATCACTCGTCCTCCTCACCCTCCCCTCTCTCACTCACTCTCTCTCTCCCTCACTCTCTCTCACTGCAGGCTGCCGTGCACACACTCTCTTCTCTCCTCCTCTCTCTGCCTCTCTCATTCTCTCTCTCTCTCTCTTCTCCCTCTCTCTCACTCTCTCTCTCACTCCTCTCTCTCTCTCTCACTCTCTCTCTCTCTCCGCCTCTCTGTCATGTGCAGTGTGTGTGTGGTATGCTCGCGAATTTCGTATATATTTTTCATGGTTCAATTATACTGTCTGATTTATATACAGGCTAATTATTGTGCGTATTTAGTACAGTTCCAATATCCAATCATTACATTCTCATGCTGTTCCACCTCCTCTCCCTTCCATCCTCCTCTCTCTCTCTCCATCTCTCTCTCTCCTCTCTCTCTCCTCTCTCCTCTCTCTACTCATCGCTCTCTCTCTCTCTCTTCTCTCTCTCTCTCTCTTTTTTTTTCTTCTGACCTCCCCCCCCCCCCACCCCCCCCCCCCCCCCCCCCCCCCCCCCCCCAATGGTCATCTCAACATTGCTTAATACGTTCGACGTATTTTTCATGGGCCTTGCAAAAAATGAATGCATGTGGGTGCCTAGCCTCTCTCTCTCCTCTCTCCACTCCTTCCCCTTCTCCTTTCTCTCTCTCTCATCTCTCCTCTCCTCCTCCTCTCATCTCTCTCGTCTCCCTCCTCTCTCTCTCCTCTCTCCTCTCCTCTCCTCTCTCTCCTCCTCTCTCTCTCTGCTCTCTCTCTCTCTCTCTCTCTCTCTATGCGTGGCAAACGTGCGTGTATTTGTGTGTTCAAAATATTACGCACCTTGTCATATTCACTTCACTGCGGTTTTCATACATGCCAATCGTGTACGTTTGTAGTACACTTACATAATGTTTCCCCAGCCCACCGCACTCCCTACCCCCCCTGCTCTCACCTTCCCTCTTCATTCAATAATTCTCTTTTTATTTCATTTTATATTTTTAGTTATTATCATTTTTTTAGTTGTTGTTTTATGTTATTGATTCTTATTTTTATGTTTTGTTTTCATTTTCTCTATTTTCATTTGATTTCCTCTATGATTTACATGATAACGCTTTGCTTGCTTCTTTGATGTCTTACATTAAGTGATTTCACTGCATGTTTGTAGTCCCACTCAGGCGAGACTGGATGTAAAAATAGCACGTTATGCTTATCTATTATCCCTGAGAAAATTAAAAGAATTTTTGTCTTTTTGTCTTTTTTGTCTCTTCATTATTGGTTATTCTTTTTTTTTTTTATGTTTAGTATTATTTTTAATGTTGTTTTGTTTGTTATTATTCTAGTTTTTTGTTTTTGCTTTCATTTATTCTTCTGTTTTCATTGATGTTCCCTATGAAAATACCATGACCGCTTTGCTTGCTTCTTTGATTTCTTACATTAATTGATTTTAAGCTGCATGTTGTAGTCCCCTACTCAGGGCTAGGACTGGATGTAAAAAAGCACGTTAGTGGCTTTCTATTATCCTCAGTAAATAAAGAATTTTGTCTGACTTAGTCATGTCTCTCTCTCTCTCTCTCCTCTCTCTCTCTCTCTCTTCTCTCTCTCTCTCCTTCTCTCTCTCCTCACTCTCTCTCTTTTTAAATTTTCTAATCCCGTATTGTATTGTGTTCTTATCACTTTTGTATGCTTCCTTTGTTTTACCAATCTATTTAATAATTGTTTGACCCAACTCAGGGCGAAGACTGGATGTAAAAAAAAAAAAGTACATCAGTGCTTATCTATTATCTCGGAAATAAAGAATTTTTGCCTTGTCTTGTCTAGTCTTTAGTTTCTCTCTCTTACTCTCTCTCGTCCATCTCCTCTCTCTTCATCTCTCTCTCTCTCTCTCTCCTCTCTCTCTCTCCCCAGAGAAATCTTTTTTTTTTTTAAACGCATGACTCAGTTCAACGAGCAAGGCTATGCATTAAAAGTGAACGTACATTTAACTTATCTGCAGTTGAATGACATTTTTGCCACATTACATGCGGACTAGTTGCTCGAATGCATTCCTCACTGACAGAACTGGGCTGCTCAACACGAATCTCAGACCCCTAGAGCATGAAAATCATGAATGGTGTCCCCCACCCGCACCACCCGCCCTCCCCACACACACACACACACACAACACACACACACACACACACACACACACACACAACACACACACACACACACACACATACACACGCACACACACACACACACACAACACACACACACACACACACACAACAAACACACGATCACACACACCATCCCACCCCACAATCCCCATTCCCAATGTTCACAAACCCTCTATCCCATCCTTTTCCCAGTTCATTTCAGTTCAGTTCATCAGTGGTTTATTAATGTCTTTTCATCGCCAGATGATATTGGACACTTGTTTAAAAAAGAACAAGAAGAAAAAAACCTTCACACCTCAACAATCTAGTACTTGTCAAAGCTACTTCTGACATGCGCATATTTATCATAAGTGAATTACCCTAGGGGTATTACAAAAAGTTGTGATCTTTATACAGGGGTGAAAATTTGCAACCTGTACAGCGAAATAACCAATGTGCAATTTCAGCCAACACATAACCAAATAAAACAGTCTGTGACAATATCAAAGTATATATCATCTCAGTACCTTTCTCCAGATAGCGAGGTCAACACTGAGGCATTCAAACAAAAGATGACGCAGCAGAAATGTTTTCTATACCCTCCTCCGCAGACACAGGTAAATACCATGATAATATTTAGTGTTTCAAGTAATTCCAGCCGTAACTTATAAATCATCTAATAATGTTGCCTTGGGCACAATGTAAAGAGTAGGCCATTTTTTGACTAAAATTCTGCTTAAAGATATATACTTTATCCATAATTTGGATTAATTCACAAGATGACAAATCTAAGGGATTTTTTGATAAATTTTCAGCGTTTTTATTTGCTCCTATCTTTTGCAAGACTGTCTGCTATTTCATTCCCATTTTATACCAACAGTGAGATTGGACCTACAAACAAAAACCAATTCTATACCTAGAGTTATGAAACATCCAGTAAGCTTAAAAGTTTTTATTTCAAAAAGTCAATCTTTTCTATCTTTGCAGTCCCAACGCTCTAGTGATTTAAAACAATTTGGAAATCAACACAACGATAAGATTTTATATAAAGCAATTGGTGTAAAATGTAAGTCAATCGAAGCCTCAGTATTGGCATATAATTCTGAGGTATAAATTGAAACCCCCTTTCCCTAAATGAATGAATTTCCTGACATTATTATTGGTTTATACAGCCAGAACCACTGAGTCGAGAGGATTCCATTACCGACCCATCGGTAAACACATTTAAATAGATTTGGATAGCTAGCTGTTTTCTAAATGTGTCACGAACTTCCTTTCCCAGGCAAGATGTTTTTCTTTCATCTTTTTTCTTAAGAGAAATGTACCTGCGACAAAATGAGTTCGGGTCTGTGACGATTACTAATGTATAATGATCCACTGAAGCATCAATATGTCTCAACCAACCAAGACCATGCAAGATTTTTTATTATATGTTGTAGATGTAGACGGAATTCAGTTTCCGGCAACGAGCGAACTCAGTGACAACATACCAAGAAGATTTGAGGGTTGTAAAAATCAATGTCCTTCGTGTTCATTGGTGTAGATTTTTCCAAAGTTCCGTGTTGGCACCTTTGACACTTAAAATGTATTGCAGGGTACTATAGACACAAACCCTCCACATGATATTATACTCAAGAAAAACCAACTTCAGTTACTTGAACGCTGTCATTTAAGATAATATACTCCACAAACATCACCCAACAGGCTGTATGACATACGTCACCCAAGCAGGGCTGTAATGACAAAAACGTCACCCAACAGGTCTGTATCCAACAGGGCTGTATGACAAACGTCACCCCAACAGTGGCTGTAATGACAAACGACACCCAACAGGGCTGTATCCAACAAGGCTGTATGACAAACGTCACCCCACAGGGCTGTATGACAAACACACCCAACAGGTCTGGATGACAAACGTCACCCAACAGGGCTGAATGTCAAAAAACGCCACCCAACAGACTGTATGACAAAAACGTCACCCAACAGGGCTGTATGACAAACGTCACCACAACAGGGCTGTATGACAAACTCACCCAACAGGGCTTTATACCAACGTCACCCAACAAGGCTTTATGACGAGCTTGACCGTAATATTGGCACTAAACAGTGCCTGGCCCAAATCGCTTCTCTCCCCTTAATCCCGATCCCACATTTAAGTGTGATTTATGCACAAGAAACCAGCTCTAGGATGAGCATGAAAACAATTCTGTTCAATATAAAGAACCCAGTATGTTCTCATAGCCGTCAGATGAAGAGTTTTAATATTTGCACTTTAATTTCGTTGTCTACATACTGTCTCTTCCTTCTCTCTTCTTCTGTGGAAAAAAATTATTGTGAAAACCCTACCATTTAATTTGGACCACATATGTAACTCAGTGACTTGCGCCCAGAAATGGCCTTAATTCACGTCACATTTCAAGGCCCATGAGCTCAAAGTCATTATCGCAGGTCTTATGCACAACCTGACATTTGAGAACATGCTGTTCCTTTCATTTTGATATGTCTCACTAGGAACCATCAAGGCATAAAAATCTCGATATATAAAAATATATATGAACAATTTGTGATGAGTAGGGGTGACAGGCAGCACCTCTAGGAGAAGGAGTCAAATTGTTTTCTTATCCAAATCATAGTGTAGTTTAATATCAAAATTTCCTTCCACCCTCTCTCATACTCTTAGTGGAAGGAGGCACTTTCTGGCACTCGTCATCGGAACAGAAAACTATTTCTTCGGGACTGTAACTCGAGAAGGGAACTCAGATTTAACTTCACCTAGGCAATACACTAAAACGAGAGCGTGTGCTTCCGAGTGAATGACAGAGTTATATGTAATTCAAACAATGGCTGAAGTATGAACTACAAATAGCTGACCACAAGTTAAGTGCAATTTCGCACACCAGGTAAGGTAAAGATGCTTATAGTCCATGCGACCCGCAAAGTGGGGCCAACTTTACATTGGTCTATAAGATCAAATCTACAATAAACAGAAACTTTAATTGAGGGCCAGACTGTCTTTGCTCGGGCTGGCTCTCCCTCCTTTCACAGAAAGGGAGAGAATTTTTGGGGTAATTTGAGTTGAAGTCCGTGGGTTCACCCACTTAACCTATTGGTTTGGAGGGTGTGCGGATCCGCTCACCAGCATTCTGCTGACTGGACCACCCTTCCTTAGACAGGCTGATCAGTCTGACGTCGCTTAGAGCCATGACTTGAACCAATGCAGGGCGTGGCGGAATGCCACGTTATTTCTTCTGGATTTACATTAAAACTATGAACACAGAAACTCAGAGCAGGAGAGGATGGACATTCATCATCTTTTGGCATACACCAGTGGTAAGTTTTCTTCACTGTCATAGACTGCAGGATCTTATAGCCTATGGTGTGTTAAGTTTTCTTCACTGTCATAGACTTTAGGTCAAATAAGCCTATGGATTGTTAAGTTTTCTCCCCTGTCATAGGACTGTAGGTCATATAGCCTAGTGGTGAAAGCATGTGAAGTGGGGGGGGAGGCTTGGTCTCCCCTTTTTTGTTTGGTTAAGCTGTCGCATGCGTGTCACTGACGCCTGTCTCATGTGACAGGACTGTAGGGAACCAACAAGTAACTCATTAAGAATAGAAAGAGGAGGGGGGTGGGGGGTGTCATCTAAGGAGGAGGGGGTGATCTGGATGTGAGACAGTCACTTCCTACACCGTGGCAGTGTGACGTAACTGGGATCAGCAGATATCATCTCAAAAACCTGGTGGGTTTTTTTGAAAACATTTTTTACCTTAAATGCAGAGGGGCTTCCTCTGTATTGGTGAGTGGTCATACGAAAATCATCACATCCACAAGCAAACAACACACCATCAGACCAAGCTTTTGGGGAGGGGAGGGAGGAAGGGGGGGGGGGGACAGGAGGGGGTATGGCGACAATGCACTACAGTTTCAATCAAAATTCATCTGCCCCATTGTCATCATCGTAGGGTCACGCACTACAAAAGATCAGACATACCGAGGAAGGGGGTAGGGGGGAGGAGCGGGTTGAGAGGGAGAAGGAGGACGTTGTAAAATGAAGTCAATTGGATAACAGAAAAGTCACATTGAAGAGAGAGACAGACCAACATGCTGACTGAGAAAGCGAGAGACACAGACAGACAGAGACAGACGAGACAGACAGAAAGAGACAGAGAACAGCAGACAGAGCGAGAGAGAAGAGGGTTGGTGATGACTGTCAATTGTCAACATCACACAGCACTACACCTTTCAGAAGCGATAAAAACCAATCTAGCACCACACAAATAGTAGGCCACAGTTAAGAGCCCGACAATTTTACAGGTGACCAAGCGGTGTTAATAGTCAGCTATCTTCAGCATTATAAACACAAAAAACGAACGATTAAATCTAATCTGCACGACATGTCCCATGTGGGTGATCGCCACTGACCTCAAGCTAAAAGCCCAGGCCAGAAAAACGTATTTTAGGTTTCAGTTGGCTTTGACCTTGTAAACAGAGATGGTGTCTACTTTCACTTTATCTACCACATCCTTATGATAAACGTTGCTCGTCTCTTCAAAGCAGGCAGCTGAAATCTGACAAAATATATACAGCTGATTGACCTGCCTTATCTTTTTGAGCCTTTTTCCACAAAACAGATGTTGGTGATTTCATCACCCAACGGATAAAGAATGCATAAATAGTAATCTAAGATATGGTATTTCGCAGTTGAGGGACGGTACTTCTCTGGGCCCCACCCGAAATTTCGGGTTGTAACTTTTTCTTTCTTGGCACCGTATCGCCACTGTAAGTTGCTGAAGGGTCGCCGAGATGACAGCACGCTCGTAGCCCCTATCGTTGCATGGCTGGCATCTGAAAGTCGTTAGTGCTCGCCAGGGAGTTATGGGATCCTCAATGGCTGAATTGATGGTTTCAACATGATCTAGCCCTTTAACTTCTGGAAATGAGAGAGAGAGAGAGAGAGAGTAGAGAGAGAGAAGAGAGAGAGAGCGGAGAGAGAGGAGAGAAGAGAGAGAAGAGGGGGGAGGGACAGACAGACAGACAGACAGAGACAGGCAGGCCGGCAGGGTAGGCAAGCCGAGAAAGAGAGAAACAGACAGACAGAGACGGACAGAAGAGACAGAGACAGACATAAAGAGAGAGGAGAGAGAGAGGGATGGAGAGGTAAAGAGAGAGAAAGAGAGAGAGAGAGAGAGAGAGAGAGAGAGAGAGAGAAAGAATAGATGAATGAATCAATCAGTCATTTCCAATCACTTGAATAGATGAATGAATCAATCAATCTGTCAGCCAATCAACTGAACAATTCAATCTATCGATTCCTTAATTGTTGATTATTTTTTATTGAATAGAAAGACTCGCTTTACAAAGCAACACCCAGAAAAAACAAATAGCTGTAGCCCAAATTAAAATGCCTTACATAAAATTAGCGTGTTAGCATCAGGATTATGTGTCAAAACACAATAAACAATTCACATAGACACAAGGCTCTGTTGGTCAGATATCTTAATATGGATGATATTTCTCTGATAGTTTTAGGTCACTGCCGTACAGAACATTTAAACTTCTATGACCCTGTTACTCAAAAGACATATCAGTCGTAAATCGAGCAAAATTTGTATCTGAAACGATGCTGTTCAACACAGAGATCCAAGTCCTATATCTCATCATTATTTCAGTTACTCTGCTCCAATATCCCCATTGCAAACTTTATTTCAAATCAATGATTACTGTGAAACTTTCTGTGTAAACGACCTATCACAGTGTTTAATAAGGTCGTTCCCAGATTTTGGCTGTCTCCAGTCGACCGACAAATTTTTCGACAAAAAAACCCATTTTCCATCGCCTTCACCATGATTCACCACACTTATCAAAACCATTCTTCTCATACAAACCAACTCTAATACATCCAACGACCAGACTTGCTTCCAGCAACGTCTAAATCATAACAAATTTACCTACGCAATATAAACGGCTATCTGAATTTCATGCCACACGCATGCTTTAAAACCAGTTATCGAAACAGAAGCTGCAGAATTCACAATTATGGATAGTGGTTATTTCAAATCATTAGGTGTCCAACACGCATATTCCAAGATGCTTTGGACAGCAGACAAAATGACCTGATTCCATACTGAATTGCTGTCCTTATCTAAACGCCATAAATACTGCCTCATAATTATTGTAACATCGGGCTGAACTTGTGCATCAAACAATCATAAACCATTTGAAATAACGTTATCAAGAACATTTAGTTATTTGTAATATACAAACACTGCTTCCCTTGGTCCCGCTGGCAAGATCTCTGCGAGCAGCAATGAAGCTAAGGAGTGTTGAGAAATAGGCTAAACATTAACTCAGGCATCATTAAACCATCGTACACCCCTCTTTCAACACACCCAACACACAACACCCACACACACACACACACACACACACATGACACGCCGCGCGCGCGCCTCGCATCACACACACACAACCCACACACACACACACACACACACACACAACACCCACACACACACACACACCCTCTTTTCAAAACACAATTATATTACTATCATTGCTATTAACTTTTAATAACGATCCAGAAGCAGCATGGAACAGATTAATTCAACTAATCCGAAAACTGACCTCCATTAAAACAAACCAACTGCTGCAGGATAGAATTAATTCAAAAACGTTACATGCCCCTTCATCACTCCGCCCCCCCCCCCCCCCCCCCCCCCCCCCCAAAAAAAAAAAAAAAAAAAAAAAAAACCCACACACACACACATACACACAACAAAAACAACAAACAAACACAACCATGATTACCATCATGAATCACTTGCCGTATAATGGAATTAACAATAACTGTGAACATGGTGGCCTGCGCACTCCTTTGTAATAATCATGAAATCAGTAAAATTGAGCCACTTCCCGAAACAAAATTGTATTTATTCATAGGCATAAAATAACTTTTTATACATTTGTGAAATATGCCTATGATTCCCTTTCAAAGAGAGGGGTTAAAGCAGATTTCTGATTGAAGGTACCTAACGCTATTTTAAAGTAAGCAAATGCTACGTAAAGCTTTAATTTATTTAGAACTCTTTTGGATA
This sequence comes from Conus ventricosus, assembly GCA_018398815.1. NCBI lineage: Eukaryota > Metazoa > Mollusca > Gastropoda > Neogastropoda > Conidae > Conus > Conus ventricosus. Next base: position 11,037,154 of record CM031612.1, on the reverse strand, counting down.
GACGTCAGTAATGAAAACCGTGATCCATCATGTCGAACATCCACTAGGTATCACCGGTAAATATAAATTTCATCAAATCATTCTTATAACCTGTGTATTATGATAATTTCGTCTGAAAGATTAAAATCTTTTTCAATTATCAGGATCATTTTCGTCCCCTTCCTTAAAATACGGCGCAAAATAATCAACCCATGTGCATTTCTCAGAATATCACGTTTATCACATACGCACGCACGCACACACACACACCAACACACACACACACACACACACACACAACACATCACACAGCCACACACACACACACACACTCACAACACACACACACACCCACAAATACACAAACAACCAAAACAAGAAATAAAACCAAACAAAAGCATGATCAATGGAGTCAATTCAACAAACCACTTACGGATACCGTCCTATTAGGGCGGCCCTCCTCCCATTATCCCATTTCTCAAGTCTAGTAACACTTAGGTTCAAATGGAACGTCACAATCTTCGTCAAGTACACTTCATTGAAGTATTGTCAACCTGCATCTGTTTAAAACAAGGATTTCGAAATATGAATCATACGACAGTTGACATAATATTTCTCTTGACTGCATACTTTTTTAAGTAACTATTGTGTGACTGCAGACCGCCAAAAGTCTTGCTAGTTCCATGACCCACGTAACAATTTTGTTTAACAGTAGGCCTACATCATGAACATTATTCTTCATTCGCGCTCACTCTTTTTAGGAATTTCTGTCTCGTGCTGAGCTGTTGCATTTCTGCCTTAATCTTTCATTATCTCATTTCCATAACTTGTTCTGAATAACTGACTCAACCTTATCTCCTAGTGTTTACACACTCGCGTTCGAATTAGTCAGCCGGGCTCTTATATTCTTATGTGCACAGTTACTTTTTTTTTGTACGTGCGCACTATCTCTAATAATCCATCAACTATGCTAACATCTTCATCGATAAAATTCTGGCTCTGATCGGTTTTGATTCAATCATTCCCTCACCACGGATCCATCAAACACACCCACCGCACCCACACATTGAAAACGATTCTTTTCTACTATCTATGACACTTTTCGCTTTTAGCAGCTAGTTGTGTCATCTTGTAGACAGGTAACCGGGTTTGAACAGTCATATGATCAGATTCTGTTAGTTCATACCACATACAGTTTCACATGCTTCAAAGACCAGTGACAGCAACAACAAAAAATCAAAATAAAAATATGGCAGTAACCACTGCATCAGAATCTGTTCTACAGCATAGCGACCTTTCATGACCGCTTTTTAAAAATAATCCATTCAATTTCACATGTATCAAAAACAGTTATGCCATAATTATTTAGAACAGTAAACTAGAAACGTCATTTGGATGGCAATTGCTAGAGCTTTACATTGTGTTTTCAAAGATATTATTAGCATCAGTAATCCATAGAAGAAATTATGAAATTAGGCCGCTTAAGACGCTACACAACAAGACAGAAACCAATATTATTATTGACGATACTATCACTCACCCAATCCTCAAGCAGATTGAGTTCCATGATCAATGAGTCAAAGTAACTGTACTCAGGAGTACCATTCGATCTAACATAATGTATTGCATAAAAATCTTTTTTTGATAGCCAGACGAAGTTATCAACAATGATAAATGGCCAAAAAATGACACGCTTGTTCAATCATTTCTTTTGCAAAAGGAATCCGTTTCATTCATTGATCAAGCAACCCTCCTTACGAACGCCTCTCTATATTAACAAAATTAAACAACGGAAGGAATGAAAATATCATAAATCCATTAAATAAACTGAGGTCACAGTTTTCAATAATCTTCCACAACCAAACAAGGCCAACTCAACCCAGAAACTTTTATTTTAATCGCTAGTACTACTACATTGGAATAAGAAAACCGTTTCCTATCCCATGAAGAGGATCGAAAAAGTCTCTCTCACACTCTCCTCTCCCCTCCATCTACTCTCATCTCTCACTCTCTCTCTCTCTCTCTGATCAAATTCCATCCTAGTAGCTTTTAACACTGCCCATAGTCATCGTCCACTCACGTACACTAGATAATAATACCGAGCACAAATATAATACGTGCAAATTCAAGGTTGAGTTCCCACTGTTATACGATCAGGGTTAAAAAAAAAAAAGTACCCACACACACACACGAACACACACACACACACACACACACACACAAATATAGAAATAAAAAAATATCTATATATATATAATATATATTATATATAAATATCTATATATAAATATATATACAATAAACTAATAAAGTTCCAAGGATAAGTACCGCAGCCCATTCCCACAACATACAGAGGCAGCTTGGTGTTGGCAATGACAGCAAGAAATATCAATTATAAACAAAGCTTGCTCTTATTCTTAGGAATGGAAGAAATAGGGTGAGATAAGCATTCATACTGCAGTGGTAGATAATTCTCTGGCCTAACTAACAAGTATGAGCATGAGTGGGTGAAAGGGGAAAAATAAAATACATGCTTCCAAAATGTGAGTATATATATATAAATCTATCTATATATATGATCATAAAATATATCTCATATATATAATTATATATAAAAAATAAATATACTATACACGGGGAACTGGGCTGGCCACTTTCGTATCTCTTAATTCAATTCAAAAATCGTCTCAGGAAAACAATTCTATCGTGTACAAGAAGGGTGATCAACAGACCATGACGACAATCAGTCCTTTCCTTCTTTGAATCCTACTCTTCTTCATTCTTCTTTCTTTAAGTGTCTGCCTTCATCAAGTTTAAGAATTCAGACACTAAAGTATGGGGTGTTTAAAAAAATGCTTCAGGTGAGGGGACAGTACTAAGCCAAGTTTCCCGCACCTCCCTGGAAATTCTTCTTCCATGGATTGAAATATATCACTGTGTTTACGTTTGAGTCTTAACATCACACCGTTTGATCCCCTCATAGAACGAGCAGCGAGAATAATCGAAAAATCGGCTTTGCAATCAAGCGGTGAACAGGATCAAACACAGCTCTTTTATCAATGTATAGAATGTGTACATTACCACCTTACAATTAATACACCATTTGATTTTGCTTGAAGTGGCATTGCCAAAACAAACAAACCGATAGTCAAATTATTTCGGATTCCGTGCCAGTCATCAGGCTCGCTTCAAGCAAATATAGCCCTCTGGCCGATCAGGTAAGAGTTTCTCTTTATAACGTCCTGATTATTCCTGTCCTCCGTCACCTCCATCTCTTCCACCAAATACTAAATCTTACTGTGGTGAATGACAACTGCTCACGAAAAGTTACAGTTCATCATGGAATCATAGAGTCCATTTGCCATCATTCCGCAGGAGTAGGTTGCCCATGGGAAAGGAAGAGTCGGGCCTGCCCGTCGTCTCCTGGTCACCTGCCTCTATTCGCACATGTCCAGAAGATCTGCAGTGCTGTCTCAGTCTGCTCAGTTTCATGCTGTCCGACCTTGCTCCAGGGTTCTGCTCCACTTTTGGCCGCACTGTGGGAGAAATCCGCCCATTCATATCAGAGTGCGGAACAGAGCCAAGTAAAACCCCGCCTATTTCCCTATGACAGAATGGCGATCTCTCGTGGCTGGCTCTTTCAACGGCCCGCCCGCTTCACCTTCCTCTTCATTATTATTTTTCTCTTTTTTTTTATTTTAATTTTTTTTTTATTATCATTTTTTAGTTGTTGTTTTGTTTATTTTTTATTCTTATTTTTTGTTTTGTTTTCATTTATCTTCTATTTTCATTTGATGTTCCTCTATGATTACATGACCGCTTTGCTTGCTTCTTTGATTTCTTACATTAATTGATTTCACTGCATGTTGTAGTCCCTACTCAGGGCGAGGACTGGATGTAAAAAAGCACGTTAGTGCTTATCTATTATCCTCGAAAATAAAGAATTTTTGTCTTTTGTCTTTTTTGTCTCTTCATTATTGTTATTCTTTTTTTTTTTTTTGTTATTATTATTTTTATTGTTGTTTTGTTTGTTATTATTCTTGTTTTTTGTTTTGCTTTCATTTATCTTCTGTTTTCATTTGATGTTCCTCTATGATTACATGACCGCTTTGCTTGCTTCTTTGATTTCTTACATTAATTGATTTTACTGCATGTTGTAGTCCCTACTCAGGGCGAGGACTGGATGTAAAAAAGCACGTTAGTGCTTATCTATTATCCTCGTAAATAAAGAATTTTGTCTTGTCTTTGTCTTGTCTCTCTCTCTCTCTCTCTCTCTCTCTCTCTCTCTCTCTCTCTCTCTCTCTCTCTCTCTTTTTAAATTTTAATCCCGTATTGTATTGTAGTTCTAGTCACTTTTTGTATGCTTCCTTTGTTACCTAATCTTATTTTATATTGTTGACCCTACTCAGGGCGAGGACTGGATGTAAAAAAAAAAAGTACATCAGTGCTTATCTATTATCCTCGTAAATAAAGAATTTTGCCTTGTCTTGTCTAGTCTTGTTTCTCTCTCTTCTCTCTCTCTCTCTCTCTCTCTCTCTCTCTCTCTCTCTCTCTCTGAGAAATCTTTTTTTTTTTTAACGCATGACTCAGTTCAACGAGCAAGGGCTAGCATTAAAAGTGAACGTACATTTAACTTTCTGCAGTTGAATGACTTTTTTGCCACATTAAATGTCGACTATGTTGCTCGAATGCATTCCTCACTGACAGAACTGGGGCTGCTCAACACCGAATCTCAGACCCTAGAGCATGGGAATATCATGAGATGGTGTCCCCCACCCGCACCACCCGCCCTCCCCTCACACACACACACACACACACCCCACACACACACACACACACACACACACACACACACACACACACACACACATACACACGCACACACACACACACACACACACACACACACACACACACACACACACACACACACACACACCATCCCCACCCCACAATCCCCATTCCAATGTTCACACCTCTATCCCATCCTTTTCCCAGTTCAGTTCAGTTCAGTTCAGTGGTTTATTAATGTCTTTTCATCGCCAGATGATATTGGACACTTGTTTAAAAAAGAACAAGAAGAAAAAACCTTCACACTCAACATATCTAGTACTTGCAAAGCTACATCTGACATGCGCATATTTACATAAGTGAAATACCCTAGGGTACAAAAAGTTGTGATCTTTACAAAAATTTTGCAACCTGTGACTGCGAAATAACCATGGCAATTTCAGCAACACATGAACCAAATAAAACATATTGACATTATCAAAGTTATTCATCTCAGTACCTTTCTCCTGATAGAGCGAGGTCAACACTGAGCATTCAAACAAAGATGACGCACAGAAATGTTTTCTCCGCAGACACAGGTAATACCATGATAATATTTAGTGTTTCAAGTATTCAGCCTTAACTTATGAATTAATCTAATAATGTGCCTTGGGCACAATGGTAAAGTAGCCATGTTTTGACTAAAATTCTGCTTATGTATATACTTTTCCATAATTTGGATTAATTCACAAGAGGACAAATCTAAGGGATTTTTGATAAATTTTCAGCGTTTTTATTTGCTCCTTCTTTTGCAAGACTGTCTGCTATTTCATTCCATTTTATACCACAGTGAGATGGGACCCAACAAAAACCAATTCTTATACCTAGAGTTATGAAACAATCCAGTAAGCTTAAATGTTTTATTTCAAAAAGCAAATCTTTTCTAGCTTTGCAGTCCAACGCTCTAGTGATTGTAAAACAGATTTGGAATCAACACACAGTAAGATTTTATATAAAGCAATTGGTGTATTATGTATGTACATCGAAGCCTTCAGTATTGCATATAATTCTGAGGTATAAATTGAAACCCCCTTTCCTAAATGATATGATTTCCTGACATTTTAATTGGTATTATAAAGCCAGAACCACTGTCAGAGGATTCCATTACCGACCCATCTGTAAACACTTTTAAATGATTTGGATAGCTAGCTGTTTTCTAAATGTTCACGAACTTCCTTTCCCTGTCAAGATTTTTTTCTTCTTCTTTTTTCTTAAGAGAAATGTACCTGCGACAAATGTGGTCGGGTCTGTGACGATTTCTAAGTGTATATGATCCACTGAACATCAATTTGTCTCAACCAACCTAGACCAGCAAGATTTTTTTTATATGTTGTAGTGTAGACGGAATTCAGTTTCCTGGCAACGAGCGAACTCAGTGACAACATGACCAAGATGATTTGGTTGTATAAAATGTCCTTCGTGTTCTTTGGTAGATTTTTCAAAGTCCGTGTTGCACCTTTGACACTTAAAATGTATTGCTGGGTACTATAGACACAAACCCTCCAAAATGATATTACTCATGAATAACCAACTTCAGTTACTTGAACGGCTGTTCATTTAAGATAATTACTCCACAAACATCACCCAACAGGGCTGTATGACAAACGTCACCCAACAGGGCTGTATGACAAACGTCACCCAACAGGGCTGTATCCAACAGGGCTGTATGACAAACGTCACCCAACAGGGCTGTATGACAAACGTCACCCAACAGGGCTGTATCCAACAAGGCTGTATGACAAACGTCACCCAACAGGGCTGTATGACAAACGTCACCCAACAGGTCTGTATGACAAACGTCACCCAACAGGGCTGTATGACAAACGCCACCCAACAGGACTGTATGACAAACGTCACCCAACAGGGCTGTATGACAAACGTCACCCAACAGGGCTGTATGACAAACGTCACCCAACAGGGCTGTATGACAAACGTCACCCAACAGGGCTGTATGACGAGCTTGACAGTAATATTGGCAATAAACTGTGCCTGCCCAATCGCTTCCCCTTAATCCCTCATTTAAGTGTGATTTATGCACAAGAAAGCCAGCTCTGGATGAGCATGAAAACAATTCTGTTCAAGATAAAGAACCCAGTTGTTCTCATAGCCGTCAGTGAAGAGTTTAATATTTGCACTTTAATTTCGTTGTCTACATACTGTCTCTCCTTCTCTCTTCTTCTGTGGAAAAAAATGTGTAAACCTAGCATTTTGGACCTAATATGTAACTCTGGACTTGCGCCTGAAATGGCCTTAATTCACGTCACATTTCAAGCCTTGGAGCTCAATCATGATCCAGTCTATGCACAACCTGACATTTGAAACATGCTGTTCCTTTCATTGTGATATGTCCACTTGGAACCATCAAGCATATATCTCGATATATGAAAAATATATATGAACAATTGTGATGAGTAGGGGTGACAGGCATGCTCCTCTAGGGAGAAGGAGTCAGAATTGTTCTGTATCAGAATCATGTGTAGTTTATATATCAAAATTTACTTCCACCCTCTCTCATACTCTTAGTGGAAGGAGCAACTTTCTGGCACTCGTCATCGAAAGAAAACTTTTTCTTCGGGACTGTTAACTCGAGAATGACTCAGAAGTAATTCACCTTAGGCTATACACTAAAAAGTGCGTGTGCTCCGAGTGAAAGACAGAGTTAGAAGTAAGTTCAAACATGGCTGATGTATGAACTACAAATAGCTGACACAAGTTAAGTGCAATTTCACACACCAGGTAAGGTAATGTTGCTTATAGTCCAGCCGACCGCAAAGGGCCAACTTTACTTTGGTATATAAGATCAAAATATACAAATTAACAGAACTTTAATTGAGCCAGACTGTCTTTGCTCGGGCTGGCTTCTCCTCATTTCATCAGAAAGGGAGAGAATGTTTTGGTAATTTGAGTTGAAGTCCGGTGGGTTCACCCAGCCTTACCTTTTGGTTTGGAGGGGTGTGCGGATCGCTCTCCACTTTCTGCTGACTGGTCCACCCTTCCGTTAGACAGGCTGATCAGTCTGACGTCTGCTTGGCCATTCTTGAACCTGTGCAGGGCGTGGCAGGGATCCACGTTATTTCTTCTGGATTGATCATTGAAACTTGACACAGAATCTCAGAGCAGGAGAGATGGACATTCTCATCTTTGGCATACACCAGTGTTAAGTTTTCTTCACTGTCATAGGACTGCAGGTCTTATAGCCTATGGTGTGTTAAGTTTTCTTCACTGTCATAGGACTTTAGGTCATATAGCCTATGGTGTGTTAAGTTTTCTCCACTGTCATAGGACTGTAGGTCATATAGCCTATGGTGAAGCAGTGAAGTGGGGAGGCTTGGTCTCTCCCTTTTTGTTTGTTAAGCTGTCCATCGTGTCTCTGACGCCTGTCTCATGGACAGGCTGTCAGAGGAACACAACAAGTGAAATCATTATGGAATAGAAAGAGGAGGGGGGGGGGGGGTGTCATCTAAGGAGGGAGGGGGTGATCTGGATGGAGACAGTCACTTCCTACCACCTGCAGTGTGACGTAACTGGGATCAGAGATGATCATCTCTAAGATCCTGGTGGGTTTTTTTTAAAACATTTTTTAGCCTTAATGCTGAGGGGCTTCCTCTGTAGTGGTGAGGGGTCATAAGAAAATCATCACATCCACAAGCAATCATCACACCATCAGACAAGCTTGTGGGGAGGGGAGGGAGGAGGGGGGGGGGGACAGGAGGGGGGTTGGCGACATGCACTACAGTTTCATCAAAATTCTCTGCCCCATTGTCATCATCGTAGGGTCAGCGCACTACAAAAGTCAGACAGACAGAGGGAAGGGGGTAGGGGAGGAGCGGGTTGAGAGGGTGAAGGTG
>CM031612.1:11018497-11023497 GCA_018398815.1 Conus ventricosus | reverse complement strand
AAATTCAAGTGAGTTTCCCTCTGTTATACGATCAGGGTTAAAAAAAAAAGTACACACACACACACACACACACACACACACACACACACACACACAAATATATATATAAAAATATATATATATATATATATATATATTATATATAATATATATATATATATATAAAATACAATAAACTAATAAATTCCAAGGATAATACCAAGCACCATTCCAGCAACTTACAGACAGCTTTGGGGTTGCAATGACAGCAAGAAATATTCAATTATAAACAAAGCTTGCTCTTATGTCTTAGATTGAAGAAATAGGTGAGATAAGCATTCATATCTGCAGTGGTAGATAATTCTGCCTAACTAACAGTATGTGCTTGAGTGGTGAAAGGGAAAAATAAAATAAATGCTTCTCAAAATTGAGTAAAATATAATATATATATATATATATAAATAATATATATATATATATATATATATAATATATATATATATATAAATATATACACGGGGAACTGGCTGGCCACTTTCGTATCTCTTAATTCCAATTCAAAATCGTCCAGGAAAACAATTCTTCCGTGTACAAGAAGGTTGTCAAGACCATGACGACATTCTGTCCTTTCCTTCTTGAATCCTTCTTCTTCTTCTTCTTTCTTTAAGTGTCTGCCTTCATCAAGTTGAAGATTCTGACACTATAGTAGGGGGTTTAAAAAATGCTTCAGGTGAGGGACAGTCTAAGCCTGATTTCCCGCACCCCCTGGAAAATTCTTCCATGATAAAGATATCACTGTTTACGTTTTGAGCTTAACATCACCGTTTGATCCTCATAGAACGAGCAGCGAGGAATAATCGAAATATCGGGCTTTGCAATCAAGCGGTGAACAGATCAAACTCAGCTTCTTTTATCAATGTATAGAATGTGTACATTACCCTTACATTATTCACCCATTTGATTTTGCTTATGTGGCATGCCAAAACAAACAAACGATAGTCAAATTATTTCGATCCTGCCAAGTCATCAGTCTCTCTTCAGCTAATTGCCTCTGGCCGTCAGGTAAGAGTTTCTCTTTATAACGTCCTGATTTTTCTGTCCTCAGCACCTCCATCTCTTCAACAAGATCTGAAATCTTACTGTGGTGAATACTACTGCTCACGAAAAGTTACAGTTCATCATGGAAATCATAGAGTCCAGTTTTGCCATCATGTCTGCTGGAGTAGGTTGCCCATGGAAAGGAAGAGTCGGGCCTGCCCGTTGTCCTGTCCCCTGCCTCTATTCGCACATGTCCAGAGTCTGCCAGTGCTGCTCAGTCTGCTCTGTTTCATGCTGTCCGACCTTGCTCCAGGGTTCTGCTCCACTTTGCCGCACTGTGGGAGAAATCCGCCCATGCATATCAGAGTGAGGAACAGACCAAGTATAACACCGCCCTATTCCCTAGTGACAGAATGGCGATCCTCGTGGCTGCTCTTTCAACGGCCCGCTTCCACAGAAAGTTCAGATATATATGGCAGCAAAGCAACCACACGAACAACGGAGGGCCGGTAATGACGATGGAATCTCCAGTCATGACGATGGATGATTCGTTATGATTCAGCTTGCAAAGACTTTGGGCGAGGTTCTGCATTAGTCTGCTATTGTTGACGCAAACAGCGCATAGCTCTTAGCGTCTCCAGAGAGAGAGAGGAGAGAGAGAGAGAGAGAGAGAGAGAGAGACTCGGAGTGGCCTCCTTTGTCTGGTACCTGAGAGACATGCGGCTTTTCATCCGCTCTGGCAAAGCAAAGTTTCTTGCTTACATTGCCTCAGTAATGTCTGTCATGCTCTTGAAGACCTCTCATCTGTTCGGAAGTCACACTGAAACTGAACGACAAGAAATGTTATTGTCGTACCCTGGCTAAAAGACTCCAGGGATCACCCGAAGTACTTGAACACTATGGTACAAATGCATCAGCTAGGGATGAGAACATTATGTGTGTGACCGTCTTTCATTACCTGCCACGCGGGCAGCCACACTCCGACTTCGAGGAATTTTGGAGACTGATTGTGTTATGCTAGGAGCTTGTCACGACTGAAGACAATCCCCGCATAACTATGCAGAGCATAACAACATTTTGATGTAGCCTTGGTGTTCTAGCCTATGTCAATTGGTCTGACACAGCCTTAAGCCACGACGAAACGACAAGAAATGACTGTCCTCACTTCGCATTGCGGAGCAGAGGAAACACATTAAGCCATCGTCTTTCTCCAGTTGACTACTACAGTACTCGACCAACTCCATGTCACGTAAATCGAAGGCCATGGTCTTGTATACCGACCCCGTTACAGGTGCAGATGTAGATCGGTGGTCCTCAAAATGAGTAATCAGCAAAAGAAAAATGAAGCTTTAATTGTTTTCTCCGACAGATTTATGACGGCGCCATCAAAACTATTTGGCAATTCTTGAGTTATTGGCCTCCTGCTCAAAACACCAATTGAGAACTTCGTTTTGAAACAGGGTTTGCTTCTGTCAAGAATTCATGCTGAGTTAATTAACTAACTTACTAGCTAACTAAACTACGTAAGTATTTTACTAAACTAACCAAACTACCTACCTACCTACCTGGCTAGTTCATTCATTCATTATGATGATTATGGATACTTACATAACACACTATCCAGAAGCTATACGCGATTTAGAAGAAGCAATAAAAGTGTACAATACACAGAATATTGTGCATGTCCAGAACGGGGGAAATCGTGATGGTACTGATATAAGTGAACTAGGCTGATGTATTAGTCAAGCTTAACACGCCAAGGCTATCTCTGCCCTCATACACTCAATTGCGCCTCATGCACCAACCAAACATTCCACTCTCCTGAGAATGGGGAATCACGCATTCGCTTCTCTCCTCACTCAACTGAGAGCAAAAAATACAGTTTCAACTCTACTTATAATTGCGCATGAAAAATCCAAATATTCAAGGGGAAAAAACTCAAAACATAAGAAAATTGTTAAAGCATTTTTAAGGCTCCGCTGAAAAAAAATAAACAAACGAATCACAAGAGAGAGCACGACGCGTTTCGACCTCTTAGGTCTTCTTCAGGCAAGATACACAACACTCAGGACAACGAAAATGAACGACCAACCACTTATCTTCATCCAGTTTGGCGCAAGATGGGCTGTGGTGCAGTTTAACAACCCAAACTACACTGATATCTAATGAATTTAGGAACCTTCCTGACCATGATTCAAGAAACAGTTAGGTGTGCTTATTTCGATGAGTGATTTTGAAAAGCCGGAAAATTTCAGGTCTCCTGTGTGACACGACGGTGAAAGTAGCTCTTGTTCCGGTTTTATGTGTTTTGAGTAAAAAGATAACAGAAGTTTACACCGGCCATGTGAAAGAGTGCAGGTCCATGTCCACGGTTGCAGATTAGGCACACAAAAAACTTGATATTCTCTGTTACACTCACAGCTGCACCTGGTTTTTGACAGAAGATCAGCCATTAGCAAAACATATTCATCGCATAGTCTAACCCTTGACCCATACTCTGCCTGACTCGGAGGCAGATCCAATGTCTGCTTCATTTTATGTTACAGCGCGAACCTCATGACCTTTGACCTTTGTTCTAACTCTGAACTCGGACCAAAAACAGGTATTGCATGTAGGTAGCTTGATCAGAATAACGACGATGTGCAGTGTAAATGAAGAAGCGATTCCAGAAGTGACGACTGGGTAAGTCACAACACGTTAGATTTGACTAAAATTTGATTGTTTGGGTAAAGTGAAATGCTTGTGGTGATTTCCAAAATTGTGACAGAAATAATCAAATGCGTGTATGTAGTGGTGATTCACCCTTTCTGACATGCCAACCTGGTTGCTTTTCACACCACCTTTGGAAAGGAAGAGTTGGAAAGTACCGTTGTTTAAAGGCCGTGGAGACAGTGAACTGTCACAAGTTCATTGTGATCATCTACATTTTCTACCATTAGACGACGACAATCAACTTGCTGATTACTCGTCCGCTTTGTAGGTTGTGTCGCGGTCAAATTTGTTGCTCAGTCAAATCGGTTGCTGGCATACCATTTAGCAAAAAATGACGTCACCAGTGTCCCAGTCTACTCCAAAGCAGAATCGATGGTCTTTAGATTAGAGTAGGGCGAAGCCCGAGAGAGGACGAAGGACGAATGAACGAAGGCCGTTAGGCCAAGTCGTGCTCACACATTTCTGAGTAGGCGGATGTGTGTTGTGGCATCAAATGACGTCATTTTTTGCCTAAACTGGTATGCCAGCAACCGATTTGACTGAGCAACAAATTTGACCGCGACATGCCTACATAGGAAACCAAGAACAGAAACAGACCTAATACAGTGAAAATTAAACAATGTTATTGTTCGCCTGTTCTGTTTTGATTTTTATCAGCGGCTACTGCTTTTCACTTTTTGCCCACAAGGACTTGCTGATCTTAGCATACCTTTACACAAAACTAAGCTCCAAAACAAAACAAAACCCCAAAACATGTACAGTCAGTCTTGCCCATAGCGCCTATAATCCTCGACTTGAGAGTCAAGGATGTCTGCAGCTACAGCTGCTTCTGGTGGCGTATTCCAGTCTGATGGTTGCTAAGAAAAAGGAATTTTGCTGTTTCGTTCCGTGTTGCATCAGCTGCAGCTGGTGCTGTGGCAGATCTTCATTGTGGATGGAGCCATGGTGATGCTTGGTCATTTAGGATTTTGTGTAGCATAGCCAACCTTCCTACTTTTTTCGGTGTTGGAAATAAGGCTTCTTCAGTCTTGAAATCATGGCTGATATCATTGAGATGTGATGATACCGGTTGATGACAAAATGTGGAACTCATCTTTGCTTGCCTCAGTCAGTCAATGTCGCATTACGTGTGTGAGTGTCCCATACCATGCATGCATAATTTATAGTATGGATGAATGAGCAATTCGTTATGAACTTCCTTCAGTGGCTAACCAACTTAAATTGTGCCACAGAGAGCTTTTATGATTGTTGAGAAAAAAGATACCGATTGT
>CM031612.1:10987276-11017497 GCA_018398815.1 Conus ventricosus | reverse complement strand
AAAACCAACTACCCCTAGAGTTCTCTTACGGATTTTACTTTGAAGTGGGTTACGGATTTCCCAAAACTGTATGCTGCAAGGTTCAGGAATCGTTCGGGGGATAGGGTAAGTTTCTCTTGCAAGTTTTCAAACCCATAAAAAAAAACGCTTAAATTCAGTTTGTTTGTATCTTGTTTTGGTCTCAGGGTCAACCTAATTTCCTTATCAACACTGGGGGTTCAAAATTTTCCCGGGGCCGGGTTAGCATGGGAACAGTTTGAGCCCAAAAAGGGGACCTTTCGATTCAAAAATTTTTCAACGGTAAATTTAGCTTTGATTTCGATCTCCGCAATTTTGTCTTCCTCCTTACTTGTCCAACCTGTTGCTTGCAATCCAAATCATGAGGTCGGGAAACCTATAAAACCCTATTTTGCAGGAAAGAAAGGATCATTTTTTCATATTCTTTTTAACTATACATTTTGCGTTTTGGGAAAGAACCAAAAAAAAGTTCCTTTAAACTGAAATCAGTTTCGTGAACTCTCGTGACTAAAATCAGTTTGTGTGAACTCCCAGTGACGAAAAAACAGGGGGGAACCTCCAGTGTGAAATATTTTGTTGAACTGAAATCATTTTTTTGGAAAAACTCTCCAGTGACTGAAATCAGTTTGGTGAATCCAGTGATAAAATCAGTTCGCACCTGTTAGGGATTACTTTTCTCAGTTTTGAGAACACATATTTTCGTCATGAAATGGGCACAATGCTGGGAAAAATTAACAATTTAATATTTTTGACAAGGTAGCCCAAATTTGATTCCACCCAATTTCCCAGTTCCATTTCCCCAAGCCAATAATATATATTTGGTTGAAAACCCCCCAAGAAAGCTTGCGCTTTTCTTGTGAAAAGATTGTTCCACCTTTCAATTAAAAAACAGTTCTCAGTTTTTGTAAGTCTGTAAACTAAATATTGGGCTTCAATAAGAGAGAAATTTTCCGTCTGGGTTTTAAAGTTCGCAAGAATCTAAACTCGCGAACCCATTGTTCTTTCCATTTAGGATGGCCTTTAAGTGTTATCTTCATCAATTTAGAATAACCATCATTCAAAAAACCGTGTCCTACTCTGTGTCCCTTACCATCTTGGTCCTGTGGTGACCTTGGGTTTTCCCTTCCTTTTCTACAGCCACGCTGGTCCAAGTCTTCCCTGTTGGAACCTTCATAGGGGCTTTCCCTTCAACGGCTGTGGTAATGCCCTCACAGAAAGTCACTCACAACTGGGTCCACGCTATGTATCAATGTGGCATAGTGGGTGATGTCTTGTGTATGTTGAACAGACCAGGCCCCAACTGAAAACCACTTAAGGGACTCAGCAGCAGTGCAGCCTCTCTTCTGGTGGGTGGCCTGACAAAGAGAAGACAATGCCCTTCTGTGGACTGGGGGTGGCCTACAAAGAGAAAAAATTTCCTTCCTGTGGACTGTGGGTGGCCTGCAAAGGAAAAGACAACGACCCTTGGGCTGGGACTGTGGGGGGCCTACAAAGGAAGACAATGACCCTTTTGCTGTGGATGGGGGTGGCCTACAAAGAAAAGACAAGACCTTGCTGGGGGATGTGGGCCCCCCTGACAAAAGAAGACAATGACCCTTTGCTTTTGGGGGGTGGCCCTGACAAAGAGAAGCCCAATGATCCTTGCTGTGGACTGTGGGTGGCCTGACAAAGAGAAGACAATGATCCTTGCTGTGGACCTCACTGCCGAGGCTGTTTTGGGAGGGACCATGGGCATGGCTTAGGTACTGGGATCTAGAAGGAGATGCACCAGACCACAATATGTCCTTAAAAGCACAAATATGGAAAAAGGACAAGAAAAAAAGCAAGCAAACAAACAAAAAAACACACTGGGTTGCCCCACACACAATGTACACATAAACACAAGTGCTGCTTACTGCAACAACCACAAACCCTCAGTTATCCAACACAGACTGCCTCATCCAAAAACTGATCCAGCAGGAATTGATTTAGTTCTTTTCTACTGTCCCCAAAAGTGTTTTAAAAACAACAGAAGACTTGACTGACCATGCTGCTGCTGATGTCATTATGCTGATGCTCATACATTTTCTCCGCATAACAGCAGGCAAAACAAACACCTCAATCAAAAAAAGATAAAACTTTAATTCAGTAAATCACATGTACACAGAAAAAACCAACAAGCATTCAGATTAGAGAGAGAGAGGTAAAGAAAAGAAGATAGGGAGAAACAGGGGGGAGAGAGAGAGACAGAAAGACACAAGAACAGAAAATAACAAAAAGGTGTAATCCCATCTCGCTGCACCCATTGCACACATGCACCCAAGCAGTCTGAACTGTTTACACAGCAACTGTCACGTTTCACAATCTTCACCCAATAAAAATTCAGCAAGCTGAGCACGCATTTCGTCCCGACCATAGCTCTTGGCTTGACCCCAGGTGGAAGTAAGGTTTATCCTTCTGTAAAAAGTAACGAAAATAAATATAGCACTAACATTTATGATAAGAAACAGCAGGGAAAAAGTCACACACACACACGCAAACACAAAAGTAAAAAATCAGTTTTTAAGTCAAAATTTAATCATAGTCAGACTTGCCAACACTGCTGAAAGCTGTGACAAACATTTTTAACAACTCACAAGACCTGAGGTACAGACAGGCATGAAAGAAACAGTTTGTTCTGGTCAGATGGTCATGTCTGTCATCAACACTTACAGATGTGCTATGGAATCCCTGAGCATATTTCATCAAAAACCATTAGTCATCACAACTGCCTGCCAACCAAATGGCGTCCAAATTTGGGAGCCAGGGCAGCAGAGGTTCAGAGAAAAATATTTTTCACACACATCTGCTGCAACTGATCAAAGGAGGGCTGACATGGAAGACTATCTCCCAATTAATTCATGCAGTTCCTGATGTGCAGTGTTTTACCTTGGCTCTGCACAGAACATCTGATGTACCTTTCTCCTCTACAGACGCTCTCAATCCTCTTATGAAATAAAATCTTGGAACTGTTTTGATTCTCATTCTACCAAATTACAAAATGTTCTGTTTCTAAACAGAAAATTTTCAGAGCAAAACTTTCAATGGTTGGCAACCATAAATTATTCATTCAGTTGTAATATTTGTGCAATGATAAAAAGTCCAACATCTTCTTCCTAGGATGAAAAAAGAGTGATAACCAAAGTAACGATTCTTTCAAAACATAAAAAGAAAAACGAGTAAACAAAAAATGAGAAGTATTATATGAATACACAGCAAAAATCAAGCCTAAAAGTAAGCAGAAATATGATCAAGTATTCATCAACAACACTGACATGAAATTCATGTTTAGAAGTATTGTATGCACTCACAGCAACCGCTGGAAAAATAAGCCTAAAACTGAAGTATCACAATGCATTTACAGCAAGTAATAAAAATCAAGCCTAGTACTTACGCCATTAAAAAAAGAGATAACTGATGTATGATTATTGGAAGTATAAGGATTAAGTTGTCTCCTTATTTGGTCGATACCTTCAGATATGAGATCAAGCCATAGTACTTAGGCCATGAAAAAGGAGATAAACTGATGTATGATATTGGAAGTATAAGGACTAAGTTGTCTCTCTTACTTGGTCGATGCTTTCAGACATGAGCCTTTGATCAAAAGTACCATGTAACACAACCACAAGAATCTGTGATCAGCATTCAGCAGATACATAATCCACAACTTTTTTTTTTCTTTAGTGTTCTCCAAGTAACCTTTATTTCCTTCACAGATTTCCCTGTTATCCAAAAACAACAATCCTTCGTATCTCCAACCAATGCTTTCCTGTCATATCTTGCTGATGAATGTAACAACATTTTACGTACCACTCCTTTCACCATCAGGCGACACCCATAACACAAAGCTGCCTTCGCATCTTCTTCTGGCATCTGACATAAACATGGAGTTGTACGGTCACACATTCCTGACAATGTCTGCGTCATTCAATGAACTTAAAAACATCTCTTTGGAATTGGTTCGAAGTTAAAACATCACACGTAAAGAACTGAACACTCACAACCCCCCACACACACAACACCAAACTTGGGGCTTCTAAATTCAGCAAACAGTATACACACCATTCCTCAAGTGCCCCTTGTGCTGATCATCCGCAACGCCAAGTACAGAGAATACAAAGGAGAGCTCCAGTCAGCAAGACGTCATCCTGCACCACTCCCTTGGCTTCCACGTGGCATTGACTCCATCTCTTCCATCTGTTGATGGTGAAGGACGTGTGACAGCACAAAAGAGGGGGGGTGGTGGTGGGGGGGTCTATATTTTCATGGACTCTGAAGGGCGAGTAAAGTCTGCAGACCTAAAAGAAATAAAAAGGCGTGGTAACTTCCTGAAGATGGAAGGAACATACAACCACTGCACTTGCAGAAGTCACATCACAACTCCACCATGATGATGACAGGAGGGAGGGAAGTTGTGGAGCCAACGTAGGAAGGAATGGATGGAAGACGGGAAAGCCACCGACCAGTCCTCTAACCACCGACCAGTCCTCTAAAGCCACCGACCAGTCCTCTAAAGCCCGTTCCACATCACAATTAACAGATCTGCGCTCTCAAACAACCCAACTCCTATTTTCATTTCTCGACTACTATGACAAGCAACTGCTCCCAATATACTTTTACCAAGTTTTCATAGTTTGCATTCAGATTTACATTGTGCGGGGTGGGGTGGCAGGGGGGGGGGGGAGAAAGGGCTGTAGATGGAACGAGAGAGGTAGGGAGAATTTTCTGCATAAGAAAAGAAGAAATCGCTAAAAAAGCAACTGGCATACATGTCTCAATGTCATCATTTGTTGCAGGAATTGGAGGTTATCATCCACATATGACGGATACAGACATGCCTACCCAAAAATTTGTTTTCAGGACAAGAAAGAACAAATCAGGGACAAATTTGTGAAATCAGGGACAGGACAGGTCAAGACAGAAACACTAATATTGCTTTACTTATTTACACTATATACAAAATGCGTGAAGACTGCTGGCTTCAGTTCTTAGAGGCCTGAAGAGACCTGTGGTAGGCACTCTTCAGGTCTTTGAGGTCACTGGCAGAGTAATGCCTTTCCAAGAAGTCCCCTCCTCTGCACTTGTTCACTAGTAGTGCCTCCAGGGTATCACGCCCAAGTCTGCTGCGAAAGTCAGTTTGATTTTTTTCTCACAAGGGAGAAAATTCTCTCACAGTGCGCAGATGAGTGGGCAAAGTGAATATTGCTGACATGGCGCGGGAAGAATCTTGAACACTCTCTCACCATCATCGTCTTTCAGCTTTGCAATGCTGCCCCATGTGAGATCCACCCTGTCTTGAATGCATGGGGTGATATCAGTGCCTCTGATACCGGGCGAATTTCCATCTGCAGTTCAGTCATAGTGGAATCTGGGGGCAACATAGCAGGGAACTTGTTGAGGAAAAAACGCAGCGATGAGAATTCCACATCCATTCTCTTGGCAGGGTCAGCTACAGTTGCATGGCGCGAACCTCACTGTAACAGGTAGCGATTCTGCAGGTAAGTACAGGACCTGATGAAGAACTGCTTGACCTCTGAGTGGAACTGCTTGACTCTTTCTTCTCTCAGTCTTGATTTCGTGTCTGCAATGAATGATGCTGCAGGCTCTCCAATTATAACTTCCTTTTCGGCTTTGAAGTCATATGGCATGAGTTTTGTGTAGTCAATCTGCCACACTCCTCTCACTACAACTGCAGGTTTCAGGAAACAGTCACTGAGACTTCTTAAGAGGCGTCGAAGTCTGCTCTGCATGATGTGTACCTTGGGTTCATCACTCTGAAGTTCAGCATTGCCGCATCAAACAGCTTCAGGATTTCAACCAAAAACAAGCAGTAGAGCTTGTTTGTTGGGGACTGGTATAGTACCCTCATTGTCTTGGCCCTTTCCGTTTCAGCTGATCCTTGTGCATTTTGTTCCTCTTCTTTGAAGAAGTCGTACAAAGCAGCCCAGTTTTCAAGGATCTTTGCAAACATGTAGTTATGCTAAGCCACCTGGTAGACACATGCTTGAGAATTTTCTTCTCTTTCAAATCGTTCAAAAGCTGCATGTTCTTGAACGCTTCCTGTCGTTTGCTGCTTTTCTCAAGATAGTAGTAGGTGTCGATGAGCAGCTGGTCTGCATTCAGAGACAACTGCTTAGCACCTGAAACAGATAATGTGAGAGTGCCAAAAGGACTTTCTTTTTTTTTTTTTTCCCTAAAGCTACCTGAAATAGAAGTCGTAAGATGAAATATAAATAATGTTTCAACAGATGAAAATCTGGATGATCTTTACAGTGCTTGCTTATTCTTATGACATGCTTACATTGCTGATCTGGATTAACGTTTGTTAGCAATTGAAAATAATTGTAAGAAATGCATTTGCTCAAATTGACTTTTCCATGTCAAAGTAATGAAAACAATTGAATCTAAGTGTGTGTGGTGTGTGTGTGTGTGTGTGTGTGTGTGTGTGTGTGTGTGTGTGTGTGTGGTATGTGAGTGTGTGTTTGTGTGACCGTAAGAGAGAGAGAGAGAGAGAGAGAGAGAGAGAGAGAGAGAGAAGAGAGAAACAGACAGACAGTCACTGAGACAGACAGAGGAGAATTTCTTACCATGCTCAGCACCGATATGAAGGAGATGGCAAACGCAGCCAGCAGAAATGACTCTGGGTTCACTCGCAGCATATGCCCATAGACGCCCTGTTTCTGGCCATCATTTACGTTTGCGTTGTCCGACCCAAAAGCAAGACAGTTTGCCCAAGGTATGTGTGAACACCACGTAACTCGTTGTCGGTGAGTTCAAAGATCTTCTCTCCTGAAATTGTGCACAACTGGGTCACAAAATGTGCTCTGTGTGTGTGTGTGTGTGTGTGTGGTGTGTGTGCGCAGGCACACACTTGGCATTTCCGTACACACATACACTGATACAGGAACATAAGATTACGAGAGAGAGAGAGAGAGAGAAGAGAGAGAGAGAGAGAGAGAGAGAACGAACAAACGAAACTTTATAGAGGGTAGTAAACATAAGCACGGCTGTGCTTTTTTTACTGTATGCAGCCCTCTGGGCAAAAGAAATGAAAAGGCAGGGGAAAAACAAAACACAATATATAAATATCGAATCAATCAGACAAATTACAAAATATATAAATTATGATAATGATGATGAGAGAGATGATGGTGTGTGTGTATGTGTGTGCGCACGTGTGTGTGTGTGTATGTAATATGTGTGTGTGTGTGAGTGTGTGTGACTGTGAGTGTGACCGCAAGAGAGAGAAACGTAAGAGAGAGAGAGAGAGAGAGAGAGAGAGAGAGAGAGAGATGTTTGACGCTTTACTGTCATTAGCACATCAGCCCTGATGACAGGGAAGCACATTTTCTCAAAAAAAAAAAAAAAACTGAAAAGAAAGGAAAATACAAAATAGCTGTTAAACTAAACACACACACACACACACACAGATCTAAAGTTAAAGTCATAGTCCTCATCCAGACCATCCACAAATTAAGCATTGGATAATGGAACTTAATTAATAGTAACACATGTTACCCATATGTAGATTATAAATAATAGTAAATACTGCAAACACATTGTACAAACAAATGATTTGTTTTTTGATAATTATTGACCATGTTTTGTTCTGAGACTCAAGCATCAGTGGCATACTTTGCAAATGGTAAGATTACTTCTTTTTCAGAAAACTAACATTTACATACCAATCAAATCTTTTCTTCTAGCTATTGCAGTTTTTAAACTGTACAATTTTCCATAGTGTTTTACAGTCAAAAACAAAGTGACGCGTGATAGGAGAGAGAGAGAGAGAGAGAGAGAGAGAAGAGGAGAGAGAGAGAGAGAGAGAGAGAGAAGAGAGAGAGAATGAATCAAACATAAACAACCTGTAGCTGATCCGTCACACACAGGCACAGAAAGTAGATCAGATCTCACTTCACACGTGTCAGGATCAACAGTCCGCAAAACCAATGGAAGCAATTTTGAATTCCTCTGTCATTACTGCCATCAGTTGATATGGTGAAGACCTGATTTTTGAGCTTGCTGCCCAAGCTGAGTGATGTTTTTGCAGCAAGTTCTTTCACTATGGCCGTGGCTTTGCTTCGCCCACACTGGAAACGTTTCGCTATTTCTGAATCTGTAAACATCTGCTTCACCGCTTTGGTGAAAGTGTCAAGCGCCGTCATCGGCAAGTTCATGCTCACTGCAGTTCCACCATCATGACTTCTGCGCCGTGACATCCTGCTCCAAGGTACTGGCTGCTCGAAGTTGTACTGCTGCTCGCTTTTGTGAAAAAGGCGCTGATGTTCTGGTTCTTCGTCTTAGCCGACGACGCATATCGAGCATGCTTGTCCGACTCAATGTGACGCTACAATCATCTCTCCCGCCAGATTTCACGGAGAATTCGCAAACACACGTCTGGCAGAATACAAAGGAATCTCCTTTTTTACCTTCTTTAAGACAAGGCCACTTTTCTGTGAAGTCCTCCTTGAAGACACACGCGCGCTTCACGGCCGTTTTCTTCTTAGCTGATCCGTGAATCGAATCAGAATCAGACTCGTGTCTACACGAACTCTCTTCGACGCCATGTTGCCTTCTACTCGGAAGTGAAAGAGAGGCAATGTTTTTCGCGCATGCGCATTCCGTCTAGCAGACGATAATTTTCTGGCTCAGTTCTTCGCTAAACGCACGGGACGATAGAACGGCTTTTCGATACCCGATATTTTTTTTTTTTTTTTTTTTAAATTTCGTTTTCCGGGACTCTCCAATGAAAATCCGGATTTCCGGGACAGTGGCTTCTAAAATCAACTTTCCGGGACAAATCCGGATGTACAGGGACGGTAGGCATGTCTGCGGATACTGCATACTGCACGGTCTGGGGATAATACATACTGCAGGGGTCTGAGGATATTACATACTGCAGGGGTCTGAGAGATAATACATACTGCAGGGTCTGAGGATATTACATACTGCAGGGGTCTGAGGATATTACATACTGCAGGGGTCTGATATTACATACTGCAGGGGTCTGATATTACATACTGCAGGGGTCTGAGGATATTACATACTGCAGGGGTCTGAGGATATTACATACTGCAGGGATCTGAGGATATTACATACTGCAGGGATCTGAAGATATTACATACTGCAGGGATCTGAGGATATTACATACTGCAGGGGTCTGATATTACATACTGCAGGGGTCTGAGGATATTACATACTGCAGGGGTCTGATATTACATACTGCAGGGTCTGATATTACATACTGCAGGGGTCTGAGGATATTACATACTGCAGGGGTCTGAGGATATTACATACGCAGGGGTCTGATATTACATACTGCAGGGTCTGATATTACATACTGCAGGGGTCTGAGGATATTACATACTGCAGGGGTCTGATATTACATACTGCAGGGGTCTGATATTTACATACTGCAGGGGTCTGAGGTATTACATACTGCAGGGGTCTGAGGATATTACATACTGCAGGGGTCTGATATTACATACTGCAGGGTCTGAGGATATTACATACTGCAGGGGTCTGAGGATATTACATACTGCAGGGGTCTGATATTACATACTGCAGGGGTCCGAGGATATTACATACTGCAGGGGTCTGAGGATATTACATACTGCAGGGGTCTGATATTACATACTGCAGGGTCTGAGGATATTACATACTGCAGGGGTCTGAGGACATTACATACTGCAGGGGTCTGAGGATATTACATACTGCAGGGGTCTGATATTACATACGCGGGGGTCTGATATTACATACTGCAGGGGCCCTGAGGATATTACATACTGCAGGGGTCTGAGGATATTACATACTGCAGGGGTCTGAGAGTTTTACATACTGCAGGGGTCTGAGGATATTACATACTGCGGGGGTCTGAGGATATTACATACTGCAGGGGTCTGAGGATATTACATACTGCAGGGGTCTGAGGATATTACATACTGCATGCATGCGTGTGTGTGCGTGTGAATACAACTGTACCTTTTAATACATACAACAGACCACTCTTATGTCAACACCAGAACAAACAAAACTCACCTGTTGGTTTGCAGACTGACAGCCTCCTCTGCAGGTGGGACAGCTCCCTGTGACAGACGTTCCGAGACCTCCACAGCATGCAGAGCTGAGGCTTCACCCACATCAGTGTCCGAGGTAGACTGGAACCCAGTCATCATGGCAGTGACCACACGCCTCATAATGTCCACTTCATGACTGGAGGTTTACTTTTGTCACAAACCTTGAGGCCTACATCAATTCGTCAACTACAAAGCCTTTACATGACATTCCCACAACTTCTAGATTCTTCTTTTTTAGAGCACTAAACTTACTTAAATTTAACTTGCGAAAACTTGAAACATTTTTTTCTTCAAAACATAACCCCAAAAATCTTTCAGCTCTTAAATCTCTGCAAATCTTGTAGTGGGTGTAGACAGCTGTATGTATCTGTGCGCTTTTGATGTCTAAACAGTGTCTTCAGTTATTTACTATGGAAAACCTAAAACCTGTTTGTAATCTTGATGTCCATCTCCCCACTTCCTACTCTCCTTACACACTGCTAGTTAAGATTTCAGAGAGTGTAGACACACCAGTACAGTCTACACAACCACCGTTGTTGACTGAACATCGCCCAGGTGCTAAATTGTACACAATTACACTGTACAGACAGTCACCTGTCACTGTCATTCATTCACACCCCACACAGGTCAGATATTCTATACATCTTTAAACTCTGTACAGTGGAATCAAAAGGCCCTGACATTTTTTCAACAAATGCTATCCTCAAAATCCTTAAGGTGTCTTTCTGCTCAAGCTTTCAAAACAATCCTATGGGTACAAAAAAATGAGGGTCAATCTCAACAAGCAGCACAGAGTGAGACAGAAGTTACCTGGTAATAGCAAAAGGGAAAAAAAGGGCAGAACAAGTTAGTTAACAGATTAACATGTTATGTTATGGAATATGGAAACTACATCAGCCATATTGGGGTTTTAGCAGAACAGTCCTCATCCCCAAACAAGGATTCAGATTTGTACCAAAGGTAGGAGTGTGGCTACTTTGAGACTAGAAAAAAATGTAAAACCTCACAAATACCAACAATGCTTCATCCTAACAAAGACACAAATGATGACCTAGCTTTCACTGATTGATCTCACTGGTCAGTGAATTTTTTCACCTTGGTCATGGTATATCACACATTTTTCAACTCTGTTTTCAAACTGGGGATATATCATACAGTCTCAGACTTTGTTCTATGTTTCAAATTCCCTCCATGTTGGGAAACGACACTCTTTTTCCATTTAAAATTGACAATTTATCCAACAGCTTTAAAGACCACAGAAAAAAGGGGAAACACACAAATTGTAAAACCCATAGGGAAAAAGATAAACATTCACACACACAAAACACCACACACAACACACACACACACACACACACACACACACACGCATACACATACACACACATACACACATTCACAAAAACACACAGAGGCAGGGCATGAGTCATTCCAACAAACCTGGCACATAGCGCACTGCCCGCGCTTTTCACGCTGATCCTCTTGACCAGTTTTCCACTGGTTCTGACATCAAAAAGAAATAACAAGAACAAACATTTTGACAGTACGTTATTAGGACTTTCATGTACACAGTGCATTATTGACTATCTGCTTACAGGGCTTCACACAACGAAGAGAGGTCATTTTTGGTACATTTTGACAGTACATTATTGGGATTTTGATGTACACAGTGGCATTATCTGGACTCTCTGCTACGGGCTTCACACAACGAAGAGAGGTCACTTTGGTACACAGTGCATTATTTGACTATCTGCTTACAGGGCTTCACACAACGAAGTGAGGTCACTTGGTATATTTTGACAGTACTTTATTAGACTTTCATGTACACAGTGCATTATCTGACTATCTGCTTACAGGGCTTCACACAACGAGAGAGGTCACTTTGGTACATTTTGACAGTACATTATTAGGACTTTCAGTACACAGTGCATTATCTGGCTATCTGCTTACAGGGCTTCACACAACGAAGGGAGGTCACTTTGTACACAGTGAAATTATCGCTATCTGCTTACAGGGCTCCCACAACGAAGGGAGGTCACTTGTGCAGTGGTCAGCAATGCAGGAGGGCAAGGTGGGAGAGGGTGGGTTCTTTCCCTTCTGAGGCAGGAACTCGTGGGATTTTTGGTCCCCAACTGGATCCCACAAAGACATGACTGTGCTACAGGCTCCCATGGGGAAGCCCGGGAACCACCTTCTCCACTTCATGGAGGGCTTCTCTGAAAACCCTGCAGGTGGCTGTCAACTGGTGCTACTCCACAGCTAAGCCATTACTGTCGTCAATGGGGGGTTTTAAGGTGGCTGTCAACTGGTGCTTACTCCACAGCTATGCCATTACTGTCGTCAATGTGGGGTTAAGGTGGCTGTCAACTGGTGCTTACTCCACGCTAGCCATGACTGTCGCCCAATGGGGGGTTTTAAGTGGCTGTCAATGTTGGCTTACTCCACAGCAAAGGGCCATTACTGTCGTCAATGTGGGGTTAAGGTGGCTGTCAACTGGTGCTGACTCACAGCTAAGCCTTGACTGTCGTCAATGTGGGGTTAAGGTGGCTGTCAAACGGTGCTGACTCCACAGCTAAGCCATGACTGTCTTTCAATGGGGGGTTTAAAGGTGGCTGTCAACTGGTGCTGACTCCACGCTAAGCCATTAACTGTCGTCAATATGGGGTTAGGTGGCTGTCAACTGGTGCTGACTCCACAGCAACCCAAATGACTGTCTTTCAATGTGGGTTAAGTTAGGTGGTGTCCTGCATGTGTTGGATTAGAACTGGTGTCACGGGGACATCGCTGAAGTGAACGGCAGCAGTGCAGTGTCTCCTCTGGGGGGTTCCCTCAAGAATACCTAATACTGCCCGCTCCAAGTGGGTTGAAATGCAAGAGCTATGTGCTGGCCAGAGGGAGAGCAGTGAGGCTACAGGAAAATGAAGATAAGAAAGCACCCCAAACACACACAGCACATGCACGCACGCACGACACACACACACACACACACACACACACACACCACACACACACACACACACAATCATCCGTCCACCTCTCCAGCATCCCATTTTCTCATTCCTTCTCTGTCCAAACATGCATGTTTTGCATGCAACACCCCCACACATGCACTCACACACAGACACAAAATCATCTGTATACTAATTGGCACTAATGAACCGAACTTTGGCTGCTAGGAAGCGGTTGAAACTGGCAGTTCCAAGGGCCCTGACTCCAATGAAGGGTTTCATTTCGAAGTGTTTACAATTACGGGCACTTTTGTTCCATTCTGAGGATTTTGAAAAGAAACCTCTGATTTTTATGTTTCTTTACTAACAGGAATTTTTTTTTACTGTCTATTGTCACAAGAGAAGTGAAGTGATATAAGACTGGAAGATGGTTGTGTATTATTTTGTACTCTCACTGCATATAATTGTAAAGAGAGAAATGAACGTGAATATTCCATCAAAATTTGAATTAAAATTTCTGGCTTCCGATAGTACCACTCTGTGTAAGTGTGTGTGTGTGTGTGTGTGTGTGGTGTGTGTGTGGTGTGTGTGTGTGTGGGGGTTTGTGTGTGTGTGTGGGTGTGTGTATGCATTCATGAACTGAGCACACATTCATTTCTATCCTCATTGTACTGCGAGTTTCCCCCCCAAAGACAAAACCATTCCAGCAGTTTGAGACTTGCATCGGTGGTGGAGGAGGGCCAGAAAAGGGAGGAAGGGAGGGGGAAAGGGAAAAGCAGAGGGGCAAACGGGATCGAAAAAGTAAGGGCCCTTAGTGGGTGATGTCCTGTGTAAACCGTGTGAGAAAGAAACAGCGCCCCTGAAAGCCAGCAAAGTGACCAAGCAGCAGTGCAGTGTCTCCTTGGTGGTTTGCCCAATAATATCCATAGTTCCCTGTTCACTGCCAGCATGTAAACGCATAACGACGATCTTGGATGTGACTGTTTGTTGTGCTAAAGTGAGGGGTGGTGAGAGTGGGAACACCACTCTGAGAAGTGAAAAATTTAGCAGGGAAAAACAAACTTTAATTAGAAAAAAAACTTAATTTTATGTTACGAACCAAGAACGTGGACAAACGTGTCACAAGACAAAACACATGCGTTTCGACCTCTTAGGTCTCATCAGGTTGAGACATAAACGAATTAAAACAGATTTTTTCCCTTGCACAGCCTCGTTCTCATTCAGGGCCTTCCTTCCTTGCCGCTAACTCTTTTGAAGCGATCTGAAACGATCAAGCTTATGAATTTTCGTTGTTTTATTCGTTATGTCTCCTAAATGAAGACCCTAAGAGGCGAACGGTTGTTTTGTCTTGGGACTCGTTTGTCCATGTTTTGGGCGGTCGCTAAATTTATTTAGAGTTTAGATCTCCACTGCAGTCGTCCATTTGCACTGATCATGAAAAAGTTAAAATAAATCCCCACACCAACTTTCGGAAGAAAAAGGCCAGTTTGGCCGTTGGTTTATGGATGACACGTGAACTAGCATGCACCTTCCCCGAAGAGGGAGTATGGCTCCCTTTAAATGGCGAAAAAAAAGGGCATCACACAAAACTCCACTGCCTGGCTATACAGGGAGTGTCCGCAGAGTGTCAGCCTGCGTACGCAGAAAGAAAGAAAGGAAAAATAAATCAAAGAAGAAAATGCGACCTGCGATGTTGGGCACAGGGGAAAGGGGAAATTCTCCTGCAGTCCCATGACAAAGGTGTGGTCGCTGCTCAATGTGTTACCTCGGTGCCATGTTACCATTCAAACGCATGGTCATCACCGCCACATAAACAGCAGCTGAACACAAACAAAATTGTGTGTGTGTGTGTGTGTGTGTGTGTGTGTTTTGTGTGTGTGTGGGGTGTGTGTGTGTGTGTGTGCATATGTGTGTGTGTGGTGCAAGACTTAATCATATTTTGTCAAATCTTTAATTTCATAGTAGACCCCTATGTAAAAGGTGCTAGAAACTACAACATAAATTTAATTTTTCAATTCAAAATTTACTTGGTAAATTATTTCAGTTTGCATTTCCAATTTGGAATGAATTCTGCCAAAATACCCGTTTCCAAAACAATATTCATGAAAAAACCGGAATACAAAGCAGACTGATTTGGGAACCGTTTTTGTGTTTTTCATAAATAGTCTTCCATATTTCATAAATCATCTACATGTACATAAAATAACATTGTTTATCATCCGTTGTAAAGCCCCCACACATCACAACTCTTCAGACTTGACTTTCCTAAACCCAGCATTGCCCACTATCTGTCAAACCTGTCACACAGCACCGGAGCTGCGAGTTGATAGATCAGAACTGTGACTTATTTCAATTATCGGTCCCTGTGTGGTGGCAACTGTCCCTCAGAACAGTTTCCGGGACCAGTAGTGGATGACTGTAGTGGATGACTGTATAGAGATTCTGTGGCTTCCTTTCCTTCCGGAATGGCACCTGTTTTAGCTGGCCCCAATTAAATTATATTTCGATCCTGCAGAGTGTTTAGGAATTAAACAAAACGCAGAATTTTGACTATGATCCCTACCATGCGTAAGAGCAAAGCTTAAAAATGTCCGATTGCACAAGAGAGATGGGAGACAGAAGGAAAGGAAAGCGGAGACGGAGGTGGGGAAAGAAGCTTTTACAGGAGAGAGAGAAGAGATGTAGCTGAGAGAGTGCAGTTTGGTTAAAGACTTCCTTTTGGATGCAACAAAATTCCCTGTGTCTGAAATGTCTTCACCCATCAACCCAAATTATGAAATGTCTTCCCCCCATCAATCCAATAGATTTCTTCACAAAATCAAGTTGGGGGGGGGGGGGGGGGGTGACTTCAAATGTGAAAATTTACTTTTAAGTTTTCCTTCTCTTTCCTGACCAGTAAGCATTTTTGTACCTTAGAATGCTCCACTGGTTCAGTCAGTAACAGGAGTACGCAAGTCTAAACATTTCCCAGCAGAATGTTTCGATGGTATCGAGGATTTTCATCATAAACTACAGCGTATATCCTGAATATAGGGGCATCTGGTAATGGCTGTTAGAACTGTTTTCGTCCACAGAGCACGCATCTGGTAATGGCTGTTAGAACTGATATTTTTCCCACAGAGCATAAAACAGATAGTAAATAATTGTTGGATACAATAAAAATGACTGCAACACCTTCAATAGTAAAACCATCCCAAATAACGCTCCTTCTCTATCAAGATTTTTTTTTTCCTGCAACATATTTCTCTTTGTCTATAGAACACTACTCCTTAAAAAGATTTTTTTCTGCAACATTTTTCTCTTGTCTATAAGAACATCTACTCCCTTGAAAAGACTTTCTTCTGCAACATTTTTCTCTTTGTCTATAAGAACATTTTACTCCTTGAAAAGACTTTTCTTCTGCAACATTTTTCTTTGTCTATAAGAACTCTACTCCCTTGAAAAGACGTTCTTCTCGGGTCATTTTCCTGCTGTCCATAAGAACATCCTTTCCTTGAAAACACTTTTTCCTCTGCAACATTTGTGACGCTGCACGCGAAATTCATGGATAAGTCGCCAGCTGTAGTTTTGTGCTGCGGCGGTTAAAGTGACTGGAGCAAAAAATATCGTGTTGACATTTTTTAATATTTAGATTGTATGACGTTTTTTTCTGCTAAGTTCTCAAGTATTATTACAATACGAAGTAAAGATTTTATTTTATTATTTTCCTGTCGGGAAATGATGGGAAACTGTGGGAAACAAGCGGACTCGTTTGCCCCATTTTCCCAAAAACGATTTAAATTCACCTCAGAGTCGCAAAGAGCGGAATAACACCACAATCTGGTTGTAAACTGTCTACAAGCCCTACTTTTAAACCCCTTTCCCAACACTATGTTGTGTGTTTATGGTAGTAATTCTGATTTGATGGGGCGATCACTGTGGTCAGAGCGACTTATCCATGATCAAATTTAACTGAAGCTGCATACACCATTGCTACAGATTTGTTCTCTGATGTGAATTATTTTCGAAAGTAGCATACTCTTACTGTTAAAGTCTAAAATTTTATTGCTCTCAGTCTTTCATTGAAGCCAGTAATTGCCGAAAGTGAGTAACTGGAAGCGTGCTTTTCGAACACGAACAACAATGGTGGCGTCGAAGCTGTCGAGCGAGCAGATTCAAGGCTGCTGTCGGAAACGGCGAATTTCACCTCGCCGGGAATGATTGAAGCAGTGACGACTAATTTGGAGACAATAGAGAATCTAAAGTCGAAGATTTTATAGTGAGGATGAAGATGTTTCAACCTGTGCCTGTGGAAAAGGGGGCTGAACACAACACACTGAATCGGGTAAGTGATCTGTTTACATTGTCTACGATGCTGCCCGCTTCGGCATAAGTTTGTTTTTTTTTTAAAGTTTGTGTATATGTATGGCGAACGGGAATTATTGTGATGAAAGATTATAACACATTTTACTTGATTTCCGTGAATGATAGCTTAAATTTGTCGGTATGATTTAAAAAAACAAGTGAAATACACTGATGCTGTTGATACATTTTTAGTAACAGGCAACACTGTCAAGACAAGGCCAGATTGGAAGTATGAAAAACATCACACTGAGATTATAGATAATTGTGGCACTTAATTTAAGGTGTTTGGAATCTGTGCTATAATCTCTTTAGAAAGGGGGAAATTTAGTGTATAATGCTTTTCAGATGACAGATGATGTACAGATGGGTAATACTAAAAAGGGTATATTTTGGTGGTTTTGTTGAGAGAGGGGGGGGGGGGGGGGGGGGGGGGGGGGGGGGCTGTACACAAAAATGCGTGTGTGTGTGTGTGTGTGTGTGTGGTGTGGTGTTGTGTGTGTGTGTGTATGAATGAATGAATGAATGTTTTGTGTGTGGTGTGTGTGTGTGTGTGTGTGTTTGTGTGTGTGTGTGTGTGTGTGTGTGTGGATGAATGAAGTGTGTGTGAATGAATGAAGTGTGGGTGTGTGTGGTGTGTGTTGTGGGGTGTTGTGTGTGTGTGTGTGGTGTGTGTGTAAATGATTGAATGTGTGGTGTCACTGTGTGTGTGTTGTGCATGTGCGGCGTGTGTGGTGTGTGTGTGTGAATGAATGAATGAATGTGTGTGTGTGTGTGTGTTTTGTAATGGCAGGGAGGGGGAAATTGGGCAGGGGGAGGGTGGGGGGTATTGTGGGGAAATGGGGTAAGGCTGTAAGTCATTGTCAGTGTGTCACTGTGACTTTTGTGTGTGTGTGTGTGTGTGTGTGTAGTGATTTCATTAGAAGGGGTTGTGTGTGCTCAAAATCATTGTGTTATGTCAGTTTGTGTTTGTGTGTGTGCAAAAATGTGTGTGTGTCACTGGGGTGTGTTATTTCATGTGTTTGGTTTTATTGAGGAAAATGAGCCTTCTTTTTCAGTTTCATTGAATGCAAAATATCTGTTCTGTGTGTTTCCAGCGATGAGGCTGAGGGCTGTGTGATTCGTCCACCAGTCGTTTTGAAAGCGGACCTCTGTGATGCTGAGAGGGGATGGCCTGCTTCAGTGCAAATGCAGGAAAGCTATCCAAGCTGTCTGTTGGGTTTTCCTGTTCCTGCCAGTGAATGAGGACACCTGCTACTCCAGTTTGCACCTGAGGAGCTGACTGAAACAGCCCACTAACTACCTATGACCTCCACCCATCATTAACCAACTGGTCTCAGTAAAACCAAAGGGCAGGAGTACTTGTTCAACGAGATCAGGGAGTTTGTGAACCCAGATAAGAGAGATCTGGGGGGCCCCACAACCTCTCAGTCTAAAAACACCCAGGAAAGGTTCCCCATCTCAGTTTCCACCTCCTTCCCCCTGTCCATCAAAACCATCCACCAGCCAGACTGCACCCCCACCACCTCCCAGGACTCAGGCAGACCCAAAAAATCAAAAGAGGACTTGGGTCAAAGAAAAAAACAGACAGTGACTTTCAGTGCAAAAAAAACACTCCATTCAAAAGGCCATTTGTGCAGCTTCAAATGGGATTGTGCCATTGCTGTAATTGATTGTTGCGCGGGTGGGGGGAGGGGGGGGGGGGGTGCGCTAGGCTTGGAGGGGGGTTGGGTGCTGGCAGTGTAAAACGGGAATTCTGAAACAAGACAATAATTTTCCCAAGGTTGAAAGGGTGTGATTGATTATTGTGAAAGTGTCATTGTGACAGTGCTATTATGGGAGGGTTTGTGATGTACTTAACTATCCTAAAAATTTAAACATTGAACTGACTCATCACAGAGGTGGCTCACGATATAACAGGTTTTTTTTAAAACTAAACTTATGCAGATTAAAGCACAGGTACCCATAGATGTTTGCTGAAAATTTGAAGTGATTCTGACTTGTAGTTTTTTTTTTTACAATTTTTTTGGTGAAAGTTTGAATGCAATGTGTCGCCCATCATTAAGCCCAGTAACCAATATTTTCAAATGAAAATTAATCAAAACAGCAATTTAAATTGGTGGAATTGAGTTTGTTAACTAAGTTCTATGGGCATTCTTGATATTATGTACCAGTCTCATGCTTGGGAAAATTAGTTAGGACTATTAAATTTTAAAACCAAACTTTAAATGAATTTTCTCAAACGGGGTCCCCGATCACCTGGAGACTCAAACGCGTGTATCTCAGAAGAAATAAAGATAATTGAAATCTGTTTTTGTGTCTTGTTCAGAATGATCTCTTCTTTTAGATTAATTTTAATCTCATTTTCTGAATTTGACCCTTTATCCATGATTTTCGCGTGCAGTGTCACATTTTCTATCTGTCTATGAGAACATCTTCCCTTTTGCAACATTTTCCTCTTGTCTCCCTACACTGACCTCCCCAACAGACTCCCCCTTTTAGAGACTTGATTCCACTACACTGACCTCCAACGACTCCTCCTTATAGGACTTGATCTCCACATACACTGACCTCCCAACAGACTCCTCCTTATAGAGACTTGATCTCCACTACCTGACCTCCCCAAAAGACTCCTCCTTATAAGACTTGGGCTCCACGACACTGACCTCCCAACAGACTCCTTATAAAGACTTGATTTCCCCGACACTGACCCCCAACGACTCCTTATAAAGACTTGATCTCCACGACACTGACCTCCCAACAGACTCCTCCTTATAAAGACTTTTGGTCTCCACCACACTTTCCTCCCAACAGACTCCTCCTTATAAAGACTTGGTCTCCACGACACGACCTCCCCCAGACTCCTCCTTATAGAGACTTGGTTCCACCACACTGACCTCCAACAGACTCCTCCTTATAAAGGGCTTGGTCTCCACAACACTGACCCCCCAAAAAGACTCCTCCTTATAAGACTTGATCTCCACTACCACTGACCCCCCAACAGACCCTCCTTATAAAGACTTGGTCTCCACCACACTGACCTCCCAACAAACCCTTTCTCTGCACACCCCTTATTTTCTCTCTAGGGAAATTTGTTACTGAATGGCACCACTGTGATAACATGAAATGCTACCGTACATGAAAGTGAGGTACCTTGCACCACCTGAGGAATAAAACTCCTCCCAAAATTTTTTTTTTAAAACGACATGGGAAAAGGGAGGAAAGGACGAGAGGGTGTATGAGAGGGTGGGGCGGGGGTTGGGGAGCTCCTGGTGTTTGTGTGGGTGCTAAGAAAGCAGCGCTGAGCTGACTGATCATGGGGTGGGGATGGACACAGACTCCACACCCTGCGTCTGTGTAGGCCTCCACCTCCTTCGGTTCAGGTCCCTGTCACATATGGACACACAGCTACTGAGAAACTGCTGACGGTCATCATGGGTCCATGCTTTCCATCATCCACTCACACACACAAACACACAACACACCATCGCAAACTTTCAACAATGGGGGAATGCAGCACACACGGGTGCCCATGCAACCACACAGTGGTACTGCTATAAACATTTTTGTGTGGCTAAAAGCAAGGGAAGACAGGGCACGTGGTGCCCAACCCACTTCCGCCGTAGGAAGAGGCCAGTGTCAGCCTCCCGTACCTCATTCACGAGGCCTGCGTGCAAGGTAACCCCAGAACCTTGGCGCTAGTGGGGGAAAGGGAGGGCGGGCATTAGGTCTGACATGGTAAGTATACTAGCCAAACAGGGAGTATAATACCAACTCCCATTTGGCGTCATATACTGTACCATGTCAGACAATAGAGAATTCATAGTAAAAAGGGGGAGGGCGAGTGCCCTAGTGGTTCCTGGGTTTTCCGATATGGATGCATTAGCCGCCCAAGGATATCCCATTAGAACCATCAGCCCTGGTCATGCGGAAGTCCCCCAATTAAAATTTTATGAAGGGATTTCCCAAAGCCAAAGGCTGCCTCCAGGAGGTGGCGCAGGGAACAGAGTGCTGGAATGCGCGAAGTGGCCAGCGCTCTGACCTCATGGGCCCGGGGGGACAAGACGGGGAGATCCTTGGATGCCTGGGTTTGGCCGTTCTGACCGTCTTGGAGAGCCCCTAGAGACAGTGCCAGCTGAGATGTCTTTGGTGTTATTGGGGTTGATGGAAATAAGGAGACATCTCTGCGAAACGCGCCTGGGCCGCGAGCGTTCCCGTAGTGTGTTTTGACATCGAGAGGGGCAAAGGGCTATGTCCCAAGAGGTGTCGCCCCCTAGTGTATCCCCCAGCGGGCGGATGACGAGGTAAGGGGATGGAAATACCGGGTTCTGGTTCTTAGCTAGGAAATCGGGAAGGAACTTAAGAGAGACGGAGCCGTCTCTGTGGAAGGCAATGTCTCGGTACCCGCTAAGGGCATGGATCTGCCTCGCCTTCTGGCGGAAGCGAGGGCGAGGAGGAGGTTCTCATAGACAGAAGGTCGAAAGGAATGGAGGACAAAGGCTCAAAAGGGGTTTATTGAGGAGTCAAGAACAGTGAAGAGGTCCCCAAAGGGGAACACGTCTAGGGGATTGGGCCTCACGAAGAGAAGCCCCTCTGGAGATCTCTCTGGAAGGAAATCATTCTCAAAGGAAGGTCCGCCCTTTGGCGGTGGTCGTGCAGATGGCCGACCTGTAGCCCCGGACGGAGCTAGCAGAGAGGTTAAGGTGGGACAGGAAATTTCTATCTGGATTTGGTGGGGCGATTTTTGAGGGACAGAATTGTCTTTGCACCCTGAGACCCATTTCCTCCATCTGTAATCGTAAAGGGACTCTGTGCTAGCTCTGCGAGAGGACTGGCAGTCTCGGAGTTCCTGAGAGGCCCCGGCGGTGGAGAGGATGTTGAGGACGGACCGGGACCTGTCCGTCCGGAGGAGGATTTAGATGCTTGCAGCCGGGTGACACAGAAGCCAGGGGTGGAGGTGAAGAATCTGGGGAAATTTCGTGAGGGAGGCCCCAACGGGTTGCCTGAGCTGTCCCACCTGGTGTTCAACTGGAGAGGGGGGTTTGTGAGTGAGGGACTTGAGGTCCGGGAACCAGGACTGAGTGGGCCACCATGGGCTATGAGAATGAGCCTGGGTCTCTTGAGTCTCGCCTTCCTGATCACCTTGTGGAGGACGGAAGGGAGGGGAAGGCGTAAGCATGAGGCCGGACCAGGGAAGGGACAGGGGGTCGATGGGGTACGCCTGGGGTCCGGGACCGGGGACACATACACGGCAGACGATGGTTGAACCGTGTGGCAAAAAAGGTCGATCATTGGTTGAACCAATGTTCCCACACGGTTGAAAGAGTAAAGCCTGCTGAGGGGCCATTCCGTGTGGAGGACCGACTTGGATCGGCTGAGAGAGTCTGCCGGATGTTGTGAGCCCTGCAAAGTGTTCTCGCGCGAAGGGTGACCCCTTGCGTGTGACACCAGCGAAGGAGGGCCTCTGTACGGAGGGAGAGGCGATGGAGTGTGCCCCCCCCCCCCCCCCCCCCCCCCCCCCCTTGTTGATGAACAAGCTACCGAAGTGTGGCCGTGAAAAAAGGGGAACAAATCGGGGGCGACTATGGACTGGAAGTGGAGGAGGGCGAGCCTGACCGCCCCAGCTCCAAGATGTTATGTGAAGACGAGCAGTCAGAGGATCCCAAACCCCCGAGGCGTGACTGCTCTCCAAATGGGCCCCCCCCGCCCGAGTTGGAGGCTTCTGTGAAAGTTCCAGGCCTGGGGTGGGAGGGAGATGGGAACTCCGGGGGCCAGGGTGGATGGGCTGAGCCACTCCTCCGTGGGCCCCAAAAGAACCAAGGCCCTAGGGGAATGGTCTGGTTCCAGCTGTCCCTTTGGGCTGGGTCCAAAGCGGCGGAACCCCCCTCTGAAGTTGTCGCTTGGGGACTCTGCCTAGGGGAATGAGAGGAGACAGGGACTCCATCATCCCCAGGGGGAGGAAATGTGTCCTTGCGGAAGTGAGGGGAGAGAGACGAAGGTGGGAAATAGATCCACTAGGCGGCGGACCTCTCCGGGGGTCGGGGAGACTACCATGGAGGTGGTGTCGAAGCTCAGCCTAGAAAGGTGAATTGCTGACTGGGCGAGAGCTCGCACTTGGAGGGGGTTTGGGGACGAAAACCCCCGAGAGGAGCAAAGATGAAGTAGTTTGGAGGTGTGGGATTGGGCTAGGGCCTGAGTGGGAGCCAAGACGAGCCAGTCGTCGAGGTAGACAAGGAGGCGAAAGCCCTCCTGTCTGGCAAGGGCGGCCATCTCCTTGACAAACCCTTTGTGAAGAGGAAAAGGGAGCCAGGGAGAGTCGGAAGGGGAGGGCCCTTTAATTGGAACACCCGGGCCCCGCCAGACGAAACGAAGGGATCGTCTGTGGGACGGGTGGTGAGGGGCTGAAAGTAGGCGTCTTTCAGATCTATGGAGGTGGCCCAGTCCAGATGGTGGATGGAGTCCCTGATGTGGGCCGGGGTCTCCATCTTGAATCTGGTTGGCCTGAGGAATCTGTTGAGAGGGGAAAAGGGCGAGGATGGGCCTCCAGCCGCCCGAGGCCTTTGGGACTACAAAGAGACGAGAGTAAAACCCGGGGGTTGGGGTGGGTACCTCGTTGATGGCGCCCTTCCGAAGAAGCCCTCGATTTCCAGGGGAAGGGCCTCCGCCTGGGCGGGAGGTGGATCGCCGGTGGAAGGAGGAGGGAGTACAGAAGGGGGGGGCGTTCGTGTGCCCAGGGTAGACGGAACCCCTCCTGCAGAACGATACTACCCAGGGGTTGAGACCCATGCGCCGCCACTGGTGGGCTGCGGGACAGACTGCCCGCGAGGGGGGGAGAGGGCTGAGGTGTGTCGGGAAGACTGACATTTTCCGCCCCTCGGAAGGTGACTCCGCTAGTCACCTCCGGGGCCGGGCCTGTTGGCCGAACCGAAAATTCTGTTGGGGTTTTTTCGGTTTGGGCGTAAAGGGTTGTTTGGCGGGCCTCGATGGACGCTGCTTTGGGGTAGGGCTGGGGTCTGGCTGTGGGAAAGGGGCCTGACGAACGAATGGTCTAGAAGGGCGATGCTGACGAGGGGTTTGGTCGCAAAAGAAGCGGCCTGTTTGCGCTCCTCGACGGGAATGGGAAATGACAGCAGCGGAATAGTCGCCGAAAAGCGACTGGTCCTGACCCGGAATGCAGCATAAGGCCCCCTGAGCGTGGGGGGAGATGAGCCGGGGAAAGCAAGGCATTCTCACTGCCAGAAGGGAGTTAAAGGGGATCTGGATGCGTGTCCGCCGCAGCCCAAGGTGGTGCGTATTTGTTGAAAGGGAAACGCATAAGGGGGCATCAAACAGGCTGGAGCCTGCCTCATGTCGCCGGGTCTAGACGCTGAGACAAAGCCTCCCTCTCCCATTTCCATAGATCCAGGTCGCGTAGAACATGTCAATGAGGGCATGGCCCGCGGTGGTGGTGAGAATGGCCAGCCCTGGCGATTCTGTCCCACTCTATCAGGGTTTTGATAGCTAGAGAGGGGGAAGTGGGAGGGGGGCGGTTGGGAGTGAGCTGAGGTCAGCCGGGGGAAATGGCAATCTCCCTGGTGGCCGGATTGGCAGAGAAGAGAGAAAAGACATGGGGGGCCTGACGCGAGTCCTTGAGGAATACTCCTATGGGGCCGCGTTGGGGGCTGACAAGAAGTCAATCCCGGTGGGGGAACGGCATGTGCACCCCTGGCGAGAGAGGCCGATCTTTTCCCACAAAGGGAGTGATGGTTCTGGGGGCGACTATCCTTGGCCGTGATCGCTGGGTAGGGGGGGACCCCGTTTAAACGGGAAAGGGAGAAGATGTTGTTAGGGGAGGGGATTCCCTAACAACAAGATCAGGGCGCCAGCTCTCCAAAATGGAAAGGTCCCCCGACTGGGGGAGGGGTCCTCAAACCCCTCTTCAAGTTGTGGGTCAGGATGTCCGAAAAGTGGAAGTTCAGGTCCACCTCGGAAGGCCCGGCCAGGGGTGCGTGGGAGTCGTGACCTCGTTGGGAAGAGGGGAAAAAAAAGAGGACGGCTCCCCGGTGGTTCCATAATCGGCGTAACAACTAGGGGACCGCGATCGGACAGCGCCCAGAAGAAGGGGCCCAGGACATCCAGCTCTGGGAGGCCGGATGCCACATGAGCCGAAAAAGGAGTCCCGGGGAAGAGTCAGAGCTAAGCCACTGATTCCTTTGGGGGAATAGAACCACCGTCCCGGGAGAAAGACGGGCTGTGGGGCCGGAGGCAGAGTCTCTCGGGGACCCGGGTAACCTTGGGGCACCAAGGGGGAGCACTGCCTCCTGCATCTCCCGGGTGGGGTCCGCGCCGGCCCCCCGCGTGGCAGAGGGGTCGGTGAGGTTACGGTCGCCGAGCCTCCTGGCCGTGTGGTAGCGGACGGGGATGGCTGGGGTCGACGCGTAAGACTCGAGGGACGAAAGGTTACCCCTGGCCCCGTGGTCGATCCTCCCCCGGAGGAACGGGACGGGACGTTGCCCAAAAGGGAAGCGGAGAAGGGCCGCTCCCAACGTCCTGTACCCCTAAGGGGAGATTGGAAAGATCGATCGGGGTGGTTCGAAACCGTCGGGGGGAGGGCGCAGATCCGAGCCTCGATGCTGCGTACCTGACCCGGGGTTTTTCGTCAGTGGGGGGGTACCACCAACGACTGGCCACAGCCCCTCCACCGGAGTTTGCCTCCTCGTGGGCCGGGTCGTGGCTGAACCCGGACACGGTTGGGGAGAGCGTGATGAGACTGGTGACGTTAGTGGGAGGTGCTAGCGTCACGGGGTCTCAAAAAGATCGGGGACGTGCGGTGTTCCGGCCGCGAGTCGTCCCCGTGCCGGTCCGGGTCTCGGCAAGGGTCCCCGGGGGGCCCATGACGCCGGACGCGGGATGAAAGGATAGGTCCTCCTTACGCGGTCGAAGTCGAACAGGCGAACCAGTCGGTGAACCGGGAAGATTTAGAACGGGGAAAGGGCCTTTTTTTTAATGGGAGCCTTGCCCTTGGATTTGGGCTTAGGGAAAGAAGCAAAAGAAAAACAGTCGGCAATGACTGCCGATTGTCCAACCGACTGGGACTGGTGTTGGACTTCGATCGCGACGATCGTGTATCCGCCGGTAGGGTAGGGGGAATCGGAATGATGGTGCGCGTCCCCTGCGCGGAACCCTCCTCTACCCCGACCGTACGCTCATCGTGTGCGTGAGCGGTTTGTCCAGTGGATCGACACGCGGCCCCTCCGGGGAAGGGGAGCGACTGCCGAAGAGTGGAGCGTCTCGAGCCGTTAGTGTCCTTCACCATGTTGGGCACTGGGGTGGGGAACAAACACGGAACGCACGATCGCAAAGGGGAGACAAGAGGTTATAGAGGGATAGAAAAGCTCAACCAACCTCGAGAGAGACACTGGAAGTGTCGTAAAAGTAAAGAGATAGATCGAGGAAGGTCGATCGTAGTGACGCAGGTTTTGGCCGGTTCGAAACAAAATGGCGGAACGACCGGCGAAAAATGGCAAATGAGAGGACACGTGGAAGTTTTGTGGAATAGGGTGTCCCGAATCTAACGCGAATGAATGCGATTCGGAGAAAAAGGGAAACCCTAAAAGGCCCAAAGAAAGGGGGGAAGAGGTGGGACCGGTGATGGAGTTCCGACTTTCGAAGATCGAAAGGAACAGAGGCGAAGTCGCGAGTGCCGAGACAAAGGCACAAGGACGACGATGGCGCGGGGGGAAAAAAGATGAAAAAGCACACCAACCAAAATTAACGGCTCAAGGGTAAAAGGGTGAGCGCGCAAGCCACAACAAATAAACAAAGGAAGCAAACACAAAGCTATCTAAAACACAACGGCAAAGAGAAGGCGAGACAGAGCACAAGGGCTTTTCTTGCTTGGACGGCAGGCCGAGAGGGAAAGAGGTACGGGAGGCTGACACTGGGCCTTTTCCTACGGCGGAAGTGGGTTGGGCACCACGTGACGTCTTACTACTGCATTAGCCACACAAAACCTTTTTGGGCCCGGCAGAGCGACTAACTGCCGTGAATGCTATTGTCTGCAATGGTACAGTATATGACGCCAAAATATACAACTGCACACGAGCTGTGTAGTGTTTTTTGGTGTGTGTGTGTGTGTGTGTGTGTGTGGTGTGTTGGGTGTGTGGTGTGTGTGTGTGTGTGTTTTTTGTTGTGGTTTTGTGTGTGTGTGTGTGTGTGGTGTGGGGTGTGTTGGTGTGGTGGCGTGCGTGGTGCGTGCGTGTGTGTGTGTGTGTGTGTATGTGTGCGTGTGTGTGTGTTTTGTAAGTGTGTGGTTGTATGTGTTAGTGTGTGCGTGTGTGTGTGTGTGTGTGCGCGCGCACATGTTGTGTGTGTTGTGTGTGTGTGTGTGTGTGTGTGTGTGTGTGTGTGCCCTGTGTGTGTGCCCCTGTGTGAGGTATCCCGCAAGTAAAACGCAGCAAACACAAAAAAATGATAATTTTCTCCAACAAGTACATGCCTACTACATCATACCAAAATGATATACACATAAATCAGAGCTGCCTTGGCCTCAGAAACACAAAATACAGCATTTTAGATATGTTACGTCTAGTGGTTCCAAATTTAAGCATACCACTTGAATGTCATATCAGCAAAACTGTAGGGCTGGAGATTTGTTGTTGTTGCTGGTTTCTTCCTATGAACTGTCTCTCTGGTGTCCTCAATGCCTGACAAGTCAGACTCAATGGCACTTTCAGATGTATTTCCCTTCATACATGACATGTTAGTGGACAAAGTGGACAGAAATAATGCTGCTGTTGTGCCGTTTTGCTTTGACCTACGGAAAAATAAAAATGGGCCACACAAAAAAAACACAACAACAAAAAAAAACCTAATCAATAAGGTAGCAAAATAATATCTCTCTAGTGATTTTACTTCTGCGTTTTCTTCCTCTCCTTACTGAACCGGGCCAGTTTTTTTTTTAATGAAATCAGTCTGCAGTCTAAAGATCTCTGTTGTCTGAGTTCTGTTTATGCCACCACTCACAGACCTAGACCTTTTCTTTTCTTTTCTGTTTCAAGGCCTAAGCTCCAAATACAACAAAAACATGAACAGACAGATTATGAAATACACACACACAAAAAGCCAGAGCACACCCCCTTGTGTACACAACATACAAAAAAATCATGCAAAAATTGGGAAACACAAACAAGCACCATGACACACACATGCATGTGCTACACATGCAGTTGCCAATGTGCACCACACACTTGGGACAACTGGAGCAGACTTACCTCAAAGGCTCACCATCATGAATCTCCATATCTGTCATCACCTATACTCTGCACACAACAGGAAAACACAAATCATCACCTCCCCATAAAGACATCTCCATATCTGTCATCACCTATACTCTGCACACAACAGAAAACAACAAATCATCACCTCACCATCATGACATCTCCGTATCTGTCATCACCTAACTCTGCACCAACAGGAATAACACAAATCATCACCTCACCATCATGAAAATCCGTATCTGTCATCCCCTATACTCTGCACAAAAACAGGAATAAACACAAATCATCACCTCACCATCATGACATCTCCAAAATCTGTCATCACCTAACTCTGAAACACAACAGAATAACAAAAATCATCCCCTCACCATCATGACATCTCCGTA
The DNA here is from genome assembly GCA_018398815.1 of Conus ventricosus. NCBI lineage: Eukaryota > Metazoa > Mollusca > Gastropoda > Neogastropoda > Conidae > Conus > Conus ventricosus. The sequence continues at coordinate 10,988,452 of CM031612.1, read as the reverse complement.
TCTGTCATCACCTATACTCTGCACACAACAGGAATAACACAAATAAATCACCTCACCATCATGACATCCCCATATCTGTCATCACCCATACTCTGCACACAACAGGAATAACACAAATCTCAAGATCAGCATTTAAAAAAAAAAGCAACAAACTAGGAGACCCTCACACACACACACACACGCACGCACGCATGCACACACACCACACACCACACAACACACACAAAACCAAAAAAACCCAATAAAGTTTCAACTTTAATTAAACTGAATATTTTTGTACGCAGCTCAGCATTAAGGGGCATGAGATTAGTTTCAAGAGGACAAATTCACCAGAAAAAAAAATTTCTTTGGCTTTTGTAGCAGGGTTCCATTCATCTTTTTTTAATAAGCACAGTCTGTCTGTCTGTCTGTTCGCTTATACACAGCCACAGTTTTATGCCGATCGCCCCCAAATTTGGTATCAAGTGTCCTTGGTGTCTACAACAGCAACGTCGGGTCGGCGATCACGTGACGCATTGCGTCATGACGCCATCTGCGTCCACAGACGCAAAACTGGACATCGGAACACTACACGACAGACAAACTCGCCGGGGCAAGACGGGGTCGAAGCGCGTAAGCGCTAGTTGTAACTATACAACTGGAAAGTCACTCTGACCCACAGGTCACAAAACCCCTGGATCACACCATGCTTTGTCAGACCTGGTGGCCAAAGTAAGTTCAAAGAAACCACTGAGGAACACTTTTTTTTTTTTGAATGAACAAATTCAGTCATGAATTCCCTCTTGCTCACTGACAGGCGACATTGTGAGGGAGAGTGTGATTTCTTCCTGGGGTTTCTACACGATACAAGGAACATTATGGCCAGAACATTCAACAAAACCATACGAGAAACCTCCCACTTGAGATTCTTGAACCATTGTTCTTTTAAAACGTCTTCATTTTTTTCTCTATTGTTTATTTTTAAAAAAAACATGGAAAAAAAAAAACATATTGGGTGTTTTCCAAGCTCTGGTGTGAAAATGGGGATTTACAAATGGGGGCAAAATTATAAAAAAAAAAAAAAAAGAAAAAAAAAAGGTTCATTAACAAGAAATGTATTTCTATCTACCCGACATGTTAGGCATTGAAAACATGACTTTTTGTTTTGTTTTGCTGGCTATGTAATGCAAAAATTTA
>CM031612.1:10959617-10986276 GCA_018398815.1 Conus ventricosus | reverse complement strand
AGAAAGAGATGGTGGGAGTCATTGTCAAAAGAGATGCGGGGGAGTCATTGTAGAAAGGGGGTTTTTTGCAGGGGGGGAGCATGTAGAAAGAATGCTGGGGTCATTGTCAAAAGAGATGTGTGGGAGTCATTGTCAAAAAGGATCTTATCATTGTCAGAAAGGATGCGTGGGAGTCTTGTCAGAAAGAGATGCCTGGAGTCATTGTCAGAAAGAGATGCGTGGGAGTCATTGTCAGAAAGAGATGCCTTGAGTCATGTCAGAAGAGATGCTTGGAGTCATTGTCAGAAAGAGATGCTCTGGAGTCATTGTCAGAAAGAGATGCGTGGGAGTCATTGTCAGAAAGAGATGCGTGGGAGTCATTGTCAGAAAGAGATGCGTGGGAGTCATTGTCAGAAAGAGATGCGTGGGAGTCATTGTCAGAAAGAGATGCGTGGGAGTCATTGTCAGAAAGAGATGCGTGGGAGTCATTGTCAGAAGAAATGCCTTGGAGTGGTTGTCAGAAAGAGATGTGTGGGAGTCATTGTCAGAAAGAGATGCCTTGGAGTCATTGTCAGAAGAAGATGCGTGGGAGTCATTGTCAGAAAGAGATGCGTTGGAGTCCATTGTCAGAAAGAGATGCGTGGGAGTCATTGTCAGAAAGAGATGCGTTGGAGTCATGTGGGAGTCATTGTCAGAAAGAGATGCGTTGGAGTCATTGTCAGAAAGAGATGCGTTGGAGTCATTGTCAGAAAGAGATGCCTTGGAGTCATTGTCAGAAAGAGATGCTCTGGAGTCATTGTCAGAAAGAGATGCGTGGGAGTCATTGTCAGAAAGAGATGCGTGGGTCATTGTCAGAAAGAGATGCGTGGGATCATTGTCAGAAAGAAATGCCTTGAGTGGTTGTCAGAAAGAGATGTGTGGGAGTCATTGTCAGAAAGAGATGCCTTGGAGTCATTGTCAGAAGAGATGCGTGGGAGTCATTGTCAGAAAGATGCGTTGGAGTCATTGTCAGAAAGAGATGCGTGGGAGTCATTGTCAGAAAGAGATGCGTTGGAGTCATTGTGGAGTCATTGTCAGAAAGAGATGCGTTGGAGTCTTGTCAGAAAGAGATGCGTTGGAGTCATTGTCAGAAAGAGATGCCTTGGAGTCATTGTCAGAAAGAGATGCTCTGGAGTCATTGTCAGAAAGAGATGCGTGGGAGTCATTGTCAGAAAGAGATGCCTTGGAGTCATTGTCAGAAGAGATGCTCTGGAGTCATTGTCAGAAAGAGATGCGTGGGAGTCATTGTCAGAAAGAGATCGCTTGGAGTCATTGTCAGAAAGAGATGCGTGAGAGTCATTGTCAGAAAGATATGTTTGTGGGGTTTTCCCTGCGGAGTTGGCACCTGCCGAGAGTTAACTGAGTGTGCTATGGACCTCTACTGGCAAGACTGGAACCCCGCACTCTTGAATTCACACTGGGATGCACATTTGAGAGTGTCGCTGACGTTTCTGACGGGCATGGCAGATGTCTGTATCTGATGGTGCTGACATGGAATGAAAGGAAGCATGGAGGACAGCCCAGTGTTGTAGTTTCTGATCAAACACGAGCTCCACAGCATTATCTTCATCATGCCATGTTGATCATCATTTCAAGGAAAGGGTGAAACACTTTGGCCGTCCATGCTGGGCTCTTTTGAGGACCTTAGTTTGATTTTCTCCTCCAAGCTCATGCCATGGCAAGTCACTGTGGTGTCCGGAAGTTCATAGCAACGATGGTTGGATGCACACAGACTCCTTCTTAGGAGGCTTTGTACATGATGTCGGGTGTACGCTGGATCAGAGCAAACACCACTGAGCATCACCAGAGTGTCTGTGCAGCAGTGCAGTGCCTCCTTCCTTCAGGTGCCTCATGACAGCCTGACACTGACTCATCTTTGTTGGAGTGCCGGGCCTGCAGCAGGAGGAACCACAGCAAAAAGAAAGAAAAGAAAAAGTCCATCACCTTCAGGCGTCTGTCCAGTGAACCAGTTCCAGGAGGGAGGCAGGCTGTTTTCCTGATCTCTTTCCCCAGCTTCTTTGTCTTCCTCCTTACCCCGGTAAAAAGTCATTGGGGCACCACAGTGAAAGAACTGTCCACCAGTTCTGTCAGCCTGTATGTTGTGTGACAAGACACTGGGGCACCACAGTGAAGAACTGTCCACCAGGTTCTGTCAGCCCTGTATGTTGTGTGACAAGACACATGGGCACCACAGTGAAGAACTGTCCACCAGGTTCTGTCAGCCCTGTTATGTTGTGTGACAAGACATTGGCGCACCACAGTGAAGAACTGTCCACCAGGTTTCTGTCAGCCCTGTATGTTGTGTGACAAGACATTGGCGCACCACAGTGAAGAACTGTCCACCAGGTTCTGTCGGCCCTGTATGTTGTGTGACAAGGTTCCAGACTGCAATGGAAAACGTGTCCACTCTGCAGTGTTTTATGGTCCATCCTTGTTTTCCCTCTCCCCACCATTTCCCTCCCTCAGTAGAATCTTTTTAGCAAGTGGATCTTTCTATATGTCCATGACAGTATAGTTTCTTTCTTTTTCGGAAATTAAATGGGGCGGGGAACAGTAAACGATAAACAGAAAACAAGGGGGGTATTTTTTGCCCCCAATAAGAAAAACCTAACACAGAGTAACTTTTATTCAAGACTGGCACAGCCTTTAAACTTGAAATAAAGTCAGACAAATAATAGATGAACAGTCTAATATGGGGGAAAAACAGGCGCAGGCCAAACACTGAACTTCTTCATAGGGATTGCGATGGTTCCCTTATGCAGCTAGTGAAGAGTTTTTCATATTTGTAACATTTTTTCTTAATTTCCTGTTCCCAGTTTCTCCATTTTCCCAACCCCCCCCCCCCCCCCCCCCCCCCTCCCCCCCCTTCCTTACGTCCAAATCTTTGCCAAGTCATACTAAGAAGACGTTCGTTGTTGGCCTGCCCTGTTTTTTTCCCTCATTATTGATTGTTCGTCTATGTATTTGTCTGACTTTATTCAATTTTTAAAAGGCTGTGCCATCTTGAATAAAAGTTACTCTGTGTTTGGTTTTTTTTAAGGAGCAAAAAATACCCCACTTTTTTACTATTCTTTCTTTTTGTTTTTTAATCATGTCAGCATATGGTCTTTTGGTTCATGTTGATCATTTGGTGCGCTTTTCAATTGGTGATGTGATCAGTACATAATATCTGATATTTACTGGCGGAATCTGGCGATAACAGCTCATCTCCCCAAATTGCTACAATTCATCGTTGCGTATGGCTGTGATCCCTAAGGGGAAATCTCTTACTTTTTTGGACAGCTGTGGATGACACCTTGAGGTATGTGGACGGTGTTTTGGGCGGGAACCGGTTGCTGGGGGAGGTGGCACGGCAGAGAGGGTTTGGCAAGGTGGTGGTTGGAGACACGCCACTCTCCTGTCCATCAGAATCATGCGGACTTCCCCAAAGGGGCCAAAGGGCACGGGTCTCTTTTGATACTGTGGTTTTGTGTGTGAGTTTTTGAATGTCACAGTCAGGGTAATGCTACTCTCTGTAATTTGTGTTTGAGTTTTGAAATGTCACACGACAAAAAAAGCAGAAGAGCACACAAACAAAGTGTGAAGTAACGACGATTTAATGCACAACAAAACAGGACAGAAATTTTTGGCAAAATGCCTTCCTCAGCGACAAAAAAATACAACATAAACATGCACAATACCCCCTTTTTGAAGCCAAAAGTGGTAAATGACAGTATATCTTCACACACACACACACACACACACACACACACACACACACACACACCTCCATCTCTCTCTCTCTCTCCCTCTTCTCTGTCTACCTGTCTTTCTCTGTCTCCCTGTCAAGCAGCCTCTTTCTATCCCCTCCTCTCCCCTCTCTGTCTCTCTGTTTGTCTGTCTGTCTCCCTCACCCCACCCACTCCCCACCCCCTCTTCCTCTCTTTCTCTTTTTTGTGTGTATACACATGGATACATTGTTTTCAGCCTTTCTCTCACCTTTTTTCTTTGGACAGACATAGTCAGGCAAGACAGATGTACTTGTTTTATTGGGGTCCTATCCATGGGTTGGGGCCAGGACTGGTCATCAAGATTACACACAAAAAATCAACGGATTAAAGCAACCATGGTGGAAAGATGGGGGTGTGGGCCGAGGATGAACCCATTTCACTTGGGGGGTGAAAGGGTGTTGCAGATGAACCCATTTCACTTGGGGGTGATGGGTGTTGCCCGTGAACCTATTTCACTTGGGGGGTGATGGGTGCAGATGGGGATCAGAGAGTGGGGGGCCCGGAATTGTTCGACTGCAGAAGTCTGTCCCCACCCCCGTGTCCTTTAGTTTATTGTAGCTTTTTCCGGATCAACGCTAAAAGCATAGCTGCCAACCCTCACACATTTTATCTGGAATTTCCTGAATTCCCATGAATGAAACTCTTAAGTTTAAATTAAAATCAGTTCTTACAGTAAAAGTGGGAAATTGGCATGCTAATGTGGCTGGCAAAAAAGAAAGAGTGAATAAGTTGATTCACCACTTTGGCTCACAAGGGGAGTATTGTGCAGTTTTATGTCTGTATTTTTTGTCGCTGAGGAAGGCATTTTGCCGGAAAAATTTTTTGTCCTGTTTTGTGTCGTGCATTAAATCGTCGTTACTTCACACGTTGTTTTGTGTGCTCTTTGCTTTTTGTCGTGTTTCAGTAACGCCGCGTTTGTTTCATTTGCCGTTTGAATGTTACAGTCACGGTAATGCTGCTCTCTGTAAGTTTGTTGTGAGTTTGAATGTTACAGTCATGGGAAAGCTGCTCTCTGTAAGTTGTGTGTGAGTTTTGAATGTTACAGTCACGGTAATGCGCTCTCGTAAGTTTGTGTGTGAGTTTTGAATGTTACAGTCATGGTAATGCTGCTCTCTGTAAGTTTGTGTGTGATTTGAATGTTACAGTCACGGTAATGCTGCTCTCTGTAAGTTTTTGTGTGAGTTTGAATGTCACATCATGGGGAAGCTGGGTCTCTGTAAGTCTTGTGTGTAGTTTTGAATGCCACAGTCATGGTAATGTGCTCTCCCGTAAGTTGAGTTTGAGTTTGAATGTCACAGTCACGGTAATGCTGCTCTCTGTAAGTTTGTGTGTGAGTTTTGAATGTCACGTCACGGTAATGCTACTCTCTGTAAATCTTTTGTGTGAGTTTTGATTGTCGCAGTCATCATTTTTGTCAAAAGTAGGCTTTTTATATCTATAACGTACCTAAATATCAGTATTCATCAACTCTTTTAACAGTTTTTTCCACAATGTAAGTTTTGGAACTGGTTGTGGATCTTTACGGAAAACGATAAAACAGTTCTTTTTTTTTTTGTAGATCCAGATAATTATCCTTGTACCAAGAACAAACTTTTTTACCTCTCTAAAATAATTTCCCTGTCACAATTTGACAAATCTTCAAGAGCAGAATCGTCAGAGTACTTGATGACCGGAGTTTTCTCTGTACCTCGCAATCGTTGGTGTATAAAAATGAAAAATACAGGGGACAGCACTGTACCCTGAGGAGCACCAACAAGTAGTTTGTTCAGATGAGATTGCAGATTGGAAACGAACTGACTGTGTTCTGTTAAGTAAGAAGCTCATGATCCAGAGAATGAGTTTGGATCTACCTGTAAAGTTACAGTTTAAAGGCCAAGAGATGAGGTTGTATTGTGTTAAAAGCGGAGGAGAAGTCAATGAAGAGAACACGAACAAAAGATTTTGGAGTTATTCAAATGAAAGAAAGCATTGTGAAGGAGTGTAAGAATGGCATCATCGGTGCTTCTATGTGGTTTATAGGCAAACTGGAGGGGGTCAAGTTGTTGAATTGTAAAGGTAAGGAGATGAGAGAAAATAATTTTTTTCAAAGCATTTCATTACTATTGAAGTCCGTGCAACAGGACGGTAATCGTTAAATGTGTAGGATTCTTTTTCTTTGGGATGGGGAGATAGTCGAATTTTTCCAAATGCGAGGAACAGTGTATTCTTTCACAGACCAATTAAAAATTTTACTAAAAACATCACAGAGCTGGGAGGCACTGTCTTTAACAGTCTTCCACAAATATTGTCTGACCCCACTGCCTTCCTAATATTTAGCTTAAGAAATAGAGTCTCAACATTTTTGCATCAATCACAAAGTCTTGTTCATAGTTCAGTTCTTTTCTTTTGCTATTTCTATTTGAAAATTCAAAAGCAATGAAATGCGAAGCTTGATGGTCACCATATGGAAAAAAATTATTGAAAAAAAAGCAGTTTAGAAATATAAAAATCTTTTTGTAATTGCATTACAATAGCTCAGCAAAACAAAACAAAAAGTCATGTTTTCAAGTGCCTAACATGTCTGGTAAGATAGAAATACATTTCTTGTTATGAACCATTTTTTTTTTCTTTTCATTTTTTTTTTTAATTTGCCCCCATTTGTGATCCCCATATCACACCAGAGCTTGGAAAACACCCAAATATGTTTTTTTTTTTCCATGTTTTTTAACATAAACAATAGAGAAAAAAATGAAGACGTTTTAAAAGAACAATGGTTCAAGAATCTCAAGTGGGAGTTTCTCTGTATGGTATTGTTGAATGTCTGGCCATAATGTTCCTTGTATCGTGTAGAAACCCCAGGAAGAAATCACACTCCCCCCAAAATGTCGCCTGTCAGGAGCAAGAGGGAATTCAGACTAAATTTTTCATTAAAAAAAAAAAAAAATGTTCCTCAGTGGTTTTTTTGAACTTATTTTGGCCCACCGGTCTAAAAAAAGCATGGGGGGATCCGGGGTTGTGACCGGGGGTCGAGTGATTTTCCCCATTTGTATATTCACTAGCGCTTACCGCTTCCCCCCGTTTTGCCCGGGCGGTTTGTTGTCGTGTAGTTTTCCGATGTCCATTTGGCTGTGGACGCAGTTTGCGCTGACGCAATGCGTCACGTATCGCCGACCCGACGTGCTTTTTGTGGACACCAAAGGGACACTTGATACCAATTTTTGGTGGCGATCGGCAAAAAACGTGGCGTGATAAGCAAACAACAGACAGACAGACTGAGCTTTATATAAAATAAAAAGGAACCCTGCACATAAGCCAAAGAAATGTTTTCGGTGTTTTGTCCTCTTGAAACTAATCCATCCCCCTTAGATGCGATGCTGCGACAAAATATTCTTTTAAAAAAAAAAGGAAACTTTTTTGGGTTTTTTTTGGTGTGGTGTGTATGTGGTGGTGTGTTGTGTGCATGCGTGGTGGTGGTGTTGTGTGTGGGTTCTCCTAGTTTGTTGCTTTTTTTTTATCTATCTTGATGATTTGTGTTATTCCTGTGTGTGCAATAGGGTGAGAAGATATGGGATGTTGATGGTGGGGGTGATTGATTGTGTTACCTTTTGTGGCAAGTATAGGTTTGAAGATGGGGAAATTCATAGTGAGTGATGATTTGTGATTCCGGTTGTGTGCGGGTATAGGATGACAGAAAGGAGATGTCAGTGGTGAGGTGTGATTTGTGTATTCCTTTGTGTCCCCAGGTATATGATACAGAACGGAGAGTCTGTGGTGGGGTATGATTTGTGTTTTTCCTGTTGTTCAGAGTTAGGTGATGACAGTACGGAGAGCATGATGGTGAGGTGATGATTTGTGTTTTTTTCCCGTTGTGGCAGAGTAAAGGTGATACAGATATGGAAGTCATGATGGTGAGGTTGTTTTGTTTTTCCTGGTGTGCAAAAAAGGTGAGACAGGGGGAGTGTAATGGGAGGCCTTGAGGTAAGTTGCCCCAAGGTCCCAAAGTTGTGTGTGAAATTTTGGCAACTCTTTTGGTACACTATGCATGTTGTGTCATGAGTGCTTTTTGTGTTTCCAAATTTTTTGCATGTTTTGGAGTTGTACCAAGGGGGTGGCTCTGGTTTTTTTTGTTGTGTGTATTTCATAATCGTCGTTCTGTTTTTGTTGTATTTGGAGCTTAGCCTTGAAACGAAAAGAAAAGAAAAGGTTTTTCTTATTGGGGGCAAAAACAAACCAAAAACAAGTTTTTTAGACGGCAGACTGTTTCATTAAAAAAAAAACTCCCCGGTTCGTAAGGGAGGGGAAAAACGCGAATAAAATCACTAAGATAATTTTTGCTACCTTATTGAAGGTTTTTTTTTTTTGTTGTTGTTTTTTTTGGTGCCCATTTTTTTTTTTCCGTGGTCAAAGCAAACGGCACAACACCATTATTTCTGTCCACTTTGCCACAACATCATGAGAAGGGAAATACACAAAAAGTCCCATTGGGGTTGACTGTCAGGCATTGGGGACACAAGAGACAGTTATGGAAAAAACCCAAAACAACAAAAAATCCCCACCCTACGTTTTGCTGATAGACTTTCAAGTGGAGCTTAAATTTGGACCACTGACGAAACAACAAATGCTGTTTTTTGTGTTTCTGAGCCAAGCAGCCCCTTTTATGTGAACTTTTTGTATGATTATTTAGGCATTTATTTTGGAAAAAATTTACATTTTTTGGTGTGCTGCTTTTTTCTTGCGGGATACCCACACAGGGGCACACCACAGGGGCCCACACACACACACACACACACACACACACACACACAAACATGTGCGCGCGCACACACAAAAAACACACCACACACAAAACAAAACCCCCCAACACACTTACAACACAAAACACACCACACTACCACACACACACACACACCACGCACGCACGCACGACGCACCACAAAACACAACACAACCCCACACACCACACCACCACACACACATACAACACACACACACACACAACACACAACACACACACACACACACCACACACACACACACACACAACTCAAACACATACACACCGTTCGGATATTTGGCGTCATTACTGTACCATTCAGACAAAAAGCATTCAGGGCAGTTGTTGCTCTGCCCCGAAGTTTTTTGTGGCTAACATAGTAAGCGACGTGGTCCCCAAACCCACTTCCGCCGGGAAAAGGGATGCAGCCTCCCTACCTCTTTCCCCCCGGGCCTGCCCCCAAAGCAAGATAAGTCTGTGTCGTCTCCCTTCTCTTTCCCTTGTGTTTAATAGTTTTGTGTTTGCTTCCTTGCTATTTTTTGTGCGCGCGCTACCCTTTACCCTTGACCCCGGTTTAACTTTGGTTTGTGCTTTTTCACTATTTCACCGCCCATGTCGCCTTTTTTCCCTTTTCCGGCACTGCGATTCGCCTCTTTTCCTTTTCATTTTCAAAGGGGGAACCCCCATCACCGGTCCCCCCCTTTTCCCCCCCTTTCTTTGGCCTTTTACGGCCCCTTTTTCTCCGAACGTTTTCCATTGGTTAGATTCGGACACCCAAAACCACAAATTTTTCCACGTGTCCTCTCAGTTCCTTTTCCCCGCCGTTTCCGCCATTTGTTTCGAGGGGGCCAAAAACCTGCGCACTACTCGACCCCTCGTCATCCTTTACTTTTACGACACTTCCATGCCCTCCTCAGGGGGGTGGGTTCTTCCCTTATCCACCTCTTGCTCCCTTTCGATCGGGTTCCGTGTTTTTTTCCCCCACCCCCAGTCCCCAACAGGGTGAAGGACATAACGGCTCGGACGCTCCACTCTTGGCAGTCGCTCTCTTCCCCGAGGGCCCGGTCGTTTCCACTAAAAAACCGCTAAAGCAACGTGGCAAAACGGCGGGGAAAGGGGAGGGTTCCGCGCAGGGCCCCGGGGGGACCATCACCCCGTTTCCCCCCCTCTACCCTACCGGGGATCACGATCGTCGCGTCGAATCCAACACCCGTCCCGTGGGTTGGACAATGGGCATCTTTGCCGACTGTTTTTTTTTTTGCTTCTTTCCCAAAAGCCCAACCAAGGGCAAGGCCCCAGAAAGCCCTTTCCCCCGTTCAAAAATTTCTTCCCGTTCCCCGACTGGGTTCGCCTGTTCGACTTCGACCGGAAAAGGGAAAACCCACCTATCATCCCGCGCCCGACATCGCCCCAGGGGCCCCTTGCCGAACCCGCCCGGCCGGGTGACGCTCGGGGGGCCGGAACACCGCCGTCACCCAACTTTTGAGACTCGTGCGCAGCACCTCCCCCACAAAACGTCCCCCGTTATCACGCTCTCCACAACCGTGTCCGGGTTCGCCCGACCCGGACACGGGAGCGTCACACTCCGGGGGGGGTGTGGCCAGCGTTGGTGGTACCCCCCCCCACTGACGACAACCCCGGGTCAGGTACGCGGCATCGAGTACTCGCTGCGCCCCCCCCCGACGGTCGAACCACCCCGATCAAAAGTCTCAATCTCCCCTGGGGTACAGGCTTGGGGACCCCTTTTTCCGCTTCCTATTGGGCCCCGCCCGCGTCCCGTTCCCCGGGGGAGGACGACCAGCGGGGCCAGGGTAACCTTTTCGTCCCTCGATTTTAAAGCGCACTAGCCATCCCTCCCTACCACACGGCCGGGGCTGGGCACCGAAACTCCCGCCCCCTCGCCAGCAGGGGCCGGCCGGACCCCCCCCGGGGAATGCAGGAGGCATGCCCCCCTTTGGGTCGCAAGGGTTTCCCGGGGGTCCCCGGGAACCGCCTCCGGGCCGCCCAGCCCTTTTTCCCTCCCCGGGGACCGTGGTTCTTTTCCCCCAAAGGGGAAATCAGGGGTTAGCTCTGACCATCCCCGACCCTGTTCGGGCTCATGTGGCATCCCCCCCAAGGGGGATCGTCCCGGGGCCCCCCCTTCTTCCGGGCGCTGTCCTTCGGGGGTCCCCTTTTGTTACGCCGATAGAACCACCGGGAGCCGCCCTTTTTTTTTTCCCCTTTTTCTTTCCCAACGAGGGTCCGACCCCACCCCCCCGGCCGGGCCTTCCAAAGGTGGACCTAAACTTCCACTTTTCGGAAATCCTACCCACAACTTAAAGGGGGGTTTGAGGATTCCCCCCCCTTGGGGGCCCTTTCCATTTTGGGAGCTGGCCCCCGACTTTTTGTTAGGGAATCCCCTCCCTCAACAACATCTTTTCCCTTTCCCTTTCACTGGGGCCCCCCCTACCCCGCGATCACGGCCAAGGTTTTGTCCCCCCCAACCATCACTCCTTTGTGGGACAGATGGCCCTCCCGCCAGGGGCACAGCCGTTCCCCCCCCGGGGATTTACTCTGTACCCCCCCAAAGCGGGCCCATAGGGGTATTCCAAGGACTCGCGAAAGGGCCCCCCCTGTCTTTTCTTTTCTTCCAATCGGGCCACCAGGGAGATTGCATTTCCCCGGGGACCCAGGGTCCTCCAACCCCCCCCCCCACTTCCCCCCTTAGCATCAAAACCCTGAAGAGTGGGACGAAACGCCGGGCGGCATTCTACAACACCCCGCGGGCCATGCCCTCAATTTACAGTTCCTACAGCGAGCCGAGGATCTCTGGCCAAAGAGGGAGGCATTGTCCACGTCTTCAGACCCGGCACACTGAGGCAGGTCCCCCCTGTTTATCCCCCCTTTCGTTTCCTTTTCAACAAATAGCGCCCACCTTTGGGGCTGCGGCGGACACGAGCCAGGTCACTTAATGCCTTTTGGCAGGAGGATGCCTTTCACACGGCCACTTCCCCAGGGTCAAGGTGGCCTTATGCGCTTCCCGGGGCAGACCGCCTTTTTTCGGCACTATTCCCCCTGCTGTTTATTTCCCCTGCCGTCGAGGAGCCAAACAGGCCCCCTTTTTTGCGACCACAACCCCCCTCAGCTCGCCCTTCGACCATTTTTTCGTTCAGGGGCCAACCCAAAACCCCGACCCCAGCCCTACCCCAAGCAGCGCCATCGAGGGGCCCCCAAACAACCTACGCCCAAAACGAAAAAACCCCAACAAATTTTTCGTTCGGCAACAGGCCCGGCCCCCCGGGGGTGAAAACGGAGTCACCTTCCCAGGGGGGGAAAATGCAGCTTCCCACACACCCAGCCCCCCCCCCCCCTCGCGGGGAGTCTGTCCCGGGATCCCCCCCATGGGGGGCATGGGCCAAACCCCCCGGGTAGTACTGTTCTGAGGAGGGGTTTTCCCCTACCCCCGGGCACAGAAAACCCCCCCCCTGTCCCCCTCCTCCTTCCACCGGGGGATCCACCTCCCGCCCCGGCGGGGGCCCCCTTTGCCTGGGAAAACGGGGTTCTTCGGAAGGGGCCCATCAACGAGGGACCACACCCCCCAACCCCGGGTTTTTCTCTCGTCCTTTGAGTCCCCAAAGGCCCGGGCGGCTGGAGGCCATCTCGACCCTTTTCCCCCCTCAAAATCCTCAGGCCCCCAGTTTAAGATGGGGGACCCCCCCCCACATCAGGGACTCCATCCCCCATCGGACGGGCCCCTCCATAGACGAAAGACGCCTACTTTCAGTTTCCCCCCACCCCCTCCCACAGACGAACCTTCGTTTCGCTGGCGGGGGCCGGGTTTCCCAAAACAAAACCCTCCCCTTTGACCTCCTGGCTCCCTTCCTTCACAAGGAGTCAAAGGGGTGCCCCCCTTGGCCCCAGGGGCATTCGCCTCCTTGTCACCTGCGACGGCTCTTTGGCCCCACTCAGGCCCAGCCCAATCCCACACCTCCAAACACTTCTTTTTTGCTCCTCTCTGGGGGTTTTGTCACCAACCCCCCAAATGCGGCTCTCGCCCCAATCCAATTCACCTTTTTAGCAAGCTCGACACCACCTCCGGGGGTCTCCCCACCCCCCCAGAGGTCCGCTCGCCCATGGATCTCATTTTCCCACCTTGTCTCTCTCCCCTCCTTTCCCCAAGGGCACTTCCCCCCCTCCCGGGGGGATGGGGTCCCTGTCTCCCCATTCCCCAGGGAGGTCCCCAAGCGACAACTTCAGAGGGATTCCGCCGTCGTTGTCCCGACCAAAGGGCAGCTGGAACCAAACCATTCCCCTTTGGGGGCCTTTGGTTCGTTGGGCCCGGAGGAGTGGGTCGCCCTCCACCCTGGCCCCCCCAGTTTCCCATCTCCCTCCACCCCCGGGCCCCCGGGAAATTTTAAAGACGCCTCCAAACCCGGGGGGGGGGCCCCTTTTGGGGAGCAGTCACGCCTCGGGGGGTTTGGGGCCTCTGACTGCCGTCTTCACATCAACATCTTGGGGCTGGAGGCGGCAGGCTGCCCCCCCACTTCCAGTCCATAGTCCCCACCGATTTTTTCTCCTTTTCACGACAACAACCGTAGCTGTTACATCAACAAGGGGGGGGGGGGGGGGGGGGGGGGTTGGGGTTTTGAAAGGGTTTGGGGGGGGGGGGGGGGGGGTTTTGGGGGGGGAACCAACACCTCGCCTCAGGCCCCCTCCGGGGCCCGGTCCCCCCACACGGAATGGACCCTCAGCAGGCAACCCTTTCAAAGGTGGAAACATTTTCAACCAATGTTCGACCTGTTTTTCCCAAAAGGTTTAACCTCGCTCCAGGAGTTCCCCCGGCCCGGACCCCAGGCTACGCCCTCGCGCCCTTCCCCCCCCCTGGTCCGGCCCATAGCTTACGCCTTCCCTCCCTTCCCATCCCCCACGGGGCAGGGAAAGGGGGACTCAAGAGACCCAGGCTCATTCTCTAGCCCCTGGGGGCCCCCCATCCTGGTTCCCGGACCCCAAGTCCCCCCACGAACCCCCCCCCATTGAACACCCGGGGGGAATCCAAGGGAACCCCCTTTGGGGGCCTCCCTCACCCAATCCCCAGATCTTCACCTCCACGCCTGGCTTCGTGCACCCCCCCCGCAACATCTAATCCTCCCCTCGGGCGGACTCCCGGTCCTCCTCAAATCCTCCCAAGCCCGGGCCCCTCAGGAACTCCGGGAACCCAGCTGTCCCCGCAGAGCAGCCAAGTCCCTTTACGATTACGATGGAGGAAAAGGGGCTCATGGGGCAAAGCAAAACTGTCCCCCCCAAACGCCCCCCAATATCAGATAAAATTTCCCGTCCCCCTTAACCTCTTGCAGCCCGTCCGGGGCTACAGTCGGCCATTGCACGACCACCCCAAATGGGCGGACCTTCCTTTTAGAAGTTTTTCCCCTTTCAGAGGAAACTCCAAGGGGGTTCTCTTTGTGAGGCCCAATCCCCCAGACGGTTCCCCTTTGGGGCCTCTTTTACTGTTCGACGCCTCAAAAAAACCCCCTTTTTAGCCTTTGTCCTCCTTCCTTTCGCCTTCTGTCTTGAAGAAAACCTTTCCCCTCGCCCTCTTCCCCCAGAAGGCGAGGCAGATCCATGCCCTTTGCGGGGGGCCCCAGAGCATTTCCTTCCACAGAACGGCTCCGTCTCTCTTAAAATTCCTTCCCCATTCCCACAAGAACCGGGAAACCCTAGTCCATCCCCCTTACCTCGTCATCCCCCGCTGGCGGGAAACAGGGGGCGACACCTCTTCGGGAAAACCCTTTGCCCCTCTCGATGTCTAACACATACTGGGGCCTCGCGCCCCCCGGGCCCTTTCGCAGGATGTCTCCTTTTTTCCCTCAACCCAATAACCCAAAAAACACTCAGCTGGGCCCTTCTCTAGGGGGCTCTCCAAGACGGGCAAACCCTATTCCCAGGCATCCAAGGGTCTCCCCTCTTGCCCCCCCGGGGCCCTGAGGTCAAGCGCTGGCCCTTCGGCCAATCCGCCCTGTTTTCCCCCGCGCCACCTCCTGGAGGGAGCCTTTTTGGCGTTGGGAAACCCTTCTAAAATTTTATTTTGGGGGGCCCCCTGACCAGGGCTGTGGGTTTTAATGGGAAATCCTTTTTGGGGGCTAATGCTCCTATCGGGTAACCCCAGGAACCCCAGGGGCCGCCCCCTCCTTTTACTTTAAATCGCATTGTCCTACAGGACATATATGACGCCAAAATGGGGGGTTTGTATTTTACTCCCGTTGGCAGTTTTTACCATTCAACTCTAAGCCCCGCCCTGCCTTCCCCACACGCCCCGGTTTTGGGTTACCTTGCACCGGGCCCCGATGAATGAGGTAGGGGGGGGTGACACGGGCCCCTTCCTACGGCGGAAGTGGGTTTTGGGACCACGGACTGTCTTACTACTGCATTAGCCACACAAAAATGTTTATGCGTACCACGTGTGTTTTGCTGTGCACCCCGGGTGCATGCATTCCCCCTTGTTGAAAGTTGCGTTGGGTGTTGTTGGTGTGTGTGTGAATGGATGAAAGGAAAAGCAGGGCATGATGACCGTCAGCATTTCAGTGCTGGGTCCAAAATTTGGGCAGGACCTGAACCAGAAGGAGGGGAGGCCCCAACAATGCAGGGGGTGGGTTGTGCCACCCCCCCACCCAGATCAGGGCACTCACGCGCTTCTTAGCACCCACACAAACACCGGAGCGCCCCCAACCCCCCCCTCCCACCCCTCATACCCCTCTCTTTTCCTTTTCCCCCCATTTTCCCTGTCGTTTTTAAAAAAAAAAAATTTTGGGGGGGTTTTATTCCTCAGGTTGGGCAAAATACCCCCACTTTCATTTTCGGAGGGTTTTAGTTATCACAGTGGGGCCATTCAGTAACAATTCCTAGAAAAAATAAGGGTGTGAGAGAAAGGTTTTTTTGGGAGGCAGTGTGGGGGAGACCAGTCTTTTAAGGGAGTCTGTTGGATCAGTGTAGGGGGATCAATTTTTAAAGGAGGGGTTGTTGGGGGGTCAGGGGTGGAACCAAGTCTTTTTAAGGGGAGTCGTTGGAGGTCTTGGGGAGACAAATCTCTAAAGGGGGAGTGTTGGGAGGTCGTTCGTGGAGACCAGTCTTTATAAGGAGATCGTTGGGGGGACAGTTGGTGGAGACCAACTTTAAAAGGAGGGGTTGTTGGAGGGCAGTGCGGGAGATCAAGTCTTTAAAGGATCTGTTTTTTTGGTCTGTCGTTGGGGCAAATCTTTAAAGGATCTGTTGGAGGGCGTTCGGGAGACCCCAAATCTTTTATAAGGGGGAGTTTGTTGGGGGGGCATTGGGAGACAAGTCTCTATAAGGGGGTCTGTTGGGGAGGCATGTAGTGGAGATCAAGTCTCTATAAGGAGGAGTCTGTTGGGAGGTCAGTGTAGTGGAGATCAAGTCTCTATAAGGAGGAGTCTGTGGGAGGTCAGTGTAGTGGAGACAAAGAGGAAAAATGTTGCAGAAGGAAGATGTTCTCATAGACAGATAGAAAAATGTGACACTGCACGCGAAAATCATGGATAAGGGTCAAAATTCAGAAAATGAGATTAAAATTTAATCTAAAAGAAGAGATCATTCTGAACAAGACACAAAAAACAGATTTCAATTATCTTTATTACTTTCTGAGATACACGCGTTTGAGTCTCCAGGTGATCGGTGACCCCGTTTTGAGAAAAATTCATTTAAAGTTTGGTAAAATTCAAATAGTCCTAACTAATTTTCCCAAGCATGAGACTGGTACTATAATATCAAGAATGACCCATAGAACTTAGTTAACAAACTCAATTCCACCAATTAATTGCTGTTTTGATTAAAATTTCATTTGAAAATATTGGTTACTGGGCTTAATGATGGGCGACACATTGCATTCAAACTTTCACCAAAAAAATTGTAAAAAAAAAAACTACAAGTCAGAATCACTTCAAATTTTCAGCAAACATCTATGGGTACCTGTGCTTTAATCTGCATAAGTTAGTTTTAAAAAAACCATGTTATATCTGTGAGCCACCTCTGTGATGAGTCAGTTCAATGTTAATTTTGAGGATAGTTAAGTACATCACAAACCATCACCATAATAGCACTGTCACCAAATGACACTTTCACAATAATCAATCACACACTTTCAACCTTGGGAAATTATTGTCTTTGTTTCAGAATCAGTCTACACTGCAGCACCCAACCCCCCTCCCAAGCCTAGCGCACCCCCCCCCCCCTCCCCCACCCGCTGCAACAATCAATTACAGCAATGGCACAATCCCATTTGAAGCTGCACAAATGGCCTTTTGAATGGAGTGTTTTTTTTTGCACTGAAAGTCACATGTCTGTTTTTTCTTTGACCCAAGTCCTCTTTTGATTTTTTTGGGTCTGCCTGGAGTCCTGGCAGGTGGTGGGGGTGCAGTCTGGCTGGTGGATGGTTTTGATGGACAGGGGGAAGGAGGTGGAAACTGAGATGGGGTAACCCTTTTCCCTGATGTTTTGAGACTGAGAGGTTGTGGGCACACCAGATCTCTCTTATCTGGGTTCACAAACTCCCTGATCTCGTTGAACAAGTACTCCTGCCTTGGTTCACTGAGACCAGTTGGGTTAATGATGGGTGGGAGGTCATCAGGTAGGGTAGTGGGCTGTTTCAGTCAGCTCCTCAGGTGCAAACTGGAGATAGCAGGGCTGTCCGTCATTCAGCTGGCAGGAACAGGAAAACCCAACAGACAGCTTGGCATCTGGCTTTCCTGCATTAGCACTGAAGCAGGCCATCCCCTCTTCAGCATCACAGAGGTCCGCTTTCAAAACGACTGGTGGACGAATCACACAGCCCTCAGCCTCATCAGCTGGAAACACACAGAACAGATATTTTGCATTCAATGAAACTGAAAATAGGAAGGCTCATTTTCCTTCAATAAAACCACACACATGAAATAACACACACAGTGACACACACACATACTTGCACACACACAAACACATAACTGACATAACGACAATGATTTTGAGCACACACACCCCTTCCCTAATGAATCACTACACACACACACACACACACACACACAGTCACAGTGACACACTGACAATGACTTACAGCCTTACCCCCATCCCTACAACTACCCCCCAACCCCTCCCCCCTGCCCATTCCCCATCCCCTGCCAGTTACAAAACACACACACACACACACATTCATTCATTCATTCACACACACACACACACACACGCACGCACATGCACACACACACACACAGTGACACACACACATTCATTCATTCACACACACACACACACACACACACACACACACATACACACACACACACCACACACACACACACATTCATTCATTCACACACACATTCATTCATACACACACACACACACACACACCACACACACACACACACACACACACACACACACCACACATCATTCATTCATTCATCACACACACACCACACACACACACACACACACACACACACACACACACACTGCATTTTTGTGTACAGCCCTCCTCCCCCCCCCCCCCCCCCCCCCCCCCTCTCTCACAAAACCACAAAACTATACCCTATTAGTATTACCCATCTGTACATCATCTGTCATCTGAAATGCATTATACACTATTTCCTCCTTTCTAAAGAGATTTATAGCACAGCATTCCAAACACCTAAATTAAGTGCCACAATTATCTATAATCTCAGTGTGATGTTTTTTCATACTTCCAATCTGGCCTTGTCTTGACAGTGTTGCCTGTTTACTAAAAATAGTATCAACAGCATCAGTGTATTTCACTTGTTTTTTTAAATCATACTCGACAACTTAAGCTATCATTCACGGAAATCAAGTAATATGTGTGATATCTTTCATCACAATAATTCCCTGTTCGCCATACATATACACAAACTTTAAAAAACAACAAACTTATGCCGAAGCGACAGCATTCGTAGACAATGTAAACAGATCACTTACCAGATTCAGTGTGTTCGTGTTCACCCCATTTTCCACAGGCACAGGTTGATCATCTTCATCCTCACTACTAAAATCTTCGACTTCAGATTCTCTATTGTCTCCAAAGTAGTCTGTCACTGCTTCAATCAGTTCTGGCGAGGTGAAATTCGCCGTTTCCGACAGCAGCCTTGAGATCTGCTCGCTCGACAGCTTCGACGCCACCATTGTTGTTCCGTGTTCGAAAAGCACGCTTCCAGTTACTCACTTTCGGCAATTACTGAGCTTCAATGAAAAGACTGAGAGCAATAAAATTTTAGGACTTTAACAGTAGAATGTATGCTACTTTCGAAAATAATTCACATCAGAGAACAAATCTGTAGCAATGGTGTATGCAGCTTCAGTTAAATTTGATCATGGATAAGTCGCTCTGACCACAGTGATCGCACATCAAATCAGAATTACTACGCATAAACACACAGACATAGTGTTGGAATGTGTAAAAGTAGGGCTTGTAGACAGTTTACAACCAGATTGTGGTGTTATTCCGCTCTTTGCGACTCTGAGGTGAATGAAATCGTGTTGGAAAGTGGGGCAAACGAGTCCGCTTGTTTCCCACAGTTTCCCATCATTTCCCGACAGGAA
The DNA here is from genome assembly GCA_018398815.1 of Conus ventricosus. Taxonomy (NCBI): domain Eukaryota; kingdom Metazoa; phylum Mollusca; class Gastropoda; order Neogastropoda; family Conidae; genus Conus; species Conus ventricosus. The sequence continues at coordinate 10,967,157 of CM031612.1, read as the reverse complement.
AATATTAAAATAAAATACTTTTACTTCGTATTTGCTAATAATACTTGAGAACTTAGCAGATAAAACGTCATACAATCTAAATATTAAAAAATGTCAACATCGATATTTTTAGCTCCAGTCACTTTAACCGCGCGCAGCACAAAACTACAGCTGGCGACTTATCCATGATTTTCGCGTGCAGCGTCACAAATGTTGCAGAGGGAAAAAGTGTTTTCAAGGAAAAGGATGTTCTTATGGACAGCGAGGAAAATGACTGAGAAGAAAGTCTTTTCAAGGGAGTAGATGTTCTTATAGACAAAGAGAAAAATGTTGCAGAAGAAAAGTCTTTTCAAGGGAGTAGATGTTCTTATAGACAAAGAGAAAAATGTTGCAGAAGAAAATTCTTTTCAAGGAGTAGATGTTCTTATAGACAAAGAGAAAAATGTTGCAGAAGAAAAGTCTTTCAAGGGAGTAGATGTTCTTATAGACAAAGAGAAATATGTTGCAGGAAAAAAAAATCTTGATAGAGAAGGAGACGTTATTTGGGATGGTTTTACTATTGAAGGTGTTGCAGTCATTTTTATTGTATCCAACAATTATTTACTATCTGTTTCTATGCTCTGTGGAAGAATATCAGTTCTAACAGCCATTACCAGATGCGTGCTCTGTGGACGAAAATCAGTTCTAACAGCCATTACCAGATGCCATATTATTCTAGGATATACGCTGTAGTTGATGATGAAAATCCTCGATACCATCGAAACATTCTGCTGGGAAATGTTAGACTTGCGTACTCCTGTTACTGACTGAACCAGTGGAGCATTCTAAGGTACAAGAATGACTTACTGGTCAGGAAAAGAGAAGGAAAACTATACAGTAATTTTCACATTTGAAGTCACCCCCCCCCCCCCCCCCCCCAACTTGATTTTGTGAAGAAAATCTATTGGATTGATGGGTGAAGACATTTCATATTGGATTGATGGGTGAAGACATTTCAGACACAGGGAATTTTGTTGCATCCAAAAGGAAGTCTTTAACCAAACTGCACTCTCATCCTCAGCTACATCTCTTCTCTCTCTCCTGTATAGCTTCTTTCCCCACCTCCGTCTCCGCTTTCTTACCTTCTGTCTCCCATCTCTCTTGTGCAATCGGACATTTTTAAGCTTTGCTCTTACGCATGGTATGTATCATAGTCAACATTCTGCGTTTTGTTTAATTCCTAAACACTCTGCAGGATCGAAATTATAATTGAATTGGGGCCAGCTAAAACAGGTGCCATTCCGGAAGGAAAGGAAGCCACAGAATCTCTATACAGTCATCCACTACAGTCATCCACTACTGGTCCTGGAAACTAGTTCTGAGGGGACAGTTGCCACCACACAGGGACCGATAATTGAAATAAGTCACAGTTCTGATCTATCAACTCGCAGCTCACGGTGCTGTGTGACAGGTTTGACAGATAGTGGGCAATGCTGGGTTAGGATGTCAAGTCTGAAGAGTTGTGATGTGTGGGGACTTTTACAACGGATGATAAACAATGTTATTTTATGTACATGTAGATGATTTGATGAAATATGGAAGACTATTTATGAAAAACACAAAAACGGTTCCCAAATCAGTCTGCTTTGTATTCCGGTTTTATTCTATGAATATTGTTTTGGAAACGGGTATTTTGGCAGAATTCAGTTCCAAATTGGAAATGCAAAACTGAAATAATTTACCAAGTAAATTTTGAATTGATAAATTTATTGATGTTGTAGTTTCTAGCACCATTTACATAGGAGTCTACTATGAAATTAAAGATGTTGACAAAAATATGATTAAGTTCTTGCACCACACACACACATATGCACACACACACACACACACACACACACACACACACACACACACACACACACACACACACACACACACACATTTTGTTTGTGTTCAGCTGCATGTTTATGTGGCGGTGATGACCATGCGTTTTGAATGGTAACAGTGGCACCGAGGTAACAGCATTGAGCAGCTGACCACAACCTTTGTCATGGACTGCAGGAGAATTTCCCTTCCACTGTGCCCAACATCGTCAGGTCAGCATTTTCTTCTTTTGATTTATTTTTCCTTTCTTTCTTTCTGCGTACGCAGGCTGACACTCCTGCGGACACTCCCTGTATAGCCAGGCAGTGGAGTTTTGTGTGTATGACCCTTTTTTATCCCGCCATTAAGGCAGCCATACTCCATCTTCGGGGAAGGTGCATGCTATGTTCACGTGTCATCCATACCAACGGCCAAACTGGCCTTCTCTTCCGAAAGTTGGTGATGGGAGATTTATTTTTAACTTTTATTTCATAGATCTAGTTGCAAAGTGAGACGACTGCAGGTGGAGATCTAAACAAATCTTAAATAAATGTTAGCGAACCGCCCAGAGAACATGGACAAACGAGTCACAAGACAAAACAACGCGTTTCGACCTCTTAGGTCTTCATCAGGTGAGACATAAACGAATAAAACAACGAAAATTCACTTAGCTTTGATCGTTTCAGATCGCTTCACAGAGTTCAGCGCAAGGAAGAAGGCGTTGAATGAGAACGAGGCTGTTGCAAGGGAAAAATCTGTTTTATTCGTTTATGTCTCACCTGATGAAGACCTAAGAGGTCGAAACGCATTGTGTTTTGTCTTGTGACTCGTTTGTCCACGTTCTCTGGGCGGTTCGCTAACATATATTTAAGTTTTATTTCATATTTAAAGATTTGTTTTCCTGCTAAATTTTCACTCTCTCAGAGTGGTGTTCCCACTCTCACACCCATCACTTTAGCACAACAATACAGTCACATCCAAGATCGTCGTTATGCAGTTTACATGCTGGCAGTGAACAGGGAACTATGGATATTATTGGGCAAACCACCAGAGGAGACACTGCACTGCTGCTTGGTCACTTTGCTGGCTTTCAGGGGCGCTGTTTCTTTCTCACACGGTTTACACAGGACATCACCCACTAAGTCCCTTACTTTTTCAGATCCACGTTTGCCTCTCTGCTTTTCCCTTGCCCCCTCCCTTCCTCCCTCTTTCTGGCCCTCCTCCACCACCTGATGCAAGTCTCAGAACTGCTGGAATGGTTTTGTCTTTTGGAGGGAAACTCGCAGTACAATGAGGGATAGAAATGAAATGTGTGCTCAGTTCATGAATATGCATACACACACACACACACACACACACCCATACACACACACACACACACACACACACACACACACACACACACACACACACACTTACACAGAGTGGTACTATCGGAAGCCAGAAAGTTTTAATTCAATTTTGATGGAATATTCACGTTCATTTCTCTCTTACAATTATATGCAGTGAGAGTACAAAATAATTACACAACCATCTTCCAGTCTTCATATATCACTTCACTTCTCTTGTGACAATAGACAGTAAAAAAAAATTCCTGTTAGTAAAGAACATACAATCAGAGGTTTCTTATCAAACTCCTCAGAATGGAACAAAAGTGCCTGTAATTGTAAAACACTTCGACTGTACCATTTCATTGGAGTCAGGCCTTGGAACTTGCCAGTTTCAACCGCTTCCTAGCAGCCAAAGTTCGGTTCATTAGTGCCAATTTAGTATACAGATGATGTTTGTGTCTGTGTGTGAGTGCATGTGTGTGGTGTTGCATGCACACATGCATGTTGGACAGAGAAGGAATGAGAAAATGGGATGCTGGAGAGGTGGACAGGGATGATTTGTGTGTGTGTGTGTGTGTGTGTGTGTGTGTGTGTGTGTGTGTGTGTGTGCGTGCGTGCGTGCATGTGCATGTGTGTGTTTGTGTGCTTTCTTATCTTCATTATCCTGTAGCCTCACTGCTCTCCCTCTGGCCAGCACATAGCTCTTGCATTGCAACCCACTTGGAGCGGTCAGTATTAGGTATTCTTGAGGCAACCCACCAGAGGAGACACTGCACTGCTGCCGTCACTTCAGCGATGTCCAGTGACACCAGTTCTAATCCAACACATGCAGGACACCACCTACTTAACCCACATTGACGACAGTCATGGCTTAGCTGTGGAGTCAGCACCAGTTGACAGCCACCTTAACCCCATATTGACGACAGTAATGGCTTAGCTGTGGAGTCAGCACCAGTTGACAGCCACCTTAACCCCACATTGACGACAGTCATGGCTTAGCTGTGGAGTCAGCACCAGTTGACAGCCACCTTAACCCCACATTGACGACAGTCATGGCTTAGCTGTGGAGTCAGCACCAGTTGACAGCCACCTTAACCCCACATTGACGACAGTAATGGCTTAGCTGTGGAGTAAGCACCAGTTGACAGCCACCTTAACCCCACATTGACGACAGTCATGGCTTAGCTGTGGAGTAAGCACCAGTTGACAGCCACCTTAACCCCACATTGACGACAGTCATGGCTTAGCTGTGGAGTAAGCACCAGTTGACAGCCACCTTAACCCCACATTGACGACAGTAATGGCTTAGCTGTGGAGTAAGCACCAGTTGACAGCCACCTGCAGGGTTTCTCAGAGATGCCTCCATGAAGTGGATGAAGGTGGTTCCGGTCTTCCCATGGGAGCCTGTAGCACAGTCATGTCTTTGTGGGATCCAGTTGGGGACCAAAAATCCCACGAGTTCCTGCCTCAGAAGGGAAAGAACCCACCATCTCCCACCTTGCCATCCTGCATTGCTGACCACTGCACCAAAGTGACCTCCCTTCGTTGTGGGAAGCCCTGTAAGCAGATAGTCAGATAATGCACTGTGTACCAAAGTGACCTCCCTTCGTTGTGTGAAGCCCTGTAAGCAGATAGTCCAGATAATGCACTGTGTACATGAAAGTCCTAATAATGTACTGTCAAAATGTACCAAAGTGACCTCTCTTCGTTGTGTGAAGCCCTGTAAGCAGATAGTCAGATAATGCACTGTGTACATGAAAGTCCTAATAATGTACTGTCAAAATATACCAAAGTGACCTCACTTCGTTGTGTGAAGCCCTGTAAGCAGATAGTCAAATAATGCACTGTGTACCAAAGTGACCTCTCTTCGTTGTGTGAAGCCCTGTAAGCAGAGAGTCCAGATAATGCACTGTGTACATCAAAGTCCTAATAATGTACTGTCAAAATGTACCAAAGTGACCTCTCTTCGTTGTGTGAAGCCCTGTAAGCAGATAGTCAGATAATGCACTGTGTACATGAAAGTCCTAATAACGTACTGTCAAAATGTTTGTTCTTGTTATTTCTTTTTGATGTCAGAACCAGTGGAAAACTTGGTCAAGAGGATCAGCGTGAAGAGCGCGGGCAGTGCGCTATGTGCCAGGTTTGTTGGAATGACTCATGGCTCCTGCCTCTGTGTGTGTGTGAATGTGTGTATGTGTGTGTATGTGTATGCGTGTGTGTGTGTGTGTGTGTGTGTGTGTGTGTGTGTGTGTGTGTGTGTGTGTGGTGTGAATGTTTATCTTTTTCCCTATGTTCTACAATTTTGTGTGTTTCCTTTTCTCTGTGGTCTTTTAAAGCTGTTGGATAAAATTGTCAATTATAAATGGATAAGAGTGTCGTTCCTAACATGGAGGGAATTTGAAACATAGAACAAAGTCTGAGACTGTATGATATATCCCCAGTTATGAAAAACAGAGTTGAAAAATGTGTGATATACCATGACCATAGGTGTAAAGAATTCACTTGACCAGTGAGATCAATCAGTGAATGCTAGGTCATTCATTTAGTGTCTTTGTTAGGATGAGAGCATTGTTGGTATTTGTGAGGTTTTACATTTTTTTCTAGTCTCAAAGTAGCCACACTCCTACCTTTGGTACATATCTGAATCCTTGTTTGGGGAATGAGGACTGTTCTGCTAAAACCCCAATATGGCTGATGGTAGTTTCCATATTCCATAACATAACATGTTAATCTGTTAACTAACTTGTTCTGCCTTTTATTCCCTTTTGCTATTACCAGGTAACTTCTGTCTCACTCAGTGCTGCTTGTTGAGATTGACCCTCATTTTTTTTGTACCCATAAGGATTGTTTTGAAAGCTTTGAGCAGAAAGACACCTTAAGGATTTTGAGGATAGCATTTGTTGGAAAAAATGTCAGGCCTTTTGATTCCACTGTACAGAGTTTAAAGATGTATAGAATATCTGACCTTGTGTGGGGTGTGAATGAATGACAGTGACAGGTGACTGTCTGTACAGTGTAATTGTGTACAATTTAGCACCCTGGGCGATGTTCAGTCAACAACGGTGGTTGTGTAGACTGTACTGGTGTGTCTACACTCTCTGAAATCTTAACTAGCAGTGTGTAAGGAGAGTAGGAAGTGGGGAGTGGACATCAAGATTACAAACAGGTTTTAGGTTTTCCATAGTAAATAACTGAAGACACTGTTTAGACATCAAAAGCGCACAGATACATACAGCTGTCTACACCCACTACAAGATTTGCAGAGATTTAGAGCTGAAAGATTTTTGGGGTTATGTTTTGAAGAAAAAAATGTTTCCAAGTTTTCGCAAGTTAAATTTAAGTAAGTTTAGTGCTCTAAAAAAGAAGAATCTAGAAGTTGTGGGAATGTCATGTAAAGGCTTTGTAGTTGACGAATTGATGTAGGCCTCAAGGTTTGTGACAAAAGTAAACCTCCAGTCATGAAGTGGACATTATGAGGCGTGTGGTCACTGCCATGATGACTGGGTTCCAGTCTCCTCTGGACACTGATGTGGGTGAAGCCTCAGCTCTGCATGCTGTGGAGGTCTCGGAACGTCTGTCACAGGGAGCTGTCCCACCTGCAGAGGAGGCTGTCAGTCTGCAAACCAACAGGTGAGTTTTGTTTGTTCTGGTGTTGACATAAGAGTGGTCTGTTGTATGTATTAAGGTACAGTTGTATTCACACGCACACACACGCATGCATGCAGTATGTAATATCCTCAGACCCCTGCAGTATGTAATATCCTCAGACCCCTGCAGTATGTAATATCCTCAGACCCCTGCAGTATGTAATATCCTCAGACCCCTGCAGTATGTAAAATCCTCAGACCCCTGCAGTATGTAATATCCTCAGACCCCTGCAGTATGTAATATCCTCAGACCCCTGCAGTATGTAATATCAGACCCCTGCAGTATGTAATATCAGACCCCTGCAGTATGTAATATCCTCAGACCCCTGCAGTATGTAATGTCCTCAGACCCCTGCAGTATGTAATATCCTCAGACCCCTGCAGTATGTAATATCAGACCCCTGCAGTATGTAATATCCTCAGACCCCTGCAGTATGTAATATCCTCGGACCCCTGCAGTATGTAATATCAGACCCCTGCAGTATGTAATATCCTCAGACCCCTGCAGTATGTAATATCCTCAGACCCTGCAGTATGTAATATCAGACCCTGCAGTATGTAATATCCTCAGACCCCTGCAGTATGTAATATCCTCAGACCCCTGCAGTATGTAATATCAGACCCCTGCAGTATGTAATATCAGACCCCTGCAGTATGTAATATCCTCAGACCCCTGCAGTATGTAATATCAGACCCCTGCAGTATGTAATATCAGACCCCTGCAGTATGTAATATCCTCAG
>CM031612.1:10922117-10954617 GCA_018398815.1 Conus ventricosus | reverse complement strand
CCACGCCTTTTTATTTCTTTTAGTGTCATGCAGACTTTACTCGCCCCCTTCAGAGTCCATGAAAATATAGACCCCCCACCACCACCACCACCCCCTCCTTTTTTGTGCTGTCACACGTCCTTCACCATCAACAGATGGAAGAGATGGAGTCAATGCCACGTGGAAGCCAAGGGAGTCGGTGCAGGATGACGTCTTGCTGACTGGAGCTCTCCTTTGTATTCTCTGTACTTGGCGTTGCGGAATGATCAGCACAAAGGGGCACTTGAGGAATGGTGTGTCATACTGTTTGCTGAATTTAGAAGCCCCACAGACGTTTGGTGTGTGTGTGTGGGTGTGTGTGAGTGTTCCAGTTCTTTACGTGTGATGTTTTAACTTCAGAACCAATTCCAAAGAGATGTTTTTAAGTTCATTGAATGACGCAGACATTGTCAGGAATGTGTGACCGTACAACTCCATGTTTACTGTGCAGATGCCCAGAAGAAGATGCGAAGGCAGCTTTGTGTTATGGGTGTCGCCTGATGGTGAAAGGAGTGGTACGTACAATGTTGTTACATTCATCAGCAAGATATGACAGGAAAGCATTGGTTGGAGATACGACAGGGATTGTTGTTTTTGGATAACCAGGGAAATCTGTGAAGGAATAAAGGTTACATGGAGAACACTAAAGAAAAAAAAAGTTGTGGATTATGTATCTGCTGAATTGCTGATCACAGATTCTTGTGCGTTGTGTTACATGGTACTTTTGATCAAAGGCTCATGTCTGAAAGCATCGACCAAGTAAGAGAGACAACTTAGTCCTTATACTTCCAATAATCATACATCAGTTATCTCCTTTTTCATGGCCTAAGTACTAGGCTTGATCTCATATCTGAAGGTATCGACCAAATAAGAGAGACAACTTAATCCTTATACTTCCAATAATCATACATCAGTTATCTCTTTTTTTATGGCGTAAGTACTAGGCTTGATTTTTATTACTTTGCTGTAAATGCATGTGATACTTCAGTTTTAGGCTTATTTTTCCAGCGGTTGCTGTGAGTGCATACAATACTTCTAAACATGAATTTCATGTCAGTGTTGTTGATGAATACTTGATCAATATTTCTGCTTACTTTTAGGCTTGATTTTTGCTGTGTATTCATATAATACTTCTCATTTTTTGTTTACTCGTTTTTTTTTATATGTTTTGAAAGAATCGTTACTTTGGTTATCACTCTTTTTTCATCCTAGGAAGAAGATGTTGGACTTTTTATCATTGCACAAATATTACAACTGAATGAATAATTTATGGTTGCCAACCATTGAAAGTTTTGCTCTGAAAATTTTCTGTTTAGAAACAGAACATTTTGTAATTTGGTAGAATGAGAATCAAAACAGTTCCAAGATTTTATTTCATAAGAGGATTGAGAGCGTCTGTAGAGGAGAAAGGTACATCAGATGTTCCTGTGCAGAGCCAAGGTAAAACACTGCACATCAGGAACTGCATGAATTAATTGGGAGATAGTCTTCCATGTCAGCCCTCCTTTGATCAGTTGCAGCAGATGTGTGTGAAAAATATTTTTCTCTGAACCTCTGCTGCCCTGGCTCCCAAATTTGGACGCCATTTGGTTGGCAGGCAGTTGTGATGACTAAATGGTTTTGATGAAATATGCTCAGGGATTCCCAAGCTCTGTAAGTGTTGATGACAGACATGACATCTGACCAGAACAAACTGTTCTTTTCATGCCCTGTCTGTACCTCAGGTCTTGTGAGTTGTTAAAAATGTTTGTCACAGCTTTCAGCAGTGTTGGCAAGTCTGACTATGATAATTATGACTTAACATAACTGATTTTTTACTTTTGTGTTTGCGTGTGTGTGTGTGACTTTTTTCCCTGCTGTTTCTTATCATAAATGTTAGTGCCTATATTTATTTTCGTTACTTTTTACAGAAGGATACAACCTTACTTCCACCTGGGGTCAAGCCAAGAGCTATGAGTCGGGACGAAATGCGTGCTCAGCTTGCTGAATTTTTATTGGATGAAGATTGTGAAACGTGACAGTTGCTGTGTAAACAGTTCAGACTGCTTGGGGTGCATGTGTGCAATGGGTGCAGCGAGATGGGATTACACCTTTCTGGTTATTTTCTGTTCTTGTGTCTTTCTGTCTCTCTCTCTCCCTCTGTTTCTCCCTATCTATCTTTTCTCTACCTCTCTCTCTCTAATCTGAATGCTTGTTGGTATTTCTGTGTACATGTGATATACTGAATTAAAGTTTTATCTTATTTGATTGAAGGTGTTTGTTTTGCCTGCTGGCTTATGCGGAGAAAATGTATGAGCATCAGCATAACTGACATCAGCAGCAGCATGGTCAGTCAAGTCTTCTGTTGTTTTTAAACACTATTGGGACAGTAGGAAAAGAACTTGATCAATTCCTGCTGGATCAGTCTTTGGATGAGGCAGTCTGTGTTGGATAACTGACGGTGTGGTTGTTGCAGTAAGCAGCACTTGTGTTTATGTGTACATGTGTGTGTGTGCAATCCAGTGTGTGTTTTGTTTGTTTGCTTGCTTGTTTTCTTGTCCTTTTTTCCATATTCTGTGCATGTTCAAGGACATTATTGTGGTCTGGTGCATCTCCTTCTAGATGCCCAGTACCTAGCCATGCCCATGGTCCTCCTACAACAGCCTCGGCAGTGAGAGTCCACAGCAAGGATCATTGTCTTCTCTTTGTCAGGCCACCCACAGTCCACAGCAAGGATCATTGTCTTCTCTTTGTCAGGCCACCCACAGTCCACAGCAAGGATCATTGTCTTCTCTTTGTCAGGCCGCCCACAGTCCACAGCAAGGATCATTGTCTTCTCTTTGTCAGGCCACCCACAGTCCACAGCAAGGATCATTGTCTTCTCTTTGTCAGGCCGCCCACAGTCCACAGCAAGGATCGTTGTCTTCTCTTTGTCAGGCCACCCACAGTCCACAGCAAGGATCATTGTCTTCTCTTTGTCAGGCCACCCACAGTCCACAGCAAGGATCATTGTCTTCTCTTTGTCAGGCCACCCACCAGAAGAGAGGCTGCACTGCTGCTGAGTCCCTTAAGTGGTTTTCAGTTGTGCCTGGTCTGATTCAACATACACAAGACATCACCCACTATGCCCACATTGATCACATAGCTGTGGAGCAGTTGTGAGTGACTTTCTGTGAGGGCATTACCACAGCCGTTGAATGGCAGTCCCTATGAAGGTTCCAACAGGGAAGACTTGGACCAGCGTGGCTGTAGAAAAGGAATGGAAACCAAGGTCACCACAGGACCAAGATGGTAAGGGACACAGAGTAGGACACGGTTTTTTGAATGATGGTTATTCTGATTGATGAAGATAACACTTAAAGGCCATCCTAAATGGAAAGAACTAGGGGTTCGCGAGTTTAGATTCTTGCGAACTTTACAACAGACGGTAATTTCTCTCTTATTTGAAGCCCAATATTTAGTTTACAGACTTACAACAAACTGAGAACTGTTTTTTAATTGAAAGGTGAACAATCTTTTCACAAGGAAGCGCAAGCTGCTTGCTGGTGTTCAACCAACATATATATTATTTGGCTGGATGAACTAGGAACTGTTGTGAATATTGGCTGTGAAGTCAATTGGAGCTATCCTTGTCAAACATATAACTTGTTAATTTCCACAGCATTGTGCCTATTTCAGCTGTACTGAATGAATATGTGTTCTCAAGAACTGAGAACAGTAATCCAGCTCAACCAGGTGCGAACTGATTTCAGTCACTAGAGAGTTCACACAAACTGATTTCAGTCACTGGAGAGTTCACACAAACTGATTTCAGAGTTCACACAAACTGATTTCAGTCACTGGAGAGTTCACACAAACTGATTTCAGTCACTGGAGAGTTCACACAAACTGATTTCAGTCACTGGAGAGTTCACGCAAACTGATTTCAGTTATAAGAGAACTTTTGTATGGTTTCTTCTCAAAGCGCAAACCTGTATAGTTAACAGAATATGAAGAATGATCCTTTCTTTCACTGCAAACTAGGTTTGATGAGGTTCACAGACCTCACTGATCTTGGATTGCAAAGCAACAGGTTGGACAAGTAAGGAGGAAGACAAGATTGCGGAGATCGCAAACTACACAAGCTAAGTTTACCGTCTGAAAGTTTGTTGAATTCAGAACAGGTCCCATTTTGGTCTCAAACTGCTCCTCCCATAGCTTAACCAGGCCTGAGAAATACAGACACCCGCAGTGTTGATAAGGAAATTAGCGTTGCACCCATAGAGACACAAGCAACTGATACAACACCAACAGTGACATTTAAGCGTTCCATGGGTTTGAAGACTTGCATAGATGAAGCTTACCATATCCCAGACGAACGATTCACTGAACATCTTAGCAGCATACAGTGTCATGGCAAACTCCTGTCAACATCCACTTCAAAGTAAAATCCGTAAGCAGAACTCCTATGTGTCAGTAGTTTGAAAAAAAAAAATAAAGAAAGGAAAACACTCTTTCATATCCCACAGAGAGTACATGGAATCAGCAATGGTTACGGCTCTAAGAACCATGATTCCAATGGTCTCAATACCCTCATCTCCTCATCCATTCCAATGGTCTCAAAACCCTCATCTCCCCATCCATTCCAATGGTCTCAATACCCTCATCTCCCCATCCATTCCAATGGTCTCAATACCCTCATCTCATCATCCATTCCAATGATCTCAGTATCCTCATCTCATCCATTCCAATGGTCTCAATACCCTCATCTCCTCATCCATTCCAATGGTCTCAATACCCTCATCTCCCCATCCATTCCAATGGTCTCAATACCCTCATCTCATCATCCATTCCAATGATCTCAGTATCCTCATCTCATCCATTCCAATGGTCTCAATACCCTCATCTCCTCATCCATTCCAATGGTCTCAATACCCTCATCTCCCCATCCATTCCAATGGTCTCAATACCCTCATCTCCTCATCCATTCCAATGGTCTCAGTACCCTCATCTCATCCATTCCAATGGTCTCAATATCCTCCTCATCTCATCCATTCCAATGGTCTCAATATCATCTCATCCATTCCAATGGTCTCAATACCTCATCTCATCCATTCCAATGGTCTCAATACCCTCATCTCATCCATTCCAATGGTCTCAATACCCTCATCTCCTCATCCATTCCAATGGTCTCGATACCCTCATCTCCCATCCATTCCAATGGTCTCAATACCCTCATCTCCTCATCCATTCCAATGGTCTCAGTAATCTCATCCATCCCAATGGTCTCAATATCCTCCTCATCTCATCCATTCCAATGGTCTCAATACCCTCATCTCATCCATTCCAATGGTCTCAATACCCTCATCTCATCCATTCCAATGGTCTCAATATCCTCATCTCATCCATTGCAATGGTCTCAATACCCTCATCTCCTCAACCATTCCAATGGTCTCAATACCCTCATCTCCTCATCCATTCCAATGGTCTCAATACCCTCATCTCCTCATCCATTCCAATGGTCTCAATACCCTCATCCATTCCAATGGTCTCAATACCCTCATCTCATCCATTCCAATGGTCTCAATACCCTCATCTCATCCATTCCAATGGTCTCAATACCCTCATCTCATCCATTCCAATGGTCTCAATACCCTCATCTCCTCATCCATTCCAATGGTCTCAATACCCTCATCTCCTCATCCATTCCAATGGTCTCAGTACCCTCATCTCATCCATTCCAATGGTCTCAATGCCCTCATCTCATCCATTCCATTGGTCTCAATACCCTCATCTCCTCTTCCATTCCAATGGTCTCAATACCCTCATCTCCTCATCCATTGCAATGGTCTCAATACCCTCATGTCCTCATCCATTGCAATGGTCTCAATACCCTCATCTCCTCATCCATTCCAATGGTCTCGATACCCTCATCTCCTCATCCATTCCAATGGTCTCAATACCCTCATCTCCTCATCCATTCCAATGGTCTCAATACCCTCATCTCCTCATCAAATGGTCTCAATACCCTCATCTCATCAAATGGTCTCAATACCCTCATCTCATCAAATGGTCTCAATACCCTCATCTTCTCATCCATTCCCGTCACTTCTCTCTCCCCTTCAGTGGTCCCACTGGACATGAAATTCTGAGGGTCATGACCTATTTGACTACAACCTTAAGGGTCATTTCCAAATGTCAGAGGGTCAGAATGGACAGACTTTTGTAAAAGGGGATCAGGGAGGGGGAACTCTCCCTGATTTTTGTATAAGAGTGAGAGGGGGATTGTCATCACACGATGTTGCCATTTCAATATCAGTAATTGAGTGAAGCAGATACAGCTGAGGGTACAGGTGCACCCCTCATCATTTCAATATCAGTAATTGAGTGAAGCAGATACAGCTGAGGGTACAGGTGCACCCCTCATCAGTGGTTTGTTTCATCTCCCACAAGCTTATTCACTTTTTGCTTTTTGGAGCCACTGTTTGTGGTGGTCTGTTGTCACGAGTCTGTGTGTGCACCTGCTCCTGGGCAGAGAGGGGAAATGACTGTGGCTTTTTCCAGTTGAGTTGGCTGCTATGCTTGCAGGCCAGCACATTCTGTTCGGAAAATGATGTGCCGAAACGGACACACAGAGTGATATTTCTGTGCACCAGAGTTGACCTTCTGTGCTTCATTTATGCGACTTTGGGAACACTCCCCTTTCATCTTCCCTGTACAGGCCCCTCTCCTCCAACTGCTGTTGCTCCTCTGATTTTGCTTACTCTATTTGATAAATCATTTGTTCCATGCACACACACACACAGGTTTTGTTTTTTTTTCCATTTTGATTGTGCAGCTCAAGGATGTTCTTATATGTATGTAAAATTTCATGTGTAGAATTCAATCAGGACCCTAGTAAGGTAAGGTAATGTTGCTTATAGCCCAGCCGACTGCAAAGGGCCACATCAGGGCTGTCACCACGTTAAAATCAACTCACAAGTCATAAAAAAACCAAAAAACAAAACTTCCACACATCTCTTTAAATGACATCTTCTAAAAACACACCAGAAACTTTGTTAAAAATCTGTCTTCCGTGAAATCTTAAATCAGATGAAAAATGTTAATCTCACCAGCCGCCGTGGCGAAGTGGTTAGCGTCGCGGACTCCCGGCTGGGAGGTCGTGGGTTCGAATCCCATCAGAGTCATGTGGGTTTTTTCTGCCCCGACCGGCTCCTACCCAGAGTTGAGTTTGCTGCGGACTCAGTTGGGAAGACTGGGACCACACAGTCGAGTTTCATCCATTTAATGGATGCGTTTCTGAGAGTGTTGCTCAAATTTCATGACCAACACTGCAGGTGCCTGTATCTCTCGGGCCTGGTTGACGCCAGGATATATTATGAAAGGAAGCGTAGAGTACAGCCCTGTCATGTAGTCTCAGACCGAAATGGAAATCCGTAGCATCATCTTAATCATCCTCATTCCCATTGATCAGCATTAAAAAAAACATGTCTCAAATTCTGTGGCCCTTCATGCCCTGCTCTCATGGTGACCTCAATTTCGATGTCCTCTCCACGTCTGTGGCCTTGGTTTGGTTCCGTCGGGGTCACCGGCATCGGCTAGTCCATGGGGGCTGTCGTTGGACGGACGTGGTGGCGCCCTCCGGAGGGAGAGCTCACTCACGCCGGCTCCGCGACTAAGCAATTATTGTCGTCAGTAGGGGGCTTAGTAGGTGGTGTCCTGCGTATGTTAGATCAGAACAGGCGCCACTGAACACCACCGAAGTGACTCGGCAGCAGTGCAGTGTCTCCTCCGGTGGGTTGCCTCTTGACAACTTGACATTGACTGCTCCCTGTGGATTGCTGGTGCCGGGCTGCGGTGGGGCCGGCCGGGCTGTGGCTGTGGACGGGGTGTCGGAATGAGCGGTGTGAGTGCACTGCCTCTGAGGTGGCGCAGAGGTTGGGACAAAAAAAAAAAAAAAATGTTAATCTCCCTCAAAAACCTAAAGATCACGTCAGGCGGGACATCTCTGAACAGGATTTTCATGGACTCTGCTGTAAAATGTTTGTGTCTCTCATCGTGCAAGTCCCAACACTCTAAAAGAATAATCAGGACCCTGATCCTCTCAGTGTGAAGAGAAAAGTGAAGGAAAGGTGAGGTCTTTCTTGGGAACCATTCACTGTAAAGAACAAACCTGGGTTTGAGGGTAAGGTGTCAGGGGGAAGGATCCTCTAGTGGAGGCTCTGGAAGTCTTCGGTCTGGAATTATGGCAGACCAGCAAGTGATGGCCATTTCACAAGCCTGTTTATTCATATGACTTTGTTGTATTTTATACACAGGTGTGGCAAGTTTATGAACTACCCACACACACACACACACACACACACACACAACACACACACACACACACACACACACACACACACACACACACAAACCTAGACACAAGAGTTCTTGAGCAGCAATTAAACTTACGTAGTATAAGTATGGTGTTGTCTTGGTGTGTCAATTTGAGTGCTTTGACTAAAGAGCTACAACTCTTGCTGAGTCTTGTGCATGGAATCCTGTCTGGCAATGTCTGCTTGTTCGACAACATACTGAGCAACATCAAGGACCACAGGCCCTGAAAAATTTATTTTAAAAAAAAACAGGTGAGAGAGCATGAATTTGTGCTGAAAGTACGCCAACAAATCAGGTATGACAGAAATTTGGTGTTTGAAGAACCTATTTTTACTGTATTTATTGCAGTGTAATTGCTTTGCTGTGTTGCGGGCAGAAGTGAAAAATGCCCCCCCCCCCCCCCTCCCCCACTCATCCTCCTTCCAGCTTTTACAAAATGTTGGAAAATGTGAAGATGAAGATTTGTACACTCAGTTTGTAGAAAATAAGTCTCATTATTGTGGAAAAGTATATCAAGAGCAGTTTTAGGATAAAGAGGTCTGGTTTTACTTTGTTTTGAGCAATTCAAGGCCACAGACTCTTGGTGTCACCTTTCCTGTTCCTGCTCACAATAGCCTGGATCATGAAGACATCGACAGTCCAAAAGCGAAATGGCATCCAAGGTATGCTCTAGAAACAGCTGGATGTCCTTGACTTTGTTGACGATCTGGTATTTCTCTCCCGCACCCAGCATCATGCAGGAAAAGGCCAGCACTGGTGCTGGAGCCTCAGCTTGCCTAGACCTCAACCCTCAACATCCACAGAGGGAAGAGCAAGATGAGATCAATGCAGCAAACAGGCTGAAAAGAGATGGACAGTTTCAACTACCTTGGCAGCATCATGGACAGGCAGGGAAGGACAAATGGTGACATCAGAACCTACATGGATAAGGCAAGGGCAGCTTTCCATCAGCAGAAGAACATCTGGAGATCCACAGGTCTGTTGTGTAAGACCAGATCAGGATCTTCAGCACCATCATGGAGCCTGTTTTACTTCATGGAGCGGAGACCTGGAGAATTGGTGTCGCCGCCAGGAAGAAAATGCAGACCTGTCAGCGACTTGGTGTCCGAGTTCTTCACACTGGCTAGCCAAAGAGAACAGGTGATGAAGAACTGTGGCAGCGAACATAGCATCCTGCAGAAACAGAGATCCTGCTAAGATGCTGGAGATGGATCAGCCACATGTTCCACAAGCCTGCACCCAGCACCACAAGGCGAGCTTCACCACAAAACTGCAGCGGAAAAGAAAGAGATGTTGTCCAGGAGATGACATGGAAGCAGACATGCTGAGGACAGGCCACACCAGG
Organism: Conus ventricosus; assembly: GCA_018398815.1. NCBI lineage: Eukaryota > Metazoa > Mollusca > Gastropoda > Neogastropoda > Conidae > Conus > Conus ventricosus. The sequence continues at coordinate 10,944,917 of CM031612.1, read as the reverse complement.
GACAAATGGAGCAACTGGCCAAGGACAACCAGACAGTGCTTTGTTGGCCTAGGTGCTGGGCAAGACTACAGGCAGGGTGAGGGGGGGGGGGTGAAGTGGAGCTTGTCAGGCCTGCTACAGGATCCTGTTAGCCACCTGAGTGAAACACTTCAACGTACGCATAAAAAAGAATGTCCCTGAAATCGGGTAGATTTTTTTAATGTATGTACCACTTGTGTGTGTTGAGTAAAAATGCAGAAGTTTCCATCACTGTTCGACAGCGTGATCACGAATACTGGTTATAACATGCACACACATAAACAGACAAGTGCATTACATTAAAAAAAATTTTTTTGTTTATTTAATTGAGAGTATGATGTGAGGGGGAGACAATTCACCTGCACCTTCACAGGAACTGCTCTTCCCCCCACCCCTTCCCACACCCTGGCCATCCAGTAATGAAACGCGCTCAGTGAGTTAACTGCTTGGTGATGCTGTTCAACACAGGAAAGGGTGACAGGGGAAACTGATTTCATTGGATGGGGAAGATCCACAGATCATGTATTTTCATGTAAACGAGCTACAACACATTTCCCAATACTGTACAACATTTTTCAAACACGCTGCGGGTGGTCGAAGAAAACAGGAGGCATACACCCTGGAAAAGACGGTGGTTATCCTGTCTCCACGCTTACAAAAGCATGAGTGTCTGTCTGGTGTGTTTAGTACAAATGGCATGTGGGAATAAAAGAAAACAAAACAAAATAGACACCCGAAACAATGGCACAGGATGTAATTTGACATACGTGCAAATGTGAAAAATAATAGCACATTAATGTGTCTCTGAAAAAAATAAAATCTAAAAACACATGAACATCAGAAATGAAAAAGGAAAGACATATGTAAAAACAGAGTGTTGGAAATGAAAAAGGAAATACGTATGTAAAACATCATGAGTGTCAGAAATGAAAATGGAAATACAAATGTAAAAACATAAGAGTGTTGGAAATGAAAAAAGAAATACATATGTAAAAACATATGAGTGTCGGAAATGAAAAAAGGAAATATGTTTGTAAAACATGAGTGTTGGAAATGAAAAAGAATTTACATATGTAAAACATATGAGTGTTGGAAATGAAAAAGAATATACATATGTAAAACATATGAGTGTTGGAAATGAAAAAGAATTTACATATGTAAAACATATGAGTGGTGGAAATGAAAAAGAATATACGTATGTAAAACATATGAGTGTCGGAAATGAAAAAGAATTGATATATGTAAAACATATGAGTGTTGGAAATGAAAAAGAATTTACATATGTAAAACATATGAGTGTTGGAAATGAAAAAGAATATACATATGTAAAACATATGAGTGTCGGAAATGAAAAAGAATATACATATGTAAAACATATGAGTGTTGGAAATGAAAAACAATTTACATATGTAAAACATATGAGTGTTGGAAATGAAAAAGAATATACATAATTATATAAAAACATATGAGTGTTGGAAATGAACAGATCCAGTGTGAACATTTCTGCATATTTCAAATGAAAATCATTCCATGTCTTCTGTATTGAAGCTGTTTGCTTTGCTTCCACAGAGCCTGAATCCTCCACTCCCAACCTGTAATATCCGCGTTGCCTACCGTTGTCACAAACACTCCATTTCCCATGCTGCTTCAGTGCTTACTTGGTTTTGAAGGACTTGTAACGTTTTGAGAAAATTAGTACAACTCTGACTGCACACTATATCTTTTTTAAATAAAACAAATAAGCAGAAACTTTTCTTTGGGGATATAGCCCCAGTATAATTCACCATTTCTGATGCAAGTTCTGCTTCATCTGCTTGCTGTATATCGGTGAATCAGTGGACATATGGATATAATTTCCAAATGGTGGAACATGACTTTGGTTATGTTTATAACTCAGTTTTTCAATTGACTGTGCTCTTATTTCATCTTTCCAGTTGTTTGTGCCATTATCTCACCTTTTTAATTTGACCTCACAGTGTTGTTGATTGACCTCTTGCACTGACCGGTCCATTATTTTAACATTTAGGTGAATAGTACCGTTATCTATTTCATATTTTCACTGGTTCCCAATGTGCCTGAACTTGTGGATTCCTTAAGTCAGTGGAGTCCTCTTTCCACAATATTATCTTCAGCGAATCATGGTGGTGTGCCTGATTAAAACACCCATCCATCCAAGGTCACAAAAATCACTGTGCAAATCATGAAACTGGACGAAACAAAGGAAAATGTTAACAATGCAGCGGCCATTTTTTTTCCTGTTAGAAATCAGCTCATTGAAAAATGTACTGATTTGGTAGAGGAACAGAGGACAATATTCAGACTTGATTTAGTTAAAAATGTAAAACTATCCTTTCTATCATTATTATTTTCATTTTTAACCTGGTTCATTGTACTTTCTGTCTGCACAAGTTTTGCTGCCAGCAAACACTTCCAGCCAGCAAACACCAGCCAGCAAACACTTCCAGCCAGCAAACACCAGCCAGCAAACACTTCCAGCCAATTTCTGCTTTTTTCTGTCTTTTTACAGATTTTTCTTTAAAGGCAGGTTCTTCTGTGTTACCCTTTGTGGATACATAGTCCTTTAACAAACTTGATTTTAAAACAGACTGTTACAACGTCTGTTAATTCAGATGCAGCCTTCTGTTGTTGCTTGGTTTGCCTGCTTCGCTTTGAACTCAAGCAAGACAATATCATATATGAAGCAAAATTATGCAAAGTTTTTTGTTTGTTTTTTCTGTGTTTGGGCAGTTTTTTGTTCATCAATACTTTCTGTTCGCGTAGAAACTGAAGTTTTGCTATGATTTACTGTTACTTCTTTTTTAATGAAATAAACATTTCCTTTCTTAATTCATTTGAAGTTTTACATTAACAAACAGGCTTTTATACCCTCAAAATAAATTTGGAGCAGAGAGAGGGGCGGGGTTGGAGGTGGGGGACTTACTGGGACCTAAGATAGTCCCCTGTACGCTAAGGGAGGCTGGTTTTTATACTCAAGTGTATTTCACAAAAGTAGGATTTAGATTTTTTGTTTTGTTCGTTTGGTTTTTGTACTCCCAGTTCTTATAGAACAGGGAGTACTTTACAATGGGAACGAAGAAATGCTGTCTGTCTGTCTGTGTGTCTGTCTGTATGTCTGTTCATAGTCAAAATGTGTTCCACTCGCTCCAGACAAAACTTCTGGGCTGATCTTTCTGAAAATTTGTACGCATGTTCATTATGGGTCACTGATACGGATGATGCCTGATGTTTTATTTTTCCAGAATACCCGTTACTAACGGCTTTAATGGCCCAAAATGGTTTTTCTTTTTTATGGAATATCTCAGAAAGTACTTGTATTCAAGATAAACTGGGAGTACGTTTATATTCTTTGCATTTTTTTTTTTTTAGATCAAAGTTTGTCAGAAAGTAGAAACATTAGCTGGTGAAGACTATGAGCAGCAAGTGAATCTTTCTCCATACATTGCAGCTTGACATGTGGAGCCAAAGTATCAGCTCTTCCACCACCTCACCACCCACCCCAGTTTCTCCTCGCACATCAATTCCTCTGCCTCGTCTGTTTTCACTTCTTGTTAAGATTATCTCAATCTGCTCATTGTGTCATTTTACACTGAGATTATCTGAATCGGCTCATTGCTTCATTTTTACACTGAGATTATCTGAATCTGCTCATTGTGTCATTTTACACTGAGATTATCTGAATCTGCTCATTGTGTCATTTTTACACTGAGATTATCTGAATCTGCTCATTGTGTCATTTTACACTGAGATTATCTGAATCTGCTCGTTGTGTCATTTTTACACTGAGATTATCTGAATCTGCTCATTGTGTCATTTCACACTGAGATTATCTGAATCTGCTCGTTGTGTCATTTTACACTGAGATTATCTGAATCTGTTCATTGTGTCATTTTACACTGAGATTATCTGAATCTGCTCATTGTTTCATTTTACACTGAGATTATCTTAATCTGTTCATTGTGTCATTTTACACTGAATGGCTGACCCTGAGGAATCCTTTTAAATAGAGCAGGGGAGGAGTGGGGGGGGGGGGGGGGGGGGAATCTGAAATTTTGTCACCATGACTTGTCATAGTTTTATGTCTCCTTGGACTAACGGAGATAGACATTTACTGTACACTCATGCCTGTTCATATCACATCATTTTCACAGTACATACTTTACACATCTTTTCACGCTATTCGTGTATGTGATTTTCTTTTTGTTTGCGTGAATGATATACTTCTGTATCATAGAAATCTTGTTGTTTACTGTTCCCTGCCTCATTCAACATTTCTTTTCATACCAATCAAAATGAGGTCAGCTGTACTTGTTACCTATCATCCGTGTGATTGACTCTGTTCAAGATGAAACAGGCTGTACTTGTTACCTGTCGTCCCTGTGATTGACTCTGTTCAAGATGAAACAGGTTGTACCTGTTACCTGTTGTCTGTGTTATTGACTGTTCAAGATGGAACAGGCTGTACTTGTTACCTGTTGTCTGTGTGATTGACTGTTCAAGATGAAACAGGCTGTACTTGTTACCTGTTGTCTGTGTGATTGACTGTTCAAGATGAAACAGGCTGTACTTGTTACCTGTTGTCTGTGTGATTGACTGTTCAAGATGGAACAGGCTGTACTTGTTACCTGTCGCCCGTGTGATTGACTCTGTTCAAGATGAAACAGGTTGTACCTGTTACCTGTCGTCCGTGTGACTGACTGTTCAAGATGAAACAGGCTGTTCCAGTATTGAATGAATGTTCGGATGTGTCAGGTACATGCTGCATGGGCAAGCTTGGAACATCCTTTCCAGGGAATGTCTCAGTGTTTGTTCTGTGTGCTCTGTGTTGGCTTTTCTGCTTGGCGATTTGGTGTCATAAGCTATATTCGTTTGGAGTTATGGGGTGTATTCGCATGGGAGCTAGAGTTATCCTACTTGTTGTTATTTTCTATGTCATATGCAATGCAAAGCCTCGCGTAAAGGCCTGAACAGGATCAGAAAATGTAGCTCACAAAAGAGCAGAACAAGTCGTCGGACCAAATGACTGGAAAAGGCAGGTGCCTCCAAATAAACCAACGGCAACCCCTTTTCATGAGAAAATCAGTCGTTGAAAAATATCCACCAAACCAGTTGGGTGGCCACTTAAAAAAATGCAAACACTGTTTGATACAGCAAAACATGGATCAGAGGTCATTCAATAATTTTCAGAAACATGAAAATTCAACAAAGTACATCATAAAAATGTTGTTTGAGGAACAAAGTTATGATATTGATAACATACCAAATTGACATTTAATTAAAACAAGATTTTTTCAAAATTGGAGCTGAATTTAAAATGAAAACATGATAAACATGAAAATTAAGCACTTAGGGTCCACTCTTGTTTGGCCCCGAACAAAAGTTCATCCTTAATTGTTAAAAGATCGAGTGAAATAAAAATGTGTGCACTGGGGAGGAGTCGTGGTGGGGCAAGGGAGTGTCAGAAGTTAGAGAATGATCAGTTTTGTCCTCGTTTAATCGGTGATCGGAAAGAAAGTCAACGGGAAAGAAAGTCAACGCAAAAAAGTCAGGGTTAGGGTTAGGGTTAGGGATAGGGTTCGGGTTAGGGTTAGGGATAGGGTTAGGGATAGGGTTAGGGATAGGGTTAGGGATAGTGTTAGGGTTAGGGATAGCATTAGGGTTAGGCCGTTGACTTTCTTTCCCGTTGACTTTTTTTCCTACAATCGTTTAATCATGCCAGTTTAGTGTACAACAATATTCTTCTTTTCACTTTCTTTGAATTTCTCAAAGAGGACTCTTGGGAAACTTTCCCCTGTTAAAAAGCTGTTTTCTGTGGCTTTAGAAACATTTTTCATCTGTAGACAAAGGTTTTCTTCGAGTAGCAGAAATGAAATAAAAATGAACTCTTTGGCTGCCAGACAAAACCACAACTGAAGGATGCCTTCAATGAACAAGGGAATGAATGCAAGATAGCCAATACCCGAGTTCGTCTATGGGGAGTTGCTTCCCTTTCAATTCTCCTGCCTTTTTTCTACGGGAAGTGTTATTGCTCAGTTTCAAGACTGAAACAGACCGCCGCATTACTTATAATACCAAGCCCAAAATACAACGACATGCACAGAAGAGAGTGTAAAGTAAGGCAAAACAGACCCCCGTGCCCTCTGTGTGTATGTGTGTGTGTGTGTTATAATACCTTTTACTACAGACAGGAAGTTAGGTGATGTCCTATGTCACGTCATGTAGTCCTGTAAGATCTTAACATTCGGCAAGCAAAAAACAAATCAAAACGAAAAGAAAGAAAAAAAAATTAAAACAAAATAAAAAAACAATGAAAACCGGAAAAAAACAATCCCTCACAGAACACCGTACAAATAAACGCATATTTAAAACACAGTATTGATCAGGCAGAGAAACTGTTGATAAATTTCTTCTTCTGTGACGAATAGCATACAAGAAAATAAACATGCAAATAAATGAATAAACAATAATAATAGTAACAGTAAGAAATAATCATAACAATAAATATGATAATGATGATATAATCCCCAAATGAGAGTGGCAATCTGAAAGAGCAGTGGAGAGGAGAGGACAGTGAATTGAGAAACAGCAGGAAAGGAGAGGTGAGTTTGGTGTGTTGAACCACGAGCAATGCACAGAAAAGTGTTGACACAATGCCAGCAACGGTGAGTGTGACTGATGGATACATGCACACAGCTTCCTTGGGTGGATGTGGAAAGGAGGCAAGGGGAAAGGGACAGCCATTTAGAGTGACCAACCCCGGGGTCTGACCCTCGGGGAGGGCTGGCAAGGGGAAAGGGACAGCCATTTAGAGTGACCAACCCCGGGGTCTGACCCTCGGGGAGGGCTGGAAAGGAGGCAAGGGGAAAGGGACAGCCATTTAGAGTGACCAACCCCGGGGTCTGACCCTCGGGGAGGGCTGGCCCAGCGAAACAACGACGAGTGAAGGTGGAAACGAAAGAACTGAGAGAGAGAGAGAGAGAGGGGGGGGGGGGGGGGGGGGGGGGGGAGGCCCTCTTGTCAGATATGGTTGATACTTTGGCGATACGAAAACGGTTGCAAAACACCATGTTTAATCTAAGAATCTGGATACAAGCTGCCCCTCGCCCTTAGGAGCGTGCCAGTTCCTGTGGATCTTCTCTTCGACCAGAGGATGTCACTGTTTTTGGTATGTGGGGAAGAGAGTGGTGGATGGAAGGAAGTGGAGAGTGGACACAATCGGAGAAAAAAACAAAATCTTTTTGACCTGTCTTTCTTCATGAAAACATTTATCTTGTTTGTATGAAAGATGAAGGGGATTTTCAACGGAGAGACGTTTGCTTTTAAAAGTCGTCGTCTTTCATCTCTGTCCTCTTTATGTATGACTATTGACATATGACTCCTTCTCAGAAACATGTGCTTATATCTGTGATATGGAGACCGAAAAAAACAAAACAAAAAAAAAGAAGTTAAGGAAAAAGAAGAAATTCATGAAATTACTTTTTTGTGTTGTTTTGCTTTTGTTTACATGATGCTGCAACATTCTCTACAGCCTGTAAATATACTGAAACAGTTTAAGAATTACTAAACAGATCGGAACCGTAACCCTGTGCCAGGCACCGTTGTGACGTCACCTTTTGCCCGGCACCGTTGTGACGTCACCAAAATGAGTAGAAGACAAAAAGTGAAATTCTGGAGTGCACTATTGGAAAGTGTTTCGCAGAAATGCCTCGGATCAGAAACAGTCTAACGATTCTGTTCATAGAGTCTGCACTAGATCTGTTCATCTGTCCGCTACAGCTGTGATTCTATGAACAATGACATGAACCGCAGACCATATCAACAAATCATTCCTAAGAGTGTGACATACTTTCAACTTCAATTGTGCACAGAGGACCATTCCAAGCTTGTTCATTAGTTTGTGCATGGAGCAGTCACGACAGGAACAAGAAATAGAAACCAACTTGTCACAACCGTTTAAGATATTCCGCACACCTGTACTTTATAAACATCATATTTGGTGTAGCTGACATTTCATACGTCTGTACTTCATAAACATTATGGTGTAGCTGATATTTTGTTCAGCGCAAATTTACGAAGTAACTCTCACAGCCATTTCATTTTGTTTTGTTCCAAATAAAGAGCCATTATTACGATCTGTCTTTTGTGAACATATTCATGTCACAAATCCAACATGTCTTCTGCTTGTTACTTTTGTATTAACGCTTTATTTACAAGAACAAGACAAAAAACAACAACATCAATTAGAGCCTTTAAATGTCATGCATTTAATGCAAACATCACCTGAAAATAACATAAATGACAAATCTACTGTGAAAAACGCAAGCCTTTCTTTAAGCGAGTGGTTTAACACCACACGTTTCTTTGAACAAAAAACAAAACAAAACAAAAACAACCCCCCCCCCCAAAAAAAATAAAAAAAAGGGGGGGGGGGGGGGGGGGAGTTTGCTGTGTGACGGTAGAGACAGCCATCAGAATTCAACCAGTCGCTATTTACCTCCTGTGATGTAGTTTGTAGGTGCTTGTTTCCAGTTTCAGTTCCACCGATCTGAGTGGGGGAAAAATGCTTGCCTGTTGTTTCCTCGTCACTTAATTCACACTAGATCGACTTGTACCTTCCACTTGGCATAGAAGTCACTTAGTTCACACTACATCGACTGTACCTTCCACTTGGCATAGAAGTCACTTAATTCACACTAGATCGACTGTACCTTCCACTTGGCATAGAAGTCACTTAGTTCACACTAGATCGACTTGTACCTTCCATTTAGCATAGAAGTCACTTAGTTCACACTAGATCGACTGTACCTTCCACTTGGCATAGAGATCCAAGTTAAAGATGGCGTGTGGACATTGGGTGAGAACAGTCACTGCACAGCACTGAGAATTACAGCCTTCTCAGCTCCACAGGTAAATAAATAGTATCATCAATAAATGTCAGACATAAAAACAAATAAACAAACAAACTGAAAACCAGTATACATCTCCGGGTTTGTATATATAGAAGTTACAGGAGTACAGCAGGCAGTGTGGGGGTAAAATGCAGAGACTTCGCGAGCAAATGTGGATACATATCCCAAAAAAAAAGAAGGAAAAAAAAGACATAAAACAGACGCGATTTTTCAAGTAAAAATTTTAATTTTATTTTTAGAAGTTGTAACGAGTGAATAAACCCGTTCTCAAGCCAAGAATCTGTATGGATGGCATTGTCCTCATCTTCCCCCTGTAAAGACAGCTGGGCGTTATTGGAGCCATGCCACGACGTGGCCTGATGGGTTGAGGATGTTCCAGAGTCCATCCATCAGTGACCGGGATCAGGCCGTCTGGTGGTAGGTCTGACTGGCTCTCAAGTTGTAGAGTGACGAGCTCTGCTGCCACTGTCCTCACTGACCACATCACACGGCTGTTCGTTCCCCAGCAACGGGGGGCGGGGGGGGGGGGGGGGGAGTGCAAGTTAAGAATGGTGGTGGCAGTGGTGGTGGTGGTGGTGGTTAGTCGGGCGAAGAGTGGGTTAGGACTGTTCACATGATCACATGGTTGTTGGTTCCCTAGCAATAGGGGAAAGAGAGTGGATGGGGGGGGGGGGGGGGGGGGGGGGGGGGCTGGGGGTGGTGGGTGTGACACTGTCCGTATCAAATGACCGTAAAATTCCCAGCCGTAGGGAAAAGAGAGACCGCAGGTGGGGAGGGGAAGAGGCACTATCTATATTATATGGTTGCTAGTTCCCTAGCAACAAGGACGTTGAGAGAGCAGGGGGAGGGAGGGGGTGACACAGTCCATATCATATGACTGCTGGTTCCACATCACATGGTCGACTTCCCCAGGAACACAGGAGAGTGGAGGGGGGGGGGGGGAGACACTGCTGAATCTAACTACAATTACATGACTGTCAGTTTCTTGCAATTTGGAACAGAGAGATAAAAGAGGAAAAGGAGAAATTCATTTAATCTATTTACTGTGCCCTGTGAAAATAAAGATCAAATTCTCTGACTTAAATGTGTCGGAGAAATTCATCTAATTCATTCACTGTTTATGACGAACAACAATTGTTTGTGAGAACAAAGTTCAGATTTCATGACTGGAATGTCATCCACGTTCCTGTAGCACTGGCAAACCTGGCAACGTGGGACAATGCCAGCCAGGATATGAAGACCCTGTTCCCTGGACTCGACAGCATGTCTCAGAATAGAGTGTTGAAGGAAGGAAAACAAATCTAAAGTGCTGCCCATGTCAGCCACATTGTGTAGGCAATCACTCGGGGTGTGTATTGGGCCATACATCATAGATAACACCCAGCATCCTGCCAAGAAACCAGCCCAGCCGGCCACAGGAAGAGAGGACGGCCAAACAGGAAGTGGAAACCAACAGTAGAAAAGGCTATTTACGTCGCAGTGACAGAGGTTCCAAGATCAGACGGATATGCTTATTGATCATTGCCATATTTCTCTATGACGTGGACCCTGACAGCTGAATTTGAGAGGATTCAGAGATGAGATGCTTCCACAAGATCAATGACATCTCATACAAAGACCACATTACCAACCTGGAGATCCCAGACCAGAGTAAAAAAAAAAAAGCCATTGGACCATACGAAGACATGTTGTTTACAGTGAAAAGAAGGAAAATGAGATGGTATGGTCATGTATCAAGATCAACAGGAACTTGACCAAACCATTTTGTAAGGAACAGTGCGAGGAGGCAGAAAGGAGAGGAAGAGAGAGAGAGAGAAAGAGATGGGAGGACAGCATCAGTGCATGGACTGGCCTCACACTCAGGAACTGCCTAAGAAGGCTGACAGAAAAGGGGAATTTAGCTGGGAGGGGGACGTGCAGTGTCCGAGTGATGAGAGGCATTCCCTCTCCTGTCTTTTTCCATTTTCAGTTTATGCTGTTCTTGTTGCAACAATCTCAAATAACAGGTTTTTTTTTTTATTGAAGGAAAACAAACAAAAGCTACAAATATGATACTCTTCTGCGGTTGCTGCTATAATGGTGTGTTATTCATACAATTTAATGTTGGAACGGAGGTTTGCTCAAGCGCCGCGTTTTCATTCAGTATCGCCATGAAGAGAGAGGGAGGGACAGGGGACAATACTCTAGTGCTATTGGCCGGGGCTATAGTAAATAAGAAAGTTATTTCCCACTGCCAGGATCGTCATACTAAAATGTTGCAGTGTATTCAGTTGACAGACCAGCTCTTCATCGCGAAGACTCCTTTAAACCACTGGTGCACTATGTACAAAAGCAAGCACTCAGCTATTTGTGCTAAGCATATGTCTGAAAAACAAAAGGCAGGCAGGGCAGACTTGCAGCATGTTTATGCCTTCCTACCAACTGGTTACAATTTCTGGATGCTCATTTCTAATAGTGGTTACTAATGAGACAGTTAGCTAACTGATGGTCACACGGACAGTTGGTCTGAATCCCCCTGCATCTCCTCTTGTGCTTGTGTCAGGTGGGAAGAAACGAGCAGAAAAGTGGAAGGGGGCATTTTCTTGAGAATTGATATAGACCCCCCCAAAAAAAAAAAAAAAAAAAAAAAAAAGAAAAAAAAAGGGAGATGAATAAAATGAATAAAAGAAAGAAAGAAAGAAGAAAGAAAACACAGAAATGAATAAACAAATAAATAAATAACTTAAAAGATTAAAAGTTACCTCCCTTATCCATGAGAGGACAAAGTAAGCTACTTTCTCTTTCTGTGATCCGTAGAAAACTCAGAAACCCCTGGGAGGTGCTTTCCGCACAAATGCTGCAGAACCAAAGGATTGTTTCGTCGCATGGGCAGAAAAAAAAAACAACACTTCAGAAAGCCCGCAAGATATTCACGGCTATTGATGTTCATGTGGCCAATTTTTCACGGCTATTGATGTTCATGTGGCCAATATTCACGGCTATTTATGTTCATGTGGCCAATATTCACGGCTATTGATGTTCATGTGGCCAATATTCACGGCTATTGATGTTCATGTGGCCAATATTCACGGCTATTGATGTTCATGTGGCCAATATTCACGGCTATTGATGTTCATGTGGCCAATATTCACGGCTATTGATGTTCATGTGGCCAATATTCACGGCTATTGATGTTCATGTGGCCAATATTCACGGCTATTGATGTTCATGTGGCCAATATTCACGGCTATTGATGTTCATGTGGCCAATATTCACGGCTATTGATGTTCATGTGGCCAATATTCACGGCTATTGATGTTCATGTGGCCAATATTCACGGCTATTGATGTTCATGTGGCAATATTCACGGCTATTGATGTTCATGTGGCCAATATTCACGGCTATTGATGTTCATGTGGCCAATATTCACGGCTATTGATGTTCATGTGGCCAATATTCACGGCTATTGATGTTCATGTGGCCAATATTCACGGCTATTGATGTTCATGTGGCCAATATTCACGGCTATTGATGTTCATGTGGCCAATATTCACGGCTATTGATGTTCATGTGGCCCAAAATTCACGGCTATTGATGTTCATGTGGCCAATATTCACGGCTATTGATGTTCATGTGGCCAATATTCACGGCTATTGATGTTCATGTGGCCAATATTCACGGCTATTGATGTTCATGTGGCCAAAATTCACGGCTATTTATGTTCATGTGGCCAATATTCACGGCTATTGATGTTCATGTGGCCAATATTCACGGCTATTGATGTTCATGTGGCCAATATTCACGGCTATTGATGTTCATGTGGCCAAATTCACGGCTATTTATGTTCATGTGGCCAATATTCAACGGCTATTGATGTTCATGTGGCCAATATATTCACGGCTATGATGTTCATGTGGCCAATATCACGGCTATTGATGTTCATGTGGCCAATATTCACGGCTATTGATGTTCATGTGGCCAATATTCACGGCTATTGATGTTCATGTGGCCAATATTCACGGCTTTGCTGTTCATGTGGCCAATATTCACGGCTATTGATGTTCATGTGGCCAATATTCACGGCTATTGATGTTCATGTGGCCAATATTCACGGCTATTGATGTTCATGTGGCCAATATTCACGGCTATTGATGTTCATGTGGCCAATATTCACGGCTATTGATGTTCATGTGGCCAATATTCACGGCTATTGATGTTCATGTGGCCCAAAATTCACGGCTATTGATGTTCATGTGGCCATATATCACGGCTATTGATGTTCATGTGGCCAATATCACGGCTATTGATGTTCATGTGGCCAATATTCACGGCTATTGATGTTCATGTGGCCAAGACATCAATAAAAACAAACGAACGAACAAGGAAACAAAAAAACAACCAAGATCTAAGCAGGCTGCAATTGGGGAATTCAAAAAAAAGAAAAAAAAAAAGAGACGCGTCGGACCCTTCAATAAGTAAGTGTCAAGGTTGTTTCCAGAGAAGGAAACTAGAAGGTCAATGACTTCGTGAGACGTCTTTCCTCTCTCTCCTCACCTGTTCTATTTGTCTCCCTTCCTCAAGCCACAGTTTAACTACCACCACCCCAAACCCCCCCCCCCCCCCCCTTCCTCCTCCCCCCCCCCCCCCCCCCCCACCCCCCAAATCCCAATTCCTCTCCCCAGAAGGGTGGTGCTTGGCAGCTACATGAAAGACAGGAATCCTGAGCTTTCGCTTCAAATATCAATGTGACAAAAAGCAAATACCCAGCAATTTATGTGCAAGATGTATAGACATATGACAGATGCCAAATGATTGCGAATTGTCCGGGAGACGAATCCACGAGGGCTGAGGTCAGGCTGGACGGTTCGAGGTCGATCCGCTTCTTTGTTTCCTAATATGCACCCCCCCCCACCCCACCCCTTCCTCCCCACCCCACCCCCTGCCCATCTGACTTCACTGTTCAGCTACCACAAAGGAAATCTTAGATGAGGCAGGGAACAGTAATTCAAGAACTTTTTTTTAATTACCTACCACATTACCTAAGAGTCAGGGATGGTGAGACACGTCCTAGCCACGGGAATAGTAAAGAACGAAATAAAATGATAATCCATGTGTAAATTAAAGCACGGCATTTACAAAAGGATGTGTGTAAAAATAAGCACACCGAATCAGGGGAGAGAAGTGGATGTGTGAGGTAAGAGGAACTGATTAATTTTTCGAAGTTACGACGTGACCGCTTCATAACATGCCACGTGCTAGCCATGATTACATTCAACTCAGAAACAGATTTGTGCCAAATGTGTCCCAAGTCAAACAGACCCCCACAGTCACGCTGCAATTCCATAGACGCCATTTCTCTCGCAAAATCGCGCGGGAAAATTTCAAGCAGTAATTCCATTGACATGATGCTTTTTTTTCGGGGTATTAGCGTTTCTTTCCGTTGTTGGGTGAACGAAATGAAACTGTACAAAACACAACAACAAAAAAGAAAAGAAAGAAGTTAATGAAATAAACACTAAATAAAATCTCAGAAGGCATAAGCGAGCCTTGGACAACCTGGTTCTAGATGAGAGATGTTTCCCAAATGTCTGCGCCTAAGCAGATTGCCCAAGCGTTCACATGGTGGAGAGAGACTCTGCTTAAACCACATCTAGAGAAAAAAAAATCGCCGATAAAGAAAACAGGTCCATTCCCCGAAGCGAGAAGAAGCTGGCAAACGACGTTAGTTTGCGCATTAGTTGCGCGAATTTCGAGTCTATAGCTCTACACAATGAGTCTATAGCTCTACACAATCAGTCTATAGCTCTACACAGTGAGTCTATAGATCTACACAATGAGTCTATAGATCTACACAATGAGTCTATAGCTCTACACAATGAGTCTATATAGATCTACACAATGAGTCAACCTTGACGATGCACGAAAAATTATTCGCGTGCATGTCGCCTCGAAATTCGCATCTATGTGAACGAAAAATGCTCGAGTGAATTTCGCCTCGAAATTCGCGTTTGTGGCACTGCAGCTTCTGTCAAACTTTGGCGATTGAGATGACGTGTAAGTTTGAAGCTCTGTAGATGGCACAGAGTAAAGAACAGACAGATCGCACCATGACGCTTCAGACTGCTGTGTGTATAAACAGCATGAGAGGAAGGGGGGCGGGGGGGGGCTGATTCTCATACATCATTACGCTTCAGACTGCTGTGTATACAAACAGCAAGGGGAAATAACTGATTCTCATACATACCAACGCACACGCGCGCGCGCGCGCGCGCGCACACACACACACACACACACACACACACACACACACACACACACACACACACACACACATACACACACACACACACACACACAACACACACACACACATCCAAGCTATCCTCTGGTTACAGTTTCTTCCAGAAAGTTGAAAAAGAAGAGCATTGTTTTCCGTTTTGTCCCGAAACAAGATCTCCCACAAGAGGGAGTGTCTAAGGCTCAGGAAGGCCAGGTGAGGTGGGGTTGGCTAAAGTCCAGAACTTGTTCTCTACGTATCTTGTTCACTGGTCAAAATAAAAATGACCATTTCTTTCCTGTTCAAAATCTGTTTTGTTTAAAAAAAAAAGGTTTACATTGTTCAAATCACCACACACTAACTGCATATGTTCGTAACTTTTTCACTGTTAGTACTTCGAAAACAAATGCTACGAAAGTTTTCTTGGCATTAAAAGTAGAAAAGAACACACACACACACACACACACACACACACACACACACACACACACACACACACACACACACACGTGCGCGCGCATACCAGTTTTCACACAATGCCGGTTATACCGTGAACCTGGTCTTCAAGAAATGTTCAAACCTACATGTTACAAAAAATAAATAAATTAAAATAAATTAAAAAAAAGAAAGAAAGAAAAAAAAAAAGTCCAACAGAAAAAAAAAGTATAAGAATATATACGATACAAAACAGAACACAAAACAAATCGGAACTGTAAGCGATGGGGACAAAAATGGATTGCAAACAAGTTCCTATTTAGTATGCAATAATCAGAGACCAGCGCAGAATGACATCAAGGAGGAATTTTTAGCGTGGAGTAATACATGTCCGGGAACCAGCCGCTGTGGCGGAGCGGTTAGCGTCGTGGACTCCCGGATGAGAGGTCATCGGTTCGATTCCCCTCAGAGCAATTTATTTGTTGGAATTTTCTGCCCCTAGCGACTCCTACCCAAAGTTGAGTTTGCTATTGCCTCAGCTGGGAAGACGGGGAACAACACAGTCCAGTTTCATCCACTTGATGGACGCGTCTCTGACAGTGTTGCTCAACAACTCTAACCAACACTGCAGGTGTCTGTGTTACTCGGGCCTGTTAGACGCCGGGATATATTATGAAAGTAAGCGTGGAGTTCAGCCCTGTCATACTGTCTCAGACAAGAATGGAAATCCGTTCATCATTCTCATCGTTCAGCATTTAAAACACAAATGCCTCAAATTCCTTGGCCCTTCATGCCTTGTTCTCATGGTGACCTCAATTTTGATTGCCGCTCCATGGCTGTGGCCTTAGTGTGATTCTGTTACTAGTGTCGGCTGCCTGTGGGTTGGGCATAGAATAGACCCACTGCCCTGCCATGCATGTCGTAAGAGGCGACTAAGGCAGGACCACCTCGCCCCGAGGATAAAGGGGTTTGCGTAGGCTAACACCTGCCTGTAAAAAGACGAGTTACAGAAGCATTGACGACAATGAACCAAAGCATTCACCTGGGCAATGAAGGGTCTCCATCCGGAGACTTATGACGCAGTGCAGTGAAAGCCGAAAGGAAGCTGCAAGGCCGACTCCCCTTCTAACACCCAGGACAACAACGAAAGTAGCCACATGGAACATCAGGACGATGTTTGAAACAGGAAAAACCATCCAAGTTGCGAGAGAGATGAAAAACTACAAGATCGGAGTGCTAGGACTGAGTGAGACAAGGTGGCTACAATCAGGACAGCTGAGACTTTCATCTGGAGAACAGCTGCTGTACTCAGGACACACAGAGGATGGAGCCCCCCACACTGAGGGTGTGGCCTGATGCTGGCACCGGAGGCACAAGGGACACTCATCGGATGGGAACCTGTCAACTCCGCATCATCACAGCCAAGTTTACACGAGAAGAAGAATGACATCAGGCTGAACATCATCCAGTGCTATGCTCCCACCAATGATGCGGAAGAAGAGAAGAAAGATGACTTCTACCAGCAACTACAGACAGTGATAGACAAAAGAGGAGCAAAGGACATAACCATACTGATGGGAGATTTTAACGCAAGATCGGAAGGGACAACACAGGCTACGAGGACATCATGGGGACACATGGACTGGGGACAGATGAACGAGAATGGTGAGCGTTCTGCAGACCTGTGCGCCCTGACCAGCTGGTGATAGGAGGAAGCATCTTCCCACACAAGCGCATCCACAAGGCCACATGGAGATCCCCGAACCATGTCACGGAGAACCAGATTGACCACATCTGCATTAGCCGCAAATTCAGGAGATCATGGCGGGATGTACGAGTGATGAGAGGTGCTGACGTGTCATCAGACCACCACCTTCTTTTAACAACAGTGAGACTTCGCCTCAAGAGATTCACCAACACGAACAACACACGTACAAGGTACAATGTCGGACTGCTCCGGAACAGGGACACACAAGCAGCATTCCAGATCAGCCTTTCCAACAGGTTCCAGCCGCTACAAGAGCTGATAGAAGACAGTGAGACGGACATCGAGACACAGTGGGAACACTGCAAGAAGCTCTGGCATGACACATGTGAAGAGATCCTTTGCAAGAAGAAGGCCCAGCACAAAGAATGGATCTCTGCCGACACCATCCACAAGTTGGAAACAAGGAGAGAGAAGAAAGCTACACTGAACACGAGCCGAACAAGAGCAGCTAGGGCAAAGGCACAGGAAGAGCACACAGCAGCGAACGGGAGAAGTAAAGAAGAGCATCAAGAAGGACAAGAGGGACTACTTTGACGGCCTGGCCAGCCAAGCAGAGGCAGCAGCCGGACAGGGGAATCTGAAGGACCTGTACCTGGTGACCAAGAAGCTGACGGGTAAGTTCCAGCAGACAGACAAGCCAGTGAAGGACAAGAACGGAAACCCACTGACAAGAACCGAGGAACAGCTGAAACGATGGGCAGAACACTTCAGGGAGCTGCTGAACCGCCCGCCCCTGACGCACACCAGACATCCCACCTGCAGAGACAGACCTGCCCATCAGCTGTGACAAACCCTCAAAGGCAGAGATCAAGAAGGCCATCATGACTCTGAAAAATGGGAAGGCTGCAGGGCCGGACGAGATACCAGCAGAAGCCATCAAAGCAGACATAGAGACAGCTGTCAACATGCTATACAGCCTCTTCAGCAAGATCTGGGAGAAGGAGGAGGTTACCGGCTCAGTGGAAAGAAGGAATCGTCATCAAGCTGCCGAAGAAAGGAGACCTCAGGGACTGCAGCAACTACCGAGGGATCATGCTCCTGTCAACGCCAGGCAAGGTTCTCAACAGGGTTCTACTGGAGAGAATGAAAGAGGCCGTCGACCCCAAGCTCTGAGACCAGCAGGCAGGCTTCCGGCAGAACAAATCACGTGCCGACCAGATCGCCAGCCTGCGCATCATCGTGGAGCAGTCGCTGGAGTGGAACTCCCCCCTTTACATCAACTTCATAGATTATGAGAAGGCTTTCGACAGTGTGGACAGAGAGATGCTGTGGAAGCTGCTGAGGCATTACGGAGTCCCCGAGAAGATCATCTCCCTCATCCGGTGCACCTACCAGGACATGAACTGCAGGATTGCCCACGCGGCCACCTGTCCGAAAGTTTCGAGGTGAAGACCGGAGTTCGGCAGGGATGCCTGCTGTCGCCGTTCCTCTTCCTCCTGGTCATTGACTGGATCATGAAGACCACTACAACAGGCAGAAACAACGGTATACAGTGGACACTCTGGACGCAGCTCGACGACCTTGACTTCGCTGACGACCTGGCGCTCCTGTCACACAGCCACAGCCAGATGCAGGACAAGACCACTCGCTTGGAGACCACATCAGCCGGGACAGGGCTCAAGATTAACAGGAAGAAGACCGAGCTGATGAAAATCAACACCACTGCCAACACACCAGTCACAGTCGATGGAGAGCCCATCAGGGAGGTGGAGTCTTCCGTCTACCTGGGAAGCGTGGTTGACCAACAGGGAGGCACGGACTGAGACGTCACAGCCAGAATCGGCAAGGCAAGAGCAGCTTTCGTCATGCTCAAGAACATCTGGGCATTGGAGGAATCAGCATAAGAACCAAACTCCGCATCTTCAACTCCAATGTGAAATCAGTTCTGCTCTACGGATGCGAGACGTGGCGAACAACACAGACGATGCAACAAAAGATTCAGACATTCTTCAACACCTGTCTGAGGCGCATCTACAAATCCGATGGCAGGACAAGGTCCGAAACGAAGATCTGTGGGAGCGTGCGGGACAGGAACCAGTGGCCAAGCAGATGCTGCGAAGGAAGTGGGGCTGGATCGGACACACCTCAGGAAGCCAGCATCCAGCACCACACGCCAAGCCCTGACCTGGAACCCGCAGGGAAAGAGAAAGAGAGGCCGGCCTCGCAACAGCTGGAGACGAGACACTGAGGCGGAGTTGAAACAACAAGGGACAAACTGGACTGGAATGACCAGAACAGCCAGAACAGAGTGCGATGGCGAAGAGTCGTTGCGACGGGCATAAATGAAATGAATGTGTATGTCTGTGTGTGTGAGTGTGTGTGTGTGTGTGTGTGTGTGTGTGTGTGTGTGTGTGTGTGTGTGTGTGTGTGTGTGTGTGTGTGTGTCGGGAAGGGGGGGGGGCAGTTGTTGTCCGGACGTGGTTGCGCCCTCTGTAGGAAAGAGTTCACTCACGCCGGCTCCGCGACTACGCAATTAATGTCTGTCAAAATCTTCTAACCGTCGACAAGACCAACAAAATGCTTGAGAAAAAAAACCAACAACACAAGTATTAAAAGGAAAGGGGTCTCACTTGGGCTGGTCTTTACCGGAAGGTGTCACTGTACGGTGTCACACGTGCACAACAAACAGCATGCCTTGACCGGCACCAGTGACTCACACTTAAACGGGAACCTCCCCAAAACATCCCAAACAACCACCACTTACACCGGAACCTCCCAAAACATCCCAAACAACCACCACTTACACCGGAACCTCCCCAAAACATCCCAAACAACCACCACTTACACCGAACCTCCCCAAAACATCCCAACAACCACCACTTACACCGGAACTCACCAAAACATGCCAAACAACCACCACATTACACCGGAACCTCCCCAATAACATCCCAAACAACCACCACTTACACCGGAACCTCCCAAAACATCCCAAACAACCACCACTTACACCGGAACCTCCCCAAAACATCCCAAACAACCACCACTTACACCGGAACCTCCCCAAAAACATCCCAAACAACCACCACTTACACGGAACCTCCCCAAAACATCCCAAACAACACCACTTACACCGGAACCTCCCAAAACATCCCAAACAACCACCACTTTCACGGAACCTCCCCAAAAATCCCAAACAACCACCACTTACACCGGAACCTCCCCAAAACATCCCAAACAACCACCACTTACACCGGAACCTCCCCAAAACATCCAAACAACCCACTTACACCGGAACCTCCCCAAAACATCCCAAACAACCACCACTTACACCGGAACCTCCCCAAAACATCCCAAACAACCACCACTTACACCGGAACCTCCCCAAAGCATCCCAAACAACACCACTTACACCGGAACCTCCCCAAAACATCCCAAACAACCACCACTTACACCGGAACATCCCCAAAACATCCCAAACAACCACCACTTACACCGGAACCTCCCCAAAACATCCCCAAACAACCACCACTTACACCGGAACCTCCCCAAAACATCCCAAACAACCACCACTTACACCGGAACTCCCCAAAACATCCCAAACAACCACCACTTACACCGGAACCTCCCAAAACATCCCAACAACCACCACTTACACCGGAACCTCCCCAAAACATCCCAAAAAACACACACTTACACGGAACCTCCCCAAAACATCCCAAACAACCACCACTTACACCGGAACCTCCCCAAAACATCCCAAACAACCACCCATTACAACCGGAACCTCCCAAAACATCCCAAACAACCACCACTTACACGGAACCTCCCCAAAACATCCCAAACAACCACCACTTACACCGGAACCTCCCCAAAACATCCCAAAACAACCACCACTTACACCGGAACCTCCCAAAACATCCAAACAACCACCACTTACACCGGAACACTCCCACAAAACATCCCAAAACAATCCACCACCTTACACCGGAACCTCCCCAAAACATCCCAAACAACCACCACTTACACCGGAACCTCCCAAACATCCCAAACAACCACCACTTACACCGGAACCTCCCAAAACATCCCAAACAACCACCACTTACACCGGAACCTCCCCAAAACATCCCAAACAACCACACTTACACCGGAACAACACTCCCCAAATACATCCAAACAAACCACCACTTACACCGGAACCTCCCCAAAACATCCCAAACAACCACCACTTACACCGGAACCTCCCCAAAACATCCCAAACAACCACCACTTACACCGGAACCTCCCCAAAACATCCCAAACAACCACCACTTACACCGAACCTCCCCAAAACATCCCAAACAACCACCACTTACACCGGAACCTCCCCAAAACATCCCAAACAACCACCACTTACACCGGAACCTCCCAAAACATCCCAAACAACCACCACTTACACCGGAACCTCCCCAAAACATCCCAAACAACCACCACTTACACCGGAACCTCCCCAAAAACATCCCAAACAACCACCACTTACACCGGAACCTCCCCAAAACATCCCAAACAACCACCACTTACACCGGAACCTCCCCAAAACATCCCAAACAACCACCACTTACACCGAAACTTCCCCAAAACATCCCAAACAACCACCACTTACACCGAACCTCCCAAAACATCCCAAACAACCACCACTTACACCGGAACTCCCCAAAACAAAAAACAATCCCCCCCAAAAACCAAACCCAACCACCACATTACACCGGAACCTCCCCAAAACATCCCAAACAACCACCACTTACACCGGAACCTCCCCAAAACATCCCAAACAACCACCACTTACATCGGAACCTCCCCAAAACATCCCAAACAACCACCACTTACACCGGAACTCCCCAAAACATCCCAAACAACCACCACTTACACCGGAACCTCCCCAAAACATCCCAAACAACCACCACTTACACGGAACTCCCCAAAACATCCCAAACAACCACCACTTTCACCGGAACCTCCCCAAACATCACAAATAACCACCACTTACACCGGAACCTTCCCAAAACATCACAAATAACCACCACTTACACCGGAACCTTCCCAAAACATCCCAAATAACCACCATCTGAACCAAAAGTTACATCAACCCTGCAAAATTCACAAGAACCATAAGCGTGCGCTTGTGTGTCATTTTAAGGAAAGGAGGAGAAAAAAAAAGTGGAAAACGATAAAAATCAAGTTGCTTGTTAAAAACCAAACAAACAAACAAAGAAAAAGCAAACGAAACACAAAACTCAGCTTGTGATTGATCTTCTCACGGAACGTGCATTCAGGAGTAGCAGAACAACACTTCTACAGCGTGTCACAGATTCATTATTTGTACAAACAGCTTGTCACACAACTGTCTTTTTACAACTAATTGAACATGGAAACAACATTCAATGGGGTGGGAGTGACAAGGGGAGAGGGGCGGAGAGGGA